>JANBXA010000132.1:12270000-12870000 GCA_030556225.1 Cricetiscus sungorus | reverse complement strand
TGTGGTAGGCTGGGCTGCCAAACACCAGTATTATTTTGTTTAGTAGTAACATTGTTATAAAAGTTTATGTCAATGTGGAAGCACAGCTCAGTGTTTTCATGTCTGATTCCCTTTTACTTTTCTCATACCCTTGAGGAGGACAGGAAAGAATTTGAGACTTGCTCAGTTGGATGATGATGTGTTTGATTGGCCTCAGAAACCAAGTATTTAATATTGTATTGAGATAAACTGCCCAGTCTGATAATCTGATAATCTAAACTAATCCAAGGGTCAGTGGGGTCTTTATTTTTATTTTTATGTATTTATTTTTTGAGTCAGGGGCTCATGAAAAGTGGACTTATTGTGTAGGCAAGGCTTTCCTTGAGTTACTAATCCCCCCACCCCACCCCTACTGATTTCTGGGATTATTGATATATACTGTTGTGTCTGGTTGGGTGGTGTTTTTTTTTTTAAACTTTTTTGGGGGGTGGTGGGCAATAGGGCAAAACTGTTCTTTTAAGGTGTGTAAAAGTCCGTGGGCCAATGTTTTTTTTTTTTACAGATGATACTCCATCATCCCAAAATGCAAAGGTAATGAGATTTTGGAAACAGTGTTAGAGATTTTATGAACCTTGCTTAAAGCCCAACCAACCATTTTAGATAGCTTACTGCTCTTAAAAACACATTTGGCGGCTAGAGAGATGACTAAGTGGTTAAAGGACCTGGGTTCAATTTCTGGAACCAATATGAGGGTTGACAACCATCTGTAACTCCGGGGAGATCTGATACAGCCTTCTGTCCTCTGCAGGTACCAGGCACACATGTGGTACACAGACATTTTTCAAGCAAAACACCTGAACATATTAAAAAAAAAAAAAGAAAAATCTCAGCAAAATTTACACACTTGGGCTTTATTAAAAACATTCTTTCTTTCTTTCTTTCTTTTTTTTTTTTTTTTTTTTGTAAGCTGGTAGGTAGAAAAGGCCCACTTTTTTTTTTTTTTTTTCTTTATTGCATTACTGGGAGTTGAATGCAGGGCAGGGTTTTGGTACACACTAGGCAAACACTTTATCAACTGTGCTACATTACTAGCCCCCACCATTTATTGTGTGTGTGTGTGTACGTGTGTACACGTGGAGGTCGGTGGACAGACAGTCTCTGGTGTCATCATTGGAGCACTATCTACCTCCTTTGAGACAGGCTCTCTCACTAGTCTGGAATCTGCCAGTTAAGGTAGACTGGCTGGGCATTGAGCCCCAGTAATATACAAGAAAGCATTTAATTTGGTGCTCACAGTTCCAGAGGGTAGCATACTTGAATATCATGGTGGCGAGCATAGCAGCAGACAGGCAGGTAAGAATGGTGCTGGGGCAGTAGCTGAGCACTTACATCTGACCCATAAACATGAGGCAGGATGTGTGGGGAGGAAGAAAAAGGGAGAGAGAGAGAGAGAGAGAGAGAGAGAGAGAGAGAGAGAGAGAGAGAGAGAGAGAGAGAGAGAGAGAGAGAGAGAGAATGACTGAGAGAGGACATGAGAAGAGGAGCTACCTGGAAGTGGTGTAGGCTTTTGAAACCTCAAAGACTGTCCTCAGTGACCACACCTCCTAATCCTTCCCAAATAGTTCTTCCAGCTTAGGACCAAGTATTCAAATAAATGATCCTATAGGGGCCACTCTCATTCACACCACCATATTATGTAAGTTGTAGCTTCAGCCCTGAGGGCTACCTTTTTAATGTGGACATACATGCTGTTTTATGCTAGAACCACCCCTCTCTCTCTCTTTCCTTAAACTGTGTTGGGAGATTCTCTCTATGCTTCACTAGGAATTCAACCTTAGTTACTATACTTAAAAAAAAAAAATCATTCTGGTCATGGTCACCTTTAATCCCGGCACTCAGGAGACAGAGGCAGGTGTATCTCTATGAGCTCTGGGACAGTCTGATCTACACAGAAAGTTCCAGACCAGCCAGAGCCACACAGTGAGACCTTGACTCAAAAACAAACAAACAAAAAAAAAAAAACAAAAACCAAAAAAAACAAATAGCTGGGCAGTGTGGTGGTACACACCTTTAGTCCCAAGACTGGGGAGGCAGAAGATGGGGAATCTCTTTGAGTTCAAGACCAGCCTGGTCTACAAACAGCCAGGGTTACACAGAGAAACTGTGTTTCAAAACAAAACAAAAACAAAAAAAGAAAGAAGCCAACCAAACAAACAAAAATTTATGGACCACTTAGGCATGTGACATACTAATAATGCTTGTTGACCTCTGTATACAGACTTTCCCTTACTGTCTGTCTTCATCACTTTATTTTCCCTGGGTTGCATTATTTTCTTTGTCTTTTTTTTTTTTTTTTTTTTTTTTTGTAGCTTTGAAGCCTGTCCTGGAACTCACTTTGTAGACCAGGCTGGCCTTGAACTCACAGAGATTCACCTGCCTCTGCCTCCCAAGTGCATCACCACCACCTGACATCTCCCTCCATTTTTAAGAACATGCATTTCTAGTAAGTTTTTGGGTACTGTGGTGATGTGGGGACTACACTTGGAGAAGCACTGCCATGTGCCTTTCCCCTGGACTATTTCTTTGTGTTTGTTTGTTTTTGTTGTTGGAGACAGGTTCTTACTCTGTCTCATTGTCTAGCTTTCACTGATCTGGGCTCATTTTGTGTCTAGGCTGGCCCTAAAATTTTCATAATAATGCTTTAGCTTCCCTAATGATAGGATTGATTACATGAATGAGCTACCATACTCAGCTGCCCTAGAATGTTCCTGTGTAGGAAGCTCTATACAGGACTTTTGAAATATATACTTGTTATTTTTATTTTATTATTTTTTGATACAGTTTTGCTCTGCTGCATAGACTGGCCCAGGCTTCACTGCAGACTGTCTCTGTCTCCCCAAATGCCAGATCACAGCTGTGCATCACCATGCCCAACCAGGGTGCATTTTCTTGGTACATAATTTTGTTCATGCTAATAGTCAAAACAGAACCATTATCTGAGGGGAGAAAATGCCTTGTGGAACCTAGCTGTGGTCCTATGAGCCTGTACCTAGAGGACTTGCCACCTTCAGAGTTGAGTGAGCTTAGTAACCTATACATTGTCCATTGAGGACTCTTAAGGACAGAAATTGTAAGTGGACAGTTTGGCATGTTGGAGTTCTCTTGTCCTGGCTTCTGTGACCTTGAGAGAGTCTACAGCTGATAAGACTAAATCACACCTATACCATGGGCTCTTTTACTCTTTCTCCCTTTTGTGCCCAGATAGAGAGAGTTAAATCAAGTGTCTAATCTGTTTGGGTGCATTAGTGCTGAGAACATCTTGGTTCAGTTGATGGGACATTTCTCTTAAGTCACCTGTGAGTTCTGAGGTAGGACCAAATACTTATAGCAATGTAGTATTTCTGCTCTATCTCAACTATAAGTGATGGCACAACAGTCTGTTTGTGCATGAGTCTATCTGAATTGCCTTTAGGTTTTTATAGATAAAACCTTGACCAGAGAAGACAGATTATAGTTAAGAGACACTCCCTCTCACTGATACTGGGAGTTGCACTTGTATATTATAGGCCAGTGTGTACAAAGCTCTCTGAGGTGACTTGACATGCAGTTATCTATCTTACCTGAGTCCCTGTCCTGACAGAGGTAGCGAGAAGATGTATGCAGGTCCTGCTAATGACAGCTGTTGCTCTGGAGTTCATGTGTAATTCCAGATACATAAATGATCTGGCAATATCTAAAGACTGAAATTATTAAGATAAATTGTGAAAACCAACCACTACTGTTTTTTCTGTTTACACCATGGTGACACACAAAGCCCTTGTCCTCCTCAGGCTGCCTTTTATTTTTACCCAAAAGAATGTTTATAGAAATAAAATTACAGGGGAAGGGGTGGGCTAAGAGGAATGGGGGGAGTAGAAGGAAAGCAGGGAGGGGAGGCTGCAGTCAGGATGTAAATTAATTTTTAAAAAAGAAAAAAAAGAAGAAAGTTACAGGAGCATGACTTTTGGATATCAAGGAAGGAAAACTAGATCTGGAGGCATTTTTCTTTTTTCCTCATGTCTTTTGAAGAAGGAGGAGTTGACACTGCTTTTACATTCTGGTGAGTGTTTCCACCCTCACTTCCATAAAGGTTCATGCTTCACCTCTCACTTTACTGACATGAATATTATGCCCAGTAGATCCCCTTCCCTGAGCAAGATTTAAATATAAATGAGTAAGTGATTACTTAAAAATAGAATACTGGTAGATAGGCTTTAGTGTACCTCAGAAAACCAATGCCAGTCCATTTCTTTATTGTTAAGCATAAGGATAAAGTAATGAAGTCTTAATGTTGATACAAACCTGATTTGGATTCCTGTGGTGGTGTTCTGTCTAGAAAAGTGGCCTTGGCTGGGCAGGCCACAGGATCTCACCTGAGTATATCCTAATTTTATCCTCACCTTAAGCACTTCTTTACAGGTAGAAGATCCAAGTAGGATTACTTTATAAGAGGAAGTCAGTGTGACTCACTCATTGATTAACAGGTAGTTTTAGAATTCTGAAGATGAGAGGCTCCTGCAGCAGCTCAGCTGTTACTTAGTGGAGTGGAAGCAGCTAGGTAGCATTTCTTGTTTGCAAGGTCTGGCCAGACCTTTTGTGGGGCCAGTGGCCAGCAGCACTGCCCACAGACTTGCAGTGGCTGCTGAGACAGTTGGCATGGCTCCGAATGTATGCCACGTGGTGCTGTCACTAGGGCAGAGTCTGTATTGGAGAGGTGTTCAGTCCTGTTGTTTGACTTTGACCCAGAACTTGTCCTCTACCCCATGTAAGTAGATGTCTGTAGTGTGGAGCCAGGATTGGCAGTCAGGGACTTCAGTGGTATCTAAGGGAACAGACTGAACGTTTGTTTGGCTTTTGTGTACTAGGTATCAAGATAGTTCTGGGTATCTCAAACACATGGCCCCTGTCCTTGTGGAGTTTACAGTCTTCTAATCAGATAATCCCTAAACATGGGGTTAATGACTCATACATTAAAAAATGTATTTTTTTTATTTTTATTTGTTTTGTGTGTATGTGTGTGGGCAGGCACACCACTGTTCATGTGTAGAGGTCAGAGGACAATTGAGAGAAGTTGGCTTTCTTCCATCAACCATGTGGGTCTCTAGGGATCAAACTCAGGTTGTCAGGCTTGGCAGCAAGTGCCTATATTCTCTGAGCCTTCTGTTTCTGAAGGGCCCATGTTTTAAAAGCAAACTGGAACATATATATATTTGGCATGGATAATGAATAGCATGGACAGAAATAGGGTAGATGCGAAGGAGAGCAGAGAAGCCACTGTGGAAATTTTATTACTGTCATGTAGGATTAGACTTAGCTTATGCTGCTTAAAGGCAAAATCAGGCTTTGTGCATTTACCAGCTACAGTCCATGGCAGCTGCAGGGGGCCAAGTACTGAGTTGACTGCAGCTGCTCCCCAGTGTGCCCAACATTTCTCGTACTTAGTGGGGTTTTAGGAAGTGACCAGTACAGCTGCTGGTGGATCAGGAGCCTGGCCTGATGGGGCATGGCAGTGGGAGGGAAAAGAAGGCCTAGGAAGGATGAAGAATTAGCTGAGGAGAAGGCAGTGGTTTTTAGCTTATGTGGCTGGATGTGCCTGATGCCTTCTTGACTGAGGAATTTAAATTCTCTGAAGGCAACATAGCAGGGCTGGGTGGGAGTGTGGCCTATGAGAAGACAGGCCCACTAAGGTTTTTGTGCTTGTTGCTGACCTCGCTACTCCAGCCACTCTTCTGAGGTCCTCATTGGAGCTCTGTGTGAGAGTTGAAGTTGAGGACATTCTCACTTTCCCCTGAAGATAACTCAAGGCAAGACATTAGTGACTTAGTAACAGCCCAGGGTTACAGAGCCAGTAAGTGGATGAGCTAATGTTTCAATTGGGAACATATTCTAGAGCCACACTGCCCTCTTGCTTATAGTGCAGAGGAGAGGAGGCTGTGCTTCCAGAGCTCATTGCAGTGGGAAGCAGGTGACTACCTGCTGAGGATGGTGGGGCAGAGTTGTACTAGACCAATTCAAACTCCCTTCTCATCAGGTCTCAGGGTTTCCTTCCTTGTAGGGTTATTATACATATGTATGTATGTGTGTTTTTTTTTTTTTTTTTTTTTTTATCTAGTGACCATGAAAGACACCAGGCTGACAGCACTGGAAACTGATGTACCAACTGTCCCCAGAACAGGTAAGGTGCACATTTAGTCTAGTGGCTGGGGTGGATAGAAGGGAATGTCTCACCTTGCCTGTGGGTGCCCCATATGCAGTTGCTTCTTTGTCTTTGGGTTTGAGTGTTAATGTCTTAGCTCCGTGCCAAGCACTGGAGCATCTATGATTTGAAGTAGTCAGCCACATCACCTGTGACCTCTTGCTGTTTGATGCCAGGTACTAAGTGATTATACACACTGCTAGTTTTCTTTTTCACAACAACACTTGATATATTTCCATTCTACAGGAGAAGAATTGGCCTCAAAAATGGGTCGTCCATGAAAATCAGTTCTGTGAGTAGCAAATTCTAGTTTTAGCCACTAATTTTTAATTGAAGCCTAAATAAAACAAGTCATTTAACTAGAGAGGCTTTTTGTTTTGTTTTGTTTTGTCCCGTCTCATATGTTCCCCCCACCCCCTCCGTCTGGCCCTCAGAAATCCATTTTGGATTCTGTAAACAAACTGGATTCTATGTATAGGCCATGGCCTGTAACCTGTTGTGCAGTAGGGCCTGGGCCTTGGCAGGTGATTCTGATATGCATTGTGGACTGATACTTCATGAGTTAGCACTTTAGTTCTTGTATTTGTTTCTGTTCATGGTCTTAAGTCAGTTTTTTTGGATCAATTATTTCCTTGGTGGTTTTCAGGAATTGATATGTCTCGAAGTCCCCGAATATACCCTTTATAGTTAGTGAGGCTCTGACACTTGTGCAATTTAGTCTTAATGACTTAACTGACTCTTGAGCTACAATCTTTATTAGCAAAAGTGAAATATTAGTTGCTGTCATAAATATTTGACAAAAACAACTGGAGGAAAGGTTGATCACGGTTTGAAGCTGTCATCTTTCATGGCAGGGAAGTGAAGGTGGCAGGAGCTTGAGGCAGCTGGTCACACTCCATCTACACTTCAGCAGCAGGGAGTGGTGAATGCTGATGCATGCTCATTTTCTCATTTTTATCCAGTCTGGGGCCTCAGCCCACACAGTGGTGCCACCCACACACAGGGTAGGTCCTCTTTTCTGTTAAACCTTTAGAACAGCATCCTCATAGGGCGTGTTTCCATAGTGATTCTCAACCTCAAGTTGACAATGAAGATTAGCCATTGCAGGTACCGGTTGTCATGATTGTGTTCTGTGCAGGAGTCATGGAAGACAGGAAGGCATTTGTTTGCTGTCTTTATATATACACTGCTTATGTGACTCATTTCATGGTCAGTGGGAGCTAAGCCTGCCACTGCCTCACCTTTGTCATGAGGATCATGCAGTATAGTCAGATCTCACAAACAGAGATTTAGTATGGGTGGGAGATGGCATTACATACTTAGAAAGTGGATGTGTTGCGCTCTCGAGAATGAGAGAGCTTTCTGAGTTTGACTTTTGGCTCTCAGTTTCTTCATGTGTTCTCTGTACTGTCCCTTCTTGCCGTCTCATGGTGTAGTCCAGACTGACCTCCATACTTGTCTCAGCCACCAGAGTTCTGGGATTTCAGGTGTTTGTCACCATGCCTGGCTGCATTGCCCTCTCTTAGAACTTCACTGAATATGAACTTAGAGGGTTAAGTGTTGAGATCAATGACAACTAAGCAGAGTTTCACTATTAATAAGTCTCAATTTTTATTAAGCATTTTTCATTACTACAATTTCATTTCTGTAGCAGTAAGATTTCAAAAGTGTGAAATTTTCATGTAGCGATGTTCCTTAATGTGCAGAGTACCAGATTGTCTTGTGGTCACTGTGTCCATTGTATGTGTGGTACCCTCTGAGCAGGCTCACGAGTCCTGTCATCAGGCCACATTCAGGGATGTTTCCAGTAGGTGATTGTCTAGGGACTCACAGCTTCTAAGGCCTCAGCTATCCTTTTCAGCTCTAGAGAATGCTGGCAACTTACAGTCCTTAGTCTATCAGCTTTTCATTAATAGGCTCATAACTCAAGAATATATTAAAATTTGGCTAGTGAATAAAAATATTTTGCTATTTTATTTTTCTCAATATGCTTTATTTTTCTTCATATTTTTATATACTTTTTTGTTGTTGTTGTTATTGTGTTGTTTTGTTTGTGGTCCTGGGGACAGAACCCAGACCCTGACATGGTAGGCAGGCTTTCTACCAGTGAACTATTCCAACCCTTTCTGTTTTGTTATTAGTGGTGGTTAAGGATTGTTTTTGTAATTTTTTTTTATGTAAAATTGATTCTTTAATTCATCCCACAAGATGGAAAATACTCCCAACTATTTTCTTTTTGAAAGACTTGGGATTAAATGCAGTTCATACAGGTTATTTTGTTTGAAATAAAGTTCAAATGTCTGGGGGACATCTCTGAAGTTATAGTTGCTTGTCACTCAGCCTGATGGCCTGAATTTGATCCCTGGGATCCTTATTGTGGAAGAGAAGAACCAACTCCTGAAAGTGGCTCTCTGACCTCCATATATGAGTATGTTGTGTGTGAGATACATATACATAGATAAGCAAATAATTATTAGAAATAATAGAAAATAATCCTGTGAAATTATGATTGAGATAGAATTTAGTTTTTATGTGTCATTTGAATTGTTGTAAGTGGTTGGCTCAAAGAACATACACTATTATTAAGTTATCTAAATAAACTGTTCTTTTAGTATTTGTATTTTTTAGTCTTTGTATTACTAATATGTCAAATGATTTAAATGTTCTTGATTAGGGCTGGGGTGGAATGATAGCCTGCTATGTGCAGGGTCTTGGACTAGATCTCCAGAACTGTTTTGAACATTAAAAAAAAAAAAAATCACATATATCATTAACTCACTTTTATTTTTTATACTTACACATATTGTACTTAAATTGGCAAATTTTTGACTTGTAATACACAGGCCTTAGGTTTAGTCTTGAATGTTTTATTTGAGTTAATATTCAGGTGTGAACTGTTAAATTATTTAAATATACTTCTTGTCCATAACAGCAGTGTCTTGCAGCTAGGTATGATATGAACCCTGTAGTGATGTCTTACATACCAGGAAAAGGATGCCAGAAATGATACCCACTCACATAATTCAGCTGTAGCCATTCAAAGACTGGCACTTTGGCATGTTACAAGTATGGAGACTGAAAGTCTGCTTTTCAGAATTTGCTTTCCCTGTTGAGACCAGTAGCTGTAGAGGGTCAGCTTGGTTGATGGTTCCTCATGATTAGAATGTTTCTTTTATTCCAAGTGGTGCCAACAACCTCTTGCTCTTTTAAATCAAGTAAGTGGTCAGGGGAGGCTGCTCAGACATGGTCCTCCGAGCAGAGGACTGAAGGGTAGGTAGTAACTAGGGTGTGGGAGAGAGGGCTCTAGGAGTGGAGAGAAGAACAAGTGTGAAGGAAGGCCTGGCCAGCATGCAAGGAGACACATACTGGCTTGGAGTGAAGTGGTAGAAGTGACAGATAACTAACTGGCTCATGACATGGGGTGGTGTAGGACACTGGAGAGTTTGCCTCTGATTCTCCAGGGGAAGGTATTGGCTGATTTTAAGTGGGAGCCATCCTGATTTCCATATTTCAAAATTCCTGTATTTGACAGGCAGAGTGAAGGAGGTTACCTTGCTCTCTTGTCTCTAAGAGGAAGATAATGGGGGTTATGCTTGGGGGTGTGACAAAGGGGATACATAGCAAAATGAAGAAGTTTGCAGATGGGTACATGTGGGGTGGGGGTGGGGGTTGGGGAGGCAGGAATTTATCCAGTATTTTCCTCTTTTAGATCCAGAAGACAAGCAGAGCAATAGGTTTGAGAATCAGGAGGAAGCTTTGAAGGTTGTAACTTCTTTATATGAGCAGCACTCTCTGTTTGCTACTGTGGCATTTAGCTACCAAGATAATGCTAAAAGGAAATGTTGCTTATCCCTATGGGATGCAGAAATGTTTCCTTGGGTTCTTCTTTTTGAATTCTCCAGAATGTTCTTTCTGTTGTTTGTTACTTCCATAGCTGCACCAGGATGAGTAACTGTGTCTGTGGTGCTGGATTTCCACAGGCTAAGGGGCGTCTAACAGGCATTCAAATGGAGGCATTCCCCTCTCCCTCTGCACATACACTGAACCCTGTCTGTTTCTTGGATGGTACACACAGAAGTTTTCATCACACTAACCATGTCTGTCTTAGCACTTTATACTTGTATTCCCTAAGCCTAAGTTAATGTTCCTGTCCAGGGCCTGATTACAAAGCTTGTGATTTAGCTCTCTTGAGCGCTTTCTAGAGTGCTTGAGCTGCAGTTACTGATGGAGGGTCTCACACACAGCTCAAGATTTATGTTTTTCCTAGGGACTGAAAGTTAGATTTTTTTTTTTTAAAAAAAAATATATTTTGGAGCCATAGAGAGAAAAAAAATGTTGCCCAAAATAATCCTGATGTGTTTTTAGAATAAAACTTTATCTTTGCTTTCTGGAAATCTTTTGGAAAGAGAAGACTCCAGAAACCAATGTTTACCAAAATGTCATTTACAGTTTGAAAACAAGCTAAGTAACCTGAACCTGTTGTTCTGACAATGCCTGGAAGTAGGGTGGACACCATCTTGGTTTGCCACTGCATTCTGTCCTGCCTGCATTTGGAGAGCTAGCCCAGCATTACTGTCTTAAGATGGAATCTTGATAATCATACAGGAGATAGAATAAAACCAAACTTGGAACAGAATATTTGAAATTTGTGAATTACATTCTTCATCACTAGCTGGAAGAATCTTTTGTGGCCTACAGGAAATAAGTGCAGGGATTAACCAGGTAAATGTACTCTTCTGAAACTGTCATAAAGGTGTTGGCCTAAAGCTGTCTCTGTACTTGTTGTGATGGACTTCTTCTAGTTCGTGAGGAGTTTATAGACCTTAGTTAGCTATGTGTTCTGCACCACACCTCATCCTGTCACTGAGCAAAAATGGCTGTGGTGGTATAACTTTATTGATGAGCTTAATTTAATTCCATTTTTAAGAAGATAAAGTTTATTTCTACTTTTTAGTTTTAAGCTTTAAAAACAGGTTAACTTATTTTATGTATATAAGTGTGTGCCTGAGAGTATGTATGTAGATCAGTTTTGTGCAGGTGCCTGCAGAGGCTTGAAGAGGACCTTGAATTCCTAGGAGCTGGATGCTAGGAACTGAACCCGGTCCTCTGCAAGAGCAACAATTTTATTAACCATTGAGTCATATCTCTAGTCCTCTTACTTTTTAGCCATCCTCTTTCTTGACTTTATTCCTAGGTGCTTGTTACAGGCATGAGCCACTATTCTGGCTTCATTCCCTCCCTCTTTCCCTCCCTCCCTCCCTCCAGGTGTATTTTCTTAAGTATGTTTCTTAAACAGACTTTTGTGTCACCTATTTAAGAACCCTGAGAGTGACTGGGTGGTAGCAGCACATACCTTTAATCCCAGTACTTGGGGGTGGGGTGGGGGAGGCAGAAGCAGGTAGATAGGTTCTCTGGCTTGTTTTCCTGCAGGTTTTTGGCTTATGTGGTATCAGGTTAAGAGTCATTTGTCACACTGTCCTTATTCCCATTTTGCAGTCTGGTAGTGGCCCTAATGAAGAGCTGTCCAAGCCTTTAGCACATGCCCTGGAGCCTGCACATCATAGTTGAGTGAGAGAATGGCCCAGCTAGCCAACATTGGGGAGCTACTCTCCATGTTGGACTCTCCCACACTGGGTGTGCGGGATGACGTGACAACCATCTTCAAGGACTCCCTCAATTCTGGTAAGTAGAGAATTGTCCTCACAAGAAGAGCTTAACCTGGAGCTTTTAACCTGAGCCTGGAGGCAAATGACTATTCGTTTTCAGAGGATGTGTTTAGAAAGTTGAGTCTTTTTTTTTTTTTTTTGTGAGGCCTTGTTTCACTATGTATTCTAAACTAGCCTGGAACTTGTGACCCTCCTGCCTCAGTCTTCCAAATGCTGTGACTTCAGGCAATTCCCTCCACATACGTCTTTTAAATTGCTAGGCCACAGAGAGTATCCATTGGTAGATTCATACTACATGTTTAGTTATGGCAGTGTTTAGGTGTACACATACTGACAAGAATACCATGTAACAAGCTCATGAACTCACACCTTTAGGTTCTGCCATTTTTTTCTTTAAAAAAAAAAAGTGTGTGTGAGTATAATATATGTGCTTGTATGTGTGTGTGTGTGTACATGAGTATTTTTGTGAGTGTGTGTACTTGTGTGTGTGCATTTAAACATGTCTATTTGAATTTATGTGTACTGCATGTGTATAGGTACTCCTGAGGTCAGAAGATGGTATACAATTCCCTGGAACTAGAGCTATAGGTGGTTGTGAGCCACCATATATGGGTGCTGGAAACTGAATCCAAGGTTCTTTTCAGAGCAGAAAGCACTCTTAACTGCTGAGTCATTTCTCCGGTCATTTATTTACTTATGTATTTGTTTGTTTATTTTACTCTGTGTGTGTGTGTGTGTGTGTGTGTGTGTGTGTGTGTGTGTGTGTGTGTGTGTGTGTGCGTGCGCGCGCGTGCTTGAGTGTGCTTGAGTGTGCGTGCACTCGCACAAGCTTATTGCAGAGACCAGAGGAGAACATTTGAGTGTTTCAGTCTCCTATCACTCTCTGACTTATTTCCTTACAACAAAGACTCTCACTGAATCTGGAGCTAGGTTGGTGGCCAGCAAGCCTGTTTTTTATCTTCCTGTCTCAGCTTCCTGGGGCTACAGGTATTCATGACCATTCCTACCTTTTTATGTATGTTCTGGGGATTTGAACTAAGATCCCCATGCTTGTGCCACAAGCACTGTACTCACTGAGCCATTGTAGCTATGATAGTATTTCGTATGCTTTTGTGACTATTAAGGCCAATAAGCTTGGAATTAAAAAGGAAAAAATAGTGCTTAATGACTTTGGATAGTGTAAAAGGACATTTTCTGGCTTTTATGATAATTAGTAAGGGAAAAGGAAGTCTGATGAATTGTCCTTTTTGTTTAGAACGTGGGCCTATGCTTGTAAACA
Source organism: Cricetiscus sungorus (assembly GCA_030556225.1). Classification (NCBI taxonomy): domain Eukaryota; kingdom Metazoa; phylum Chordata; class Mammalia; order Rodentia; family Cricetidae; genus Cricetiscus; species Cricetiscus sungorus. The sequence continues at coordinate 12,856,841 of JANBXA010000132.1, read as the reverse complement.
CCTTGGTGGATTATTACCTGGAAACCAATTCTCAGCCGGTATTGCACATCCTGACCACCTTGCAAGAGCCACACGATAAGGTAACTGCTGGGATGGAATCACAGGCCACTTTGTGAATTCTCAGTCGAGTGAGAGTGTCTGTGAAAGTCCATAGCAGTTTGTCCACAGCTTATCTTCAAAGACTGAATACATATAAAATAATTTGTAGGCTCTGAAAAATTTACAAAGTAACTTCAATTTTAGAGGCTTTTTACAGATCTTGCTCTTTAAAGAAATATTGTAGTTCCAGTACCGTAGTAGATTAATGGCAATTGAAATAAAGATTTTTTTTTTTTAAAGATTTATTTATTATATATACAGTATTCTGCCTGTGTATATGCCTGCACACCAGAAGAAGGCACCAGATCTCATTACAAATGGTTGTAAGGTACCATGTGGTTGCTGGGAATTGAACTCAGGAACCTCTGGAAGATCAGCTCTTGACCTTTGAGCCATCTCTCCAGCCCCTGGAATAAAGATCTTTAAACTTGTGTTTTGAGTAGGGTTTTTGAACATACCAATAAGGGAAAATCCCTGAGTCTTGCATTTGGAGGTGAGGTTGCCTGCTTTTACAATGCCTATTATAGTTTTCTTTACTCCAGGCCAGATTGCAACAGCACAGCACAATGGCTTGATTTTCGTTTAAGGATAGAGCATGGATGCTTAGCTGTCACAGTAATAAGGGTCTTCCACAACCTGCCCTGGGTTTGCAACCTTAGATTGTGTGTAAAGATGGAGAGAAGCTATCTTGTCTCTCTTTGCAAACCTGTGTAAGAGATCCTTTCTTATAAATTGCATCTGGCTGTTCTCTTGGGTCAAATGAAGAAAACTTTGTTCACAATGTGGTTTTGAAAATTTCAGATTGAGCTTATTAGTCTTTTGATTGTAGCCTTAGCCCTGACAAGCTAAGCTGTATCTTCAGCCCATGGGCTTATTAAATCTGTATTAGAGGGAAGATTTGAGTGCTTGGAGTTTATCATTACTGCTTGTAATTTTGTTAACTTCATATACTTACATGAAATTTTCTCTGGCTCTTTTACATTTTTAGCATCTCTTGGACAAAATTAATGAGTATGTAGGCAAAGCCGCCACCCGTTTATCCATTCTCTTGCTGCTGGGGCATGTTGTGAGACTACAGCCATCTTGGAAGCATAAGCTCTCTCAAGCACCTCTTCTGCCTTCTTTATTGAAATGTCTCAAGGTAGGGTATTTGCAAGGTTTTGAAGGAAATACCTCCATAAATATTGTTTCTGAAAAGTGTCTTAACACAGCTTGCTTGCAGGAGTCACTTCTCTGCTTCTACCATGTGGGTCTTAGGCATTGAATTCCGGTTGTCAGGCTTGGTGATAGGTGCCTTCACCCACTGAGCCACCTCATCAGCCTTGGATTTATTTATTTATTTATTTATTTATTTATTTATTTATTTATTTATTGTGTGTGTGTGTGTGTGTGTGTGTGTATACATACATACATACATACATACATACATACATACATACATACATACATACGATGCATGCCTGGTACCCTTGGAGGCCAAAAGAGGGAATAGGATCCCCTAGAAATGGAGTTGCAAATACAGGCTTGTGAGCCACCAAGCTGGTTCTGGGAATTGAATGGTGATCCCTCTAGAAGAGCAGCTTGTGCTCTTAACCACTGAGCCATCTCTCTAGCTCCCCTGGTTTGGCTTTTTTTTTTTTTTTTTTTTTTTTTTAATTTGTTTTGTTTTTTTTGAGAAGGGTCTTGCCATGTAGTCCTGGGTGATCTAGATCTCACTATGGAACCAGGCTGACTTTCAACTCATCACAGTCCTCCTGCCTTAGCCTCCAAGTTGTTAGAATTATGGGTGTATACCACCATGTTTGGCTTGTAGTAGTCCTTTAAAAAAGATAGGGAATTGGGTGGGGGTGTGGCTTAGTGGTAGAGCTTTTACCTAGCATGCAGAAGTCCCTGAGTTAAGTTCCTAGTACTAGTGAAAATGAGCTGTCATTTTAATCACTTGACAGAAAATGTCTTAGAAGTAGTTGGATAGGCGAGAATAGTGGTGTACTATGTTCTGTGTTCTCCTTTACACTTTCATCCAGGTGGTAGATAGGGGATCTTGAGGCTTCAGGACTTGGGAGTTTCACGCCAAGTTAATCCATCTCTCAGATGAGGTTGTGGAATGTGGGAAATGGTCTCCCACTATCATCATAATGGTGACAGGGCTTAGTGCTTCTGCTAAGTCTATTTCAGTGCTGTCCCTCAAATTCTTAGGGGTCAGGAAATGAGCACAAGAGGGGCTTGAGATCTGTGACCTCAGGATTTGGACCCTCATCCCAGTGCTGAGCCTGATGACGCCCTTCCCTTCTGCAGATGGACACTGACATTGTAGTACTCACAACTGGTGTCTTGGTATTGATCACCATGCTACCAATGATCCCACAATCAGGGAAACAGCATCTTCTTGATTTCTTTGACATCTTCGGCCGTCTCTCGTCATGGTGCCTGAAGAAACCAGGTACAGCTCCTGTGACCTCATCAAGCTCCACAAGGGAATGCTATCCTTACTGTTAGCAGCTAGGTGCTGCAGGGGAAGGAAGGATATATGGTGTACACTATACACATGAAAAAAATGTTTGGGTGCACCCATTGCAGGACACATAGGAAGTGGGGCTGCTAAGACACTGTCCATATGCCACTGGTCTGGAAGGATTGTCAGAGAAACTGAGGCACAGGATGTACAACTTCCTGAATATCATTAGTAAAACTGGGTCACAGCTTCTACCTCTGGGTGCTGTACAATTGGGTTTACAAAATGGTTTTGTCCTGTGCTGATTGTATAGCCACAGCTTCACAGCTTCAGTTGTGAGAACCTATTGGTTGTGCATGGAGAAGGAAGAGACAGACTCCAGTGATCTCATTAGGGCATAAGTGTCGAGCTTATGGGATTTTGCCATATCATATCATATTGGCAGGCAGTATGGCTCCATCAGAGTGATTCAGAAGCTGTCAGTCTGTGAACTTCAGAATCTCTGGTAATCCTAGTATGAAATATTCATATGAGAAGATGAAATATGTATGGTCTATGGGGGAGACTGCTGCAGTTTCCTCAGAAGGGCCATTGAGCACAAACCTGGTCTGCCAGCCTGGCCATATCTTCTTGGGAGAAAGGTACAGTTACTTCTAGACAACTGGAGTTTCCATGGGGTCTTAGTAAAGCCAAATTAATAGAATTTTCCAGGCATTTTAAGCTAATTTCTGCATTATAGTGTTTCCTCTTTAATTATAAGTCTGCACAACTAAGATCATATCTTGGTTTTAAAATCATGTGCTCATTCTACAAACCCTCACATGGTCATTATGTGCCGAATTCTATGTGTGGTACTAGGGAAGAGGGGAGGATAGTCCCCTTTTCAAGACACACATGCTGAATCAGGCAAGAAATGTCACTACAGTTTGTAGGGAGAGTGACACTGAGAGGAACCTCAGCGTTGGAAGAGTGTTTGGAGATGTTCTTGTGGGGGTGGCTGGAGAAGAGGAAGGCAAAGTCACAAGAATCAGATTTGAGTTTACCCAGAGGATTCACTGGTGGATTTTAAATAAGGCCATATGTTATATCCAGATTTGCATCTGTCTTACTTTTGAAGCTCAGTAGGCAAGCTTCAGAGAGAAAGCCTGCTGGCATCCTCAAGTTCAAGTCTGTATAACTGGTTTCTTTCCTTAGGCCATGTGACAGAAGTCTACCTTGTCCATCTCCATGCCAGTGTTTATGCCCTCTTTCATCGCCTTTATGGAATGTACCCTTGTAACTTTGTCTCCTTCCTGCGCTCGCACTACAGTATGAAGGAAAACGTGGAGACTTTTGAAGAAGTTGTCAAGGTGAGTTAAAAAACAACAGCAGCTCATCTATTCGATCCTTAGAGCTTTTTAAAGACAGGTACTTTTTTATAGCATTTGTATTATATGGCAAACAGGAAAATTTTGAGAAGAAATTCTTGACACTTCTACTTCAAACCGGTAGTCACTATTTGTCTTCTGATTCCCTAGTGAAGAGTTGCTGTTCTGTGTATTTCATCTATATGGGAGTGTGCAGTGTGTGCTCTTTTGTGATTGGCTTCTCACCCTATTTCAAGGTTCATCTGTGTTGTAACATGTATCAGTATTTCATCCTTTTTTGTTGTCAAATAATGTTCCATCATGTGGATTTGCCACACAACTTCACACCTATAATTTGTCAACCCAAACTCTTCTAGCCAATGATGGAGCATGTGCGAATTCATCCGGAATTAGTGACTGGATCCAAGGACCATGAACTGGACCCTCGAAGGTACAGAAACTGAAGTAGTGACAGAACTCTTAAGAGTCTCTTAAGAGATTGAAAGTGTGATCTACGATACCTGTGGGAATACAGATGTTTCACTTGCAGAATGGGCTGGAACTTTGCATCTAAAGCACACTTCTCACAGAGAGCTACTGACTCTGATGTGAGTAAAGCAGAGGTGGTGACAGCCAGTGCCTGTTCCTAGAAGCCCAGGAAGGCTTGCTTTTTGGTAACTTGAGTGGGTTTGGAGGTTAATCGGCTAGCTGAAAACTAGGAGATTACAGAAAGGCCAGATTTGGAATAATTAGCCAACTTGGGTCCCTTTCTTCATGGGCATTGCCAGGTGCCTGACACCCCCTATGGGCCCTGAAAAAATTCCCAGGTCTGTCTTGAGGAACTACTAAACCTGCTGAGTTGTATGAAGTACAGCTCCTGTCAGGCAGATTTATGATTCCCAGTGAGGGGATGGAAGCTTTTTTGGGGAAACTGAGCCACAGGTATCTATTTCTGGGATCTTATGAAAACTAGCTTATGCCTGATAATCCTTACAAAGTCATGCCTCTTCTGGTCTACTTCTGCTGTGTAGCCTCATTCAGCTTAAAGCAATGTATAATAGCACATAACCATGTAGCAGCCCCAGCCTACAAAACAGAGCATCCCAGTGTTCTGCCTGAGAAGCCCTTCCTCCTTGCTCCCTGTCTACCTCAAAGGCAGCTCTGCCTTGCCTTTGTGTTTATTGTTTTCTCTGTAGTTTGCCACATATGTGGCTTATTTGGGAGTTGATTGCTGTTAGATACAGGCTTGCAGAGGATGAGGGCAGGAGCATTGTCAACCTTGATGGGTCTGGCCTCACCTTTAAGAGTGCTTTCCAGGCAGTCACTGCACAGTGTCAGGAGTGAGGCCTGGGAACCATAGGTTTTACCGTCTGTGTCTGGCAAAGCTTCTCATAAGGGCTGTTGTCAGATATGCTGCCTGGCTGCTCCAGCATTAGGGGTAGGTCTGCAAAATCCTCCTGTGGGGTAAATCAAATGCTGTTCTAGGGAGTGGGAGATTCCTCAGTATGTAGTGAAGGCTACACTCAAGTGGTGACATCAAAACCTGTTTTTCCTTTCTGTTCTGTAGCCTAACTCCTGCAGGCTTCCTTGTCATTGATCTTTATCCTTACCACTTTAGTTATTCCCACTGTTAAGCTTTTTGTCTGAGTGTTCTCTTTAGTTTTCAGAGTGTTTTTCTTTAGTCACCTATCTTTATCTCTTAGATAGTATCTTGTTTATTTTCCCTGCATAGTTCGTTTCTTCTAAGCCCCCTTCCCCTGATTTTATTCACTTGTTTTGATTTGTCCTTTTTAAGTCTTTGAGGCTTTTTCAAAGTTTTAATGATTCTCCTGTGCTTGGGGGAGAAGATAAGAAAACTGCTTGTGAGGTTGGTCATTTTATCTAGAACATTTCTTGTGTGGATCAGAGCTTCTCGGGGAGATACCAACAGTGGGATTATGCTCTTCTTTAGCTGGTCATATTTTTAGAACATTCTTCTGATCTCCAGGCTGATGAGGATCTGGCTATTTCTGCAGAAGAGGTAGGTAAGGAGGGTTTGGTGGTTTGGATATTCAGATCGTGTACTTTCTCATAACTTTCTTGCCTGGGATGCATTCATGACCCTGCCTCTTCTGTTGAAGCTTTGTTCTGGCCTGGCTTCATTTTCCTGGAGAGAATCCCCCTTGCCAGGGAATAACCAAATTCCCAGTGAGGAACAGTGCTGCTGTCTAGGAACATAGAATTGGAAGGGATCTCAGATGCTCCATGCTTTTCCAAAAGTTTCTGCCCCAGCTGCTTCAGAGTAGCTGTCTCTAGCTTCTTGCTTTTCACTTTTCCAGTTCTAGAAGATCTGGATAGACTCCTAAGGGTTGTGCAGTGTAAGCCAGCTGACTGGTGGCGTGAAGCTTTGATTTAGTGCTTTGCTTCTTTGATGGACATGCCAGCTACCACCTATCTACTGCTTTCCAGATTTAGACATTTGTGCTTTCTGTCTTCTTTTCTTCCTTGTGCTTTGTATTTGTAAATAGTTATTTATTGTAGATAGTGGAACTCCAGGAGATTGTATAGTTGGGTGAAAATGTTCAGTCAACCTTATTAACTTGGGGGCCTTCCCTGTCAGCAGCACATAGCACCTGGGTGCCCAGGGTTGTAAACCATCTGGTCTCGGAAGGAAGCTTTGTCTGCTGTGAGAGAGAAAGTGTGGTAAGGAAGGGCAGCTGGGAAGAGACATTGACAGTGAAGCCACAGAGCAGGCAGCTAGCTGTTCATGGTTATGTGGGGGGCAGGTAACACAATAAAGGACATTCTGACACAGTAAAGAGCTCTTGAAATTAAAACAAATCCCCATATAAGCATGCCAGCAAAGGAACTGGAGGTGCAGAGGAGACTGGCTCATTTGAACAAAGGACAGAGGCAGATGACTGAGAACAGTTTTAGAATGTTGGGCAGAGCCCAATAGCCAATAAAAAAAAATTAAAAATTAAAAATAAAAGACTTGATGGAGAAGAGGACATTTTGGTAGAAGAAGAACTTGTAAAAGAAGTCGGAGCTTCTAGATTGAAGTTTATCTAGTGCACAGATCTGTCAATTCAAAGGAATGCTGCCAAGCCTCAAGTTTGTGAGATTTCAAAACACTAGAAGAATAAACCTTTCAGAAAGTGGAAAGATAAAAAGAGCCAGGCATTTAATAAGAACCAGAAGTCAGAATAGTGTTAGCTTCCCTACCCCTTCAAGAGGTCTTCAAGATAGAGTTCTGTGGTGTGAGGCTCTTTTAGACAGGGCAGGACTTAGAGTTACCTTCCCTCTTCTCCCAACTGGTCAAGGGAGAATTCTACCAAAATGAGTCCAAGAAGGTTGAGACTTGGTCAAAGAGGCATCAGAACAGTGGGCCAAGGAATGGCACAGCTCCAGAAAGGAGCTGAGCGGGGTGAGGAGACTAACTAACCCTTGTAGATTCTACATTCTTCATTCTTTTATTAAGTGAGAGAGACAGGGGGGCATCAATCCAGAGAGGCCAGGGTAGTTCAGTTAGTATTGGACACATCACAAACTGGGAGAAGGAAACATGCCAGGCCATACCAAGTGAGAAATGATGAGCCTTTCAGCTCTGCTGTGATTAAGACAATTTTGGAAAAAAGTGAAAATAGTTGACTTGAGGAGGAGGGCAAGGATGGATAGCAGTGATCCTGGTCCTTAGAGCAAGTTTGTAAATGAGAAACATAGACTGTGCTTGTTGGTTCTTAGAGAGTCAGGGGAAACAATTCAGCTAGCATAGCTGGAGGCAGCAGCCAGAGTAGTTGTCAAAGAGAACAATGTGATTCACCCTTAGCATGGTAATGACTTACTGCTTCTCCCCATAGAGTCCATTGGGCCTTGCCATCTTAGTCTTCTATGGCCTTGGGGTTGTAGCTATAAGCTACCATATTTCAGTGGCTCTTAAATGTCATCAAATATATATCACACATACATTTTATGTAGGTCTGAGAAGAGAGATACCAAATAAACAAGTGTGTAGCTGTTAAGATATGGACAGAGGACAGAGTCCTGTCAGAATGACCATGGACTTAGAGCCACGGATGGTAAAGCTCTGTGTCTTAAGAGCAAGTTTATGCTTGGGCAGTATGTACAGTCTAAGTATTCTGCTGGTTTGGAGTCATTTGTAGAACATTTGGCAGATCCAGAAGTGATAAAAGTAGAAACTAAAAGAGTGAATATTGTCTGTAAGTAACTCCAGGGTTTTGTGTTGCTGGAGATTAAACACTTGTAGATGTTGGACTAGAATCTATGATGGAGCTACAATCCAGCCTCTAGTTTGTATGTGTGTGGTGGGGGTGGGAGGCATGTGTATGTGGAGATCAGAGGGCAACTTTTCAGAGGTCGGTTCTCTCTGTTTTGAGGCAGGGTCTCTGTTTCTGTCCCTGCAGTCCACTGGCATTGGAGCTTCTGGCTGATTCTTCTGTCTCTCTCTGCCATCTTGCTGTAGGACTGCTGGGATTACAGTTGAGTGCCACCACATCTGGCTTTTTATGTGGGTACCAGGGATCAAACTCAGGTCTGTCAGGATTACTTGAGGGGTAAATGCTTTTAACTGATGAGTTATTTCCCAGCCCCTCTAGTTGTTTGAATTTCAATACTTAATACTGTCAGTCTGTTTGTGGGCATTTATCAGAACAGCTTTGTATTTGTTCTCATTTAATATGCTCTACAGTGATGAGATGGCTTATTGGTTTTAAGGTGCCTGTTGCTAAGCCTACCTGTTCACTTAGTAGGACTCACATGGTGGAAGTAAAGAACTGACTCCCACAAGCTGTCCTCCAATCTCCACATGTTTTGTGGTGGCATTCCCCTGCCCCAAGTAAATAAATAAATGAAAAAGAAATCTTTTGGAAAGAAATTATATTCTAGTCAGGTGTATCCTATCATTTGGTATTGCCACAAATTCAAGGACAGCCTGCACTACAGAGTTACAAAGGAGCCAGGATCACAGAGTGAGGCTGTGATTAAAAAAAAAAATAAGATGATGAAATAAAAAAAAAAAAAAACACCCAAATTTATAAAACCCAAATTAAAAGATGGTGAGGGTCCTTCAGTATTTGAAAACATGATTTTTCAAATCAGCTTAAGTAATGTGTATGGTTTACATACAATAAACAAAGGTTTTGTTAACTTTTGACAACAGTTGTGTTCACAGTAAAGGTTTCCATGGCCTGAGGCAGCCACTGGTCTGTTGAAAGCCTGCTACTCACAATATTGTGCTGACCACTCTGCCTTATTCCTGTCAAAGCCATGTTGTGGCTTAGCATTCTCTCCTGTTCTTCTATAGGATTAATTGAAGGTGTGTGGGCCCGAGGCTCACACTGCAGAAACTCTTTAACATGCTTTACATGTTCTTTAGTCTTATTGGTTGCATAGGGTCCAGGAATATGTTAGAAGAACCTGTAGGCTTTGACTGGAGACCTTAGGTCAGCCCAGATGCTTAGTGCTTTCAGCTCCTCCCATCCTCAGATTACCTTTGTAATCCCTGAGAGCTGTCTGTGCAGTAAAAGGCTATTCTTCATCTTTGTTGGTGACATTTTTCTTTCAAACTAGTTTCTATTAATTTCATGAAACCATTTTAACCAGGGGAGGTGTTTGCTAGATAGATGGCTAGTTTTTATACTAGTGCTATTTCTACTTGGGTTGGCATGGTTGTGTATCATGCTTTGCTAATCACAGTCCAGTAGCTGGCATTGAGTTGGCCCCTTGAGGATTTAACTGATGTGGTTAGGTGGATTAGCACATGCCTTTCTTGACTTGTGTTGCCTTTTCTAGGTGGAAGACATTAGAAACTCATGATGTTGTAATAGAGTGTGCCAAAATCTCTCTGGACCCTACAGAAGCCTCATATGAAGATGGCTATTCTGTGTCTCACCAGCTGTCTACCTGCTTCCCTCACCGTTCAGCAGATGTCACTGCCAGCCCTTATGTGGACACACAGAATAGCTATGGTAAAAAGCAATTTTGGTCCTCTCTTTCTGTACCATCATCTCTGGAAAGCATTGTTTTTTATTTTTGCTTTCAATTTCTTCCTAGAGTAAGACTTCTTTTACTGCCTAGGGACTTCTCTCAGAATATTTTAAATTAGAGCTTACCTCTATTTTGTTTGAATTATCTTCTATCCTTTAAGCTTAAATTAACTGTTTTCAGTCTCTCATCTGATAACATAGCAGATCCCCAAACTAGTCCTCAGCACATAACACAGTGAGATTCAAGTGCTTACATCTGGTCATAAGAGACTCAACTTCCAATGGGGCCCCACAGACTGACATAGTCTGAGAGTCTAGATTCACAGCTGTAGCTGGGATGGAGGCTGCACATCAGGCTGTCAGGCATGGTGTACCTTTTAAATTATCCTGACGTATAACTAGAGTCAGACCTGCCTGAACTTTATCTCCAAAGGGCATTTTTTAAAGTTTTTCTTTTTAAGATTTATTTATTATGTTTATAATGTTCTGTCTGCATGTATGCCTGCAGGCCAGAAAAGGGCACCAGATCTCATTACAGATGGTTGTGAGCCACCATGTGGTTGCTGGAAATTGAACTCAGGATGTGCTTTTAATCTCTGAGCCATCTCTCCAGCCCCACCAAAGGGCATTTAAAGAATCTTTAAAGCTGAATATGGTGGTGCACACCTTTAACCTCAACACTCAGAAGGCAGAGGCAGTAGATCTCTTGAGTTCAATGTCAGCCTGATAACATAGCCAGTTCTAGAGTGTTCGGGGCTATACAGTGAAACCCTGCCTCAAAACAACCCACAAGAATCTTTAAATGTTAGTTTATTCCCAGAGATGCCCAAACCTCTAGTGACTTTTTTTTTTGTTAGTTTGTTTATTTGTTAGTTTTTTGAGATAGGGTTTCTATGTGTACTCCTGGTTGTCCTGGAACTCATTCTGTAGGCCAGGATAGCCTTGAACTCACAGAGATCTGTCTGCCTCTGCCTCCTGAGTGCTGGGATTAAAGGTGTGTGTCACCACCTGTCCGGCTGTCCCTAGTGATTTTAAGTAGAGAATTGAGTATTTCAGATGGTCTAAAGGATTGTGGCTGTTTATCAGAATGACTCGGCACCCCATACTCATCCCTACCTCCTTCCCTTTCATTTCAGGGGCCTCTACTTCCACCCCTTCCTCCACCTCTCGGCTGACATTGTTTAATCCAGCTGGGCAGCTACCTCAGAGTCTGAGTTCCCCATCAACACGGCTGTTACCTGAGCCGCTGCAAGTATGGTGCCACTCAGTGTGCCTTCCCCTCCTCTGCCTCCTGGTGAATTTGGGCCATTGGTCAAGATTTAGTATGTAGTGGGGAAATTGCACACTGAGTTTCAGGAGGGTCCTTTTAAGGGCCCATGATAGGAGCAGAGAAGGCCATTGTTGCTACATGGGCAACTTGGAGTGCAAACACTTGAAATGTAACTTGTCTCGTAGTAAAGATTTTACAACATGCAGCTTGTAGTTGGAAAGGCTGCATCTAAACTGAACATTGCCTAGAAATCTTGTGCAGGACACAGTGCTTACTTGCTGATACTGATGTTCCTTATTGATTATAGCCTACTCTCTGGAGCCCATCTATGGTCTGTGGTATGACTACTCCTCCTACATCTCCTGGAAATGTCCCACCTGAGTTGTCACATCCCTCCAGTAAAGCCTTTACTACCACTGGTATGTAGGTTTTAGTTCAATTTGATTGTTGGTTTGGGCCTGTGTTTTGTAACAGTGGAACTCATAATGACTTTGGGGGCATTTGGCAGTAATGAACTTGTTTTTGAAACTTAATGTTAGTTTCTGGGCTTTTCAGATTAAGTAAAGTAAAGAGATAGACAGATAGATAGGTGCTAAGGCTGATCTGGATTCCAGAAAGTTAACTGGACAGCTGTATTTATAGTGATAGCAGTGTTGAGGAAACAATGACCTTTCTGATATTTGGCTCAGCTTTTGTATGTACTGTCCTTGTCTCTGAGCAGGTGGAAAAGGAACTCCTTTGGGAACCCCAGCAACCTCTCCTCCTCCAGCCCTGCCCTGTCCACCAGATGACTGTGTGCATGGGCCATCCTCCCAGGCCACAGCCACACCCCCCAGGAAGGTGAGTGACAGGCCAGAGATACCAATGCACATCTCACCTTGTAAAGCCTAATTATGCCAAGTACTATCCTGACCCCAAATGGGATGGAATTGAATCATAATAACTGGAAATAGGTGTCATCGATTCTCAAGGCATGACCTGCCAATCCAGGACCGTGAAAGCCTTTCAGGCTGAGTGGATTAAGCCAACTTTCAATTCAACATTGACTGCTGTGTGCTCTTCCCATGGCATTGACAGTACAGACAATAGTAAGATGCTGACCCCTTAGCACAGACCAAGTTAGAGACCAGAATCTCAAGGTGTTATATCCCTCCTAACATACTTTTTCAGCTTAGAAATAAGAGGTGGGGGGCATGTTCTACCCCAAAAAGCAAAAATGATGAGTTTTTATTAAATCTGGGCCTTGAAATTATGTACATACTCTTTGGGAATGTAGCTGGGTATTGTGGCACACATTTAATCCAGGATCCAGAGGCTGAGGCAGGAGGATTGTGAATTCAAGACCAGTGTAGATGCAGTGAGTCCTTAAAAGAACAAAAAAATGAACAAAATAAGAAATGTACTCATAACATGTTTTATTCTACACTGTAGCTGTTTGAGTTGGAGCTGAACTAGCTGCTTTTTTTCCCCCTATAGAATATGATTTATCTGAAAGACAAGTGACTGCCAGATGGTTTATTCAGGTCTAAATATTTAGCAGAAAATTTCTTTTTAGTTGATTTTTTTTTCAGATTTAATACAGGCTAGTGGATTTCATTATGACATTTTTATACTTATATGCTATATTTTCTTCTTTCCCTACCTGTGACAGTTTCTTAAATGATGAACTAAGTCTGTCACTTCAAGGTAAACAGCTGACAATAAATGATAGCCAATAATAAAATCCAACTTGCAAGTCAAAATAGGTCATTAAAAAACTTGTATTTAGGGCTTGGCATAGTGGTGCAAACCTTTAGCTACAGAACTTAGGAGGCAGAAGCAGGTGGATCTCTGTGAGTTCCAGGCCAGCCTGGTCTACATAGCAGGCTCTAGGTTATCCAATGCTACATAGATCCTGTCTCCAAAAAAAACAAATGAACAACTTGGCCAGGCATGGTGGCACACACCTTTAATCCCAGTAGAGGAAGGTCAATCTCTGAGTTTGACATCAGCTCAGTTTACATGGTGAGTTCCAGGATAGCCAGGGCAACCCAGGGAAACACTTTCCAAACACAAAACCTAAAATATTGTATTACTACCAGTGCTAATTGTGCAAGCACTGAAGGTCTGAGCTCAGGTTCCAGTACCCATGTAAAAAAAAACAAAACAAAAAACTAACAGGTGTTGCTGAGCAAGTTTATATCCCCAAGCCCTGCTGTTAGAGGTAGAAGGATCACTGGGGCTTGCTGGCTACCATCCCAGCTCAGTGAGGGGCCTTTAGTGAGAGTGATAATGCAGGCCTCTGGCTTCTGTGAGTACCTGCACATGCAGTACACACAAAGAATAAATATACAGTATGAAGCATTTGTGTGGTTCCAGATTCTATATTGTAACTATGTTTAGAGACCATAAGATGAAATATACATTTTACTTTTGCATATCTATAAGGACCCCAATTTTCTTCATATGTTTCAGACAAAGTTACACACAGAAAAAAAAATATCAAGAATATCTGGCAAATTCAACTGATTTTCATTAAAATTATTAAAAGAAATTATAAAAATGCAGCAGTTCTAAGTAACTATTGTCTTAGAAAATATATTTTATTTCTTAAAAATATGCTATATTCATTAACATGGCATTAGTGTATTATTTTAAATTAATAAGCTTCCTTTAATTTCTATTTGAATTTCAGATTAAACACTTTTGGTAAATTTAACCATGCAGATAGAAGCTCCTGATACTGATAACACTCTAGCATGTACACAAGCACACAAACATAGATAGATAGGTAGGTAGGTAGGTATTTTTGTGTATGAGTGTTTGTGTGCCTCGTGCCCACAGAGGCCAGAAGTCAGAAAAAGGCATCAGAGACTTACATATAATTCAGGGAGTAGAGTTACAGATGGTTGTGAGCTGTCATGTGGGTTCTGGATATTGAACCTGGGTCCTCTGAAAGAAAAGCCACAAAGCCACCACCCCCTCAGCTTTAATTCTTTACATTTTTTTTTAAGATTTTTAAAAGGGATTCTGAAGTCAAGCAGTTCACAAGACTAAACTTTAAACTCCATTTATTGTGTGCCAGGAACATGCCCAGCATTCTCACTGTTTGCTTCTGTTTTCAGGAAGAAAGAACAGATCCCTCGAGGCCTTACCTGCAGAGACAGCAGTATCATCTAAATGACCGAGGACTAGGTAAACTCCCTGGGTAATGATGGACCTGGCTTATCTCTTTGCATTAAACTCTATAGTTTCAAAGCTAAGCTAGATGGAAAAAGGGTGGTCTGGAGTAGCACTGATGTCGACTCCTAGAGACATACACAATACCAGCATTAGTAAGTTATTAAGCTACTACTTGAAGTGTGCCTGCTTTGAGAAAGTCAAACTAGGTGATTTTATCTATTATTAGAGACATTATGGCCTAAGATTTGTATTTTTTTGTGGGGTTAGGTTTGTAACCTTTGTAAATGATGCATAAGTTCTCTGTCTTTTGTATGGTTCCAACTTTGTCTGCTCATCTGGAAGGACTGTTGTACGTGTGTATGCAGTGTGGCAGCTTTGTGCTTGCAGGGGTTAGCCAGTTTGACCTGAGTTGTCTCTCTCTTTGCAGAGGATCCACCTGCAAGCAAAGGTTCTGTTACTCTGGGGAATCTGTCGGATTTCTTAGGTGACCTGGCTTCTGAGGAAGATAGCATTGAGAAAGATAAGGAAGAAGGTAACATGTGTGGGTTGCTACAAGATGATGGAAGTGTCTGCTTCTGTCTCAGAACTGGCCTCTAGAGTTAAAATTCATGAGTTTGCTTGGTTTTCTGTGTTGGGGTGAATGTTCTAGCATGTACAAGGAAAGGATTTCCCGCTTTAATTCCCCTGTAGTACACACAAACCCAAGCCGTTTGCTTGGCTGAGTGTTTACAGGGTTTCTTTTTTTACCCTACCCTCATTTCAGCTGCGATATCCAAAGAGCTTTCTGAAATCACCACTGCAGAGGCGGATCCTGTAGTTCCTCGAGGGGGCTTTGACTCTCCCTTCTACCGGGACAGTCTCTCTAGTTCTCAGCGGAAGACTCATTCAGCAGCCTCTGGGACTCAGGGCTCCAGCGTGAACCCTGAGCCTTTGCACTCCTCCCTGGACAAGCATGGGCCTGATACACCAAAGCAAGCCTTTACTCCTATAGACCCACCCTCTGGCAGTGCTGATGCCAGTTCTGCTGGGGACAGGGATCACCAGACTTCTCTGGAAACCAGTATCCTCACTCCCAGCCCTTGCAAAATTCCACCTCAGAGGGGAGTGAGCTTTGGAAGTGGGCAGCCTCCCCCATATGATCATCTCTTTGAGGTGGCCTTGCCAAAGACTGCCTGTCACTTTGTCAGCAAGAAGACTGAGGAGCTGTTGAAGAAAGTGAAAGGAAACCCTGAGGAAGACTGTGTGCCCTCTACCTCCCCAATGGAAGTACTGGACAGACTGATAGAACAGGGAGCAGATGCGCACAGCAAGGAGCTGAGCAAGTAAGCCTGGGCGCTGTTGTTGTTTCTAGACAGCACAGGGCCACATGGGCAGTGCAAGACTACCCCTTTCCACCTGTACCTGAGGCAGCTGCTTCTCATGTGTTTTGTTAGAAGTCCTATTCTGTTGCTTTTCCATGTCTAGAGCATGGACACTTGTGTCTGGATGATCTGTGAGATAGATGGTGTCCACTTGTAAATATCTCTTCAGTACAGGTCATTTTGTGCCTCTGTTCTGTATGGATGCTCCAGTGGGTGTTTGCACATTTGTTCTCTGAAAAGAAGATGTTACAGATGACGTTATAATAGCTCAGAGTTAAGTAGCACTCATCTCAGTATGTCTTCCAGTTAGAGGTCTCTGTTTTCTCTTATGCTATTGGTGCAAGCTGAGGTTATCAGCATTCTGCACAGGTTCAGGTGGCTCAATGCTCTGCAGAGCACATGGGCTGCTTAAGAGTAGTCTTTTTTTTTTTTTTTTTTTTAACCCTGTCAGAGGATTCCAGGGAAAGCGAAAGAATTACTTGGCTAAGTTGGGTTTAATCCTTTTGCCATTCGTTCTTGTTAGTTTATTTTATTTGTTTTGAGACATAATCTCACTGTGTAGCCCAGGCTGGTCTGGAATTCACAATCTTCCTACCATGGTCTCCCAAAGCTGAGATTACAAGGTTGTACCACTACACCTGGCTAGTTTTTGCCTTTCCTCTATATAATACCCTAAGGTGGAATTTGACAAGAATTATAATATTTAATTAGAACTCCACATATAAAATGAAATTGGGTGTTTTAGAGCCAGGTAAATTTTATCTTAACAGGGTGACAATAGCTTGTTCAAGGAGAAAGTGACTCTTGTGTGTCATCATGAAGAGGGGAGGGAGTAGGGCTCTATGTTTTCCTGCACATGGTGGTTGGACAGCAGATCCTATGGCACAGCCACTGAGCCAAGTAGCTCAGTGCTAGGGCTAAGATTTAGTTATAAACAATGGGCTACCTACCCCTTCCCAGACACCAAGATGACTACAAGGATGTGAACTAACTGTGCTACAGCAAAAAATCCACCCTCCCACCCCCCAGGATGCAGCTCAGTTGGTAGACTGCTTGCTTAGCATTTACAAAGGCCTTCATTCATTTGATCCCCAGCACCATATAAAATGAGGCATGGTGACCCATGCCTACAGTCCTAGCACTTGGGAGATGAAGGCAGGAGGATCCGAAGTTCAACATCATCCTTAGCTAATTAGCAAGTTCAAAAGCTAGCCTGGGGTGCATGAGACTATCTCAAAACACCATCACCAACAACAAAAAGTCCAGATTCATGTTTTCTAGGTTATATGAGTAACTTACTATAAAATTTTTTCCTAGGTTGTCCTTACCCAGCAAATCTGTTGACTGGACCCACTTTGGAGGTAAACACACCCAGCACACACCCAGCCTGACTCATCCCTTTTCTGTCCCTGAAGGGTACCCATAGGAAAGGGCTCCTTTTATTTATCTCCTGCTTCAGTTAGCTACCTGCCTGGCAAGAGGATCCCAAGTGTTGCAGAATCAGTGCTTCATATTTTTAATGAGTGGCAAATACTGTGGACTTGGGAGTTTAGTGAAAAAGTGAGCACCAGCTTTCCCTAGAAAAGATCTACTTGTTGGGAATGTGCTGGAAAGTCTCCTGGGAAGTATAGCAGTAAGGGACCAGTGGCAGAGAGAAAGGAAACCTCCATGATCAGGTTTCCTGCCTCAGAGGCCCTCCTCTGGTACCACCTTTGGATGCTTTAAAGGGAAGGCAAGTAGAAGATTCTTCCATCTCTTAAGAGTGGTGGTGCTGGGAACTCATACACTGACTGGGTGGTATCAGAATTCTGTGCACACATGTGTAGACAGGGTCTCTCACTGGCCTAGAGCTTGTTAATGTACCAAGGCTTGCTGACGAGTGAACCCCAAGGGTCTGCTTGTCTTTGCATCCCAATGCTGGGATTACAGGCACAAACTCCCATGCCTAACTCTTTTTTTCATGGGTTTTGCATATCAAACAAGGCCCCCATGCTTGCACAGCAAGCACTTCATGGACCGAGTTGTCTTCTAAGACCCCAAGAATTATGTTTCTTTAAGTGAGGCACATGGGAGGCCCTTGATGGAATTGTGTGTAAAAGGCCTTTCTGCCACCTTCCCTCTGCTTTAAAATCAGGCTCTCCTCCCTCAGATGAGATCCGCACCCTCCGGGACCAGTTGCTTTTACTGCACAACCAGCTGCTGTACGAGCGGTTCAAGCGGCAGCAACATGCCCTCAGGAACAGAAGGCTCCTACGCAAGGTGATCAGAGCAGCAGCTCTGGAGGAGCACAATGCAGCAATGGTGAGCAGGCAGGGGTTATCCATCCACAGCATGGCTTATAGAGAACAAATTCCAAAGGCCAGCCTTTGTTAGTCCCGGCTCTGCTCTAATGGCTGAGGGCAAGCCACTTAGCCTAAGGTACAGGTTGTGCTCAGCTGGATCTCAGAACTCCTGTTAAGCTCTCAGGAACCATGAGAACAAGTGACTTTTTGTGACTACTTGGCATTGGCCAATGTGAAGGGCCAATGTAGTTTTGTTTTTCCTGCTGATAAACTGTTTCATTACATAGAACTGAAGGTGTTTCATGTCATGGGTATAAAGACTTGGACTTTGAATGGTGGATTTTACCTTAAGCTTTTTGGGGTTTTTGTTTGTTTTGGTTTTCTTGGAAGGGTTGTTTGTTTGTTTGAGATAGGGTCTCTCCATGCAGCCCTGAAACTGGAACTACCATGTAGACCAGGCTGGTCTTGAACTCACAGACATCCTCCACCTGCCTCTGCCTCCCAAGTGCTGGGATTAAAGGTGTGTGCCACCACACCTGGCTTACCTTAAGCTTTTTGATGCTTCTTTACCCATTCTGTAGACAACAAATGATGACAGTCTGCGTTGTACCCTGTGGTGTTAAATCCTACCAGGGAGCATTCACCCTGTGCCTGGTATACTGGGTCAGGGCCCAAAGTTTTAGAGGACTAAAGTACTGCAAATTCAGGGTCTTCCTCAGCTGGAGGCTAAGACTTCAGCAAGTATCAGAGCATGGTGTTTAATGAAAGGTCCATGTGTTCAGGTGGAGTTTGGAAAACTTTGACAGTAGAAAAGCACCAGTCCCGTAAATATATGATTAAAATTCCAGGGCAGTGTAACTGTCAATGTTGGTGATGTGTTAAGCCTGAGTGTCACTGCCTGTGTTGGGTAGCACCTAAAACAATGCTGTCTCTGCCTTTGCTAGAAAGATCAGTTGAAGTTACAGGAGAATGACATCCAGATGTGGAGACGGAGTCTGAAGAAAGAACGAGATCGATACACTGAGCTTCAGCAACAGCATGAAAGCATGGTGCCCCAGCTGCACAGCCAGATTCGACAGCTGCAGCATGACCGGGAAGAATTCTACAACCAGAGCCAGGAGTTACAGGTATCAGCTGCTGTACCAGGCGGGTGACAGGAGAAGGCATGGCATCAGCTATGTCCTGTCACTTTACTCAGCTTACCTAGATGAATACTTTGATGTTCAAAAGGACAAGTGTAATTCATGTTGGGTAGGTCTTACCTAAGGACAGAAGTTTCCCAGCTTTCTTGGTTCATTGTTCCCTTAGTGTCCCCATCACCTTTTGGCACCAAAAGAAATTGCTTAATGCTCTTCTAAGCCAATGGTTCTCAACCTGTGGGTCATGACCATCGGAAAATTCCTATTTTCAATGGTCTTAGGAACTGAGACACCACTCAGTAGCAAAATTACAGTTATGAATTAACAATGAAAATAAATTTATGGCTTGGGATTTCTAAGACCATCAGAAATACATGTTTTTGATGGTCATTACCCACAGGTTGAGAACTGCTGCTCTAAGTTTCTAACACTCATTGAGGTTGATGCCTCCGGACATAGTAACTGTCTGGAAACAACACACCTACATTTAAAATAGTTTAAGCTTCACTTTTAAATAGGCATGATCGCTAAGGTCATGTGACCTTGTTGGCCCCATACAGTGTTTCAGCCTTGTAATCAGTAGACAGTGATACCCTCATTTCCTTTCTGTCTTATCATACTGCTTTTTTCTTCTTCTTTTTTAACATAAGCAACTAAAGCCCAACTTTTCCAGGCATGTCTCTTACCAGTTAACCGGTAGTTCCCATGATGTCCCACAGATGTCACTGTGGTTCCTTCAAAGAGTGAAAAGTCTGGGCTACATTTCTTTGTGGCTGCCTGGCCTGAGACATAGTTTGGGAGCTGTAAGGATCAGGTCTTCGGGGTTTTTTTTCCCTTTTCTTTTTTTACCATTAAGTAGTAAGAGACTTGGAATCTCCCCTTTAAAATGGAAAAGTCCACTACTGATGAACAAGAAAGCAGTTGAGGAATAGAGCATCCCCAGCTCCGCCTGTGGCTGTGCCCATAGGTGCTCTTGTAACCTCACAGCCAGTTCTCTTTGGTAGACAAAGCTGGAGGACTGTAGGAACATGATTGCGGAGCTTCGGGTGGAGCTGAAGAAGGCCAACAACAAGGTGTGCCACACTGAGCTGCTGCTCAGCCAGGTCTCTCAGAAGGTAAGACGAGACCTCACCTGCTGACTCTTTCTTCAGGCCAGACAGAGATGTATTACTTGGATGTCTGTGTTGGTGCTCCAGCAGAGAACAATGCTACTCTGGGAACTTTGGCAACATCTGGAGACATTGGTGCTCCTGGCAGTGACTGGGCAGGGGCATGGGTACTGCCAAATGCAGTGCACCCTCCAGTGAAGACAGCCCTCACAACAAAAGTGCCTACTGAGCTGGGGGCAGGCACATCCCACAGAGCTCTTTAATACCTTATTTAAGAAATATAAACAGTTTGTTAAGGCTTTTGAACTGTGACTCCCCTATAGGGATTCAGTGAAATCTGTGTGTCGCGTATCCAAAAGTAATGTGAGTTCACTGGGGCTGTGTCCCATAGCTGTGTCTGCTCCGGTGTTCTTGGGCCAGCTGCAGTGAGATATGTCCATGTTGCTTCTGTGCAGAGTACAACCCAAGTGTGTTTTTGCTGGCCTTGGGTGCTTTGTTCTCCACTAGCCCTAGACTCAGTAGGAATGGTTTATTCTACCTTGCTCCTCAGTAGTCACTGTCACTATCTGTTGGCTAGTTTTGTCATGCTGAACTTGCATTCTCTCACTCCCATCTGGACAGCTCTCCAATAGTGAGTCGGTGCAGCAGCAGATGGAGTTCTTGAATAGACAGCTCCTGGTGCTCGGGGAGGTCAATGAGTTATACTTGGAGCAGCTGCAGAGCAAGCATCCTGACACCACCAAGGTATGTAGCCAGGGCACAGAGAGTCACAAAACTGTACTGCCTGGCCCTGTGTTCTGAAGAGCAGCCAGGCCTAGCCACACAGCACTGTCTAGCCATTGGAGGGCATGAAGCAGGCATGTGCTTTGCAAGAGGGTCCAGGGTACATAATTAGGTACTACTCTCATTGCTGTGACAAAACTCCTGAAAAAGAAAGTGAAGCAAGGAAGGATTTATTGGCTCACAGTTTGAGGATCTAGAGTAGAAGACTTGGTAGCAGTGTAAGGCATCTGGTCACATCGTGTCCACCGTCAAGAAGCAGAGAGAGATTGGTGCTTATCTCACTTTATCCTTTTCATTCATTCTGGGACCCAGTCTATGGGATGGTACTGCTCATATTTAGGATTGGTCCTACCACTTAAGTTAACCAAATCTTCTAGGTAGGCCCAGAGGTTTATTTCCATGGTGATTTATATCCTATAAGTCACTAAGACTGGCCGTCACACAGTGAAAGCATGAGATATGGCTGCTGCAGAGCAGTAGGGAGGGGAAAGATGGGGTCAGTCAGCTCTGTCTAGGCACACCTTTCAGGGCTATGCCCCAGCACCCACACTGCTTTGTTTCCTTTTCTTTATGACTCTGGTCCTGCCGATATTCATTCAGTCCTGGTATCAGCATCAAGGCCAGTTAGTGTTTACTGAGACAGATGTCCATGTCACTATACAGACAGCCTTGGGCAGGGTTAATAAAGGAGCTGACACTGCTCCTCCATAAGTGCCTCTAGCATCCATTGGTCAAGGCCCTATGAAATGTCATCTATGGTCTCCAAGTGGACAGTGTTGTCTCACAACTGATGAGACATAATTCTTGGTAGAGTTGCTTCTTATTTCTTTGTTCTTCTCAGCCTCCAGTTCAGACTCTGGAGGATGTCAAAAGTGAAACTGTCTAGATTCCAACTCTGAATTACTCTGGAGACTGAACAGTGTCAAGAGAATGTAGGAGCAGACCCAAGGAACCACCCTTAAAGAACTTGCTGAGCCATACTGGTTTTGTTTTGTTTTTTTTTTTTTTTTGAGATAGGGTCTGCCTGTGTAGCCTTGGCTGCCCTGAAACTCTCTTCATAAACCAAGCTAGCTTTGAACTCACAGAGATCCACTTATCTTTAGCTCCCATGTATGGCTGCTGCTAAAACAACCTTTTGATGCCTCTAGAGATAAGACGCAGAGCTGGACTGAATTCTGTTATTTGGACTTTTGAGACTGACAGCAGCCATGTTCCCTCTTGGAAGCTGTTTCACAGTTATGAATTTGGAAGCTTACTTGTTAGGTGGGATGCCTTTTGTTGTACATCACAAAACAAAATGAATAACTTCAGTTAACAATATAGTTTTATGGCTGGAATTGACAGAAGTTTCTGACACAGATGATTTCCAAGTTGGTCAGGGTGGCAGTTTGGGACCAGAAAGAGGAAGCCGGGCTCGTTTTACTCTTCCCTCTGTTATTTTAGCCCATTAGCCTTGTCCTCCAGCTAGCCACACTGGTGTGACAATTGACCCAAGTTCAGCCCTCACAGGCCAACCGCATGGTGTTCCCAGAAAGAGGCGAGTATCCCTTCCTACAGGTGGGTGTCTCAGTGAGAACAACCTTACTCACAAACCTCTGCATGCTTCCTACCCTATTTCCCTTTCTGTTAGGTTTGAGTGGTGCTGTGAGGTCTTTGAGCAGGCCACAATTTGCCCCTGGGTGGGGTTCTGGGTCACTGTTGTTCAGGCCCATGGAGGAGGTACAGGAATCTAGCAGGTTGTAAGGTTTACTGATATGCCCAGGGCTTGCTGTCTTAATTCCTGGTGTGAGTATGCATAAGTAAGCACAGGTGTCACACTGTTGCTGGGCAAGATTGGCTCTAGGGCCCCGCAAGTCTCCAGATGGTTAGTTCCTCATAAGAAGGTGGTGTGGTGTTGGCCAAAATCCTCCCATATCCCGTAACTCTCTAGATCACATGCATATATGCATATGCCTCATGTAAGGTAAACACTCTATTAGTAGCTGTTAAAATGCATCATTCAAGAATAATGACAAGAACCCAGCATGGCATACTCAGTACACACAGTGAACATGTCCAATTTTGGCTGGTGGGGTCTGTAGATGTGGAGGGTAACTGTGCTGCCTCTGTTACAGAAGTCAGCTTTGTCATTACCTGGAGCTATTCAGCACAGCTGGAATTGCCATGTTTTCAGATATTTCTGCCTTATGCATTCTGGAAATGTCTGATTTACTAGTCAGCATTGAGGCTTGGTGCCTTCCGGAGAGGTCACCTCCTTGTAACATAACAGTTTAGGGTCTTCTTTGAAAATCCTATATAGTGGTGTGTGTGTGTGTGTGTGAGAGAGAGAGAGAGAGAGAGAGAGAGAGAGAGAGAGAGAGAGAGAGAGAGAGAGAGAGAGAGAGAGAGAGACAGAGAGACAGAGAGACAGAGAGAGAGAGACAGAGAGACAGAGAGAGACAGAGAGACAGAGAGAGAGAGAGAGAGAGAGCGAGAGAGTGCGTGCGTGCGTTGTTAAATACGTAGTAAGAATGGCTAGGGAAGCCTCCTTTCCACCTTTTTGGGGGCACACCAGGCTACACTTAGTATGGATTTGTCAATGCAGGCAGGTTACCTGCTTCACTTGGCTGACAAACTGGCAGGTACCAGTCTGAAAATGCTGCTTCTCCTAAGCAGACATACTCTCTTTATGTCACCATCTCAGCTGATAGGAGAAGCAGGAGAAGGGTAAAATGAAGGCAAATGGCTAGTGCCATTAACCTGTGTGGCTTATTCCATGCATTGTGACAAGCATGATCCTGTAGTGACAGTCCGCTTTTGTGTCTTTTTACTGGTCCTATATGCACCCTGAAAACAGTAAATATATGCTTTCTCTCTCAGAGCCCTGACACTGGTTCTAAGGGTACTTATGGTTCTTGGCTTTTGTGAACATGCTGTGGTGACTGCTGTGCAACATGACTTTTCATGTTGCAGATGGTTTCCTTAGGGACAGACATCAAAAATGCCCAGCCAGCCTACTTGCCAGGAAGTCATCCTCACTCAGTTGTGTCAGGACACTAAGTGCCTCTCAGTGTTGAGGACACTTATTGTTGAGTTACATTGCACCATTGTCTGTAAGTACTGACTCCAGACCTTTTTATAGGAAGTAGAAATGATGAAAACTGCCTATCGGAAAGAACTAGAAAAGAACAGAAGTCACCTTCTCCAGCAGAACCAGAGGCTGGATGCCTCACAGAGGCGAGTATTGGAACTGGAATCTCTTCTGGCCAAGAAAGACCACCTTCTCCTAGAACAGAAGAAATACCTTGAGGATGTCAAGAGCCAGGCGAGGTGACTTACAGGAAATGTGGAGGTGGGGTAGTGGTGAGGACCCTCCCATGTTCTGAACCAAGCCTGTCTTTTAGTGGACAGCTGCTGGCTGCAGAGAGCAGGTATGAGGCTCAGAGGAAGATAACCCGGGTGTTGGAACTGGAGATCCTAGACTTGTACGGCAGGTTGGAGAAAGATGGCTGCCTACAGAAACTAGAAGAGGACAAAGCAGAAACAGCAGAAGCAGCGGAAGAAAGGTAGGAGGGCTACATCAGGGCTCTGTGGAAGGCTGTGCTCCAGGCGCCATAGACAGCCAGGCAGTATGGTAGGCCTTTGGAGAGGCAGTGATTAGCAGATGAGCTGCTGTCCTCTGCTCAGTCCTTTTCAGAGAACCATCCAGTTGTCTCTTGGCCACACTCGGTTACCTGCCTTTACCATTACAGACTTATCCAGCATAACCCAGCTGTGACTTGGGCTCCACATGACACTCTTGCTTGCACCTACTGTTCAAACAGAGCAGGGGGAGCTGGAGGGATGACTTAGTGGTTAAAAGCATTGGCTGCTCTTGCAAGAGGACCGTGGTTTGGTTCCCAGCACCTAGGTTAGCCACCTGTAACCTCAATTCTAGGGAATCTGACATTGTCTTCTGGCCTCCTCGGGTATCAGGCACACACAAGGTGCATATACACACACCTACCCATAAAAATTTTAAAGAATTTAAAGCCAGGTTCAGGGAGCAAGTATAATTTCACATTTCCTCAAAAGTGCTAGTTATCAACTGCATTCCCTCTGGGTCTTTTACAGGCTTGACTGTTGTAGTGATGGCTGCTCAGATTCCTTGGTAGGGCATAATGAAGAGGCTTCTGGCCACAACGGTGAGACCAGGACCACCAGGCCTAGTGGCACCCGGGCCAGCCGTGGAGGCAGAAGCGCTGGAGGCAGCAGCAGCAGCAGCAGTGAGCTTTCCACTCCAGAGAAACCCCCGAGCCAGAGGCTCAGCAGCCGGTGGGAAACCACTGTGGGTGAGCCCTCCAGCAGCATCCCCACGACTGTTGGCTCACTTCCTAGTTCCAAAAGCTTCTTGGGCATGAAGGCCCGGGAGCTGTTCCGTAATAAGAGTGAGAGCCAGGGTGATGAGGACGGTGTGACCAGCAGTAGCCTTTCTGAGACCCTAAAGACAGAACTGGGCAGAGACTCGGGCATGGAAAACAAGACTCCCTTTAATCTAGAGGCTTCACACCCATCTTTCCCGAACTCGGACAGTGTGGGCCAGCTCCACATCATGGACTACAATGAGACTCATCAAGAGCACAGCTGAGGGGTCTGTCAGTGTTAATTTGCGTCTTTGTCGGCACAGAACAGGAGGTGTGAATGCACGTTCTAGGCTTTTCTGTTTCCAGGGTCTGAGCGGCTGCTTGTGCAGTGGGAATGGGACAGAGGTCATTTTGATAGCTGGCAGAATGTGGGATGATGGTTTTGGGGTCTGGCATTGAGATGCTTTCCTTCACCCCACCCCAGCCTCTTTCATTTACCTAGCAGTATGTACTAATTGAGGGCCTATGTGTGTCCCTTGTAGCTTTATTTTCTTCCTTCTTCCCACCAAACGGATGTGTCCTTTGAACCTGTGCAATATGAGGCCAAATTTCATCTTTGGGTCCAACACACCACTCTGCTTTCCTGAGGTGCAGATAGATGGGTGGCTCTTGGGTAGACCAGGCAGTTAGTGGCACTGCAGGTAAGTCCAGTTTTGTCCCATCCAGGAGCCTTTTTCACTGCTTTTTGGTTCTGACGTTCAGCATCTAAAACCACAGATCTAGAGAAACTGGTTCATTCACTTCTGCCTTTTTTGGCAGCTCTGAAATGCTTCCTAGACGGTTATGTGAGAATACCAATTGTTTTGATAGTGTAGTTGTTGCTGTGGAGGCCATACTGCCTTACTCTCTGGAAAGCTTGTATCCCTCTCCCCTACTACCTCTTATTTATTTGGTATTTGCTTGAATGCTGGCACCATGCTGCCTGTGGGTGGGTGTGTAGGTGGTCATCCTGCAATCCGAAGACTGAGGGAGTGGTCACTAGGTGGGGCAAGAAGGATGCCCATGCACATGTGGAAGTGTGCCACTGGCTGACCCTGTCCAGCTGAACCACAGTTCCACCTTTCATCCTGTTCGTCTCCCTTTGTCCACATGCCCGATAACCAGCTGCTTTGTGATCCTGCAGCAGACAAGGCTTGGAAGAGTCAGAATTTCCATAGAGTTTATGTGACATCATTCTCGGGTTGAGGGTGCCTCACCATAGTAGGTTCTAGCAGCTCTTTTACATCAATTTTGACTTTGTAGGAGAGATTCCCCCTGGAGCTTCATGTCAAACACTTCTGTTAGGAACAGCAGAGGGACTCAGTCTGGGAAGGTTAATGGAGGCTGCTGGCCTGAACCACAGTCCACCCTCATGCTCTTGTGACCAGTCAGAACAATGAGGTGGCAGAGAGTCCAAACTCAACCAATGCTCCTGAAATAAATGCTGGAAGTGTAAGAGTTGTTGCCTGATGTTGTAGACCAGGCAAGGAGAGACTTGGGAAGGAGCCATGAGCTTGATTTTCTTGTTTCTGTTCTAGCTGATGTACAAAGGACAGAAGAGTTTAACTACAACAAAGGTAAAAAGAAACTAATGGTACGAATCTTACTGCATATGGAAGTTTCCAGCCTGAGGATGAAAGGGTTTTTGTTTTTTTTTTGTTTGTTTTGTTTTGTTCTTGTTTTGTTTTGTTTTGTTTTTTTTTTAACGTGGCAGTAAATATCCTAGCACCCTTAAGTAAGGTGAGATTCCTTGTCACCATGGCAGTGCTGGCTGGAGATCTGTTAGGGCCATATCTCTGCTATAGCCAGCCCACAGGGAGACAGACCAGCAGAGGCAGCCATTGCCCCAGCATACTCAGTAATGCCACGCTTTTCATTTAGCTCTGCCCAGTGTTCTCTCGCCTCATCCATTGTAGAAAAGGGCAGATGAACAGATTGGGAGAAAGATCTCATAGTTAATAGTAGACACTGCTCCTAAGAGCTGCTCCTTCTCCCAAGATGTGTGCCAGAGAAACAAGCCTTTTTCTCTACATGAGAAAGAAAACTAAGAGACTACACAAGTGCTGAAGTTAGGGAGAGTAGGCAGCGACTTGGTAAAGCAGATTGAGCTCTAGGCTAGCACCTCCTCAGATCATGCTTGGGCCTTCAGCACTTTCCTCCAGCCTGGGTGTTCTGTACCCAATGAAAGAACCTGAGCTTCCTGTGTGGCTTGAGTTCTAGAAGGCTGTTGACGCTTCTTCCTTCCTTCTTTCCTTCCTTCTTTCCTTCGTTCCTTCCTTCCCGCCTTCCTTCCTTCCTCCTTTCTTTCTTCCTTTCTCTTTTGTAGTTAAGCTTGGGGGACTGTGACCTGAAGTCATCTTGAAGGTGCCCAGCTCTTTTCAAAGGACTCCAGGCTCAGTGGGTGGAGGCTGCTTTCTGTTCAGAGAGCAGTCAGGAGGGGAGCTTCTGAAAGGCAGCTGAGGCCTGGGCCAAGGCATTGGAGCAGTGGCTATCACGGGAAGCCTGGTATGCGTGGATGCTGGGGTTGAACCACTTGGAGTTTGTTGCAGTTGCCCTTGGGACCCAAGGAGACTGGAGGCTGTGTCTCCTGCAGTCTGGGACTGGTCAGCAGCAGCACTACCACGCCACTGGAGTGGAGGAGCAGGGCAGTACCAGGAGAGGAGCTAAGTAGTCATCTGTCTCATTCCTTCCTGAAGTCTTAAGACTTTGCTTTGGGAGCAAAAGCAACATGACCGTAAACATGAGGAGACAGGCTCTAAGGTATCCCTGGAGCAGGCAACACAGCTGCCAGGGGCAAATGCTGACCTTGGTAGCTTGGTTGATCCTTTCAGGAGGGAAGTTTGTTCAATCTTCTGGACTGAGCTGCAGAAGGTTCCAATGGTGACATGGTTAGGTTAGCAGGGAGTCACTTCTTAGAAGGCAAACTCAAAGCCCAGGGAAAGTCCTGGAAGCCACATACGGTTAAAGAAAAAAAAAAATGTCCTCCCCTCCCTAAACTGTGGCCAGTGGTCAGTGCTCCCTAGGTGGTAGTGGCATCACAAGCCACTGTGATTAGCCACAGACTCAGGGCCATTTGTGCCATATGTGGGCTCTAGTGCTCAGAGGAGAATGAGGAAATGTTAGCAGTTGAATGGTCAAGGTTGAAAAGACCTCAGAGCTCAGGCTGACAGTAAGGGTAGAAATGGAAGCATATGTAACAACAGTCTGCTGTGGTGAGACCAGCCAGCAGGCACCTACCACCAACCACTTGAAGCCAGAAAGAACTGAGAACAAACAAGTACTGTGGGGAGGTGCTTGTTTTCCTGCGCAGTAAGGGTAGGAGACACCATGGACAAGCTGGTGGAGGTGTGGGCATTACACCAGCTCAGCTTGCACTGCAGCACACATGGAGTCTGCCTCAACCAGAGGCCAGCAGTACTGCACACTGTGACTCAGATGGCAGCCTGCTTCTGCTGCACCTTCACCCCAGGGTCCATGCTGTAAATCCACTGCTGTGTACATTGGAAAACACATCCGGTGCGAGGGTGTTTGTTTCCTTATATACATCCAGAGATCTGTGGCATATGCCTCCATCTACCCCGCACCTCCACCCTCACCCCCACCCCAGTTTGTTGCAGAGTCACTGATTGCCTTGGGTTTAGCTTGTCTGCGTAAGTAAAAATGGGAACTAGCCCCTGGGCTGCTGCTGTGACCCTTGTTCCCACTCAGCTTCCCCATCTGAGTCCCTGGTGTGCCCAGGGGAGCAATGTTTCTGTTTCTGATACCACCCCAAGTTTTTAAATGAGGTGTAGAGAAGCAGCTTCGGCTACAAATGGAAACTGCACCCTGAACACTCTTGGTCTCAGAATGAAATTTAATGGGGGCCAAGAAGTGCCCTGCGCTTCCCAGAGCCCCAGTATTGTCCACTTCTGGATAGGTAGGCTGAGCCACTGGAGCTGGCCTTTCACTAGGCCAGTCCCTCTCCCTGCCCCACCTCACACAGTGTTGTATTGGAGGAGAGGTCATGATGGTGTGTGTTAGCTCTGTCAGATCAGAGGCAGACAGGCGTTTTTGCACTAAGAAGATTCAGTGGTCACCCTTCATGAGACTGGACCACAAAACACATTATGGAGGCGCAAGTTTTGCTAAGACATAATTTAGTTTTATAATCAATCATGGATGAACCATATATGGATAAACTTGGAGTTGGGGCAGGGGGTTCCCATCAGTGAAACAAATCAGACTTTAAAAAAAAAAAGCAAAAAACAAAAAAAAAAAAAACTTTTTAGTTCAATGGAAGTCACCTCTTCTCAAAAGGTTTAAACTTTCCCACTATGACCTTAACAGCATGTCAAACAATCCGCATCAGATGCCATAATACAGGCTGCAAGAGAACATGGTACAGTCTCAGTGAATGGAATCAAAGGTTTGCTGTCTTTAGAATGTTCTGAAATGTCAAGGCAATTGCTTGTGTTTAACTGTGAACAAATAAAGATTTATTGTTTTGCACTCTGCAGTGTTGAGATGGAGTGACTTTATGCTGGCCTTATGGGTGAAATGAGATGGTCCAGAGCCACTGCAGTGTGTCTGGAGTAGTTCCCTGGATGGTGGTATGGAACAGGGGTGGACTTGGGCTGGGGAACAGATAATTCAGCTGCCTTAAACTCATGTCTCTGTGTAAAGAGCAGTGTGTGGAAAAGGGCTCTGACAGTTTGGCCACCCAAGTCTGCATCTCAAGTCCTCCTGATGGAACTCAGAAGTTGCCTGGCCTGACCTGGCTAGCTATGTTTGTGATATGCTAAGGGATAGTGTAGCCATCATCATCACCTGTGCCAGTGCCCCCTCTGCCCTGTAGGTGTTGTTCAGGGGTGGGAGATAACCTTTACAGAACTTCAAGATTCTAACCCCACCTAATCAGTCCCAGGGTGCAAGCTGCCCGGTGTTGCCTCAACCAGGACATGTATGGAATTACTGTACTGCCCATCTTAACCGCAGGAGGCTGACTGGAAAACTCAGGAGTTGTCTGAATAGGCTTCTTGCCAGGCAAGGAATTTGCTCTTGGAGAAGCCTACAGGCTGGCCCTCTGTGGCCTAAGCCTTCTAGAGGCAGCCTGCTCTGAAGGGAAGCACTCAGCTTGGCTGCAGAGGTCTCTGGTGCTGTCCAAGAGGGGCTTTGCCTATGTGGCCACCACCCAATGTCCTCTGATGTCTTATAAGTACAGAAAGGATTTTTGTTTCTGGTTAAGTGAATCCCAGGAAACCAAGCCAGGCAGAGAAATGGTAGAACACTTTATTCTTGAAAGTCTCCCCCCGAGGAAGCAACAATACAGAAGCTAAGTCGTCCCCTGTGAAGGGAAAAACCAACAGTCAGAGCTCACTTCTGGCTGCCAAGAAGCCAGGAGTATACATCTACAGTGTGGATAGACTAGACTGCTGCAGAGACCAGACCATCGATCTGTTCAAGAGCCTTAGAACAATTCTGCAACATCTGCCATGCTCTCCCTCTCCTGACTAAGAAGGAGAGCATTCATACCTTGTTTTGGTTCAGGAAACTGAACACAGTTGAGCTCAGCCTCCTGGTCCCTTCCCCCTGGTCCCTTCCCCCTAACCTGTTCATGACAGACCTTGTGGCTCATCTTGTCTTGCCCTTGTCAAGACAAGGAGCTAAGTGGGCCCCCCTCCAATTGCTCACAACAGAGCCAGGGGCCACAGCATGGGCAGGAGGCCTGGGCATTAGCACAACACCCTTCCTCTGGGACATGCCCTACCAACACATATTGTTTGGGCAGCTGCATGAGTAGGGAGCCCTTTCATCAACACGAAGATCAAGAGGCGGAAATGTTAGAAGTGAAAAGCAAGAGAGAGATTCTCAATTGTGTATTGGCCCCCAGTAAGAATGGATGACCTATGGAAGCCAAGTACATTGACAGTAAGTTACAGTTTCCCGCCAGGTGGTTTCCAGGGAGGCTTCAGGGAGCCTTTGTCTTTCTCCCTAGATTTGAGGCTCTCATTTTCAAGCTGACTATACTTGTGTTTTCCTAACCAGAGCTGGGTACCCGTGGTCTGGGCAGATCTGGTAGTGGCTGCTGCGGCTCCCTGGCTACCCAGGACCTCACTCACATGCTGCAGCACTTTGCGAGGCAGCTTCTCGGAATGAGCAATCCACTCTTTCATTAAGTCCAGGACTATAGGGATGAGGCTGACCACGCCTCCGTAGTGGTTCCTGGCCTCATCACAGCTGAGGTGGTTTACTACATCATGTGGATACCTGCAGGATAGTGAGCAGATGGTGAGACCTACCTCATAGACAACGGGTCACCACAGGAGGTGTGAGAACTAGACAAAGAACCTCAGGCTCCATCCCTATATGTTCTGATTCAGAAAGTTCAAGGCAAAAACCCCAGGTCCTTGGGGTGTAGGTAGCAGGAGCTCTCAACCTCCTATCACCTTTGTAAAATACCAACTACCTTCAAACCTTCTCACCTAACATCTAAAGAGCTCCCAATAATGGATTCACAGAACGTTGGATTCTTTGGGATTACCATGGAACCCCAGGGGATGTAACTCTGGTGTCCCACTTCTTTCTCCCTGGTCTGCTTCTAAGTCTTATGAGACTTTTTTTTGGGGGGGGGGGGTTCCTCCTTTGCCTGTGACCCAGTTTTAGATCCATTTGATTAGATCAATCATTGTTGGTAGTTGGTGGCTAGGACTTATATGGACTAGAGGCTGTGACCTGTGCCAACAGAGGAGAGCCAGCTCACAGGCTCCTGTCCTCTGATCGAGCACACTGCCCCATGTATACCCAGAGGGACTTACTTTGCTCTTAGGCTGCTCAAGTCATTGCTTTGGCTAACCAGGGTTTTGCATTTCTCGAGAAGGCTGTTGGTGACAGGGGTGCCAGAGTGCAGGGCCTCAAAGTGCTGGCAGAGCTTATTGAGCTCTGAGCAGATGTCCAGGAACATGAGCAGAATTCTCCGGTCTGTAGAGTTGTTGCAGTAGTGTTCCATGTAGCTCTGCACCTGCAGAGGCCAGTGTGTCAGGAGCTGGAGCTGGAGGACAGAGGGCACTGCCCTAGGCCTCCCATGACCACAGACTTAATGCCAGACACAAAACATTTGAATATACAGCTCATGACGGACAGCTAATGTTGTGTACTAAGCACCATTGCAAAAAATACTTCCGTAAGCCTGATCTCCCTCACTCATCATCTAAACCCTCCACACTAGGTAGGGGCCTCATTTTACATACTCCCTACATGCTAGAGGTTCAGACATGAGAAATAACCTGCTTGGGTGACAAGAGAAGAGGCTTGAATGATTTGCCTCCCTACACAGTGGCCTGGGCTCCACC
The DNA here is from genome assembly GCA_030556225.1 of Cricetiscus sungorus. NCBI lineage: Eukaryota > Metazoa > Chordata > Mammalia > Rodentia > Cricetidae > Cricetiscus > Cricetiscus sungorus. The sequence continues at coordinate 12,824,165 of JANBXA010000132.1, read as the reverse complement.
ACCCTTCTTACCCAAACCACAGAGGCAGAAACAAGAATCCTTCAAGCTGGTTGTAGTGCATCGTAGATTTAAAAAAAAAAAAAAAAAAAAAAAAGTGAGCTACAGGCCAGCCTGGAAAAATGACTGTCCATATGAGGACAATGCAGTATGAAACCCCAACCTGGATTCAGAGACCATCTCCTCTGTGTGTGTGTGTGTGTGTGTGTGTGTGTGTGTGTGTGTGTGTGTGTGGTTCATACCAGACTTCATATACAAAGTTAACTTTAAACCCTACGACTGAGTAGGTAACATGCTGAGAACACTAATTCTCTGTTCTGCTTCCCAAGGCTTCCTTGGTTAGGGGTAGGAATCCCTCTATGGGTCTTATGCCAGTTACTTGGAACCACCCAGAGACTTTGCCTCTAAGCACAGGCAAGGTGACATGCCTGATCTTATGCTAGTGAAGAAGTGTCTCAGCTACAGAACTGAATAATGAATTCAGTCATTTCACAGCCAGCTGTTACTCTCCATGGAGTGATGGAAGGAGGAACCACTGCTTCCTCTAATATCCACACTGTCTCTGTTTACATGGAGTTACCCTGTATCTTCCCAAGACTGTAAGGGGTAGAGGCTTCTGACAACATATCTGTCCAGGTACCTGGGGTGGGGATTGCATCAAGGTGTGACCACAACAGAGGGAACTCCTTGAGTGTGTGAGTTGAGGCTTTGGGGGTAGACATTCCCTTCTGAACCTAAGGTGGGAAACCCTATCAAGCAGGTGCTTAGAAATGAGACTTGGGCCACTACGAGAGACTAAAAACACGTCCCATGCCCTTGGAAGGTTGAGCTGCTGAGGGAATGTAACCAACTGCTCTTTCAATAGTTCAGGGCATGAGCATGGGCCAGTGGACCACTGTGATAGATGAGTGGGTGTGGGGTGTGAATGCAGCTTGCATGGTGCATTTTCTTCATGTGGTCAGCATTTTTTCAAGTAAAAGAACAAGCATTTTGTTTTTTGTTTGTTTGCTTGCTTGCTTTTTACAAATTTTAGAAAACAAATCTTTTAGGGCGCCTCTGGCAAAGGTTGCTTGTTTTCCATAGTATCATTTCTCCTGGGTACTTCAAGTACCACGTTGACCAGCCCCCTTCAAACAGGCATCCTTCAGGGGAGCTTGACCTTTTTGTGTTGGCCTCTTTGTTAGTTCTGGGATCCAGTTTGTATATATGTTCCTAGTTACCCAGTGGCAGGGGCCCTAACTTCCTGGAAGGCCTCCAGCCCCCACTGAGCAAACTAGGACAATAGCTCACCTTTAAAGAAACAGGTGAAAAAAAAGTATCTGCAAAGCCTCCATCAGTGAGCTGGGCCAGGTGTCCAGCTTGAGAAGGGCTATTATCTGCCTGCTCATAAACAAATCCCCAGTGCTCAGCCTAGGGCTTGCAGATGACACCAGACACTTGAATGCTTAGTACGGGATGCTTTCAATAGATGTGCCTTCCAGGTGGGGAAACTGAGGTTAGTAAGATATGCTCACCCTCCCAAGGTTACAGAGTAGCAGGTGGACATAAGGCCAAGCTGACTGAGTCCTGCGCCCATATTTTAGTCACTGTCACATATCTGGCAGGTGGCAGTAACTGAGGGACTGTTTCCATCAGTTCGAATCTGAGTCGGCATTGGGACTAACATGCAATTCTCCTCTCTGGAACCCCACTGTTCTGTGTTTTGGGTGAGAGAACTGGGTTGGGAAGAGCACCCTACCCCACCCTGCAGCAGCACCCAGCTCGCCAGGCATCACCTGTCCAATGCTGGAGATGGGTCGGATTTTGTCATGAGCATTCTCCCTGCAGTGCTCTAGAGCTGCAATGAAGGTGAACTGTTGCTGCTGGAAGAGCTTGTACTTCTGCTCGATGCTTCGGAGGGTCTCTTTCACCTCGTTCATTGTTGTCCTTGGGTCTCACAGGACAGGAAAGGTCTATTGTGAGGAATGAGAGAGCCTTGAAGCCCCAGAGCTCAGAATCTCCATTCAGCTTTGGAGGGAGGTGCCCTCCCAAAGGAATGTGTCCCTACTTTGTGGAAAAGGAAGCAGGTCATGGAAGCCACATGCTTGTCCTAGGTCCTTCAAGTTCTCCACCACTGCACCAAGTCTGTCTATTTACCCCCTCCAGGACACAGTCTGCCATGACCTGCAGCTTCCTTCACCTAGGGACAGTTTCTCAGGTCCTCAATGTCTCCAGTTCATAGGGTCTACCCTCATATACATGCACACTGTTTCAAGTGTATATGTACACACAACATCCAGGCCTCTTCTGTAGAAGAACCTGGGAGTCAGGAACAAGCCATAAGACCCCAAACCAGCAGCATGTCAGTTAAAAAAAATGTCTGCCACTGATGAAGGATGTCCTTCTGTGCACAGTAAACATGTTGCTTTTATTGGTTGATGAATAAAGCTGTTTTGGCCTATAGCAGGGCAAAAATATAGCTAGGAGGGAAATCCAAGCAGAGATACAGGGAGAAAGAAGGCAAAGTCAGAAAGTTGCCAGCAACTGCTGAGGAAGCAAGACATGTAAAAAATGAGATAATGCCACAGCCACTTGGCAACATATAGAGTAATAGAAATGGGTTAATTTAAATGTAACATCTAGCTAGTAATAAGCCTGAGTCATTGGCCAAACAATTATAATTAATATTAAGTCTCTGAGTGATTATTTTATAAGTGACTGTAGAGCTGGGCGGGACACATAAAAGCCTCTGGCTGGTGAAGTTGTTGAGAGTCTGGGAATTCTTCCTGTGAGCTAATCAGGGGAGAGTCAGTGCTTGGTGGTTCTATGTGACTATGTCTTTCTCTGTGGTCTTGGGGCAGGTTTCCAGGACAGGTATAGGTTCAGACTCCTCCTGTCTTATATTAATTAGCTGATCAGTAAAGACATCTGCAGGGAGTGCAACCCAGAGGCCAGCATTGATGTGATACTGACTGTCCTCAAACACTGAGAATCCTCCATGGGCAGAGAGGGTAGGGTGCCCTATCCATGCTGTCACAATTTACTGACCTCAGACAAAAAATGCTTATAGTCTTTAGGGAATATCAGAACTGGAAGGGATCTCAGTAACTTCCAGGGATATATGGAGACCTAGAGATAAGGAAGTCCTACTGGTTTTGTGCCATAGACCCCTGGGTCCCAGGCTTCCTGATGCCAAAACACCTCCTTACTGTCCCACATCCCTCTGGCCCTCCACAATTGCACACACAACACAGATTCCAGCACGCCACCCTGTACCAAATGAGCCAAGGCCATTCCAAGATGCTAGAAGTACAGGGGGCAGACACACAAGGTCAAGAGTAAGGAAGGTAGCTTCCTAGTGAGGACAGAGTGGAGCTGGGAAGACAGCTCTGTGGCAAAATAAATGGCATCAGGGGAATATAAAAACAGAATAGACCAGAGTATGACCTCTATGGACACTGCCCTACAAACTGGAGAGCTCAAAGATGACTGGAGGGGAGGCCTTTTAGAGATCTAGGGTTGTCCCACATTAACCCAAGTGGGTGTATCATGCAATTTAATAGAGTATGCACTGTGTCTGCCAATAGCTGGGAGTAGCTGTAGCCTTGGTTGGCCTGATGCAAGTCAGTCCGAAGGAGAAAGGGCAGCCCCCTTCCTCCCTCCCCACCTTCCTGCACTCAGCCTTCTGTCTGAGTGACAGGGTGAGTATGGGGCTGAGATTCTTATTTATTGGGCATCTGCCATGTCCTCAGCCTCTTCCCCATGGGACAGAATCCCTCACTTGGGTAAACTGGTTTTCTATTGTTCCTCCTCAGAATTCTGACTCACCAAGGAAGGGTTGAGGGAGAAAGGAGAAAGACAAAATTTAAGGATTGGGTGCCAAAAAAATTCAACATCCATTCAAGAGAGAAAAGAAATACTTTTAAAACAAAGTTCAAAGAATAAAATAACAATTTTAGAGAAATAATGTGCCTTCCCCTACCACAGCCTGTGGCAAAAAGAAAAAATATGTAATAATAAACCTGTTTTTATTAAGTGTTGATAGTTTATTCTAAATAGATTTTTGCCATTTGTTTTGAATTTTTAAAGAACATTGCATTAATCTATCTATCCTGACTATTGAGATTTAGGGATACAGATGAGTGTTCCATCCTACCCCAGCCCAGAGCTTACAAATGACTAAAATTGTAACCTAGGAAAGTCAGAGAAGCCTGGTGATGGGTGTCCAGAGAGATCCAAAGTGTACTTTGTTAGCCTGCCCCCTGCCTGAGCTGCTCAGTGCTGTGGTTGGCAACAGTCAAGGCTGTTCTGCTACCACCAGTCCTGGGTTCAGATCCTGTTTCACCCTAACTACTTGGGTGACCTTGGGTGACAAGTGTCTCTGAGTTTGTGCCCTAACATACAGGAGGAGACAGCAGCAGACACCCAGCCTTGGGGTGACACGTCCTTAGATGACAGGTGTAAGGAAAGTGGGGACCCCAGAAGTCAGAGCACAACAGACCTCAGAGCTACTGTTTATTATTCAGCATGCAGGTGACAGGTGACTGCTATGACAGGTGTGGTGAGTACTTGAAGACATGTGAGGCTAGAAGTGGAAGCTTGTCCTTCTTGGGGGAGGAGTTAAACTCTAAGCTTGAAAAGAATGGGTGCAAGTAGACAGTGTACTCAGTCAATGGGGCAGGGATGTAAGACAGGGCAAGGCCAAGGGACCCCTAGGTCAAGCTGGATATTCAGAACTGCTGGAGGCATCTAAACACCACACAGTCCTTCCTTCCCTGTGATAGACACAGTCTGGTGCTGGGCTCTGCAGCAATAGACAAAGTATGTGAGGTCCTGCTCTGGATGAACCCTACTGGAGGGGAAGAGGTCAGGGCAGAGCTCAGAGTGTGGTATGGTGGACACATGAAAGGCAGAGCTGTATGGTCTGCCAGAGGGACACCTGCAGGGCAGAAGCCTATAGACATCTGCAAGACACTGTCCTGACCACAGTATGAGAACAGCCTCTCACTCAGTGTTCTAGGGAAGTCCCAGGCATGTGTCATCTCAATCCCTGGCCAGTTTAGGATAAGGGACCACAATGACCACATAGGATGATCAAAGGATGAAATTAAAACCACAGTGAGGAAGAGGGCAAGCCAGGATCTGTCCCATCCTGGCTTGACTTCCTAGTGTGGCTCTTCAATTAGATCTACCCTCCTCTCCCTCTCTTATGTCCCCTAGAGACAAGATGGCAGGCATTGGGCTGCCAGCTGTGGCTGCTGGGGAACAGGAAGGAGATGCTACTAAGGTTCCGAAAAGTTACCCAACCACTTTGGGGTCTCCTACTAGCTAGCCTCTGGGCCTCACTTCTGCTCTCATCCCAGAGCAATGAGGACTAGTACTCATGGGCTGTCTCCTCTCTGGGCTTCTGGGTTCTCCAAGGAGACAGAGCTAACTGGCTTGTTGTGGCCCCATGATCCCCCTAGAGTAAACCTGGCTCTGCTCTTGATCCTAGCAACTGTGACATGCACACGTCAGGCATGTCACAAAAGGGGCTGTAACAAGCTATCCAAAGTGATTGTCCCTTGAACACAAGCCTCTGCAGCCAAATTAGAGTGGATGAAAGACCTGAATTCAGGCGCTTCTCTCTCTGGTGGGGAGGAGGGAGGAAAAAATGATTACCCCATAGGTTTTAGGCTTTAATTGATTTGTATTTTTCCAGTCTGCTAAAGAAGATTAGATCGTGGTATGAAAAGTGCCTAAGGCTTAAAATAAATGAGGAGAGACGAGTGCCACTTCAGAAAAGTCCAGGAGCATACTGAGCCTCCCCAGTGCAAGCTGCAGCTTGGCACTTATATCCTTTGTTGAGGAGGTGCTTCTTTGCTCCCCAGCTGACAAGTCTACCAAGGCCTGAGGCCTTTGACAAGCAGCCACACGGACAGAGGGCAAGTGTCACAATCCCAGGCCAGGACGCCTGCTACCAGCCTTGGGGCTGACTCTGATTTCACTCATGGCTCCTGGCAAGACTTTCCCCTCTGCTAGTTCTCAGTCTCTGTTTCTGCCCAAGGAAAGACTTTGGATCAAAACTCTTCAAGCTATTGGAATGTCCGTTCTCTGCCCAGCAGCTGGCCAGGAAAGAGATATGGAAAGAGGAGATGACTTGCCCAAAGTCACCCAGCCAACTCGTGTCCTGTCCTGTATTCTGAGAAGAAAGGTTTTCATTTGATTATGCATAGTGTTGTGGCCCCAGGAATCCCTGAAAGCAAGTTGGACTTGGTTCTTGACCCATGTAAACAGATGAACTACAGGGGGCTTAGTTAAGAGCACTTGCTACTGTTTCAGAAGACCCAACTTTAGTTCCCAGCACCCAGATCTGTCTGTAATTAAAGCTCCCAGGGTCCAAACACACTTTTCCAGCCTCTGCTCTTCCACTACCCCAACCGAATACACATAAATAAATATTTGTAAGATGGGGGCTACAGCTGTCCAAAGTAATTGAGGTGAGATTAAGATTAAATGAGATACCACTATGAACTGTAGGGCCTACATTGCCCACTTCCCACTGGCCAATCACTGTGGAATACTTCAGAGCAGTCGTGGGAGTAATGTCTGAGCTGCTCCCACTGCTCAGAGTGTAAACTGAGGCCCAGGGCAAATTTGTCTAGTTCACAGGGTACATCCGGACACACCCAGCACTTGGACTTTGGGCTGCCCCTGTAGGCTGTGTCTCCCTCCCTCGTGGCAACACTTGCCCCTTCCACAGCAGCAAGCTGTCCTCCTCTAGGCCAGGACACCTCCACCGCTTCCCCCACCACTCCCCAAGTGTTTTCGATTCAGCTTTTGGGCGGCGCCCCAGCCCCCTTTACCCTGGTTTGACTCCGACTGGCCTGCGCCTCAGAGTGCCCAGAAGCTTGGAGTGCCTGCTTTGGTGTGTGGGCCCCCGAGGGCGGAAAGGCCCTCTTTAGTTCTCAGGAAGCGGGGTAGTGGGCGGGGTCGATGCCACAGAGACCGGCAGCCGTGGCGGTGGCCGATTGTGACCACAGGTGCCGCGGCAATCAGGTCACATGGTCCAGCTGCCCAAACCTGGAGATCCGCCCAGGTTCTGGCTGACCCCGGCTGCCAATGAGTTTTGCTGCTGCAGTCACCGGACCTACATCTGCTTAGCGTCTTTCGTTTAAAGATAGGGAAACCTGGGGTGCAGGGAGCAGAGTCAGGGTTGGACCCTAAGCTCCCAGCATCCACACGGTGGCCGCACCAGAAGCAGGTTTCTGGATCCAATCTCCCTCAGGAGGGCCTGGGGATCCAGAGCTGTGGACCCTGGGGTGTCGTGGAATTCTTCACATGGTGGCCCCTCGGAGCATCCTGAAATCTTTGCACTGTGACCGCCCCCCCCCCCGCGCCAAAAAACAAAACAAAACAAAAAAAACTGGCGTCCTGGAGTCCTTGTGCTGTAGTCTCACTGGCATCCTGGGGTCCTTGCGCTGTGATCCCTCAGAATTTCCTGGAGTTTTGCGCTGTGGCATGTCGGGGGTCCCTGTGCCCTCGGGAAGGAGAGCCTACTGTGTTCCGGGAGGCAATAGCTGGAACCGGGACCAGGACTCGTCCCAGCGGAGGCGCGCACCGATGACGCACAGCCTGGCGTCCTAGCAACGCGGTTACTAGGGGATCGGCAAGCAGTCTGAGATGATGGACGCGACCACTGCCCCGCACCTCATCCCCCCGGAAATGCCTCAGTACGGGGAGGACAACCACATCTTCGAGATGATGCAGGTGTGACCGGGTGACCGGGCACCCGAGGGTGGGGAGTGAGGCCACAAGACCGCAGGGGCCAGGCTGGTAGCATGGTGGGGAGGGGAGAGGGGATGGAGTAGTCTCTCTTCTCAGTAGTTTCCAGGGCCTCGTCTGGAATTGTGGTGGCCCAGCCGCTCTAACAAGGTAGGATCAACCCACCTGACTAAAATAGACCAGTCCCAGGAGACAACCGTGAAAAACAGAAAGAATTGTTCAATGTGACCATATTGGGAAGAGGAACACATAAAAGTCTGATGAACCCGCCCCCGCCCCCACCCCTGGTCCCGATCCAGGTCTGGACATGAGGTTTAGATTTAGAGAGCAAAGGGTGCATCTAACTAAGCAGGCCTGGTCCAGTGTGACCCCACCTATTACTAACTCATCTTTGTCTCAGCGACATTCTCTCGGCAAGTTGATCAGACAAGTTATAAGAACTCTGGAATCTCCTCTGGCTGACACCAAGCTTCTCTTTTCTTCTCCCAGAGTGGGATTCCCGGGAAATTCCAGTTTCTCAGCGACCATTGTCTCAGCTGCCAGTCAAAGGGAGGAAACACGTGTGTTTTGTCTCACTAGAATGTATTCATTCCTGTTGGGACAGGTTCACGGGTTGTCCAAGTTCAAGATGAAGTCCCAGTGTGGGTGGATTCTTCGGAACTGACCTTTCCAAAACCCTCAGCCCTCACCCTGATCCCCAGCCTGTCCTGGTTCCCAACCCCTTGTGGCCTTGAACCAAACTGTGTTCCCACCTATGTGGGGCCGTTTTCCACTCATGCTCCCCATGGGTACAAAAGGCATTTAGAAGCTGGACTGGAAAGCTCTTAGCCACTCAATGATTCTGAGGACCAATGATAAACTAGGGCTCAGTTTCCAGTACCCTGCTGTGCAATTTGAGGTATTCAAGCCCTCCAAAACAGAACCATGGTGACACATGAGCCCAGGCCAAGGAACCTGAGTCTCCAGCAAACATGCTTCCTTTGGAAAGAGTGAGCTGGAAGGGGAGACAGAGTGGCCAGTCACAAATAAACCAGCTACATTGGGGGGAAGGAGGGGGAGATGGATGACCCTGGCCTGTTTTCCAATCTCCAAGGAAGTTTTAAGTTCGTTTGGGTTGTGTCTCCACTGTTTTGATCATTTCCTTAAAAAACAGAAAAATAAAACCATTTTTTTTCAAGTGGGAAGTTATAAAAATAATGTCTGTCTCTTGTCTACCCTTAATGCCATCTAACACGGGTATTGTCAAAGCCATGACAGAAAGTGGGTACTGGATTGTGTGGCCTTTAGCCTGCACTTGGATTTCTGTAGTAGACATTTTATCAGAGGTCTGGGATCTTATGGGCTTCACAGATCCACTGCTGTTTGCCCACACTGAGACCATTCCCAGAATTCAGTTCACCGTCACAGACTTGGCTTCTTTTTTGTCTTGTCCTGAGGATTATTGCTCTGGGAGCACATGTTTTTCAGCTGTACTATCTATGTAGCATCTTAGACAAGAAGCAAGCAGTGACACACCCAATCAGAGTGAGCCCAGGTGGGAGTTGGAGGAAGGAGAGCTGAGGCCCCAAGAAGGGGAGGAACTTGCTGGTGAGGTCAGGAGCAGGGCGGGAACAGGATTTCCTGTTGGTGCTTTTGACTGCCTGCACACCTTCTGTCCTCATATGCCGAAGTCCCTTTCTCCCTGCCCTGCTTAGCTCTCCAGTTCCCTGGTGTGCCACCCTGACCATTGCTTCTTCTGATGTTTGCTCAGTTGGGCTAAATGGCCAGACTTTAGATATTTGGCTGATAAGTATTCTGTCCCACTGTGGAAAGAATAGCTTTGTCCCCTAGCTAACATTGGCACTGGACTGGGCACCTGCTGTAACTGTGCAGGTGCCAGGGAGGACCACCGAACCCATGGAGTAGTAGAGCAGAGATAAGGTGAGGCAGGGAGCATGGGTACATAAGGCAGGCCTGTGCAGGAGCACAGAGTGGCAGGGCTTTACCTGGGTACACTGAGATCTGATGACCAAGTAGCCAGGTCAAGGAGCAGAAAGCAGTCTATGTAGAAGGTCAGAATTCACTAAGGTCCTGCAACAGAGCGACAGTGCAGGACCAAGAGAAGGCTTGGGTAGGGAGCACAAAGGGAGAAGAGGTAGGGGGGGCAGAGGCACTGGCTTCTTGGACTTCCTTGGGCCTCTGCTGCCAGCAACCCCAGCAGATGCCCCAATAGGTGATCTCTAAGGCAACCAGGGTCCCTGCAGAGTCCCTACAGGGCAGGATTCTTCTGCCCTGGGTGAGCAGCTTGGGAATCTGGTATCTTGTTTGGTTGGTTGATTTCCCACAGTTTTGAGGGAACTTGATCTTACCAGTAAATTTATCATTCAGGGCTTGAGGTGTCCCCATAGTGGGACTGGGATGCCTATATCTGATATCTGATATCTGATATCTGCTGTGCCCACAGAATATGCTGGAGCAGCTCCTGATCCACCAGCCGGTGGACCCCATCCCCTTCATGATCAATCATCTGCGCCGGAACAATGACAATGGTGAGCATTCACTCCAATGTGTGGTAGCTGCTGCCACCATGTCCTCCAGGGACCCTACCCATCCTGGTGGCAGCCCAGAAGCTCACTGTTCCTATCTGTGTCTGAAGAGAGATCAGGACAGGACAGAGCGAGGAGATACTTGGACAAGTTGCAGTGGTTAATTGGAGAATGCCTTCTTTTTCTTTTTGAGACTAATAAAAATTCTCTTGCCAAGCTATTAAAATGCAAAGCCCAAAATGGCCCATGTAATCAATTATTAATGCTTTCTGCCTGCCCTCGCTGATGTCGCCTGTTGGGTTTAAACTCTCTGATCACTCCACTTGTCAGGTGAAGTTTGGTTTCTGCTCTACCTAGACAGGCGAACACTTGGACTTTTCCAAGGCTCTCATTATCAGTACTTGCTAATGAGTTGTGGAACTCCCCAGACCTCAGTCAAAGGCAGGTTGGCCAGACCCCAGGCTCAAGTGCAAATCTGGGAAGAAAAGGCCCTCCAATAAGCAGGGCCCCTTCCTGCATCCCAGGGTGGTAGGTTTGCCAAGCAGAGAGAGGATTCTTTGGCCCTGGGTGAGAAGCTTGGGAATCTGGTGTCTTGTTTGGTTGGTTGATTTCCCACAGTTTTGAGGGAACTTTATCTTACCAGTAAATTTATCATTCAGGGCTTGAGGTGTCCCCGTGGTGGGACTGGGCTGCCTACAGTCTGAAGTGATGCTAAATTGTCTAATCAAAGTTCGGTTTAGGTTTCCACTAGGTATGGTGGCACACACCTTTAGTCCCAGCACTCAGAAGGTAGAAGCAGGCAGATTTCTGAGTTTGAAGCCAGTCTGATCTACATAGTGAGTTCCAGGACAGCCAGAGCTACACAGAAAAACCTCCTTGAAGAAATAAGGCATCTCTTTTATCATGGAATCTTATTATTTAACATCAGAAATAAAACTAGAACAAAACTTTAACAGAAAAATTTAAAGGTAACCAGAACAGGAAGCTCACCAGCCTTCCTCACATGTCCTGCAACCTGCACCTTGATGATCATAAGGGTCCTGTTTGCCCAAGTCTAGCATGTGGACTCCAGCAAGGAGTTCAAAGGGAGCCCCAACAGCGTCCTTCCTTGAGGCTTTTCCAAGGCGTGAATGGTCAAGTCTGGTACCCCAGCACTCAGCTGAGATTGAGACCATAGACTGGGTGGAAATTGAGCTGCAACAGGAGGGAGTCAGAGAACACTGTCCCCTTGAATTCTGCCTGCTTCTTCCAGCCTTGCCTACCCTGCCCCAGGCAATTCTCTCTGCCCTCCCACCCCTGGCTGGCTGGTCACTATGCTGTAATGGAACACTGCTCTATCTGCTGTTGGTGTGAATGCCATGTCTGGGTGGTTGTGCCTCTTGGAGGATTCTTTTAAAGGTTTATTTTCATTTTTTGTGTGTGAGTGTTTTGTCTGCAAATGTGTTTATGCACCGTGTACATGCAGTTCCCATGGAGGCCAGAAGAGGCATTGAATTCCCTAGAACTGGGAATTACAGATGGTTGTGAGCCATCACATGGGTGCTGGAAACTGAACTCAGGTTCTCTGCAAAGCAGCCAGGGCTCTTAGTGCCTGAGCTCTCTCCCTATGCCCCCACTGTGGGGAAATTTTTTTGAGCTAATATCTTCAGGCTTCCAGAAGCCTCAGGCCTGGAGTGAAGCCTAGAAAGTGAGGCTGCTTTTGCCTTCTCTCTTGTCTTGTGGCCACAGGGAAGTATTTCAGCATCAAATGCCCTGCTCTAGCCTTCTCAAGTCCCCACATCATCATTCTGGGCTGGCTGCATGTAGCTGATACCTGCTGAACACAGCTATCTCCTCCGTGTGACAATTTGCTTGTGGCCACCTACCACACATTTCCAGGCCTGTGACTTTGCAAAGACTGCTCTTGGTGGCGTTTTCTCTTTATTCCACACAGCACCCTCTGCTGCAAGGAGTGGAGACCAGGCCCATGTTGGGGACTCCTTGCCACGATCAGTCTCCCACCTGCCATTTGGATGTGTGTCACTTTCCAACCTGGATGTTCTTTCAGGTGCACACTCTAGGTCCCATAACCATGGTTTTAGCCCCACCCCACCCCCCAAGTTTTCCACCCTACTCTTAGGCCTTGGTGAGCATTTATGGGACACCTGTGTCTTTACATAGGGATGTTCATAGGCTTTCATTCCTAGAAAAGCAAGGCCAACAATGGGTAGAAGGAGGCTACCTTGGTGTTGTGATTTTTCTAGGGTGTCAAAGACAAAACAGATGGGATCAGCTTGAGCCAACTTAGTGGGGTCCCAAGATATCCAGTCTGAATTTCCCTGGCTCCCCTGGGCAGTAGTAAGTGTTGCTTGCCTCCTACTCACAGAGCCAGGGTCACAATCTTCCTGCTTATGGGCAGCAGGGCAAACTTAGGCACATGTAACACTGGCCAGTGACATGGGAGGGGAACTCATCCCATCCTGTGAGCATGCACAGGAAGGCGGGAAGGAGCCCCACACTTGGGCTCATAGCCCCTTTGCCTCGAGAAACGCATTCAGTACAAAGTGAACGTTTACGGTGGCCCTGGGCAATATTAGCACAGGCGGTGGTGGGTATAATGGAGCATTTCGCTTCGTATCAAACGCTTGTCCAGGAAAGCCTTGTATTAGAGCTCTGATACCTGAGGGGCTCCTTGTGAATTTTAAATCATGTTCCTAGTTAAGCCTCAAAAGGCTTCATGGATGGAAAGGTTCTTTGATTTTCTTTGAAGTGGTTAGAGGAGTTTGATTACTCTTGGCAGTCAAGCAGCCTTTTATGACACTGTTTATAAATAATTACTCATGAGCTAGGCTGGAGTTTCAAGGTGTTAGATTTTAAGAAACCGAAATTAGTCACATAAGTGAGTATGAGAAATTGGGAGGGGAGAAGGCCAAGATGTTCCTCTTTAAAGTATTTTCTTAGGCGTGTACAATTTGGGTGCCACTTACAGGAGCTGGAACAGAGGGGATCAACATTGCCCCTGTAGCCCCTGCCCAGGGCCTTTGCCAGGAGTCAGACTTAATTGCTGGATGTCCTGGTTACACGCTCAGTGCAAGATGTATCTACCATGTTCTCCAGCACTACCTGCCTGAACCCTGATGGGTCTGGCTGGTGACATCCCAAGGGATGAGCAAAGGTCCATGCTTAGAGCAGTGGGCACTGGAGTGGGCTCACATAGCAGCCTTCCGGCATCACAGAGCAGGCATTCTCTCTATAGTCACAGCAATTTCTGGATCCCTGTGCCTCTCTAGCTTTGATCACCCTCCCTGCTGCTCTCCAAACTCTAGATTGAACTCTGGCTCTGACCTCACCTTCCCCCTCACTGGACCAAATGTCCACAAAGCCACCTCATTTCCACACTTGGGTTGCCAATGCTGCCTGCTGTAACATCTCTCACTCAGATGGGGGCTCTGAGAGGCCTTGCCCTGGCCTGTGACTTGGAGTAGGAAATGGATTCCTTGATTCCTGCCCTGCACTGACATCTCAGATGCCAGAAAATGCCCCCAGCATCTACAACAGCCTGTGCCATGTGCTATGCCCACCCCCTGCCATCAGCTCTGCAAGGCATAGTCCCTCGATGGTGGTGGCTGGTGGCAGCCCCATGAACCATAGAGCATCAAGAACAAAAGCTGTGGCATCAGTGCCTGGAATAGCAGTGTTCTTCCCCTAGATCATTTTGTGGCCTTGCTTAGAGTATCCTTCCTGGTAGCATAGCCCTGGCAAGGCTCCCCAGCTGTGTTGGATTCTGTGGTCCTTTATTCTTTTACTAGAGCCTGTCTCAACTTGGCTACCCATGAGTCCTTAGCAGTTCCCTACAATGTTGACTGGCAAAGGGAGCCTTCTGTAGGTGGCAGCAATGGTAACTCTCAGTGGTCTCGTCAAGGGCTGGGGGATAGCTGAGGTGGCCATTGCAGTTTCTTCTGAGTGGGTGGCCCTGCAATATTGACTTCTATGGAAAGGTTCATGTGGATAATACTTTGTACCTGCTGTCAGAGAGCTGGCCATTTGCTGGGGACAGCAGTGCCCCTGTTTTGAGGCCTGGTAATGAAGCTTACTACAGTGGAGAGGAAACCGCTGAAAGTAGTTTGTTTAACCAGCTCCTCCACAGTGGAGCCAGGGTATAGTCTCAAGCAGGAAGAAGCAGCAGGGCCCAGAGTATCCCCTAGCTGGGTAGAGGCAAAGACGTTCTTGACAGGGAATGACAAATGATATGTGGACATGTGTTAGCATCGACTGGGAGGAAAAGGGCTGCCCCAGGTGTCTCAGCTCAAAGGAGGGCATCATTTGGGACCTCCTAAGGGATTCTCTGAGCCCCAGGGCTATGAGGAAAAGCAAGGCACATCCCAAGGAAACCTAAAGGATACTGGGACTCGGGCCAGCAGAGCACTGTGGTACCCGGAGTGTACAGCTCACTTTGCTAGCCTGCCTGCCACAAGGAGCCATGTGGAGTCCCTGTCACATGCCCTATCTCATCCTCCCCCTGATGGGTCCTGTGCTACTTGTGACTTTCAGAGTTGGTCGAGAGAGTGGGGAGGTGAGGGGGGAGGGTCACCTCACACTATTCTCCACCCTCACCTCAGAAGTGAGAAGGTACTGGGTATTTGAACCCAAGCAGCCTAGCAGAGTGCCCTTGTGCTGGCCTCCAAAGTACTGACCTAAAGGCTACACTCTAGTCCCATCTCCCCAGAGTAGACAGCCATGTATCCCTTTCCTCTTCGTGGAGTAGAGTCCTTCCAGCTCCATGTGGGCAGCGGAGCCTGTAAAAGAGTTGGGTAGACATTATTCGTGTGTCCTAAGACTAAGAGCAGACACTCTGGACAAGTAAGATGGAGCTGACATCATCAAGAGACTTCACTGGTAGTCCTCCCTGGACTAATGTGTCCATCTGACCTTGACTGGGCCCCTGTCCCACCCTTTCACTGTGATAGGTTTCTCTCTCCTCCCAGTTACCAGCAACTGTTTTATGCTGTCCCAGATGACACTCCAGGGCTTCTGCAGAACCAAGACTATTCCAGAGCCAGGACTTACAGCCACAAATAGCTGCCAGGGTTGTAAAAATTTGCATAGAAATGCCTGCATTGGAAAACAAAGACTCACCTACCCTGGGTTTTATAAATCTGGCCCATGCATTGCAGGCTTCTTTCCATTATTTTCTTCTATAAAATGATGGGGTGGGAGGGGGATACAATTTGCTAAATAAGAAGGCATAAATATATATAAAAAAGCATCAAAGGTCTATTTACATAAAATACAACTTTATTTGAAAGAGTGTTCCCAAGACAAAGTCCCTGTTTAAAATGCTTTATGGCATTTGAAAATCCCAATTGTTTTTGATATTCATTAGTTTGGCAAGCAAGTTACTGTGTCCCCATCCCCACGGAGATCGAAAAGTAAACCATCTCTATGATCGCTTACCTCTCTAAACACAGAGAATTCGTTCTGGGGCACGAGTGTCTCCCAGCCTCAGGGTTATGAATGGTCATGTCACCAGCAGAAATGAAATCTGGGGAGGAAGAAATAGACCCAGTGCAGCACAGACATGGCAGGACGCTTTGTCATGCCCAGCGATGACATCCAAATCTTTTTCTTCCACAGTGCCGAAGGTTGTGATATTAGGTCCTCCTGCCTCAGGGAAAACCACCATCGTAAGTGCATTATATTAAATGTCATTCTAGAATGTGTCGTTCATGCTCCAGTGGACAGGGGGCTGTGCGTTGGTGAATTGTCCACACACCGCTCTCTCCTTTTCTTCCTACCCACTTTCTCGTTACAAATGGTGTGTTCATAGCCAGTGTCTTAGTTAGGGTTTCTATTGCTGTGAAGAGACACCATGACTTGCAGCAACTCTTATAAAGAAAACATTTCATTTCAGAGGTTTAGTCCATTATCATCATGGTGGGAAGCATGGCAGCATGCAGACAGACATGGTGCTGGAGAGTTCTATGAGCTTCTGAAACCTCAAAGCCCACCCCAGGAACACACTTCCTCCAACAAGGCCACACCTCCTAACAGGAGCCTATAGGGGCCATTTTCATTCAAATTACCATAGATGGGAATTCAGAAAAAGCAAACCAGTCACAGCCCTTCAGGGACAAGTGCTGCTTTAACACTGGGGTGCCACCCCTTTCCTGGTCACACCCCAGAGGCATCCATCCTGGGGCATTCCCTGGGTTGTAGCTAGAGAATCAACTTCTAGAAGGGTCCTTCAGCTGTATACCTTAAAGGCTTTGATTAGGTGTGTTGGCGTGGTCTGTGAAGTGGCTGAAGTGGGAGAGCAGTAACACTACACCGTAAGTGCACAGGTGTCAGTGCCCACACACTGGCCACTTTACCACCCTTTATGCAGAAGCAAGGCAAAGACGGGACCAAACCGGTAAACACCTCAGCCCCTCCCTCCCTCCTGTCTTTTCCACACCAGACACTGGCCGGAAGCTGGTGCCTTCATCCTATCCATGACTTTAATCTCCAGGTCCTTGTTTTTACTTTGTTTTTCTTTTGAGATTAGGTCTTACCTCATAGCTTTGGCCAGGCTGTCCCCAAACTCACAGTAATCCTCTTCCCTCAGTGTTGGCCACCATGCTTCTTTTTTAACTTTTATCACATTTTATTTATTTTGTACGTGTGTACACGTGCACATTGCATTTGTTGGGGGTGGAAAGGTCATACATGGGCCACAGTGCATATATGGAGGTCAGAAGGCAACTTGTAGGAGTTGATTCTCTGTCTCTCATCATGTGGATCCCTGGGACTCTTCCTGCCTTCTGAGCTCATGTCATAATAAGGCTAGGCTGTCCTTTGCCCGACCAGCACCTTACCTCACAAAGGAACTAAGATGGGTGATCCTTGCCTAGAACACCCTGTGTGGGCTGCACTGTGAGGGTCAGCATAGCTGTTGTCATCATGCCAGGAACTGTTATTTGGGCTCCAGAGGTTGAATTCAGGTCTTTCTCCTAGCAGGGAAAACATTACCGACTGAAGCATCCCTGCCCCACCCCCCACCCGGTGGAGTCAGACCTAAGATGTGTGTGCATTCACTTTCATTTCTGTTTTCCTTCAGGCAATGTGGCTCTGCAAACATCTCAACAGCAATCTCATCACCAAGGAGAACTTGTTAGAAAGAGAGTTTTCTAGTCTGGCTGAGAAAGCCAAGAGACACTACCAGATTTATAAGGTAAGGTTGGCCCCAGGGCCAGGGTTCAGGGACAGCAGCTATGGCTTCAGGTCTCTTCCCCCTTGCTTGGCTAGTTTTCCTCCCCTCCTCCTCCTTTAAAACTATTTTAGATGATTTCTCGTGGTGTGTGTGTGTGTTAGGACCGGAGGCTGATGATGAGTGTCTTCCTCGATTGCTCTTAGGCATGTTCTCTTTTTAGTCAGGTCTCAGTGAACCTGGAACTGGCCTAGGCTGGATGGATGGCTGGTTTACCTCTTTGTCTTGTATTTTAGCACACTGTTTCTCTTTAATGAAACAGAAATGCAAAGAATTTTTTTTTTCAAAATTCCCTTTGAGCCAAAGGGTGGGGATGTCTTTGGCATTCTTCTCTGAGGTCCAGGCTCCCTCCTCCTCCTCCGGTGGGACCCTCACATCTGCTGATACTCAGTATATGGGCCGCTTTCCAGGTCCCCTCAGCCCCACTATCTCAGAGCCTATAGACAGAGCCACAACCATTCATTTGTCCAGCATCCTGGCCACAGTCAGGGCCTCTTGGCCCTTCTAGTGCTTAGACCTCAGAACATGGGATCCTTATACATCAGTCAGCCCAGCCAGCTGGTGTGCTCACTCATGAAACAGGAACACAAGCAAATCTGCCTTTCAAGCTGATTTCGTGAACTTTAGGCATCCACTATGCCAAAGGGTTGCTTTTTCTCAAACCAAAGATTAGACTGTAGCAGATAGAGTGGTCAGACCTGATGGTCATTGTGGTCATGTGACCCAGCCACCTGCTGAGGCACAGGCACAGGGTGGGAGGTGTCCCCAGACTGCAGAGTTAAGGTTCATTTGAAGCTTTCCTAAGAGCTGGGCTGTGACGCTGCCAGGCATGACAGATCCTGGAATCAAAGTGTCAGAGCACCCCAAGGGGAAGGACTGAGGGCTGGCGCTGCTCTTTGTTTATTGTATATTAACTGTACATTGTGAAATATGACAAAGATATGCACGAGATCTGAGACCCTTCCAGACCAAGCCCTGGCTTCAGCTGCTCACATCAGGCCCCACAGCTTTAGGATTGAATTCTCTGCAGGAGGCATGCAAACTTCCTCTCCCAAGGGTTCCCAGCTGCACCCACCCCAGCAGCACAGTCCACTCCCACCCAGGCACCTTTTAAACCACCTGAGGCCTGGCCTTGCCTGGTGCATTTAGAGCCAGTCCTCAGGAGTAGTAGGATCAAGCTGCAACATTTAAAGATAGCATCTTGGGACTTCTGAGATGAGAGCCCAGCCCCACCCAACATGACTGCCCTCTGTCACTGTAGTTAATGACGCCATAATTGCTGTGTTTGGGTGTTCTCTGAAAGGTTACATTGGAGCACAGCTGCCTGTGTTTGTGGAGTGAATAAGTGACCTAAGCTTGGAAAGCTGGGCTCAGGGAGGCCTTCCTAAAGCTTGGTTATTCCCAATTCAGGTCTCCATAGTGTTTACAATGTATTTTTCCCCTGCATCCCAGGCTGACTATGCACTTCCCGAGTGCTAGTCTACAGGCTAGTACCATTGTGCCTAGTTTCGTATCTACAAATTTAAAATCTGGTTTCTGGCTTCTGTGCTGGCCTGGTAGCCTTCCAAATCCCAGGGCCAACACTGCCTGTCCCTACACATTTGTCACTGGCTGCCTTGTGGTGGAGTCTGCCTCTCTCATTCCCTCCTTCCTCTTGTCCCCATGTCCGTCCCCAACCTCTGCCTCTTCCTTCAGAGTCTTGGGGGTGGTTGTTCCTGCCATCCCTTCATTTCCTGCTAACTTGCGACAGCTTCGCTTCGCTTGGGAATCTGAAAAATGTTCTTTAAAAAAGAAAAAAAAATTTTGTTTTACTTTTAAATTATACTGTGTGTGTGTGTGTATGTATGTATGTATGTATGTGATGTGTGTGTGTGTGTGTGTGTGTGTGTGTGTGTGTGGTGTGTGAAGTGTCTGTGTGGTATGTGTGTGGTGTGTGTGTGTGATGTGGTATGTATGTGATGTGTATGTGTAGTGTGGTGTGTATGGTGTATGTGCACTCATGCAGGCTCCAAGTCACTTGTGGCGGTCACAGAACAACTCAGAAGAGTAGATTCTCTTTCTACCAAGTGAATTCCAAGAACTGAACTCAGGTCATCAAGGTTGGTGGCAAATGCCTTTACCCACTCAGCTACCTCTCTGGACCTCCAAAAGGTTCTTGATCACTCTGGCAAAGCTGCTGTTTGTGTAGAAGGCAGACCAGGGGGCACTCAGCTTGTCTCTTCCTGCTGTATTGCTAAAGTCTGTTCTGTACCCTGAAGTGCCCACCTAGGTGACCTAGGGACATTAGGAGTCCCGAGTGGAGCCTGGTGATGTGACCCAAGCTCGTGCCATTCCCATGTGAAATGAAGTCTAATCCTGGAAGTTAAGTGGTCCTGGGGCAGAACCAGGCACAGCCCATACACACGGCCCCTTCATGTCCTTCAAGAGAGGAAGGCACATTGGGGTGGTATGCCAGCCATCCCACCACTGGGCCCCAAAGCTGCTAGAAGAAACACTGGAAGCTGCCTGGGAAGAGAAAAAAGCCCAGACTGGCTGGAGTAGATGCAGCCAGCGCTGTCCCTAAGAAACCAGGGAAGCAGACCTGCCCAAGGCAAGCCTGGGCACTCACCCCAGGAGAAGCCACCTGGGCTCCATCTAATTGTCTCTGCCTCCCCTTCCCCACAAAAGCCAGGCCTGGGGGCTAGAGGGTGGGGATGCATTGCCAGGTTCTGGAAGGAGGCAGCCTGACTCCTGCAAAGAGTCTGGCAGGGCTTCCAGAAGCAGCCCAGAAGCCCTTGTGATGATATGACACATCAAAGCTGCGATCCAGACAGCATAGTGGCAGGGAACGGCAGGGGGCACTTGGGATGGGCATTGCTCAAAACCACCACCCAGCCCCTGCTGGGAAGGCTTCCAGAGGCTCATACCCCACCTGGGCCTGCCACCTTTCAACCATGCGCTTTGACTGCTTGGATTCCCTGCATCTGAGCAAGTGCTTCTTGTATCCCTGTACTTATCTGAATGCTGTATGAGTAGATGGAATCAGGGAGGGGGGTGAACCCTGGGAACATTGACACAGGAATGGAAACGGCTCTGGCTGAGAGGGACTGGAGGAAATAGGAAAAGAAGGTGCTTCCCATCCGCATCCCCTATAATGCCAACCATGGGGAGCTCCACTGGACACCTGGGAGGATGTGGGCACGAGCAAAAAGGCAGCCTCACTGGCTAGTGGCTCCCAGCCTAGTGGACCCTTTATTAGGTCACTTTAGGCCAGAGGTTCTCCATGTGAGGCCCCAGTCTAGGAGCGATGCCATCACTTGGAAACACATTGGAAATGCAGAGTCTCAAAATAAGGACTCCTGGAGCGGGTTCCAAGAAAACCGCTGTCTGTTCTTGAAGATATGGTGCCATTGGTAGAAGACTTGTCTAGCGTGCATCAGGCCCAAGATTAGATCCCCAGTAATTCGAGCACATGGAAAGTACAGGCAGTAGGCTCAGTCATTCAAGGTCATCCTTGGCTATATAGGAGTTGGAGGAGAGCCTGGGAGCATAAAACTATGTCTCAAAAAAGCAAGGTGGGGGGGGGTGCCTAGGGAGATGGCTAATTAAGTATAGAGCTTGCTGTATAGGCATGAGGAGCTGCATTCCATCACTAGCACTCATGGAAAAAAGCCATGCATGTGGCATGCATCTTTGCCATCTTGGCACTGAGGAGACAGAGACAGGAAGGGTCCTGTGGCTAGCCAGCCAGCTAAACCTAGCTGGAATGTTCCAGGCCAGTGAGAGGAGAAGGAGGAGGAGGAGGGAAGAAGAAGAAGAAGAAGAAGAAGAAGAAGAAGAAGAAGAAGAAGAAGAAGAAGGAGAAGGAGAAGGAGGAGGAGGAGGAAGGAGAAGGAGAAGGAAAGAAAGAAAGAAAGAAAGAAAGAGAAAAGAAGAAGAAAAGAGGAACACGGCCAGTGGCACCTGAGGAGAAGGCACCAGCTTTGGTTAGGACTCCAGGACTCCATGTCATTATTTCATAAAAGCTAGGCTTCCAGGAATGTATTCTTGGCATTATTCTGTTGGTCAACATTTACACCCAGCTTTCTGGGCATAAAACCTTCTATCATTTATTGTGGTGTGAACACTCTCACCAAAGCCAGCTTTTGGTCACCAGTGTGAAGTTAGCCAATGTGCAGTTGGAGAGAGGTGTGCACACACACTCAAGCCTCAGCCAACTGGCTCCCACTCCTACCTTGTGTGGTATACAAAGGCCAATGGCACAGATCCTTTCCTTGAGGAATGTCACCACTACTAGGAATGACAGACACATCCTTGAACATCTTGTGTAATGAAAACTTCATTATCTGCATTCATGGGGCATGGGGTGGTGTGAGGTGTGCACTCATGAGCCACAGGGACCCTGAGGGTGGGGAAGCCTGCTGCTGGGAGGTAAAACATCAGAGAATGTGGAGGGGGTGACATGGGCATATCTTCTATGGGGAGAACGCTCAGGGGCCCAGTCAAGGGTGCTACCTATGTCTGCCCCTTGAGTGCCAGGCTGGGGTTGAGGACCTCACGTTATGTGTCTTCCTTTCAGAGGATTCCCAATTCAATACTTATTGGCTTGGTCCAGGAGCGCCTGAGTGAGGATGACTGCCTCAGGAAGGTAAGACTGGGTGTCACTGCATGGCTGGGGGTGGCTATCAGGATAAGTGGGAAGGGATGTGTTCATCTTTGAGGATATGGAGAAGGTGAAGCTGGCAATTAGAAGCTGAACAAAGGTCAGTCTGTGGTCATGGGTTTCAGAGCAGTTGACTGCTCTTTTGGGGTACCTATAAGGACAACTAACCCAAGGGGTCCTTGGAGAGCAGCCAGCAAAATGAAATTGCCAAAGTGTGTGTGGGAGGGACTAAGTGAGCCAGCTAGTGACACTGAAGTGTCCAAGGTCTTTGACTTTTAATCTTTTTAAAGAACTTATTTATTTTATGTCAGTGTTTTGCATTCATTGTATATATGTACATCCCATGTGTGTAGTACCCATGGAGGTCAGAAGAGCGCA
This sequence comes from Cricetiscus sungorus, assembly GCA_030556225.1. Taxonomy (NCBI): domain Eukaryota; kingdom Metazoa; phylum Chordata; class Mammalia; order Rodentia; family Cricetidae; genus Cricetiscus; species Cricetiscus sungorus. The sequence continues at coordinate 12,801,655 of JANBXA010000132.1, read as the reverse complement.
TACTATCCTCTAAAACTGAAGTCACAGACAGTTGTGAGCTGTTTAATGGGTTGCTGGGGACTGGACACTGGTTCTTTAGAAGAGCAGCCAGGGCTTTTAACCACAGAGCCATCACCCTGGCTTTTATCATTTAAATCATTCCCTGAACAGTTTCAGAAAACGTGGCCCAGTGTTTGAGAGCCAGCCACAAGTGGGCAAACAGGCCCAGAGTCACACCAAGAGAGAGCAAGGAAAACTGGGGCAGAAGCATGTATTGGATAACAGCAACACAAGGAGCTCCCTGCCCCGCAAGGCAGGGGAAAGGGTTTTATGGGAATGCACATAAAGATAAGTCACACTGTGCCTGGCCTTGCCCAAAAGCTATTCACATGTCCAGCATGGGTTGAAAAGCAAGTCCAGCTCCAGGGCCCGTGCAGCCACTTGCTGTCTGGCTGAACGACCCTGTTCTCTAGGGCTTGAGATGCATCAGGGTGACCTGATTGCAGGATGGCAGTTACAACCAAGATGGCCATACTCACATTCTGTTGATTCCAGTCACACCAACATATCTGTTGTCGCTGGGCCCCTAGGGCTCTGTCCTGTTTTTATTTTCTCTGCTTATCAGATGTGATAATTTATAATGAGCTCTACCAGGCCCCTTAATCCTTCCAGTCCCATCCTTTTGCACCCTCTGAGTCCACCTAGTGAGGTTTTTATTGGGGCTATTATTTTTCTCAGGCCTGAAATTTCAGTTGGTTCTTTCTGCCTCCTGTGTCTTTGCCAAGATACTAATCTTCCCATCATGTACTAGATTGGCTTAAAAAAAAATTCTCTACATGGTCCGTGATTGGCCTGGTTCTCCCTGGACTGAGTGGGTTATATCCTGGGTGCTTTTCATGTCATGAGACTCTGGGTCCTGTCCTGTGGTAGATGTTGACATCTTTGTCTCAGCAGCTGATTGATTCATTTGGGTTCTAATAAGTTCCAACCAGGTGGCTCTGGGATTTGGTTTTGATATGGACCTTGTTTCCAGCTGTGTGTGCGGACTGCAGGGCCATGCCATCCCTTGCTGCCTCTGTACCAGAAGGCCCTGGGTGAGATCAAAGCCTTCATTTCTCAGAACACTCCTTGGAATGCTTTTGGAGAAGTCAGGATAGTAGGATACGAGACGATCAGTCACGTGTGTCCACAGTCAGGAGGCAGAGAGATGGATGCTGGAGCTCAGCCCACTTCCTTTTTATTCAGGGTGGGTCTTCTCTGCTCAGTGAAGCCTCTCTGTACGTGCCTGGATACCCAGAGATGTGATCCTATGGTGGTCTAGTTCTAGTGAGGCTGGCATTGCAGGTTAATCAACATCTCTAAAACAAACAAACAACCATGAGTGAAATAAACCTCATGCTAAAAAAAAAAAGCCTTAGATTCCACTATAGCAAAAACTAACTCTGGGGTCTGTCTTCCTCAGCTCCTTCCCTGGTCACTTCCTGTTGCACTCCTCAGCCTTCCAGCCAGAAAGTTGTGATTTTACTTCTAGGACTCTGCTTCATGTTTCCTATAAATGTCCCCACGGCAGGGCCATAGAGACAGAAAATAGAGAAAGGGCAAGTTGCAAGTTAGTAGGACATTTATTAGTCTCTTGGGACCCTGTCTCTGAGTCATGCTAGCTGCAGCAGGAAAGCCTGTGGACTAGAGATCCTCCCACATACTCCCCCACCCTGACCCTTCCTCCTGTCCCATTTTGAGGATTCAGGATTCATAAATGTGTGGGAACCACAAGGTAGGGCATGTTTAGTCCGTTCTGCCCAGACCTGGAACCTGTGAAACTCATATGTACATATGTGCAGACCTACTATCCATCCATCCATCCATCCATCCATCCTTCTCACCCTTAAAAATTGATGGAGGTGGGCAAGATCTAGAAGAACACTCGGGTTTTTTTCAGAGGCTTGCCCTAAGTGGTCCAGTCATGTGAGTTATGAACAGGTCACATATAAGCTGAAGTCTTGGGGTCAAAGCGAGGTCTGAAGTGTTTTTGTTTTCTTCTTACCTCAAGTCACTTACAGCCAGCCAGCCAGTTATCTCCTGCCCAGGCATGAGCAGGTGCCCATAGCTGGGCCTCTTCTGACAAGATTTGTTGTGGTGAGATCGATCCTTTGTGACTTGCTGACTGTGTGGCAGCCACTTAGCTCTGACGTAATACAAAAGCAGCTAAATACAGGTGTCACGAATAAAACTTCACAAGAACATCCAGGATTGGCCAGCTGGATATACTGGCCTGTGTTGCGGAGTCGTCCTGGAGGGGCCTGGCTGTCATGGTGATGGAAAGGACATGCCTGTGGGTGGGTTCAATGGACCTTCTCTTCACCTGCCAGCCATAGCTGTAGGGGAACTCAGGAGATGGGAGGGAGGCAAGGGGTGAAGAGGGAGGGAAAGGGGGAAGCTCGCCCTGCTGTCATGTAACTGGGGATAAGCTGACTGGCATGGAAACCGAGGCATCTAGAGCCAGCTGAGCAGCTCTGAGAGTCACCATCCTCTGGAGCCTCAGAATAGACAAAGCAGTACTGATCGGTGCCAGTGTTTTTTCTCCTGTTACTGCATCCCAGTAGCAGTAAATGTGGAAGCTTAGCTTGCAATGCTAAGCCACAAATGCTTCAGGCTGAGGTACAGAGTAACCATTTTGTGTTTCCTGGGAGCAAGATACACTAACACAGACCCAGCTGCCCTTCTGGTTTCTATTTTAACACATTAGGGAAGGGCTGGAGAAATGGCTGAGCAATTAGGAGTACTTGTAGCTCTTGCAGAGGACCAGAGTTCAGTTCCCAGCCACTATGTCAGGTGGCTCACAGCTGCCCTTAACTCCTGCTACGGGGATTGAACCCCTTCTTCTGGCCTCTGTGGGTAGCTGTTTATTTACATGCAGATGTCCACACATGTACACACACACACACACACACACGCACGCACGCACGCACGCACGCACACACACACACACACACACACACACACACACACACACACACACACACGAATAAATACATCTTTAAAAATGAATCATGAAACAGACACTGACCTGGCTTGTCAGGGCTGCCTGGGTGTTTCGGGGAAACTGAGGTTCTTCTGTTACTTCAGTTGTACATCTCCAGCTTGCCCTCCGGGATACATCAGAGCCATAGCTCGCCCTGGCTTTGCACCTCTGATCCTGTGTCCACATGTCCTAAGTGCTGGGGTTGCAGACATGAACCATCACACTGAGTTTATGCAGTGCCGGAATGGAGCCCAGGGCTTTGCATCCCCGGCCCCAAAGTCTGATGTCCAGCAGCCCTTCTTGACCTTATTAACAAGTTCTATCCATACAGCCTATTTTCATGGTTTACCTGCAGTGTAGACCAAGTTCAAGGTCAGGCTTCTAGGGCCCTTGCCAAGAGCTCCCACTGTCATCAGAATGATGGCGTTTACTGTTATTCATATGTTTATATCATGATTGCTGCCTTGGTTATATCTTATTCTGTGTGATTACACTGTGTTGTGATTGATACTGTTGACCACACAGACATTTATAATACTTCTTGCCATGGTGACTGATGATGGGGACAGCTTTATCTGCTACATCTCATTGCAGGCACATCTCTACCGTTTGACAAGCCTGTGACTGCTAAACTGCTGCTGACCTCTTTGATCAGGTGTATGGCACGTGAGGCCAGGCCCAGTGCTCCATTCAGCTCCTCACCCAGTTGTTTTTGTTTGGTTTTGCTGTTTTTCAGAGACAGGGTTTCTCTATGTAGTTCTGGCTGTCCTGGAACTCTGTCTGGAGACCAGGCTGGCCTCAAACTCATGGACTGCTGACTGCTGGGATTAAAGGCATTCAGCCCCACTGCCCAGCTTGGCTTTCTTGTTTTTTGCATGTTTGTGTGTGCAAGTGCATAAGCATTGTGTGGAGGCTGAAGTTTGACATCAGGGTAGTCTATGATTGTTCTCCCCTTTCATTTACTGAAGAGGGGCCTCCTGCCATGGATGCGGTGTCTCCAGGAGGTTTGGTCATTGTTCCCTTCTTCATGCCTGCATTCCCCCACCTTGTACAACAGGGCTGTGCTTGAAGTCAGAGGTGCCTCTCTGACCTACATGTCTGTGATTGTGATTGTGTCCCAGCCATTGTTGCCTGCAAGGGAAAGAACCACCTCCTTCAATTTGTCTTAAGATTTCTTTTAACCTTCAAGGGGCATCTGGAGCCGTTTTTATCTCTTCCCAATGGAGACAGATTTCCAGGGCGAGGCAAGGCTTCTAATTATGAGCTTTGGTTGTTCAAAAGCAAAACAAACCCTCACCCAAAACAAGCGGGCTCTCTTGCTTTTCGGGAGAAAAGTGACACATATGCATATTCATTTATATGGTAATTATTATTATTTAGCTACACAGGGACTAGAATCAGTAATTTAGAGCACAAAAATATTGCAGGAAATAGCGTTCAGGGAAACATAACCCATCAGGAGTCTGTAGTTGATGCCCTGTTTCTTTTCTTTCTCCTGCTTTTTTTCTTCTTTTGCAATCTCTTTGAAGAATTTTATTTGAAGTGACCATCAAATGCATTAGAGAAAGAGAAATTAGCAGTTGGTTTCACAACTATGAAGAGGTGGCAGCTCAACCTGCTAGAGATATGTGAGGTGCTCTGTCGGGGCAGTCATGTCCCTGAGGTCAGAGTGTGGCCACACCACTTCTCTTGCACAAAGGAGAGCTAAGAAGGAAGGTGTGGGTACCAGGAATGTACATCAAAAGGATCCGGACCAGAGACTCTGTGACACCCTGGCTGGAATGTGTGCGTTCTGCTTGATATGGATGGGTGGCACTCCCTTTCCTGGGCTGACTTTCTGAAGTGACCAGGTTTCTTCCCATGGCTTCCTTTATGTTGCTTCCCACCCGCTAGTATGCAGAAGGCTCTGGTTCAATTCCCAGCAATGCATCAAAAAACCGGGTGTGGCAGAAAGAAAATGAAAAATAAGATGAATGTATTTATTTATTTATTTATTTATTTATGGTTACTGTCCATCTATTCAAATAGTTCAGAACCCAGAAGCCACCAGAGGGCATTCTCCTGGCCACTCCCAGCTACCTGAGGTGGCTCCTCCCCTCAAGACAGCTGTGGAGAAACTTGCCTCTAAAGCTCACCCTTCAGAAGATGCTGTTCTACATAAAGTAGGCAGCTGTTTGTTTTTTTGTTTAAACAAATATGAATCTGGGCCTGGCACACATCTGTAATTCCCGCACTGGTGGGTCAGAGTGAGGCAAATCCCTGGTGCTTACTGGCCAGTGAGTATAACTGAATCAGTGAATCTTCAGATGCATGCGCATGCATGTGTGCGCGCACACACACACACACACACACACACTCATGCATGTGCACATGCACTTGTGCACATACATACACATACACATACACACACATACTGGCCAGTATGTATAGCTGAATAAGTCAGCCTCCTCATGCACACACACACACACACAACATATGCACACAAGCATGCATGTGCACACACATACACAAACATACACACACACTGGCCACTGAGTATAGCTGAGTCAGTGATTCTCCACAAGCATGCACACATATGCACAGGCACACACTTGTGTGCGCCACACACACACACACACACACACACACACACACACACCGAACACACTTAGAGCTGCCCCACAGTGTCCTCTACCTGCCCCCTCCATTCTGCCTGCATTCAGCTTCCTCGTTCCATCACCCACCCTTGGATACCCAGGACTCTTAGTCCTCCTCTGGACTGATCCCACCCCACTCAGGACCTTCACACTCTGTGGCACATAGACCCTAAGGTACCTGTCCTTGGTTTTCTGTTTCCTGGACTACATCTTGTGTAGTCCCTCCTCTGGAGCAGGTGAGACCACGACCAGGCATCACATCATACAGTAGTAAAGTGTCTTGGCAGACCGGAGAGGGAGGTTCTCCTTGTTGGCACCACACAAAGAGCAGCCAGGTTGGAGAAGCCCCAGGAGTGGCCTCTGGGCACAGTAGTCTGCAGCCAGCCTCCACCAGTAGGAACAGATGGATGCTGTCCCAATCTGAATGAGCCAAGAAGAGAGCTCATCCTCACCCGAGCCTCCAGGTGAGAACACGCTTCATTGTGTGCAGGCCTCTGCTTTTGCATGAGTGACCCAATGCCTGCCTGTGACATGCACTGTAAACAGGCACATGTCTTCCCCGTGGCCGTAGCTGAGGTGAGATGGGGGCACCTTTGCACGAGTCATCTCTCTTCCACACATTTCCCGGCCTTGGATTGTCCACTGGGATCTGGTTTTGGTGACAGAACAGGGCCAGCACAAATGTGTGGTGGCACAGTCACAGGTGCTGACCCAAAGCCCCACTGGTGGCCTGGAAAACACCCTCAGTTCTGGCCCACTGGCCTCAGTCCACACCCAAGTCCCCACCGCTGAACAAGCCTCAGTTGCCCTCCCTCAGTTGTTTGTATATCTGTGTGTGTACAAGTATGGTGTCTTCTTATTCTTTTTATTATTAATTTAGCATGTCTGTGCATGCTCAGGTGCCAGAGGACTCCAGAAGATGACTGTGGATCCTCTGGAGCTGGAGTTGTAGGCACTTGTGAGCCACCTGATGTGGGCGCTGGGAACCACGTGAGTCCCCTGGGAGAGCAGCAGGTTCTCTTAGACTCTGAGCCATCTCTCCAACCCTCCCACCTCTGAGACAGGGTCTTCTACTTTTACCAGGGCTTTCCTGGCTCTGCCTTCCTGGCACTGGCATTACAACCGTGTGCCAACACACATGGCATTTTTTTATGTGGGTTCTGGGGATCCGCATCCTCATGTTTGCACAGCAAGTGCTCCACTGATGGGATCGCCTCTGGGATCACAGCAAGTGCTCCACTGAAGGATCGCCTCTGGGATCACAGCAAGTGCTCCACTGATGGGATCACCTCTGGGGATCACAGCAAGTACTCCATTGATGGGATCACCTCTGGGATCACAGCAAGTGCTCCACTCACCTCTGGGATCACAGCAAGTGCTCCACTGATGGGATCACCTCTGGGATCACAGCAAGTGCTCTACTGATGGGATCACCTCTGGGATCACAGCAAGTGCTCCACTCACCTCTGGGATCACAGTAAGTGCTCCACTGATGGGATCACCTCTGGGATCACAACAAGTGCTCCACTCACCTCTGGGATCACAGCAAGTGCTCCACTGATGGGATCACCTCTGGGATCACAGCAAGTACTCCACTGATGGAGCCATTCACCAGCTCCAGTTTCCACTCCCCCCTTTTTTTGTAAAAGGTTTTAGGTAGATAACTTTTGAAAATGAGTCTATAAAAATACACATGTTGAAAAGGGAAAATCGGTGTGATAATATACCTATAGTCCCAGCACTTGAGAAACTGAGACAGAAGGATTGCTGAGGTAGAGGCCAGCCTGGGCTACAGAGTGAGATCCTTTCTCAAACAAAGAGGATACTAAGAAAATAAGTTGGAATTTATCCACGAGGCAGGGTGATGGTCTTGCTTTGTGGTTTAATGTCAGGTATCTTGATGGCTGAATGTTATTTCTTATTGAGGGAACACTGGAGAACTTCATAGCAAAGGTGGGCTCTGAAGAGCCTGGACCCCGGGTCTCAAGGTGTGCTGCCACTTGGGGGTGTAGCAGTTGAACTTGACCAAGATGCAGGAGACCAAGGTCGAATGAGAGACTTGAAATTTCAGAGACATGGGAGTCTGTGGGTGGGAGTCACCAGATAACCATCCACAGTCCATCTAAACCACCCAGGACATCAGCTGCACCATCTCCCTGAATGAGCCTGAAGACAAATGTGTCTGTAGTGTTTACACCTCCACTTGAACTTTCTACACTGACCACACCACTCTGTTGGATCTTAACCACCATCTACCTTCTATGAACCAGGTGCAACTTGGAGAGGGTTTTATTGCATGGTGATGCAAAACCTGGGACAGATCCAAATGGGAATCTGGGACAGATTCCTTCCTTCCATCATTATCTATGGAGCAGAGAGCCTCTTCCAGATACCATGTGAGAGGCAAGGCAATTCTTTTACTGACCTCTCAGAGCATGGGGCACTCAGTGAACAGAGTACTGGACATCCGTTTCCTCTCCTTGCATTACAAACTTAGGGGCTTAACACAAACATTTAGTATGCCTGCATCTCTGAGTCGGGATCTGGTCTCAGCTACCAAGATTCTTTTCTCTGAGTCTACAATCAAGAAGTTGGCTGGAAGCTGCTGGACACATGGCTTGAGCCCATTCTGCTGCTCTGAGCCACCTCTCAGATAACTGGGCTGGGGCATGCAGACAGGATGCGACTGGAGAGTCTCCCAGGCTTGGGTGCTATAGTGCACGGCCCCAAACCTTGACTGCCTCATTCTCTGCTTGAGAAGATCCAGCCCAGAGCTCAGTGCCATGTGCTGTCCTTGTGTCCACTCCGACGGGTTAAGCTATTCCACTGCTGGAGGAGCTCAGTGAAAACCATCTGATTGTGACTTAGGGGTAGAAGACCCATGCTTGTTCCTTCTGTGCTTTATACTGGGCAATAGTGCCAGCTGGGCGAGCATGGTGGTACACACCTGTAATCTCAGCTTTTTGGGGAGGTGGGGGAGAAGGAAAGGGAATGGTGAGTGAGAGGGAGAAAGGAGGAAGTGGCAGGAAGAAGAAAGGAAGGGAAAAGAGGAAGGAGAGTCTTGCATACTTTGTGGGCGGGCTTACGGCATACCAAGAGCCTTAAGGAACATTGTCAGGACCACGATCTAAGGAGGTCAGAGGCACACCAACCACACCCAAGGAGCAGGTAGGAGTGCACAGTTTTTTTCCATAGGGGGCCGGGAGGGAAAACCAGCCATAGCCAGCCTCCTCCTGTCTACTTGCCTGTCCAGTTGCCTCTAGGCTGGAAGTTGGGATGAGTTGAGAAGACACTGGGCAAAATTCAAGAATCCAGGCACCCCGTGTTCTTACCACTGCATTTCAGACTTCAGGGTGGGGGTCGTTGGCCTAAGAAGGCAAGCGAAGGCCACACACAGTGAAGAACACAACTGCTCCATAGAGAAGAGAGCAGTGTTGCAGAACGCTGTCCCACCCCCACCCCCACCCCCACCCCCATCCCCACCCCCACCCTGAGCAAAGCAACAGCCACCTCCATCGCAGCTGTGCCTGCCTGCAAGAGGCCATCACAATCTGCCTGTGGACTACTGACTTTCCTTCATGGGAGGGGGTAGGAAGGGTGGTGGGACCCTCATCTGAGTGTCCAGCGTCTCCCCCCAGCAATTCTGCCCTAATTGCACATAGTCTTGGGTCTCATACATTCAGGGCTAGAGTATATGGGCTAGGGGGAAAGCTAATTGAGGGAACTCTATGTATGTGGCTATGGGGAAACCACCATCCCTTTCCAGTGTGGCTTTGGGGTCACTGGAACTCCAGTCAGTAATTCCTCACCCACGCACCCATGAGCCCACTAAACTCATTGGTTCCCTGAGGGTGGACTTCGGTAGAATCCACTCTTGGTTTTGACACTGGAACCTATGAGACAGGGTAGATGTCATTTATGTGTTCCCTTCTCCCTGCCCTGGAAGAAGTTCTCACAACTACAAATAGTGGTGAGCCAACATTTGTCAGCACACACAGTGCCAGTGGCCCTCAACAACTGGCCCATAAGAGGCAAGGGAGGGCAGAGGGTCTACAGAAAGATGAGGGTGAGTAGCCTATCAGCTCACCCAAAAGAAGCATGGCACCCACTGCCCAAGGGCCAGGCAGGCAGTGAGTGCGCTCCTTCCTGGAGCTAGGGAGAGATCAGGCATCAGGTTGGGTGTGCAGCCCAGTTCGTAGAATGCTTGCTTAGCATCTCCCAGCACTGCATAAATCTAGGCATTGTGGTGTTCACCAGTGTTGTGGAATATTAGTTGGAGATGTGTTACATTTGTTTAGGCTGTGGAACATTTGTTTAATGATGCAAAGATGTTGCATTATTTTATGTTGCATTTGTTTAACTTCATGAAGCTGTGTTGCTTTGCCGTCTAAAATAGCTGATGGGTTTAATAAAGAGCTGAATGCCCAATAGCTAGGCAGAAGAAAGGATAGGCAGGGCTGGCAGGCAGAAAGAGAATAAATAGGAGGAGAAATCTGGGAAGAGAAGACTGAGGAGCAAAAGGAGTAGCATATCAGTCAGGGGTCAGCCACCCAGCTACACAGCAAGCCACAGAGTAAGAAGAAAAGTATGTAGAATAGAGAAAGATAAGCCCAGAGGCAAAATGTAGATGGGATAATTTAAGAAAAGCTGGCCAGAAATAAACTAAGCTAAGGGCAGGTGTTTATAAGTGATAATAAGACTCCATGTGTTTATTTGGGAACTGGATGTTAGTCACCCCAAAGACCAACAGCAAACAAAACAAAACAAGAAACCCAACTACACACCAGTAGTCCCAACACTCAGGAAGTGCAGGCAGGAATTTCAGAAGTTCTGGGTCATTCTTGGCTACAATATTGAGTTTAAGGTCAGCCTGGGATACACGAGACCCAGTCTCAAGAGAGAGATGCCAGCTCTGGCTCCTGGTGAAGGCTGGAAGCTGGGTTATGACTCCTACCCTGAGACCCACAGAAGTATCTTGGGTGTTGTCTTTACTCCACATAGAACCTAAAATGCCTTTTGTGTGCTTAGGTACTTTCTATTAGATATTGTGTGCAATCATGATAATTCTGACTTCACAGCAAAGGGAGGGTGCACTGAGCACGTTTCTGACCCTGGGCCACTGGACCACCGTGGAGGTTCAGGGATTGGTAGCCATCAGTGCAGATGCCACTAGGATCAAAGACACTGGAAATGAAGTGGGGGTTTGAACTCCTGGCACAGTTTTATGACCACATCGTCAACCCTCCTTTGTGAGGCTCGTGGACCCTCAGGCTGAGGCCACAGTGAAGGTGATCTGAGACACAGTGGAAGCACGTGTGGGCTGATGTCTGCAGGCAGAGCAGCAGGCACAGTGTGTCTGGAAGAAGTGTGCCTCTGAAGACACAGGAGGCCTCACATCCCCTCTCCAGTCACCGACTGGACTTGCAGTGTTTCCAGGAGCGGTGTTTGTGGTCCAGTCAGCTTTCTGAAGACAAACGCAGGAGAAGGCAGAGGTTTAGGTTGACAAGGAAAGTGGCTGTGGCCTGGAGTTGGGAGTGTGTGTGTGTGAGTGTGTGTGTTCACTCTGACCCCCCCCCCCAACACACATTGAGGCCAGGAGAACATTGTTGTCCTCTGAGGAAAAGAACGTTTGGTGGAGATTAGGGTACAGTGCCAACAGAGGGGGCCAGACATGCTGGAGACAAGTGAGGAAGTGACTGGGATGTGGCCAGTGCCAGCTGAGGGACGAGCCACTTATTGTTGAATAAACCTATGTGACTTGTCACCACTGCACTGCCATGCCCTCCCAGTGCCCCATGGGAACTTTGCTTTCTTTGGACTATTTTAGGAACTAACAGGGTTCTAGCAGGACAGTCATGCTGTGTGAACAAAACAAATTATGGGTATAGGGGGGTGATTTGAGTTTAGATCTCTCAATATTTAGCCCAGGCCTTGAACTCCTGGCAGTGTGCCTCACCCCCCCCCCAGTGCTGGAGTTATTTGTGTTCATTGTGCCACCCCCCCATCCCAAAAGGAAATGACTGTTTTGACATCCTAAGGGTGCTTAGAGACAGCTAACTGACCGTCCTTGTTGGCTCCCACTCTATATTGTAAGTGACATGCTCGCTCATTCACTCTCAGCTAGCTGGGCAGAACTAAGATGTCCTGGATACACCCCCAAGCCCAGGGGGCTCTGTTGGCCCTTCCTGGAAGCACAATGTGGTTTGTTGCTGATGCCTGAGCAGCCAGGCTGGGCTACAGGGGTTGGGGGAGGGCATAGTCGGGCGTGAACTCGCAGCAGTGAAAATCAACCCACCAGTGCCCTTGGCTGACTGGGGTATGTGTGTACCAGACCTTACTTGGGGAAAATCTTCCCTCACCTGGCACCTTTGAAGGCCAGCCTCTCCTCCCCACAAGCCATTTCTGTGTTGAGTTCTGCAGACCCAAGTAAATCCCTTCTTGCAGGCAGATAGAGATTAACCTACCTAGTAGAGAGTAATAATGTGACCCTCAGCACAGAAACGAAAGGATCGGATATATATAAAGTTCACAGTCTGGGCCACACGCACGCACACACACAGAACAGTTCACTTCTCAAAATTGAAGGGCTATGGTGAGGCTAGTAAAATCCGACTCATCTCCCTGGCTGCCTGGTCTTATAGTGACATCTCATTTTTTTTAATGTTACATTTTATTTATTGTGTGTTGTGTGTGTTGTGTGTGTGTGTGTGTGTGTGTGTGTGTGTATGTGCAGAGGTCAGAGGGCAACTTGAGGGAGTGTGTGTTCTCCTATCGTGTGGGTTCTGGGAATTGAACTCTGGCTGTCGATCTCCGTGGCAAGCGCCTTTACCCACTGGTCCTTTTTTTCCTCTTTTGTGTTGGGGGACCGCCTAGCATTTCATCAGAGAAAAAGGAGGGTCGTGTGGGGCTTCTGATGCCTCTAACTCTTGCCCTGAAAGCTCAGACTTTGGGCCAAGGGGATGTGATTGGAATCCAAGCTTCCAGCCTCTGTTGGCCTCCTGGAGCCCCTGGATGAGCCAGCCAGCAACTCCCAGTTGCCTCCAATGGATCCTTCTCTAGTGAGCCTCAGTTGGAGACAAAAAGAGGTCTGGCATTTCTGGGAGAAACCCCCAGGGAGCACCCACACTCTGGCTTCCCTTTGAGGAGCCAGGGAGGAAAAGAAGCACATCACAGAGGCAGCGCCCAGAGGGCAGCCAAGCTTCCCGCAGGCCTTGCTAACTGTGCTTTGATAAGTCAGGAGAGCAGACGGGTCCAGTGTCTTGCACAATGCAGGCCGAGTCTTGCCGCATCAGGCCATGCTCCACTGCGCCTCACCAACTTCCCTGGGCTGCCTGGCTTCTCTTCTTCCCTTTCTTGCAGCTGTGACATCTGCTCGGTGCCTGTCCTTCCTATGATATCATGCCCCTTGCAGCTGTGCAGACCCCCAGCTCTGTGCGGAGTGCCCTGAGCATACGGCCTTTTTGATGTGTGATAAAACAGAGCCGAGCCACAGGGGTACGGTGAGCTAAGGCATCGGAATATCAATTAACCTGCTCAGAACAAAGCTGGGGCTCCAGTGTGGAACAGACAACTCACTGAAGTGTCAGGAAGATGGATAATGTATTCTAATTAGGGATTGCCTAATACCTCTGCATCAGGCCGCTCCTGGATGCAGGACCCACAGACCTAGCAGAGTACAGTGGTGACGAATGTCTCAGTGTCCCTGGCACGGCTGTCATCAGTTGGTGTTTCCTGACTGATTACTTCCTGCTTTGCCAAAAATGTTCTCAGCTCTGATGGCCATTTTCCCTGGAAAGGGCGGTCCATTTTATAACTGTGCCAGAAGCCTCTTGAATGTGCGTGCTCAGGGGAAGAGGGCTTTCTGAGCACTGAGCCTGGGGACACTCACATTGAAGCCTTTATCCAGCCACTGATAAAGGGCAACTGATGTGGACCCATGTGGACAGCACAGCGGTGGGGGTGTCCATGGCTGCCTGCCCTGTGGGACAAGAGGCTGCTGGTAATACGTTAGGAGCCTTCTTCTTTGGTTTTATCCTCCAAGTCAAGGCAAACCTGAAGACCCCCTTCCTCTTCCTAAAGTCTCCAACCCACACAGGAGGTCATCCTAAGCCCAGGAGTCAGGGAGGTGTCCCTTATTTTACTGTCTTTTTCTGGTCATTGGGAACCTGGCTCGCTGTGCAGAGTGGGTGAGCACTGTTCCCATGAGCAGCTGTAAGAGCTTTGGACCTGATGCTGAGCTCTGCTGTGGACACATGCTCAGGGAGGCAATATTAAAATCAGGTATTTCCGAGAAGACCTGCTTCTTCTGTCTTCCAGAAGTGACTCAGACCTGCAGTCCCAGAACTTGGAGGGCTGAGGCAGGAGGATTGCTACAGCAGGCATATGGCCAGCCTAGTCTACATACCAAAAACCTTTCTTTAAAACAATTGGGGGGGGAGGTGTCAAAACTAAATGACCTGCTCTTGTGTTAGAGAAAGCAGTGACAGGGATCATGATTTCCACTCCCCCACCAACCCTGTGTGTGAGTAAGAATTTAGCTGAAGTTCTCAAGGACACCGGTCCCTCTTCCAGATCTGAAAGGAAGGGATCGGGCTGCAGCCCCCGCCCCTAGATGCTCACAGTAGTTCCTCTTCCTCTTTGCCTGCAGCCCAGCACTTTGTTGCCTATAACGAGGACTTGAGGGATCCAACGCTGTTAATTTTTTCCTCACTTTTGCTTCATTAGTTAGGCAAACCAAAGCTCTGTGGCAGTGTCTCCCTGTCTAAAGCATTAATGAAAGCTTGCCTGTTTTTTTTTTTTTCAACGTGCTTTAGGATGTAAATTTGTTTAGCTTTTTATGAAACCATCAGTGGATGTTATTGGAACCTGAATATCTTAATAGTGAAGAAATGTGGGCATGATAGTATGATGTGTATGTGTGTGTGTGTGTGTGTGTGTGTGTGTGTGTGTTAGGCCAGAGGCCAATATCTCATGCCATCTTCTATTTCTCTCAATCTTGTTGATTTGTTTGTTTTTGACACAGGGTTTCTCTGTGTAGCCCTGGCTGTCCTGGAACTCACTCTGTAGCCAGGTTGGCCTTGAACTCAGAGATCCATCTGCCTCTGCCTCCTGAGTGCTGGGACTGAAGGTGTGTGCCACCTTTCCCGGCTCCACCTTATGTTTTTGAGACAGTCTCACTGAACCTGGAGCTTGTCGTTTCAGTTAGACTGTCTGGCCAGCAAGCCCCTGAGATCCTCTAGTTTCTCAGAGCTGGGATTTTAGGACACACCACCACGCCTGACTTTTTATAAGTATCCTGGGAATACCAACGTGGGCACCCATGTTTGTGCAGAAATGCTACCCACTGAGCTGTCTGCCCAGCCTCTCAATTTTTGATTCTAAGGGAAAATGCCTTTGCCAGGACCTGCTGTCCATCGTGTACATCAGAGCAGGAGGTGTGGGCTCACCCTGTCAGTCCATCCTCTGACCACAGAGACACTGAATCCTCAGGATGACTGGAGGAGGGCCTCTGGCAAGAGGAGGGCTTCTATTGCCTCTCTCCACTCTGAGGTGGACTTGAAGCCATTTGCTTGCTTGCTTTTACTCTTACAAAAGTTCACTTGATTGCTTTCTCTGAGTTTCCAATCTAAAGATGTAAATAGTGTGTGTATGTATGTGTCTGTGCATCTGCCTGTGTGCATATGTCTATGTGGGAATTTGTGTATGTGTGTATGTTCATGCATATGTGTATATATGTGTGTATTGTGTATTTATGTGTGTTGATGTGTGTATATGTTTGTGTGTATGTATATATGTGCATGTGTGTGTATGTTTCTGTATGTGTGTATGCATGTGTGTGTGTTTGTATTTGTGTATGCATGTGTGTGTGTTTCTGTGTATTTGTGTGTGTGTGTGTGTGTGTGTGTGTGTGTGTGTGTGTGTGTGTACTTGAAAAGAAAGATTCTAGTGACTGTTAAATGCAAAGACTGCTGAGGGACATAAGAAAACAAATAGGAAGAGGAGCCATTGACTTCTGCCATAGAACATCAACTGCTCATGAATTAACCTACACATTCAGTGTTGTTCCAAAATACTCAGCACTCCTGTCTCAAAACATCAAAAAAGGTTTTGATGCTCACCTGAAAGAACACAGTTTTGAAAAAGAGAAATTGTGTTCTGTGAAATATAAAGTGATAAATTATAAAACTGTGATAACTTTAAAGGTTAAAGAAAATATCTTAGCAATCTACAGGCAGGAAGAGGTGACGGGGAAGTTCATGGCAGCCATTATAGCTCGAGAAGAGAAGTGTCAGATGGGGAGGTGCTGTTCCAAGGTTGGGACAGCTGGGAGCCTCAAAGCGAGTTAGATCTTAGCTTCATGTGTTCACAAAAGAAAACATGGTTCTATTAAATATTAACTAAACACATGAGAAAACACAGTTTAAATATGAGTGAATATTTACCTCCTTTTGTGGTAGAAAGGGCCTTTGTATGCATCCACAAACACCAGAGACCAAAGCAGGAGTGCAGGCACCAGCTTACAAAAAAACCCAGCATGTTAAAAACAACACTGTGTACACTTGACAGCCACAGGCAAACCTGGAAATTTGTGGTGACAGTCTCTGTCTCAAATGGCTGTGGTAGTGTTTACCAAAATGGGTTCACTTCTTAACATGTGAGTTAAAGTAGTCCAGGGGTGTATCATATTTTGCTGGGCAGGTTTTCCCCAGGATAGTGTCCAGCATTGGTAACCATGCAGGGAAGGGAGGCAGGTGCTCTGCCATCAGACTTATAAACGGTGGTGTGATAGGGCCGAGGAGGTGGCCCAGCAGTTAAGGGCACTGCAGCTTTTCTGAAGGCCTGAGTGTGGTTCTCAGCACCCACATCAGATGGTTCACCCCTGCCTCTAACTTCAGCTCCAGGGAATCCGAAGCCTCTTTCTGGCATCCACACAGACACAGCACACACTCAGACACATACATACAATAACAGTCTTTAAAACAATTTAAAAAGGTAAATGTACAACATTCTAGATAGCTTTTTATTTATTTGTTTTTTAAGAAAAATGTTTATTATGGCATGTGTGTCATGGTGTGCCGTGGAGCTCAGAGGAGAACTTTGTGGAATCAGTTCTCTTATTCTACCTTCACATGTGTTCCTGGGATGGAACTCAGGTCACCAGGCTTATTGGCAAGCACCTTTCCTGTACTGAGCCCTCTCACCAGCCCCAGCATTTCAAGGATAACTGAAACAGAAATACTGCACTTAATGCACTCATGAATGTTGGCCAACTGAACTCAGGCAGCTATGGACATTTCCAGCGAAGGGTTCTAGAACACGGGAAATGCACAGAATGCTTCTGCCATGTTAAAGAACAGGTTAGACTGGATTGTGTTCAGTGTGTGGTAAGAAAAGTGGAGTTTGGGTTTGATCTGGGTGATATCTTTTGTCTCATGCGTGCATGATAGCTACTCTTGGTTGTCAATGTGACTACATCTGGAATTAACTAAAACCCAAGTGGCTGGGTATATCTGTAAGAGATTTTTTTCTTAATTAAACCATTTGAAGTGGGAAGACCCTCCCCCTTTTGAGACAGTCTTACTATGTAGCCCTGGCTGTCCTAGAACTCCCTATATAGACCAGGCTGGTTGCAAACTCACAGAGCTCCCTCTGGAGTGCTGGAATCAAAGGTGTGGGTCATCATGCCTGGCCTTGGAATACCCACTTTTAATCCAGATCATCTGAGTTGGAAAATTTAATCTTTCATTTGGGCCACACCTTCTGCTGGCAGCCTATATAAAGAAAGACATGGAAGAAGGAAGCCCGCTTGCTCTGCCTGCTTGCCCTCGCTCTCTCTGGCAAGTCCATTCCTTCACGGCACTAGAGCCTCTTCTTTGGGATTCAGGTGTATACTGAAGTCCAGCTGAGACATCTAGCCTGTCGACTGAACAACTACTGGATTCCTGGACTTTTCATTCATAGGCAGCCATTGTTGGATTAGCTGGACCACAGCCTGTAAGGAACTATAACAAAGCCATATATATATATAGTGTGTGTGTGTGTGTGTGTGTGTGTGTGTTCATGTGTGCAGATGCACGTGTATGCACAAGTGTGCAAGGAGGACCTCAGGTGCTCTTCCAGAACAGCCGTCTACCTTGCTTCATGAGACAAGGTCTCTCACTGTCTAGGCTGTTTGGCCAGCTGGCCCTAGGGATGCACCTGCTTCCACCTCTCCAGGGCTAGGATCACAAGTGTATACTGTCATGCTTGGCTTTGATCCTAGGGACCTCTGTTCTTAGCAATCCTGTATCTCAGAAAGGACTCAATACATGAAAGAGCTGTGCACCCAAAGATGTTCACCACACTGTTATTTATGATGATGATGATGTGTTAATCAGAGCCTACAGGGCAAATTTCTCTATATATAGAAAGGAGATTTAGTAGAATGACTTGGAAGCTATGGTCCAGCTAACCCAACAAAGGTTGCCTTTGAATTGAAGATCCAAAAATCCAGTAGTTGTTCAGTCTTTGAGGCTGGATGTCTCAGCTGGTTTTCAGCAGACTCTAGGATCCTGAAGAAGAAAGCTCTGATGCCAGTGAAGGAATGGACTTGCTAACAAGGTCAAGAGCAAGCAGGCAAAGAGAGAGAGGTCTTACTTCCTCCATGTGTTTATGTAGGCTTCCAGCATAAGATGTGTCATCCTACCTCAAAGTTTTGGATTAGAAGTGGATCTTCCTACTTCAAATTAAGCAAAAGTCCCTCCCAGTTGTGGCCCTCCATCTCTGGATTTTAGTTACCTCCAGATGTAGTCAGGTTGACAGTCCAGAATAGTCATCACAGCTGGTGAAAATTAATCTCAGACTCCTGAATCTGTGGGTGGAGCTGACACCATGGCTCAATCACTTAGGGGTTGTGGTATAAACCTTCAAAATCAGAGGCGGTGAAGGATGCTGGTGTGGAAGCATGCTAATGGTAACTGTGGTGGCTGTGGGAAGCCCGGAAGTAAGCTGCCTGCTGTGATCGTGTTTATAAGCACTGGCTCTAAAGATGAGTGAGCAGCTGCCAGCTGCAATGGGTGCTGCGGTTGTCAGGCATGCGTCTTTTGTTTTAAAGGTTTCAGCTCTCTTTAGACCTTTTAAAATATAATCTAAAGAAGAGAGCGGCTGCTTAGTGGGTAAAGGTGTATATTTTGGTCAACACTGATGACCTGATTTCAATCCCCATGACCCACATGGTAAAAGGAGAGAACTAACTTGAAAATTGCCTTCTGACCTCCACATGTGTACTATGTCAAGTACACACCTACCTACGAGAACACACACACACACACACACACACACACACACACACACACACACACACCCTACCAACCCACTCACACATGTATACACAAAATAAATAAATATATGTAAAAATTAGTAATGAACCCCATCCATACTCTATCTAGGGCTGGATCCTAGATGGCATCCCTGAGAGGCGGGAGCAGGCACTGATGATCCAGACTGTGGGGCTGGCACCCAAGCATGTCAGTGAGTAGACCCTGGGCCCCAGCTTCTCAGAGCATGTAATGTGAACCCTGCTCTTTAACACTGGCTCCCTCCAATCCACTACCATGGACCCAGTCACTGCCCATAGGAGGGTTTCAAGGGCCTGGGATTCAGCAAGAAAAAGACACATTAGGTGAAATCTAGCTGCAATCACAAAGCTGGAAGTGTTGAGGACTTGTCATTTAGGAAAGCAGGGAATCCCCATGCTGTGGGCCTCTCTAGGAAACCAACATAAGGGTGGTGGGTTAAATCACAAAGATGTCTACATGGTGATTTTCCACAGTGAAAAGTGATGGTCAGGGACATGTTCCACCATGGGCTGTCTTCGGAATGGTTTAATGTCATCTGGGAGGTGGGTGAGAGCAGAGGTCCTGACGTTCAGATGTGTGGCACCTGAGCCCTGCGCACCTGATTTGTTCCTTTCTTCTCTGCCCAGTTGTGCTTAATGCTCCAGACACAGTCCTGATTGAGAGAAATGTGGGGAAGCGGATCGACCCTGTCACTGGAGGTATGATGCCCCCACTCCACCCCCAGGGATTCAGTAGCAGTGAGGCGATGCTCCATCCCCCTCTCTACTCTAGCCACCCCAAGGGGCCACACAGAAATCCCAGCAGGTGAGGGAGGAGGGGCATCTTGGGTGAGAGGCAGAGTCTTATTTTCTGGGAACCCAGCTCTCTGGGTTGGCTGTATCCAGGAGTCAGAGTGCTGAAGATCTCAGGGCCACGCGTCAGGGACATGGTTGAGGCGCTGGTGTCCCGCCTGCTAGGAAACTATGTGCCCCACACTAGCTTGCTCCAAGTGAGGAGCAGTAAGGCTTGCAAAGTTCCTGAGAAAATTGGCCTGTGCCACAAATGGGACCTTAAAGTTGTCACATTGTTGGGGCAAGGAAGAAGGAGAAGGAACCTACCTCTCTTGAGTTTGGTTTTCTCTGGATTTGGGGTAAATTTGCCCTCAAACTGCTCTGAGGATGAAGTGAGTCTGTAGGCCTTTCTCAGGGTACAGTCCAAAGTCAGTGCTCAGGGGTCTGTGTCTGCCCTTAGTCCTGAGCTTTTCCTTGAAATGAGCTGTCATATAGTCTAGGTCGACCTTGTGCTTGCTATGTAGGCAAAGATGACCTTGAACGTCTGATTTTCCTGCCCGCATTTTAGAAGGCTTAAGCATAGAGAGCCACTTAGGGTCCCCAGCTTTGGGATGCCCTGGAGGAAGAATGCCATACCAGTCATAGGTTTGAAAGGATTGTCATGACACCACTAAGTGTGTAAACGTCACAAAACACCACACTTGGTGTATGAGGTGCTGGGAATTGAACCTAGGGCTTTGTTCATTTGAGGCAATCACCGATTAAGCTACATCTATCCGCAACCCCATCATTGTCTTTTTATTTGTTATATGTGCATTGTTGTTGCATGTAAGAGCACTTGCTGTCTGGGAATGGTCAGCCACATCCATGGGAAATAAGACAGACAGTGCAGCAGGGCCTGCAGCCACGCTGGGTGGGTGCTCTAACGATGTGCCTCTCCCTGTGCAGAGATCTATCACACCACCTTTGACTGGCCCCCTGAGCCTGACATACAGAACCGGCTGATAGAGCCAGAGGGCATCTCAGAGATAGAGACAGCGAAGAAGCTGCTAGAATATCACAGAAACATCATACGAATTCTTCCTTCTTACCCGAAAATCCTGAAAAACATCAGTGCAGACCAGCCATGTGTGGATGTCTTCTACCAGGGTAAATATGGCAGGCTGCCCCATGTCAAACCCTAGTCAAAGGGCTAGGGTCACTCTGATCACCTGACCACCCTGCTTGTCCCACTGTCCCTTAGACTGGCAGCAGCAGTAACTGGAATGTGTGAGGACCCTGAGTGGCAAGTCACTGATGGGCCATTCAGGGGCCCCTGGGTGTAACTATGGGTTTGACAGTGTGTGGGATAAAGAACAGGAGGGACACGATGGCGGCAAAGTCTTGAGGCCTGATCTTGAAGGAGAAGAAAGAGAAAATATATAAAGATTAAGACAAAAATAAACACATTCATTATAAATATGAAGCATGAAAGGTGCTCCACAAGCTGTCTACCACCACTGCATAGCTGTCCACATAAGTGATAGGCACTCAAGATAGTGATAGGCCTTGCAGAAATGGGCTATTTATAAATACTAAAGAAATATTTAAGTTTTGATGTCTCAGAATCCACTTGCCTCTTCCCATCTGATAACAGGGGGAAAAGACATTGAAAGTATTTGGACACAATAAAATGACAGCACCCATTTGAGACCTTTGATGGCCCCTTTCTCATAGGCTCTTTCAAATCTTTTCAAGGGAAAACAATTGAGATGATGGTGTAGCTCAGTTGTCAGGGTGTTTGAAGTGTTGGCTTCCACATAAAACCTAGCATGGTGGCTATGCCTGTAATCCCAGCCCTCAGCAGATGCAGATGAGAGGAGCAGAAGTTCAGGGCATCTCTGTTAGACAGAGATTTTTGAGGCCACCCTGGACTGCATGAGTCCATGTGTTTAAAAAAGAAAAGACAAATCATTTTTAGCCGAGTATGGCGGGACATCTCTGTCAAGCCAATATTTAGGATGCTGAGTCAGGAAGATAAACAATTTGTGGCCAGCCTGGGAAGTACAGGGTGATCTTGCTGCGAAACTTTGAATTTGAAAAAGCTCACAGGGCTAGTGTGGCTTCCCTGGTGGAGCACTTGCCCAGTGTGCCCATGGCAGTCCCTGCACTTGGAGCCAGGACTACCCGAAGTGCAAAGTGCGGGGCAAATTTGAGGTCAACTGGGGCTACATGAGACCCTATCATAAAAAGGGGAATAGGCAGTATTTGTTCTGGAAGCATAAGGGTCTAGGTTTAATCTCCAGCGCCCATGTAAAAAAGCCAGGTGTGACGGTATATGCTTGTAATCCCAGTGCATGGAGGGTGGGCTCCAGGCCAGTGAGACTTCATTTCAAAAAACAAGTCAGATGGCTCCTAAGATTGTCCTCTGACTTCTTCACAAATGTGCACAGACATTCATGCTCACCATGAACAAGCAAACACACACATGTACATGCACATGTACACACATGCATACATCAAAAAAAAGTGTCATTTTGATTGGGTGTGAATTTTCAGATACTCTGTGTCAACCCTCTGCAGCCTTCTCCAGCTGGGGCCTCTCTGCACACTCTTAGGAACACCAGGCCCTCTGCTGGCTGCCATCACCCATGGGCAGGCTTCTGGAAGGTGGTGCTGCTTGCCATGTCAAGTTGAGACTGCCTTGAATTTTCCAGAGCTCTGCATCTTGAAAAGATCTTTAGTAGCAAACACGTGCTCTTAAGATAAACATCTACCACATTTATCTTGTGCCACGGTTCCAAGTTTACACATTAATTACTCCTAAATTACTTAATTAAATTTAAAAGTTCATATGATCATTCATAAAGAATTCATGCCTGGAATTGTAAATAAAAACGTGAGCATCTAAATATTAATTATTATTAATTAATAATGTGGAGTGATAAATTGAAAATTGGGTTGCCAGATTCCCTCTGTGTTGTTTTTTTAATCTCAGTGCATCCAGAAGCTGTCTATTTCCAAAAAGAATAACTGGATGTGGAGACTGTCTGGGGGATCGTTACTCCTAATTAACTTAGTTATTTACTGTAAATTAAGCATCATTTGTAAGCAGGCTGCTGTAGTGTTTGTGCTTTTCAGAGGTTCTGGGTTACACAGGAGAACCATGGGAGGGTCTCCTGTCTTGGGCTGTTCTAGAGGAGAAATGGTACCCCGGCCGTAGCTTTGAGAGAGTGGCCATGACTCTACCAAGACTCCAGACAGCATTGACTATCTGTACATCAAGACAAGAATGGTAGCTCCCTCATGAAATGGCAAGCCATACAAATGAGTATTTACCTTAGCATTTCACACGTGCCCACCATGGTGGTGACCACAGCCGTGGTGGTGGTCACAAGTTCAATCCCCAGAACTCACACAGTGGAGAGAGAAAACCGACTCCCTAACATTGTCCTTTGATGATCTCACATGCACTGTGGCATGTGCATGTACACAGACACATAAATTCAATTAAAAAAAAAAAAAAAGAACTAAAGGCTAGCCTAATGGCACAGGCCTATAATCCTAGTTATGGGGGAAACTCCAGGTTCAGTAAGAGATCCTGCCTCAAAAAATATGAGGTAGACAGTGACTAAGGGAAACAACCAACATCGACCTCAAGGCCACATAAACAAGAGCTTACATGTGCACATGCAACCCCCCACACATAAACATACACATGCAGACCCATACATGGACCAATCACGCAACACCCCTAAAAGATTTCAAAGTTTGTATAATGAACAAATACTGCTGGTTCTCAGTTGGGTTACTTTTTGCTTTACCATACTGTCCACCTTATGACTGAATCATTTATTGGTTGTGTTACTGGCACTTAGTGGAGAGAGTCCAGGATGACCTTCCAATACTCCTCAAGCCAAGATTGGAAAATCCTATAGTAGACACATCCACAAATCCCCCCAAAAAGAGCCATGTTGGCCCAGCCCTTCCTCAGGATGGGATCTGCTTGACAAAGATTGGCAGGTGCCACTCACAGCTGGCCTTGCACAGGACAGCCTGGGGGCCTTGGCAGGAGGTGAAGCTGTGAGGGAATGGCCCAATTCTTCGGCCTCTTTGGTGGCCAGCTGTCCTGTGCAGGTCCCAGCAGGCAGCTCTCTGGAAGCAACCACCCCCACCCCCTCCTACCTATTCTCAAAGCCCCCCTCTTCTGGGTGGGCGCAGGAAGGGACCTGATTGATGCGAGGTACCTCCTCCCTCCCTGCTGAACTTTCTGGCATCCTGTGCCTTCCCATGGTGAAGACTCCTCATTGTTCAAGATGTTCACCCCTATCTTCCCACCTCTCTCTTCATCAAATGCCAGAGGAACAGCACAGGCCAGGAGACCATGGCAGAGTCTGCCACTCTTGTGACCAATTTCATTACTGCCTTTTTGGAGTCCTGCAACAAAGTTAGTGTCCCTGGAGTGAGGCGGCACAAATTATTCTCCACCGATTCCCGAGTCCTTTAGAAGTCCCTGCACACCAGGCCCCTTCTGAGCCCGACCTCTTATCAAAGCCTGTGTGTGACACAAGGCGCATACCTCCCCTAGGACACCAGCCTGGTCCTGGGGCTTCAGGTCAGAGTCTAGGACAGATGAAGACCGGAAACCACCTAACTGAGCAGTCAATGAGAGATGCTTTCATGTCTAGGGCCAGCCTCCCATCCAACACACTCAGCCCCAATTCGAATTGGGGGCAAACGCAGCTGCCTGCAGCATGCTATGGAGCGATTCCAAGACAGTGCTTAGAAACAGCACCACCTCCCTGTGCACCTTAGTGCCTGGACCCAGCTGTGCAGTTTTCCCTCGATGATTCCTTGATGGTCTGAATGTCAGGTTGTGGAAGGCTCCCACTCTGCTGCAAGCAGGCAGAGCCCATGCAGGGGTGTGAGAGGGCTCCTTTTCTCATAGGACTTGGGTTTGATATTCTCATATGCTCTTATTCCAGCTCTGACCTACGTCCAAACTGGCCACCGATGCAATGCCCCGTTCACCCCCAAGGTGCTGCTAAGTGGGCCACTAGGCTCTGGGAAGAGCTTGCAGGCAGCCCTTCTGGCCCAGAGATATGGCCTTGTTGACAGTGAGTATCTTACCAGAAGTGTGGCTTCCTGCCTCTTACCTGCCCAGGCTTTGTGTGTCACTGGCTGATGGGGAAGGACAGTAACCATTCTCTTTCCTGCTCTTGCTTCTTAACCCTTCCCACTTATCTCACCCCTGTAGGGATGAAACGTTTCCCTTTAAAGGGCATCTCCATAAAGACACTAACCAATAAAACGTGTCCACAGCCCAAAGGGCTGGAACATTTTCTTCCCTTCCTTCCCTTCCTCTGGGGGCACTCTCTCTCCGCTGTCCTCCGGGGGCTTTTAAGCAGCTCCTCACCCGGCCCTGCTGTTTTCTTCATGGCCTGGCTCAGCTCCCCCATCCCAGGTCAGTGTGACCACAGGCAACACTTCCTGCACCAGAGGAAGATGCCGTGCTCTGCACAGTTTCAATAAATATTTTACCAAGCAGAGAGAAAAAATATTGAAATCAGTTCTCCAAGTCTTTGCTGATATGGTCCCAGGCGGCCTTGGCTGCTGGCCTGTGTTGGTGGGATCAGTGTGGGTACTGGGGGGCATTTAAAGGTGTTGCTTCCCACCCCCATGTGCCACAGCCCACCTAACCTCTCAGAAAATAACTTTCCCCAAATACATAAATATGCACGTACACTCCCCCAAACAGTACACGTGCAAATATATCTAGAGATAGGCTTCAACCAAGGTCACATTTTGAATAAATGTGCTCCTTGTAAGACTTGTCTTTTAAGACGTGGGGGATGAGGTGGAGAGACAACCGTGCCATCACCCACACATCTCCAGGCTTCAGTTCTTGGGAAGATGTAGGTTTCTGCCTCTCTTTGTTTCCTCTCAGCCTGAAGAATTTCCTTTAACATTTCTTTTCCTTAACATCTGCCAGTGACAAATTCCCTCTCCTTTCATATGTCTGAAAATATCATTTTCTTGCCTTCATTTTTGAAGAATGCTCGTTACATATAGAAATCTATGTTGACAGACTGGTTGTGTTTTTCCCCCGCTCTTAGTACTTTGAAGGTGTCGTTCCACTGTCTTCTGGCCTGCGTGTTCTGATGAGAACTCAGATTATTTTTGTGTCCTGTCACCCTGCCTATATAAGTGTTTCCTCTCCCCCTCTGGCTGCTTTTAGTATTTTCTCTTTCTCATTGGCTTTTAGCAATCAGAGTATAGTTGCGTAGAGGAATGGCTTTGCTTTATGGATTTTTTTTGTTGTTTTGGTGTTGCTCTCCTCCCCCAAAGACAAGGTTTCTCTGTGTAGCCTTGGCTGTCTTGGAACTCACTCTGTAGACCAGGCTGGTCTTGAACTCACAGAGATCCACCTGCCTCTGACTCCCAGGTGCTGGAATTAAAGGTGTGTGCCACCACCACCCAGCTGGTTCCTTCTTCCTGGGACACACACAGATTCTTGGATGTCGTACCTGTCACCAAAATCTGAAATTCTGTCACCTCTGGTTGCTTTCTGGGTGTTCTATGTCTCTCTGCTCCTCTCCCTACTTGCTGGGACTCTAGTGACCTGTGTGTTAGCCTACCTGTCAAAGCTCTGTCCTATGCGGCACCCTGTTCCATACTATTTTAGATTCTTCCAATCCTCATTTACCAGACTGTATTGTTCAATTCCAGGATTCTCATCTGGTCCTGTTTTTCTGGTTTCCATTTCTCAGATGGTCCCCATCTGTTTACTCATTTTAACTATCTTTTCCTTTAAGGTTGAAAATGCTGTCTCTCTGTGACACTGCCCTGCACCCTTGCTGTGCTAATTCTGACAGTCTATTGTCTACTGATCTGATTCTAAGGTCCATTTCTTTCCTTGCAAATGTTTGCATTTTTTCTAATTTTTTCAGTAATTTTCATTTTCATACTTGGACACTTTGGTGCTTGTGTTGAGAGTAGATTTTGTGTTTCTGCATTAAGAATTTTAAGTTTAGCTGTGCATTGGTTGCACAAGCCTTTAGTCCTAGCATTCAGGAGGCAGAGGAAGGCAGATCTCTGTGAGTTCCAGGCTAGCCTGGTTTACAGAACGAGTTCCAGGATAGGCTCCAAAGCTACACAAAGATAGCCTGTTTCAAAACAAAACAAAACAAAAACAAAAAACAAATAAAAATAAATAAATAAAAAAGAAAGAAAGAAAGAAAAAAAGAAAAAGAAAAAGGAACTTTAAGTTTGGGGCCCCAGGATGGCTCAGAGGAACAGGCCTAATAGCCTGAGTTCCAGCTCCAGATTGAACAAAATGTCTAAGGAAAACTGCCTCCTGAAAGCTTTCTTTTGACTTTCACACATGTGCTAAGACAGTTGCATGCTTGTGCATGTACACACACACACACACACACACACACACACACACACACACACACCAGGACGAGGAGATGCACAGGAGCCATGAGAATGTTGTAGTCTTCCAGAGGGTCTGTGTTTGATATCCAGTACCCATGTCAGGTGGCTCACAGCTGCCTGTAACTCCAGTTCCAGGGCATCTCATGCCTCTCCTGGCCTAAGCAGGTATCTGCACACATGTGTGCAGACACACAGGTAACCCCATCATTAAAAAACAACTTTGGCTTCGGAGAGAGATGAAAGCCTATAGGTTTTTGGTTTTGGCTTTGGTTTTTTGTTCAGTAGTCATTGACCAACCTCTCCCATGTGCTGGCCATGGCTTGAAGCTGAAGACACAGTGGGGTAGGACAGAAAAGGCCTTGCTGCAGTGGGCATGCAGGTAAGGGGGATGAAAAAGTGCAGCCACCAGGTGGCTCCAGCAGTCTGCAGTTATGACTTGGTGTGTTTGAGATTTCCCTTGGTCCTTTCATGAACCCACCATCCCTCTCAAGCACCTTGCCAAATGGAAGGGCTGGGGTACCACCATGATCCTGACCTCCTTGCATCAAACACTGTGAACGTGAACACAGCACGTCCCCAACTGCATGCTATTCCTCCACTGCCACCCAGAGAGCGCCAAGTCTGCTTGGCAATTCCGGGTATAGCCAGGGCCCTGCAGGAGCCTCCCTGTCAGTGACAGCCTCGTTAGTGCCTTCCTGAGTGGTCCATTTTTAATGTTCTTTGGCAAATGCATTCCTTTTCATTCCTCTTCTCCTTCTCTCATTTCCAAGTTCCCTTTTGATATTTGCTTCCTTTTGGACACCCCCACACCCTTTTATATTTTTTTCAGTGACCTTTCCCGCCCCAGCAGGCAGTGTGAGCTGGAGTGCCTTTTTTCCCATCCTTCCTTGTATTTAAAATTTAACAGTGTCTCCACTCCTCTCCCCCTCAGTCTGCTGCGGGCAGCTGCTGAAGGAAGCTGTGGCGGCCAAGTCAAACTTCGGGGAGCTCATCCAGCCGTTCTTTGAAAAGAGGATGACAGGTAGGCCACACTTTGCACTAACTGCCTCAGCCTAGTGGATCCAGGGCAGGTGCTCTGTCCACCTGTGGGCACAGGTAGGGGAAAGGGAGCTAAGCATATGGGGATGCGGACATGCTGTAGTTGTGTGTAGCAGGCTTTCCTGGACTGTCAGCCCCCCCACCAAGTCATGACATAGAGATTTATTATTAATTATGAATGCTCAGCCTTAGTTTAGGCTTGTTTCTAGCTAGCTATTTTTTTCTCTTTTTCTTTCTTTTAACTTAAATTAACCCGTTTCTGTTCATCTATGTGCCTCCCATCCTGCTTTCCTGCTTTCTCCATGTGTGTCTGTCTGTCTGGCCCCCAGTTGGCTAGCTCCCCAGGCTGGCTAGCCAGCTCCCCTTTTCTCTCTGCCCACCACCCCTGCCTATCCCTCTTCTGCCTTGCTATTGGATGTCAGCTTTTTATTAGACCAATTAAGTGCCTTAGACAGGCAAGGTAAAACAGCAACACATCTTTACATAGTGAAACAATTGCAGCCTAAACAAAAGTGACACATCTTTACATAGTTAAACAATTATTCTGCAACACAAACAAATGAAACACATCTTTATACGTTTAAACAAATATTCTATTCCACAACAATTGTGGCTTGTTTATTTAGGGAAGTCTTCCCTAAATCCACACCTGGTCCCATGCCAGGTAAGTCCCAGTTATGGTGGCTTGCCACTGGTGGTTTAGAGCATTCCATTTCTTCCTGTTTAGAAGGTTCACTTTTTACAGATGGACCAGAGGAGGACTTGTTAGGGAAGCAGTATCAGATAGTCTTTCCAGGTCCCCAGTGTCACCTACAGTCTGAAAGCATCCTTGGGTCTGACTTTCCAGAAAGTGCAGCTTCCTGAAGCAGGACAGCTGGGCAGTGTGAGAGCCAGTGTGCACTGCAAAGTTGTCTGGTCTAGTTCGGATCCCAGTACTGCGCCAACCAGCTGGTCGTGAGACCCCAAGAAACTCCTATGTGCTTCTCAAAGGTCCAAGCATCTTGGCAGTGAGATGGAGAGAAAAATCATCATGATCATTGCCCGGACCATCCATCCACAGGGCCCAGGAGGTGGAGAGCAGGGACAGCTGCACTGGGATGCAGCCCAAGTTGGTAGAGTGCCTGCCAGGCACACATGAGGCCCTGGGTTGGAGCCCCAGCACCACATAAACTGGGCATGGTGAGGCACACCTGAAATCCCAGCACTTGGGAGTTGAAGATTACTCTCAGCTACATAATGAGTTTAAGGTCAGCCTGGGCTGTGTGGGACCCTGCCTCAAAAAGATAATAATAACAATAACAACAACAATAATAAACAGTAGAAGCAAGCACAGTGGCACCTGATGTGTGTCCATGTCCTGCCCTGCCCTACACAGTGCCAGGTTTCACACTGCTGATTTATGCACTGCATGAACACACAGGGTACCAAACATGTAGCTGGGTGGCCTTGGCTTCTGCCCTATGCCATGCTATTTTTGATTATGTGAAAAACTAGTTCCCCACCAGCAAGCATGTAAGAAGGGACAGAGCAAACTTTCGTGGATTTCCCAAGGGATGTACAGGAACCCTTTGACTCTTCTTGTAATGTCCAATGTTTCCCTCCCCCAGTATGAAATTACAAAAATGTAAGCATTTGAGTAGTTTCAAAGCTTATATCCCTTGGGCTATTTTATGAAGTATGTTTTCTCATGTATATAAGGTTGACATCATGCCCAATAATCTATTGAGAGATTAGGTCAAAAGTCATTCCCATTAGCAATGGCATATGGAATGCTGTCCCTGTGTGCACACCTGTGTCCCTGTGTGCCTGCTTCCTCCATCTCTTTGCCATCTCTGGTTATCACCAGCATGTCTGCTCTTACTGATGGAACAGACCTTGTGGTTCAAGACAACACAAGTTTATTTTATTTTGGAGGTCAGAAATCCTGAACCAAAGTGTTGCCCAGGCCGTGGGCATGACTGTACACCTGCCTTCTTCTCCCAGCTCCAAAAGGCTTCCTGTATTCCTCGTTGCTAGGCTCTCCTCCCTTTTTGAAGTCAAGCGGTGTGGCATATCTGTATCGCACTCTGTCTTTTCTGCTTCTCTATGTAGGCATAATCAATATGTAGATCAGGCTGGCATGAACCCACACAGCTCTGCCTGTGTCTGCCTCCTGAATGCTGGGGTGAAAGATGTGCACCACACCTGGCTATTCTTGACTTCTTATTCTGAAGACTGAAATAATGATTCACAGGGATGTGCAAAAGTAGAAAGGAAACTTCACTTAAGCAAAGCAATAGTGCAGCTCAGAAGCACCTGTTGATTGACAGTGGCCCAGGAGTGGCTATCGTTCAGGGCTTTCTCTTTATAGAGTTTCAGAGAAGGTGAAGTTTGGCTGCAGGGAGCATAGTGAAGGCTGGTCTCTGTTATAATGAATATATCTGGATTGTGTAAACCTTCCTTCTCATAATGCATCTGGTTTTAACCACACTCACTTAGGCATAGGCATAGATGCTAAATAGAGAATGTGTCCTAAAAATGTCCTTCAGGGACACAGTTTTCCTTACTGTACATGCACCTAAAACCAATCTAATCTGTTCCAACCCACAGCCCATAGTTTTTGGGTTGTGTCCAGGATTGAGTGGAAATGGGGTTTTATCAAGGGACCCAGTAAGGGGAGTATACAGGTTAGTTTTTGTCAACCTAACCCAAACTCAGACATATCTGGGAAGACAGAACCTTAATTGAGAAATTGCTTCCTTCATATTTGTCTGTAGCCATGTCTGTGGGCTCTTTCTTGATTGTTGATCGATGTGGGAGCCCACTGTGGGTGGTGCCACCCCTAGGCAGACAGGACTGGGCTGTAAAAGAAGGGAATCGAGCAAGCCAGTAAACAGCATTCCTCAGTAACCTTTGCTGCATGTGTATGCTAAACTGTCCCTTCCGCTCGCTGCCTCAAGCGTATAGTTGGGGGCTTGGGGGAAGTGTTATTCCGACTACCAGAAAAACAAGTTTTGCCCATCTGTCTTTAATTGTGACCACCTGTTGATTATGCGTGAGACTGAAAAAGTTGAATGTAATTTGGTAACATAAGTTGATATGCTTTTCTCATTGTGTGTGGATGCCAGGCTCTTTTGACTTAAACCACACCTAAGATGTAAAGGGGAACAATGGGGAGCCACTTCCTCTCAGGACATCTGGCCCATTACTGCATACAGTGGCTCCTTCGCCTTCACCCAGACAAACTGAGGCCCTTTTGAGGCCCAGCTGACATTGTGGCTTTCATCATGGTCTGGGGGCTTATGAATATGGAGACAGGTGTGTGTTTCTCTGGCTGGGCCTCTCGGTGTTTTGTGCTGTTTTATTCCTCCATAGCTTTGTGTTTGTTTAGGAAATATTTGTAGGAAGCTGTTCATGCTTCCTACAAATTAATGACACAACAGCCACCACTATCAGACCTTCCCAACAGAAGGTGTTTACTGTTTTGTCGCACAGCATAGCAAGAAGTGCATTTACATAGCATCACCACCCAGGGCCTCATTAGTGGGCTTTGGAAAAACTGCCAAGCCAGTCAGAGTGCTAGCCTTGAAGAGGGGACACATGCACTACTCAAGCCGGAGGGGCCACTTCCCAAAATCTGGGGCACGAAGGGCTCTAGTGATTCTCCACAGCTTAGTTTTGTGAGGAAGATGAAATGGAACAGGGGACTGCCAGACCGTCCCCAGCCATGCCTACTTCTTGGAGAAGGCTGTCTGAGAACCCTTGACATCTGTGATTCGAGAGGTGTGTTAATGTTCAGGTTTGAGAAATGGTCCTGAATCCTGACTCCGTGATGTTTAGTGTTATCTGTCAACTAACATGATCTGGCGTTACCTAGGAGACAAGCCTGGAGGCACACCTAAGCAGGATTGTCTTAATTATGGTAACTAATGCAGGAAAAGCCTTCTTACCTGTGAGTGGGAACATTCCCTGGCTGGAATCCTAGATTGTGTGAGTAGAGAAAGGGAGCTGAGTGGCAGGTTGCATTGCTCTCTGCTTCCTGATGGCGCTGTGATGGGACCAGCTGCGTCTTACTCAGGGTTACTATTGCTGTGATGAAACACCATGACCAAAGAAAGCAACTTGAGGAGGAAAGGGTGTGTTTGGCTTATGCTTCCAGATTACTGTTCTCATCGAAGGAAGTCAGAACAGGGACTCGAGCAGGGCAGGAACCCAGAGGCAGGCGCTGAGGCAGAGGTCATGGAAGGGTGCTGCTCACTGGCTTGCTCCTCATGGCTTACAAAGTCTGCTTTCTTATAGAACCAGGACCATCTGCCCAGGGATGGCACCACCCACAATGGGCTGAGTCCTCCCCACCAATCACTAATTGAAATAATGCTCTACAGCAGGATATTATGGAGGCATTTTCTCAGCTGAGGTCCCCTCCTCTCAGATGACTTTAGCTTGTGTCAAATTGGCTCAAAACCAGCCAGGACAAGCTCCTTCACGCTCCCTCAGCCTAGGCTCTCCCACCATGATAGGTTGTACCTTCACCTGTGAGTCAGAGTAAAACATTTCTTTTGTGAGATTTTTATCATAGCAACAGAAAAGGAAACCAAGGCAGATCCTATGAAAAAAGCAGCCCCCAGAGCAGTAGGTAAACACCATCAGTTGGAACTAACATGTAGAGATGCAGTTAGGATCCAAAGTCACTGCTCTGCAGGCCCAAGGAAAGGCACCCAAAATGTCCATATCCTGCTGGTGGGCCTGGGAGATGGACACTCAGACCTTGCGGGGATGAGCCTTGGCTGGGCAGACACAGCAATAGAAGGCAGCAGCTCAGGAGGACCCTCCCGAGAGGGGCCCTGTCATGTCTTTCTGCACCCCACGTCAGACGGTCCCTCTTGAATGATAAAGAACAAGTTGGTACACTCTGTCCCTCTTTGAGATTCAGGAGAGGCCACAGCTACTCCTCCATTATGTGTGTATGTGTAATTGTATGAATGTATGGATCTGTAGATGTGTGCATGTGTGTATATGTGTATTATGTTTGTATGTTTGCTCATGGTAGTGTGTGGGTGTGTCTCTCTGTGTCTGTGTATATGTATGTGAGTCTATCCAGGCATCTCAGATGTCCTTCTTCAGATTCCCAGGCATATTCTAGTACCTTTACCTTGAGTGTCAACAACAGTCTTAGGAATGTGGAAATACCAAATGATGAATCTTTCCAAAGATAATCAAGACCTGTAAGGTATAAAGAGTTTGTGCTCTCAGGCAGAGAGAATTATAAAAACAAAGTCAAGGGGCAAATGTCCAGGAATGTGTCACATGCCTGCAATCACAACACTTAGAAGGCAGAGAGAGATCAAGGGTTCAAGGTCATAGCTTAAGTTTGGGGGTTTGGAGTTTTGGGTTTGTTTGCTTTTTGTTGTTGTTTTTGTTGTTATTATTGTTGTTGTTTGGGACAGGGGTAGCCATGTCTCTGTGTAGCTCTGACTGCCCTGGAACTCACTCTGTAGACCAGGCTAGTCCTCAACTCAGAGATCCACCTGCCTCTGCCTCCAGAGTGCTAGGATTAAAGGTGTGAGCCACTACTTTTTCTGGCTTGTAGCTTGTTTGAGGCCAGCCTGAGCTACATGAGAACCTGTATCAAATAATAAATAAATAAATAAATAAATAAATAAATAAATAAATAAATAAATAAATAAATGGAAAAAGACAGAGACACTCCACTCTGGTCCAGAAGCCCCTAAAACTTCTGAGCTTATTGGTGTCACTGTCATATGGCCACCCAGTATAGAAACCCCATCTCAGGTCAGGCACCTCAGGAAGCCAGACGCTGACTGTAAGCCCTCTGCTGGCCCATGCTGCTGTTCCTGACCTCCTGGTTACCTTTCTCACAGACAGGCCTTCCCTGCTGTGGCAGGCTGAGGTCTTCTCCTCTCTCTGCTCATCGTGCATGCCCCACACAGCTCTGTGTCCCTGCCACCCTTCAGTCCTGTCAGCAGCCCAGCTGGGTAGGTCCAGATGTCATCTTTCCCCCATGGAACCACTTCCTCTTGAGTCCCCCACTGGGCTTTGGGATATTCTGTCTGTCCCAGCTGTGACCTCTGTGGACATGGTGATGCTCTCTTTCTTTCCTCACTGATGCTGCCAACACCTCTTTCCTCTCAAGTCAGCAGCAAAAGTAATAACTGTACTGTCCATTCTTCCATCTTTCTACATTTTCTGGCCAAAGGACTCCAGGGCCCCATCATGGCTTATCTTCAGTCTCCTTATCCCAGCTCTAGGTGGCAGGGCCACAAACAGAGGGCCAGTGAGATACGTATTCTGTGCCCCAGACTTTGAAATAGGTAGGTCTGACCTCCCAAACTCATTCTGACTTGAGCTTCTGCACACACAACAAATTTATTCCCTGGAGTTCCATGTGAGCCGTTCTGTAGGCAAGCAGCGTCCCTGACAGCCCACAGGGCTTGGTATGCTAGGCAGGCTCTAGCTTCAAGCATGTCCCCTTCTCTGAGAAGCCCAGAGTGCTTTCAAATGGGCAAGAAATGAGCAAAAAGGACCCTAGACTCTCAGAAAGGTAAGTTCGCCAGCATTTCTGGTCAGCACCGCCTGGCTCCTTCGCCTGTATGCAAGCCCACAGTGCCACAGTGCCCTCCCAAATACCGAGCAAGGGTCTGTGAGTGATTGTGTCTCCAGGTGATGGTGTGCGCGGCTCCTTCCCTGGCTTCATTCCTTCTGAAAGGATTCTGTGGGCTTTTGTAAATTTCAGAGACCCTGAACTTCTTCAGGAAAGTGACCAGTATGGCTTTGCCATCTGAATGCCTGGTTCCCTCCCGAAGGTAGGGCCAGCTCCCCTCCCTCCCCCACTGACCTCACCTGCCTGTGCTGACTCATCTGGCTGGATTGTATACATTGCTTTTTGGGGGGGGGCAGAGCTCCTGTCCAGATTGTGGGTCCCCTAGGTGACACACCACAACCCCACCTTGGTTCAGGAGGTTGGTGTCTCCCTCTGATCTGGTCACTTGGATATTGCTTGGGTTTCCAGTAGGGAGATTAAAAACAGGCAAAGGGCAGGGTGTGGTGGTGCACACCTTTGATCCCAGCACTCAGGAAGTAGAGGCAGGCGAGTCTCTGAGTGTTGTAAGCCAGCTAGGGCTACACAGTAAGACTGTCTCAGACAACAGTAAAAACACCAACAAAATCCCAGCTTATCCTTAATTTGAGCCTTTGCTTTAAATGTGTGATGTATTTATCTTGAGCATCCACAGCATGCTTGGTCCCATCAGGACCCCGCCGGCAAGGGCCTGTCTCTTCAGTGGAGCTTTCCCCTCTCCTGTCTCTCCAGGAATAGAGAGCCGTCCACCATAGCTCTGCCTAGCTGGCTCTTGGCAGGCTTACAATGGGCTCCCAATTCACCTATCTGATAACCAGCAGTCAGAGCAGAAAGACCCACATTCCTTGGGACATTCCAGGCATGTGCCTACTTCCAGGGGAGACTCCAGCTATTTAATTGGCATACTAAAAATGACAGTCCTGCTGTGTTTTTGGAAAAGATCATTGCCTGGAGTTAGCAGCATTTCCTCCCACACAGCCTCGATTTCCTAAACATGTCTGTCTGCCTAGTAAGGTCCCTCGAGGTCTCATAGAATCCAAACAGAGGTGGGAGGTCTGAGGGAGATTTGAGACCCTCGCTTGAACAATCACCTAGCAAAACTAGCTAGCGCAACTCAAGTACGCCATGCAGCCCAAACTGAGGCGATCACAGGAATTCTGAGAGCACTCTGCGAGTCCAGGTCCCAGGAGGCAGCCGACATCACAGCCTACTTGCAATGCCTCATTTTGTTTAAAATGGGGAATTAATATTCTCATTACTAAATGCACACGAAAGAGTCGACAATAAGCTGCTCTCCCTTTTGTTTAAAACTTGCAAAGAGCTGCGGAGTTGAAAGACCATGCAAAGCCCCCATCTGAGGAGGTAAGAGGATGCCTATCCTTGTTTGGAGCCTGTGCTAGCTGCAAGCTGCCTTCCCGCCGAGGGGAGACCCTAGGGGACCTCTGCCCGCTACCAGCAGCCTTCCAGTGTGGTGTGTTTGTACTCGCTGAAGACAGCGCAGGCCTCTCTAAATAATTTACCAGTTGATTAATAGACTCACAGGGGTATAATTAGTGGAGGGAGAGACAGCGGGCACAGTAACCGGTACACGCTTGGGGGAACAGCCAGCCTTTATTTTTCTACAGAAATTTTCTAGGGTGCTGGGCGTTGGAAGCTAAGTTGGGAAGAGCTCAGCGCCTCTTCCCTTTTGAAGTGGAAATAGGACAGTTTGAATCCGTCGAGTTTAATTTTTCACAAGCTTTAGGGGCCCCGCAGAGTAACTTCCTTTTTATTATTGAAAAAAAAAACCCCATATTTTTCTTTCATTTTTCTGCGCGTGTACACCCACCCACCCACCCTTATTTGCACACACACACACACACACACACAGAGCCCAAGCAGTAAGTCCTAAACACATTAATTTATTTTTCTATCAACATGGGTTGTCCTCAAGCTGCCTCCCCCAGGTATGTCCCCCAGAGTCTCACCCCAGCCAGAGGCCTGCTGGAGGGTGGCCTGAAGGTGGATTAATGGATGCCCCCTGTAATGTATGCATTCTCCAGGATCCCTCACCTCTGCCTGACAATGCTTTTGAAGTAGCTCCCTTTTTCAAATCAAACTTTTGACTTTTCCACTGGGACTGCTACAAAGACTTCCTTGTGGAAACGAGGTAACAGTCTTCCTTTTGGCCCCGGAGAGAGCACAGCAGCTGGGCTAGCCAAACAGGCCATTGGTATAAAAGTGCTGTTTGCATTTTGAGGGTCCAAGGGCCTGTTAATGAGAATGGTTCTATAAAGAGGTCAGCACACACGTGTGTCCCCAGCCCCTGCCATCAACAGGTTTGTGCCCCTCGGAAGCCTCGTTTCTCATTTGTCTTCATTAGGCTTTCATTGCAAAATGTACACTGTCTTTCCACATGATCAGAATGCCATCCAGTAAAGGGAATGGCTAGGCACCAGGAACCATGACGCTTTCTGTTCAGTGACTAGTCTGGTGGAGGAAACTGAGGCAACTGGAGACTCTCCATTCATGGATACAAGCTGGAGCAAGAAGCCAAGTGGCAGTCCATCCCTGCTGCGTGACGCCCACCCCAGATCTGCTGCAGACTCCAAGGGCTTGCTGTGCATCGGGTATCCAGCTGCTGTGCATCGGGTATCCAGCTGCTGTGCATCATCGGGTATCCAGCTGCTGTGCATCATCGGGTATCCAGCTGCTGTGCATCATCGGGTATCCAGCTGCTGTGCATCGGGTATCCAGCTGGTAACGAAACAAACCCAGACATTTCTAGGCAGTTCAAGGAGAGTCCAGAAGTGCAAAGTGTCCTCCTACTCAGAGTTTCTTGGAGGCATCTTCCTCTCGGGGGGCAGCCAAAGAGGCCTCAGAGAAAAATGGAAACTGCAAGGCACTCAGCTGTGAAATTGTCCTCGACAGGTTGTCCCTGGAAGCCCAGCCTGCTTCTCCAGGCAGGAGGTCCCCAGTGTGCCATCTGGGCAGCCCTTGGCATGGCTGGTGCTGCAATCAAGCCCCTCTCAGACCTTCCCAAAGGCAGGAATGCTTGGAAGCCCCCTTTCCTCTGCGAGTGTCCTCAATTGATGGGAGCAACATTGCTTCTTACTCAAGTGGGGCCTGCCAAAGCCCGAGGTGTGGTGAGAAGCCCACCTCCCCACCATGACCTTTTATGGCCGCTGCACCTACAAATCCAGCTTGGGGTGTAAGAGGACATCTAAGGAGCTCACCGCCCAGTCAGTGCTGGAGCCTCCCTGTGTGGAGGGACTTGGTGGAGTCCTGTTGGATTATAGCCTGCAACTTCACACCTGTCTACATCACTCTGTGTGACATTGTGGAAGCAAGGGGGCAGTGGGAGTGACAGAACTCACTAAGTACAGAGGGCCCTGGACAGGTAGGGGCTGAAGGACATGGGGCCTAAGAACAAGGAAGAACAAGTTTCTGTCTATGCCTCCAGTCCGCACAGCCGTGCAGCCATGCGTGCCTTGTGTGTGTGTGTGTGTGTGTGTGTGTGTGTGTGTGTGTGTGTGTGTGTGTGTGTAGGGAGATCCAGGGCTGCAGGTGAGAAGGAAGGACTTCATCCTCCTTGCCCTGACTGACTCCTCCCCACCTGCTGAGCACGACTGGGTTACTGGGATGTAACCTTAGAATTTCCCTGTCTGCTTGTGTTCTGTTCTGCAGTGAGGCTGATGGGCTATTCCTCAGTGCCCAACTCCAGCACCACATGTTCATGAGGACAGATAAGCAGGGATCTGTGAATGCAGAGTAGGCAGGTGACAGATGACCCAGGCCCCTGTGCTGTGGGTAGGGGCCCCTACTGATACCCAGGACCCACATGCTGCCCTCTGTTCTCTGCTGCTTGCTTCTATGTAAGCACGAGAAAACAAAAAAGTAACCACATATGGGAGATCGCTAGAGAGGCCACCTACCGTCAGCCTGGACTTTAGGCACTTTGGTTATTAGTTAGGGCTCCAGAATCGTGCCAACTGGGTTCCCACCTGCCATGCACATTAACCTGTGGCCTTGGGTAAGCTGCTCACCCTCTCAGGGCTTCGGTTTCCTTGCCTATAAAGTGATCTTTTATAGTTTCATCAGTTTGCTTTGTGTGCACAGTGATGGTATATCAACAGAGTGCTAGGTGCAAGGGTTGGTGAGATGGCCCCGTAGACAAAGGCACCTCAGTTTGATCTCTGAAGCCCACATGGTGAAAGCAGAGAACTGACTAACAACCTGCCCTCTGCCCTCCACACACATGCTATGGCAGTGCCACCCCCATAAATAAATGTAATTAAAACAATAGCAACATCAGCATACAGGCACCGTGCGCGCACAATGCCTACTCACTTCCTGCTTCATAGTGACAGTCATTGCTTTGTGCTGGTATGAATACAGGTGCATTTAATGTACACATTGCATGTGTGTGTTTTATATCCCTGTACCTCTTGAGGCCAGAAGCCAATGTTGGGTGTCTTCCTCAATCTCTTTTTTAAAATATTTATTTATTTTATACATCTGCACATAGAGCCTACAGGCCAGAAGAGGAGAACATCAGATCTCATTATAGATGGTTGTGAGCCACCATGTGGTTGCTGGGATTTGAACTCAGGACCTCTGGAAGGGTAGCAAGTGTTCTTAACCAATGAGCCATCTCTCCAGCCCCCTCAATCACTTTTTACCTGATATTTTTGAGGCAAGATCTCTCACTGGGCCTGAAACCTAACAGGCCAGCAAGCTCCAGGGATCCTCTGTCTACACCTCCATGGTGCTGGACTTACAGATGTGAGTTGCCACTCACACTTTTATGTGGATGCTGGAGATCTGAACTCAAGTCCTCATGCTTGCACAGCAAGTGCTTTACCTACCAAGCCATCTATCCAGCCCCCATGTATAATTTTTGGATATCTTGTTCTTTTCCTATGACAGCCACCTGTTTTGGATGCCTGGTCTCTATAGTAATCAGGAGCAGCCATAACTCTGGTACCCAGTGGTCTGTTACAGTGTGGCAAGCTGGCCTACCATGGCATAAGATGGAGGCTAGTTTATCATGATCTCAACTTAGTATGTGGATTTGGAATAAGGTCCCAGGGAGGGCTTGCCTCCACTCTTCCGTGGCATGCGATTAGCTGACATGTAAATTCCTGAAGATTGCTGACTGGTCCTCAGAGCCTTGCATCTGGCTCTTTTCCCATTTGGCCTCTTCCTTATGCCTCTGCTAGGGCTAGCATGCCCAACCCAGATTCCCATCCCTATGCTTTTGCTTTGATAAACTTGGGACAGCTAGGGCTGGCCAGGCATCCCTGCTGCAGTCTTCATGTGACTGGCTTGTTTTCCTCATATATACATATACATATACATATACATATACATATACATATACATATACATATACATATACATACATATATTATCCCTCAGCCTTCCTAGGCCATGGCTGTCTTCCCCTAGCTCAGTGTGGCAATGGGCACAGTGCGGGCTTCCTGATCTCACCCACGTAGCATTGTTCTTCTAAAGGCATTGGTAGAGCGCAGAGCTTGACTGAGCCACCAAGTGCCAAGTTTTGCTGCCTGTTATCTCTGCAGCTCCAGGCAAGTGGCTTTGTCCTGTTAGGCTTCAGTTTACAGTCTGGGGCACTGCTGTAATTGTGCTCATAGCATTGTTACCCCGATGATATGAATTAATAGTTGAATTAAAATGAACACACATGCTCAGACCAAAGCCTGGCTCAGGGAAGGGACTAGAGCATGCTTACACCCACTGTGGTCCCTTCTCCATCCCAACCACAGGGATCACCATCTGGATTTCTGCTCCCACACCATGACTGTCTTTCCACAGATCACCAGGGCAACAGCATCCAAGATGCCTGTGAGATATAAGAGGAATAAGCTGCTTCTGATTGGCATACTGATCCTCCCTTGGTAGGTAATCACACTTTCAGTCAGCGCTCTCTGTCTCTCTCTGTCTCTCTCTCTCTCTCTCTCTCTCTCTCTCTCTCTCTCTCTCTCTCTCTCTCTCTACACACACACACACACACACACACACACACACACACACACACAGACACACACGCATACACACACACGCACCGGTCAGCCTGGTTTCACTTCCTCAGATCCTTTCAGGGCCCATTAAAGATGTA
The DNA here is from genome assembly GCA_030556225.1 of Cricetiscus sungorus. Taxonomy (NCBI): domain Eukaryota; kingdom Metazoa; phylum Chordata; class Mammalia; order Rodentia; family Cricetidae; genus Cricetiscus; species Cricetiscus sungorus. The sequence goes on along the minus strand of JANBXA010000132.1, from coordinate 12,760,756 downwards.
ACGTGATGTAAGAATGTCACCAATTGTAGGGCACCGCATGTCTACATGGCTAATTGAGCATGTTCACAAGTCTTACATCATACTAGGTGAAGTTATTTATAGAAGACAGCCAGTGTTTGAGAAATCTTTTTCCTCACGTATAATATTACCAGGGATAAATGGAGATGTCTCCCATTAGTGGCCTGTCACACAGCCCTGGGCGTGTCAGCGCCCGTGCCATGTCATCTTGTCTGAGTTGGCATTACAGAGGGGAAAGTGGTGGGCTGTGAGTGGCCAGTCTTGAGCAGGAAGAACCAACGAAGACCCCAGGATTGCCCAGAGCTGGAGGATAACATGCTTTTCTGGATAGGAAAACACTGACGCTCCCTACAGCCACTGTTTTCCAGAGGTTCATGTTAGGGAACACAGATGCAAGAACAGAGACCTCTGACAGAAGAAAAGTTTGTGATTGCTGACAAATGGAGAGCTGGAGATCTTCATGGTAAATAAGCCAGACTTGGAAAGATAAATACAGACTCCTCTCTCATATGTGGAATCTAGCAAAAACAAAACAAAACAAAACAAAAACAAAAAAAACATAAAACAAAACAAAATAAACAAAAAACATGAAAAAAGAAGCGATAAGAATATTTAGGACATGAAAGGGGCCATCAGAAGGTAAACAGATGAGTACAGTTGAAGTCCTATGTTTGAGGTTGAAGATACCCTAATAAAACTCATTTGTAAAATCTGTTTTTCTTTTCAAAAAGAAAAAGCCTTTTAGAATCCAACAAAACATTAGAAGACCTTGGTCTAATTTTGCACCTGGGGTTCCAAGGCCTGGCAAGACAAGGACTGTTCAGAGGTACGAGAGTTAAATTTACCAAAGAGCCAGAGAGACCAAAAAGATTTTGTCCATGTGCAACTGCAGGGTGCCTCAGGTGAACAATCTAGGTTTCTTCTTACCTCCCGTGCAGTTTTTGGAATCCTGCATAGTTTTAGGAAGACTCACTTGGGTGCAATACCCACAATTGACCAGTAGGTGGCAGTGTATAATAAAACAAACAGCATCTTTAACAGAAACGAGAGGCACTATCCTGGTACTTCAGGCCCACCACAGGTTGTCTTCACACTCACATGCCAGTGATTCTGGTGACAGCATGGGGAGCACTTGCAGGTTAACAGTTCATCGGGAAACTGGCTCCTGAAAATGGATGGTTTTGCTTTCGCTGACTTAAAGCAAGACTAAGTGGTCCCAGGCTGAGTCAGGGAAGGCTATAGCACTTTCCCTCTCTTGAGTATTTGGGTAAATGGAGTGGAATTCAAAGCAAATCAGACCCTTCCTCTCCATGGTCCTTTTTTTTGTTGTTGTTGCTTTTAGTTCTCCCTGCCTGGCTACCTTGGGTCTCTTGGTGGCTCAAAGGAACAGAGCAGGGACCCAGGGACTATATTGTTGTGCTGGGGAGAAGGGTACAGGAGGAAGGATTCCTATTCTAGCTGGCTTCTTTCGACCTAGATACTAACTCTACAGTGTTCCAAGGAGAGGTAGGGGAGGAAAGAAGTAGCAGGAGGAGCTTGAAGGAAACATGGGGCGTGTGAAGGGACAGGAGTGCCCAGGTGCAGACGGGAAGAGGGTTGTGAGGGAGTATGAAAGCAAGGTGTGGGTAGGTATTGGAAGGAAGTGTGCTAAAGGTACGGGCCTCTTTCTGACCCGTCTTATGGTGTCCCAGGAGGATTATCAGACTCAGAACGCTCTGTGTGAGACCTCAGTGTCTTCCTGTATGGTGGACAGTAGGGGGCACTGTGGCCTGCTAACTGCCTGGAGGTTGTCTGTGGCTGGCTCCTTTTTTGAACAGTCTGACGATGACATGTCAGACCCATAGTCAGAGAGGGACCAGTCCTGTCCAGCTCCATCCCACAAGAGGCCACCGCAGGGTGATGTCATCTTATCTAGACCCTGAAAGTGATGCTTACAGGAAACCCTGTGTAGGGAAGGTCTAAGAGGGCCTCAAGCCCCTAACTCTAGACCAGAGGTTGGCCAAGCTCCTGGGTCTTGGTAGGTACCCTGTTGAGCCCCCTAAGCACACCCAGCCCCGGAATCAGTGAACTGAGATTTTAATAACCTTGAGGTCAACTCAAGTACCTTGAAAAGAAGAAGGAAGAGGAGGAAAAAAAAAAAACACCTAAAAACCCCTAACATCACATGATATGATCTGGTGGGATATAGACATCTTGTACGCTGCTAAACTCGGTGGACAGGACATTCTGGAGAAGTAGCCCTTGGCAGTCAGTGGCCAGAGGATGAGATGTTAACTGTCAAGCCCCAAAATCGAGCCTGAGGCATCTAACTTAATGGCAAATGACTTGAGAGGGAGAAAATTCTGCAGAGAAGATGATAAAGGATGTTACCAAGGGGACTCTAAGCTTCCAGCACAGCACCACAGTGAGATCTGGCCACAGCACCACAGAGAGCCTGCGGCTGCTAAGCTGACTGATCCAAACACATGGGGCTGGGCCAATATGCAGGAGCCTGCAGGGAGCAAAGCACTTGTGACACACAGGTACCTTCAAGCCCTTATACACATTCTTGGGCCATATTTGGGGTATTCAACTTTCTCCCCTCTACACCCAGACCCTACCCCTCTGATGCCTGCAGGGGTAGGTCAGTGGCCCAGAGGGGTCTGCCGTCTGTCCTCTGCCAGCTGTCTCTCCAGCTCCCTTCACCCTGGCCCAGGTGAGACAGCACAGCCAGTAGCCCCAGAGGAGATCCCCAGTGTGCTTCTGTTGCCGAGGGCTGTCACACACCTCAGCTCTGTGGCCTCTCAGAGACTCTGGATTTATTGATGCTTCATATTGTACAAGGGTGATAGACTGTGCCAGGATAATCGAAGGTGGGCAGTTCTAGGGAAACCCCCATGATGCCAGGCTTCTAGCAGAGACTCCCAAGCTGGTAAAACAAGAGGGTGGGAGTCACCCACCCATGGCGTTCCTCACGTGGGAGCTACCTAATGACAGCTTTCTGGGAGAGTCTGTCCCATGGAACAAGCTCCCAGTGACCAGTGCAACCTCTTACGACAGAGGTTCCTATTTCAGAGAAATAACTAACACACAGGACTAGTGATATGGCTCAGTGAATAGTGTTTGCCTAGCACACATGGAGAGCACACGAAGCCATGGGTCCTATTCTTGGTACCACATAAGCCAGGTATGAGGATCTACTCTGTTAATTCTGGCACTTAGGAGGTGGAGGCAGGAAGATGAGAAGTTCATAGAAGTTCCTTGGTTACATAATGAGATCCTGACTCAGGAAGTAATGGGGAGAGGTAAGGAGGGAGGCAGGGAGGGAGGGAGGGAACTAACTCCTTTTGTTTGTTGTTTGTTTTTTTCAAGACAGGGTTTCCCTGTATAGCCCTAGCTGTCCTGGAACTTGCTTGTAGCCAGGCTGGCTTGGAACTCAGAGATCCCCCTGCCTCTGCCTCCCAAGTGCTGTGATTAAAGGTGTGCATCACCACTGCCCAGCCTAGGAGGGAATTCTTTGGGGGACTGTCTCTAGTATTCCATGCAAAGTGTACACACAGTGAATAAGAAATCCTGCCTATGAAGCAAAGGCCAGGAATAGCAGCCAGAGTTGTCCTCTGACCTCCACACACATGTGGTGACATACATGCTTGCATGCACACGAATGTGCATGCACGAAGCCCTCTCGATTGTGGATGTGGTGTGACCAGCTGCTTCAAGTCCCAGCATTGACTCCCCTGCTATGATGGGCTGTAACCTGGAATTGGGAACTAAAATCAACTCTTTATCTTTTAAGTTGATTCCTGTCAAGCCCTGAGAAAGGAGATCACTACAGGGTAAGAGGCCACTCTAGTAACTGCTTTGAGCAGGCAGCAAATGATTTTTATTTGTTTGAGACAGGGTCTCCCTACACAGGCTGGCCTTGAACTCACAGAGATCCACCTGCCTCTGCCTCCCAAGCATGGGGATTAAAGGAGTGCATCACTGTACTGGCTGGAAAGCCCCAAATCTAAGGTGATGCTCCTCTTTTGGAATACAGCTGTGGATTTTTTGAGACAGGGCAGCAGCCAGAAAATGGTCGTGTGGAGGACAGTGCCTCGCTCTTTCTCACTCTCTGGCTCCCATGGCTATCAGCCTGTGGGGCCTTGTGAGGCTTCAGAATGTGTTCTAGGCCACTTGATACACCCACAGACGTTTGGTGAGAAGGAACCTTGCAGGAGCTTCTAGAGAAACAGCCAAGCATCCCCACTTGGGGCCCACATCCATGGCAAACAGTAGTAATATTTACCAAGTATTTCTGGGAAAATGAGTGCAAAGCGCAGGCGATGCCGTGCAAATTGCCAGGACGCAGAACATTAGCAACATGGAGCATTTAATGAGTCTAGGAAGAGAGGAATGAGTTTCAGGAAAATGTCACTTGCAGCAATGTAAACAGGCTTCTCATATCTCCCTGTGCTGGGGACTTGTTTCAGTTTCCAGGTATAGGCAGAGCTGTGATTCTGGAGAGAGATCTGGTTCTCCAGACAGAGAGAGGAGACTCAGAGGGAGGCCAGAGGGGTTTCTGTGAATTTCAAGTCCACTGAGGCCGACTGGATGGGATCTCAGTGGTGTTGGGTGGAAATTAAAACTCTGTGCCTGATGTGCATCCCTGAGCATTTGCTATAGCATTTGCTATAATCCCAATGCTTGGGCCCCCACCTCCCAATTCATATGCTAAGTGGTGGTAGAGAAGAAGATGGGACCTTAAGGCATGATGATATCATGAGTCTCAAGCACTCCTGGATGGGATCAGTGGCTAAAAATACTTACCAAGGAGGCTTGCCAACCCGAATTCAATCCCCAGGGCCCAGACAATGTGGAAGGAGATACAACTCCATAAAATTCAACTCTGACCTCTACACACTCCCTTAAAAGATCCAGGGCCAGAGAGATGTCAGCAGTTGAGAGCACTGGCTGCTCTTGCATGGGATACATGTTGGCTCATAACTATCTGTAACTCCAGTCCCAGGAGATCCGACACTCTTTCCTGGCTTCTGAGGGACCAGGCATTCACATGGTGCACAGACATGCAGGCAGACAAAACACCCATAGACATAAATGAATAAATTTTGCAAATAAAGAGATCCCTGGTAACACTCCACTGAGGAGGCCACACCCACCACATGGGCTTGTCCGTCTTTCCTTTTGATTCTCTGAGAAGCCCACACACATGCACTCAGGTGTGCCTTGCTTTCTTCTGAACACCCCTCTTTCTCTTAATCCTCACACTTATGCCTATACTAAAACACCTCTATCAACTCCCAACTTTGTTTCATTAAAAAAAATAAATGAGACCTAAGAGTTCACTCTATGAAAACCAACAGGGAGCCTATAAACTAGAAAGCAGTTAGCCCTCCCCAGTGGTGGGTCCTAAACTTTGCTTCTTAGCCTCCAGATCTAAGAGCCAAACACTGCTGTGCTTCTCAGTTGGTGGTGCCTTGCTTTAGCTGCCATAATAGACCATAATAGATGGAGGATGGTGACTTTTGTTAAGGTGTGAAAGGTGAAGGCCAAGATCATCCAATGCATTGCCTATCTCAGGCAGCTTTGCTGCTCCTGCCACTCTTGTTGCTGGACCACAGAGGGACCTTGTCCAGGTGGTTCCAATCCTTTCTGCCCAAAGCTGCCTCTGCAGTAGTAGCTCGGCATGTGGCCCAGGAAAGACTAGAAAGCTGTTGGCTTCAGAATGCTTTCTTATCCTTCTTCCTCTGCAGTACCAGACACTATCATCACCAAGGCTCTGGCTGAGCGTCTGGGCCAACAAGACTGCATCCAGAAAGGGTGGGTGCTGCATGGCTTCCCAAGAGACCTGGACCAGGCACGGATGCTGACCTCTATGGGCTACACTCCCAACAGGTGAGCTGCTTCCCAGAGCTTCAGGCCCTCCTAAGGCCCTGGCAATCTTCTTCCTACCAGGGACTCAGGTGATGGTGGTGTGCCACCAATAGTCTCTAGTGCACCAAAGGAGTGTGTCCTCCCATTCCCCATGCATCCCACTCCATTTGCCTTGTGAGCTCAGAGTCCTGCTGCAGGTTGTGGGTTTGAGTTTTAGTTAATGTCGCCCTGGCTCTGTCCATGTGCATGAACTGGCCTTTGACAGTCTTAGGTCTACCTCTGAACTTTCTGTTTCCCATGTGTATTTCTCCAACACTACCACACCAGTGAGCCACTTGAGGATGTGTGTGTGTGTGTGTGTGTGTGTGTGTGTGTGTGTGTGTGTGTGTGTGTGTGTGTTTCTCTTTCCACCTTGACGTGGTTCTGGGGTGCAAACTCAGGCTGCCAGGCTTATGCCATGCCACCTTCCTGGCCCTAGCCACTTTAGTTTTGTGACATATTTCAACACATTATAGGTCATTGCCCTCTTATTGCACTTTACTGGATGTATTGTACCAGGTGTCATGTATTTGTTTTACATTTGAAGAGGAGAAACTCCCATGGGAATTCCAAGTGGGATCGCCTTGACTTAACTGATCTGCTGTACCCTAGCATGATAGAGACAGTCTAGCACTCTCTTGGGGGTGCACTCTGAATTCTAAGTGAATTCTCAGCCCATTTCTAGATGGAACATTGTCTGAGCTTGTTGCTGGAGATGTCAAGATGAGTTGGTTGTGCCTGTTTTACTTTTCTATGGTTGTTTTGTTGTTGTTTTAAGATAGCAGGAAAGGCATTGTTTCTTGCTTTTTTAATTTTTTAAAGATGTATTTATTTATGTATATAGTGTTCTGCCTGAACATCACAAAAGGACATTAGAACTCATTATAGATGGTTGTGAACCACCATGTAGTTGCTGGGAATTGAACTTGTGGCCTCAGGAAGAACAGCCAGTGCTCTTAATTTCTGAGCTATCTCTCCAACCCTGTTTCTTGCTTTTTAATTTGTTCTCTAGTCCACTCGAGAACTTTCTCAGGGTGCTTGCACTTGTGACTCTAGATTTTTCCAGGTGGAGGTGATGGTGCCCCATTTACAATTACTTATCTTTGCCTCTTTTCCATTCTAATGTTTCCCTCTTTACCTTTTAGTTAATTAGCATGAAAACCTTTACATTTTACTATGTCATTTGCAACATTTTTGTTAATTTCCCTTCTTGACTCTTCTCTCCCCCACCTTATTCATCCTTCCCTCTGTAGCCTCCTTCCCACTTACATGTCATTTGCGTCCTGATGCCCTGTCCCCACCCTTCCTCTACACCTATTTTCCCCGGTTCGATCACACACACATGTTCACTTACATATACACATACGAACATTAAAAGCTAGAATCTGAATCTGGATGAGACTGTGTGATTTTTATCTTTCTGAGTCTATGTCACTCACTTTACCAATTCATCCATTTTCCTGAGAATTTCGTGACTTCATTTCCCTTTTATTTGCTGTGTTTATGTACCACATTTTTTATCACTCACTCATCACTTGATGACGTCTAGACTGGTTTTGTTGCTATTGTGAATAGAGCAGCAAGAAACATGGATATGCACATGTCTCTGTGGTGGACACAAAGTCCTTTGGGGCTATGTCTTGTGGGAGGTATGGTTTTCGTTTTCTGAGAAGCCTCTGTACCGATTTCCACAATGGTTACACTAGTGTATAGTGTCTCTAGCAGTGAGTAAGTGTTTCTTTTTTCCCACATTGAACTGAAGGTCTCTACCCAGGCTGGGCATGGTGGTGTGAATTTGAGGCAAGCCTGCTCTACATAGTGAGTGAGAATGTGTTTCAAAAAGCAAAAACAAAAACAAAAACAAAAACAAAAAAACAAACAGTTCTGCACAACCTACAGAATAGAAAAAAATGCCACTTATATTTTAGACAGGCATTTACTCTCTCTCTCTCTCTCTCTCTCTCTCTCTCTCTCTCTCTCTCTCTCTCACACACACACACACACACACACACACACACCATATTTAAAAATTAAATTTAAAAAGATCAGAGTTATCCTGGACTACATGGGTGAGTCCAAAATAATCATATGAGCCCTCAAAGCCTTGAGAACAAAAGAGGAAGTCAGAGGGAGGCAGGACAAGGGAAGGACCAAAGCTGCCACTGCTGGCTGGCTTGAAGATTGGGGGTCCCCTGGAAATTCTAGATTAATCCTACAGCATCAGTGAGCTCCGGGGGAGAGCCACCACCCTGACACATGCAGATCCTGACCCACAGAGGTTACCTCAGTATTCCTGAGCAATTAAGGTTGTTAGGGTAGTAACAGAAACTGACAAGCCTCTGGGCACACGTGGAGATCAGAAGATGACCAGTGGGATCAAGTTCTCTCCTTCAGCCATGTAGGTCCCAGAGATCCAGCTCAGGGCATCAGGCAAGTGCCTTTATCCACTGAGCCATCTCTCTAGCCCTTTAACATTTTTATTTCATTCTCTCTCTCTCTTTCTTCCTTTCTTTCTTCTTCCTTCCTTCCTTCCTTCCTTCCTTCCTTCTTTTCTTTCACTTATGGAGTGTGTGTGAGAGACCTCAAGTTTTTAATAGTTTATTCTATGGCTAATTGTTTAATAGTTACTTGAAACAGAGTATAATTAAAACTTAAAGTCATGACACTAAGCATACAGTCTAAGTAAAATACATTCATTTTATGTTCAGATCTGTACCCTGCCCTCTTGGTGTTTGTTGTTGATTGTTGTCTGCCAGCAGCCCCTTAAGGACCAAGAGATTTGTTAGCTTCACATTGACATTGCATTTCTTTTCCTGTTGGTTTGCTTCTGGGGTTGGAGTACCCCCGCTCCTCCACCCCCAAGCCACTCCCCAGCCCTGTTATTTAAGTCAGGCTCACTATGTGGCCCTAGTTGGCCTCAAACTCACTGCAAACTGTGTGTTGCAGGTAACACACAGCCAAACCTGGCAGCATGGCTTTTCTGTTGCTTTTTATTGTTTCATATGGTGTTACGGCAGGTTATTCCTGCCGGCCGCAGCGGGTTCTGCCGCCATGGTCCCGCCACCACGTGAGCCCCAAATAACATTCTGAGACTCTGTATTTGATACAATCCTGTTGGCCAGTTACCATTATTGTTTATGGGCTAGCTCTGTCTTAATTATTAACCCATTTCTACTTATCTAAGTATTTCCACGTGGTTATCTTATCCGGGAGCCACAGCCGGCATCATCTTTCTTTCAGGTCTACATCTCGACTCCTCCTTCCCACTTCCTCTTTCCTCCTTGTCTCCTAGCCCCGCCTATCTTGCTATCTCATTGGCCACAGGTCTTTATTAATTAGTATGAGAAACATATATACAGAATAACATCTCCCATCAATATGGCTTTTGCCTTATCTGTTTTGGCGGTGTGTTGTTGTGTGAGGTACTTCTTTGCTCACTAAAGGAGGAAGGTTTTCTTTTCTCTGGATGCTTTGGAGGGCCACTATATGGCTGCTAAGCACCTTGGGCTTGGGCGGGGCATGATAGGGTTAGGAACGGTGTTTACTGCCTGCGACCTAGGGACCTGGTATAATCTTCAAAGGCACACCCCCAGTGATTTTTCCCCCTCAACTAGGCCCCACCTCCTAAAGTTTTTAGAACCTCCCCCAAACAGTGCCACCTATTGGTGATCAAGTGAACAGCATGGAGTCTGCAAAGACATTTCCAATTGAAAGTACAATAGAACATCCTGGTGTATGAAAACAAAGATTCCACTTCCAGGCTCTTTTAGATGCAGGGTCTCATGAATCTTGGTCTGCCCTTGAACTCACTGAACAGATGAAGATGACCTTGAATCTCTTATCCTCCTGTCTCTGACTTCTGAAATGCTGGGGTTGCATTTATGCAGCCCCGTGTCCAGTTTATGTGGTGCTGGGGGTTGAACCTAGGGCTTTATATATGCTAGACAAGCATGCTAGCAGCTAAGCCACTTCCCTATCCCACAAGTCTTAGTAGCTGTGTGGAAGCAGCATGCGCTGGTCAAAGCGCTGTAAATACCCAATCGTAGTCACCCCAGAAGGGAGCCGACTCAACTGGAGGTCTTAGCTCTCTGCTTGTGCTTCCCTTCCTTTCCTTTTGTTTTCCCTGGAGTTAATTGTCGTGCCCAGAGCCTTTAAAGCAGGATCCCCAGCCAGCGAGGCTCTGTCCTAGTTTGCTCTCTTTGCTGTGATATGAACACATGACGAAACATAAATTAGGGAAGGAAGTGTTTTGCTTACACGTCCTGATCATAGTTGACCACCCATCATTGAGGGAAGTCAGGGTAGGAACTCAGCAGGAACATGGAGGAATGCAGCTTATTGGCATTCTGAGCCTGCTTTCTTATAGAACCCAGGACCACCTGCCCAGGGGTCAGTACCACCGTAGTGGGCTGGGCCCGCCCACATCAGTCAACAATCAAGAAAATGTCCTCAATTGAGGTTCCCATCTCCCAGGGGATTGCAGCTTGTGTCATTGCTGACGACTGCCAGCACAGCCTCTCCCCAGTGTCCTGTAAGACACAGAGAAAGGATGAAATAACAGCACACTGTGAAGAGCACAATGGGGAGGTCCAGCCACCTTGGGATCACCTTCGGGTGCTTGCATGAGCTTTGGATTAAGTAGAGGAAGAGTCGAGGCACAAAAGGTTGCATAATTTGCCAGCCCTGGTGGAGGTGTGCTTCTGGCCATCATTGTATCACCTCGGGTCCTACAATGTGGTCAGATAAGCTTAACCTGGTTCCTTCGGATGACCTGCCCTCCCCCACCCCTCCCCCATGTGGCCACTTGGAAACAGCTGTTCTCTTGGGGCTTGGTCAGCCCCATGAAGCTCTGCTGTTCCTGGAGTCCATGGGTGACTGCAGCTTTCGGACCTGCAGATGCCCGTGGGATCTAGAACAGAATGTTGTAAAAGCTGACAGTAAATTGTCTTAGATAATAGTGTCTTGGTATCTTCTGCCTTGGAGGGGATGAGACAGGTAAGGTGGACCACACTATGACTAACAAACTTATACAGAACCAAGAAGCAGACTGGCCCAAAGTAGAGGAGACAGACATAGAACATGGACAGAGACCAGGTTCTCACGCTGGTCCATTAGCCAGCAGTGTGATGTGCCTGCTGCATGATGACCTCAATTCCTCACTGGCCAGTTTTCTTTGCATCTGTTTGGTATTTGATATGGGGCAGCCCCTCGGGGAAGCTCACTGAGTCCAAAGCAGGAATCTGTCCCTTCCTGTTTTCTCGGGGTGACTCCCATCATGTTCCTATGTGGCCTGGCTTCTCTCTAGGTCACTTGAGCTGCTGTCCGGAGCCTTCCTTTGCTAACACTAAGGGAAGTCTTTTTGCCTTTCTTCTGAATTGAAGTTGCCTTCTGAATACACCTCTCCTCCTCCTTCCCTTCCTTTCTCCCTCCCTCTCCCCTCCCCTCTTCCCTACTACCCTCCCTTCATAGACATCAGCTTTCTCCTCTCTCCCACCTTCAATTCCCTGACACCTTCTTTCCACCTCTCTACTCCTGATACCAGCCCTCCCACCTCCATGCTTGGACACCAGCTCCCCACCCAACCACCCCACCACACACACACACACACACACACACACACACACACACACACACACACACACACGCATCCATTCATGGATACCAGCTCTCCCTCCCCTCCCATTTCCATTCATGGACATGAGCTCTCCCTCTCTCTCCAACCTCCATTCATGGACACTGGCCCTTATCCTGTCTCAAGTTTAGGGAGGCAGAGACAAATACATCCTGGGATATTTGTATGCCAGTCTGTTACATGGGCTGTTGTCTTGATCTTCTTTGGTTAAGATTTACTTTCTAGAACTATGACAATTTTCTCACGAAGTCCTCTGTGGAGCCAGATCAAGCAGTGATCACCAGCTGTTTACACAGTTCGGCCTCCACATTTATTAATTATCACCCATCTTTCATTTGAATGGATTATATGGAGTCATTTTCGCCAGGTCATGTAAATGCATCCTTAAGTATGTCTCTGCTTTACCTTCCTATAAACAGCATCTGACCAAGTTCTTTGATCACACCCCACACACACCACCATCCTAAACCATTCCTGCCTCTGACATCTTGGAGGGCTGAGGCCCTAGGATGTAAGAATACCATTCTCTCCCTCTCCCCATCCCTTCTCTCCCTCCCATCTTCCCTCTCTTCCTCTTCTCCCATCTCTACTTTCCACCTTCCCATCCTTCCTCCTATCATCCCCTCCCTCCCTCCCTCCCTCCCTTCCTCCCTCCCTCCTTCCCTCCCTCCCTCCTTTTCCCTTCCCCTCCTTTCTTGCCCCTTCATCAACCATCCCCTCAGACCAGAGGCGCTGACTGCTTCCCACTCATGGTGCTTATGAATATTTCCCTGGCCATTTCTTGTTTTCTTCTTTCTATGAAGGATGAGCACAGCCAGGGCTTGGCACTGGTTCCCATACTGAACATGGACTCTCCCAGCCTCCTCCTGTTCGTCTCTATTGCTTTCTCTCTACTGCTGGGCTCGCTCCTTCTCATGGCTACTTCTTTAGTTCTAGAAGCTTCTGGTGTCCTCTGGGGGATTTCCTCTTAACTGTGTCAGCTTTCTTCTCATCTGTTTAAAAACCTCATCATCTTTGATTTCTTACTTCCATAGAGCCTGCCCTCTTTAAATTACTCTGAGCATACTGATCAGGTTTTATCTAAAATGCCCTTGCGTTTTGAGGAGTGATTCTTCATCTAAAGTGCATTCATTGTCTTTTTATTAACTTTTATCACTTTCCTTCCCTTTCCGAGACACTCCTGTTTTGTAAATCATTTGTCTTTGGAGAAGCGTGTGTGTGTCTCACAGCAGTGGGAGCTGGTGTCTGACAGACACAGTCATAAATTACCACAAGTTTGACTGTTCCAAACTACACAGATTCAGTTGGGCCCGAGTTCTTTTCCTGAAGCTCTTAGCTCCTCACCTTCAGGCCAGCACCTGATCCCTGTGCATCCATAGTCCCTCAAGGAACCATGTGATTAGATGGTGCCTACCCCAGGAACTGAGGACAGCTGTACCCACTGAGATCCCTAATCTACCCCATTACATAGTCCTTTGCCCTCTATGGACTCTGGTGATTAGGGGGTAGACATACTGCCATCCTGTCTGGGGTCAAGTGACTGGATGTGTATCTTATGGAAATCTGGCAACAATAAAAGGTTTCTGAACATCAACAAAACGATTTGTAACCAAACACATTATGAACCCAAGATGTCTCTGACAGTGCTGCCCATGTTGCATTGTGTGACTTCACTGAAACTTTGTTTCTAAACACCCACACACATTTTGTTTTGTATATGCCATTCTGCCATACAGTGCCAAAGATCACTGCCTAAAACATGTCTGCAATATTTATGTGAAACATACAGGTTTCTTCTCTGAAGGAAACAATGGCTTAATTATGGAAAACAAAGATGGTAGATATTTCTCTGCATGTTAGTGGCAGATTATTGTATTTGGGGGTTGTGTTGTGTTAGACTGTTTGAATTCAAATTTTGCTGTTTGTTTTTGCTGACTTGGGCTTCATTTTTAAATTGTTGAGTTAGGGCTGGGACTATAGCTTGGTTGGTGGAATATTTACCTATGAAGCACCCACCAGGTGATAGGTTCAATCCCCAGAGGTATAAAACTCTGATGACACACATTTATTATCCCAGAGGCAAGAGACTCACAAGTTGAAGGTCATCCTCAGCTATATAGGGCTTCTTGAATGGTCTGGGCTACATAAGACACTATAGAAAAGAGATTGCTCAGTGAGTAAGAGTACTTTCTGCTCTTGCAGAGGACATGGGTTCAGTTCCCTGCATCTACATCAGGTGGCTCAAAACCACTTGTAACTTCAGTTCCAGATGACTTTAAAAAAATCACTCAGGAGGTGGTGGTGCACTTCAATCCCAGCACTCTGGAGGTAGAGGCAGGTAGATCTCTGAGTTCGAAGCCAGTGTGGTCTACAGAGCAAGTTCTGGGACAGCCAGAGCTGTTATACAGAGAAACCCTGCCTCAAACCACCCACCCACCCAAACAAAGAAATAAAAACAAAGCAAAAATATCACTCAGAGCAGGACTGTAGTGGTGCATGCCTTTAATCCCAGGACTTGTGAGGCAGGTGGAGCTCCAAGAGTTCCAGGCCAGCATGGTCTACAGAGTGAGTTCGAGGCCAGCCTAGTCTATGAGGAGGGAAATCCTGTCTCAGACAGACAAACTTAAATCATTCAAAGCCTTTTGTTTGAGATCAGGAAATGTGAATGACTCTGAGATGTCAGTCCCTGACAGGTGACTGTCATCAAGCAAACAAATGACAACAAATGCTGAAAAGGGTGTGGGGAAGGAGAGCCTCACCCACTGTTGGTGTAAAGTGGCAGTGTGGGGTCCTCAGAAAGCTAAAAATAGAGCTACTACATGACCCAGCTGTGCCCCTCCGGAGTCCCCAAAGCCTCCATATCCTACAGAGACACTTGCTCAGCCATGTTCATTGCTGCTCTATCCAAAATAGCCAGGGAATGAAGCCAGCCTAGATGTCCATCAACTGAAGAATGGGGAATGAGGAATGAGAATTTAGTACTGTATTGGTCAGGGTTCTCTAAAGGAACAAAACTTACAGAGTGAATCTCTCTCTCTCTGTCTCTCTCTCTCTCTCTCTGTCTCTCTCTCTCTCTCTCTCTCTCTCTCTCTCTCTCTCTCTCTCTCTCTCTGTGTGTGTGTGTGTGTGTGTTGTGTGTGTGTGTGTGTGTGTGTGAGATTTATTAGAATGACTTATAGGCTATGGTCCAGATAATCCAATAACAACTGCCTATGAATGGAAAGTTCAATAATCCAGCAATTGCTCAGTTCATGAGGTTGGCTGTCTCAGCTGGTCTTTAGTAGATGCTGGAACCCTGAAGCAGTAGGCTGTAATGCCAGTGAAGGAATGGATGTGCTAGCAAGGCGAGAGCATGCAGGCAGAGTTAAGCTTCACTTTCCCATGCCCTTACCCAGGCAGGATGTGTGGCCCAGATTAGAGGCCGGTCTTCCCAGCACAAAAGATCTGAATTAAAGCTGTGTCTTCCTACAGCAAAGACCGAGATCAGAAGATTTTTCTTCTTCAAGTTAAGCAGAGGTCCCTCCCAGATATGCCCCTCCATTTTTGGGTTTTAGTTAATTCCAGAAGTGTTCAAGTTGACAACTAAGAACAGCCATCAAAAGTACTATACTTAATAGAATCTTACGCAGCTCCAAAGAAAAATTAAATTATATGATTTATAGAAAAATGTCAGCACAAAGGAGGCAGCGGCCAGCCTGGTCTATAGAGCTAATCCCGGGACAGCCAGGGTTACACAAGAAACCCTAGCTCAAAAAACTAAAAAGAAGGGAGGGAGGGAGGAAGGAAGAGGAAACTGGGATCAATATGTAAAATTTTTAAATTATATTATTAATTTAAAAAAGAATTAAAAAACTAAAAAGAAAAATGGATGGAACTGGAAAATACTAGTTTTAAAATTTTTGATTATACGTGTGTGTGTGTGTGTGTGTGTGTGTGTGTGTGTGTGTGTGTGTGTGTGTAGGCTTCCACAAGGACAGAGGAGTCAGATCCCCAGCAGCTGCTGAGCTGCCAGATGTAAGTTTACCGGGAAGTAAACTCAGGTTCACTATAAAATGATAACTGCTGAGTCACCTCTTCAGCCACAGAAAATATATTATTAGGTGAAGTAATCCAGGCTGAAAGGCAAAACACACCACATAATCACTCTCTTATGTGGATCTGAGCTTCGTGTGTGTGTGTGTGTGTGTGTGTGTGTGTGTGTGTGTGTGTGTGTGTGTGTCTTGTGTGTCTGTGTCTGTATGTGTGTGTCTGTGTGTGTGTGTCTGTGTGTGTGTGTGTGCGTGTGTATGTGTGTGTGTGTGTCTGTGTGTGTGTGTGTGTGCGTGTGTCTGTGTGTGTGTGTGTGTCTGTGTGTGTGTGTGTTCTGTGTCTGTGTGTGTGTGTGTGTCTGTGTGTGTGTGTGTGTGTCTGTGTGTGTGTGTGTGTCTGTGTGTGTGTGTGTGTCTGTGTCTGTGTGTGTGTGTGTGTCTGTGTCTGTGTGTGTGTGTGTGTCTGTGTGTGTGTGTGTCTGTGTGTGTGTGTGTGTGTGTGTGTCTGTGTGTGTGTGTGTGTGTCTGTGTGTGTGTGTGTGTGTGTGTTCATCTATATGTGAGTTTTGGGTTTAGGGGGCAGGGAACTGGAAGGGGACTCACTGGTGAGAGCATAAAAAGGTGGTGAGATGGGAGTGTGGGGGCGATAGGGCACCTGCTGTGTGGACATAGAGGAGGGGATTTTATTCAGCCTTTCTGAGGGAAGGAAGGCTCACATGAGGGTTAGAAGTGGGAGACTCAAGGGTGTGGAGAAGGGTCAGCCAAAGCCTAGTAAGTATTAAAATGCCACAAAGAAACCGGCTACTATGCATGCTGAGATAAACAATTAGAAAATAAGAGAAACAATAGTGTCCTTTCCTGGGGAAGAAAAACCCCAAAATGGCCCTCAATACATCCCTGCCATTCTGTACTGTGCGTTGGTGTAAGGCGGTATTCTCAGCATTGACTATAAAATAAAAATCTCCATCAACTCTCTGTCCGGTAGTATAAGATATTCTGCCAAGACTGAATTCCCATTTGTATGCAAATTTATTTTCCTCTTTAATTAAAGGTAAAAATATGTTTTTACTAAAGAATTATTTGAAACTAAATTTCCATATGTCTTGTTATCAATAAATGTTTGATTTGCTCGTCCACTTTACTATGTACCTATACATGCAGGGTTGTGTGAACATTTCTCAGTGACAAGAGCTTTAAAAGCCTTGATGTGAGACGCCTGGGAGCCCAGGATTCCTGTTCTAAGGAGCCCCTGGGACTACTTGGTCAAAAGCCCCGGAGATGAAGGCCAAAGGCCACAGGTGCAGCCACAGAGTGTGTCAGCTGATCTAGTCCCCAGGAGGAGAGGCTGGGGTCAGGGCGTGTGAATATGCAATGTCCCTTTAAAGGAGGGTACACAGGTGTCACCAACAGTCTGGGGAGGGAACCATGTGCTGTTGGATAGAACAGTGACTTGTATGCCTTGACTCAGGTCCCCAGGCAGCACAGAAGGCCTGACAAGGAGAGGGGCCCTGGGTTCCGGAGCACACAGGAAGAATATACAAGCAGTTTGGTTTCAGGCAGGCTTGCAAGTGGATACATCTTCGTTCACCATGGAGTTTTGTTCTGTTTTGTTTTAAGCGCTTTCTGAAGACTTTGTAAATAATTCCAATCTAATTTATTTGACCCTAGGAGACAAGACAGGTAGAAAATGTGCAAAGATGGCTGTCTATGGTGAGGTCTGCCCCTGTACCGTGGCCCGTCTTTCCGTGTTTTTCCCCAGCACTGCTCTCTGCCTCCTCTCTCCTTCCTTCCCTCTCCTCCTTCCTCCCTCCTCCTTCCTCCCCGGTACCCTCTCAGCTTTAGACTGAACATTCTAGTGATTAACTTGGAAAGGGATTTCAACCATGAACCCCCATATCCAGGTTCAGCGGGGAAAGAAAGAAATGTCCTAAAATGAATCCACCTAGTATGAGGACAAACACCAGAACTGTAACTCTGGTCTGGGTGTGATGCTGGTCATAAAACACCCCAGCCCAATGTTGCCAGCTTGACACTAGGAGGAAATCCTGGCAGAATTATAGCCATGAAGCCAGTCTAGGGATACAATACAGAAACCTATAACTCAGATACAAAAACAATCTCCAAAGGCCCCACAGCCACCCACCCTTCTCTTTTTTCCAGGAGGATTCAATGAAATTAGAATAAAATAAATTTACATATATATCAATTTTATTATTAAAATATATTCACACTAGTAAATAGAGTTATTGGGGAAGGGCAAGTTTCTCTGTGTGCCAGACTCAAAAATAGACCTCTTTGGCTTATCAGAAAACAAAGTTATTGTCTCCTCACCAAAAATAAATCTCTTCTTCGAGCCAATAAGCACAGTGTGTTCAAATGCAATGCTTTGTCAGGCTCCTACCTCATAAACCCACAGCCCATAATAGTAAATTACATTCCGCCGAGCAGTATCAATCTCTCTGTTCTAGCATCGCACGGTGAGGGAAGCCCGGCAATTGATGTGTCGAAAGGAAGGAGAAAAAGTTATTTGAGAACAAATAAAATGGGCTATAAAGTTTGTTAAAACGTAATAATAATAGGGGAGAAACAAAGAGAGGCTTCAGAGGCTGCGCACAGTAGCCTGCCCTCAGCTTATTGTGAAATAATTCACTTCATGCTGCAAGTCTGCGGCCAAGTCTTTCTTTAAGATCCATGTCCACTATGTGTGTGTGTGTGTGTGGGGGGGAGATAGGCTCTGGAGGATGCCTGGAAGTTTGTGGTATCTCAGACAGCTGGGTGTCTGAACCCCAACTTTTCCCCCAGACCTTAAACCGCCCCCCATGGTCTCAGTCATAACTGGATCCTGGAAATGGGGGCAAAAGAAAGGGCCTTGATGGATCTCAGGTGCCATTTAGCACAGTACTAGCAAGGGCTTTTATGACAGCCATCTTCTCCAGTGTCCCTCTCTCTGTCCCATTGGCCTAACACTCTAGAATGATGCCCATCTGTGACTTAGGCTGTGCTGAACTGGAAACTGCTGTCAAGGTTCCTTGGCGGGAGTGATGGGATCCAAATTCACATAGCTGTTGCCTCCAGCAGAGAGAGGCCAGCAAACCAACCCTGGGTGCATGGGGCTGAGGCTATACCAAAGGCATCCTGTCTGAGAGAGCCAGCCCTTCCAGGCAGCCAAGCTTTCTTTCCTGCTTCTCTGGGGTCAGGCCATCCTTGGGTCCCAGACTGATGAGCATCCCTTTCTCGTCTTCCTGCCTCCCAATTTCCCATCCAGTCTTTATTCTCTACTTGCTCTGGAGGTTCATTTCTCCACTTAGGTTAGGGCTCTCTTCCTCGTCCCCTCCTCCCCGCTCCCTCTTCTCCTCCTCTCCTCCTTCCTCTTTCTTCTTTCCCTTTTTCTCCCTCCTCCTCTTCTCCTCCTTTAAAAATAAGTTATTTAAAAATTTATTTATTTTGCCTGCTGATCATAATGGCACATAACTTAATTCCAGCACTGTGAGGCAGAGGCAGGTGGATCACTGTGAGTTCAAGGTTTTGGTTTTTACAAGACGGGACTCTTTGTAGCTCTGGCTGTCCTAGAACTCACTCTGTAGACCAGGCTGGCTTTGAACTCAGAGAGATCCTCCTGCCTCTGCCTCCAAGTGCCACCATCCCCAGCTCTTGACTTTTAATTATATTGTATTGGACTAAACAAGGCCATTTCATTAAGTATACAGTGTGCATTGGCATACCCCCTTCTCTTTGCCATCCTCTCCTTTCTCACCTGCCCCAACTGCTGTTAATTCCCTTCATTCCCCTGACTGGCCCCTTCTCCTTCATATCATTCATGCAGAAATGATTTTATGCATAGTTATAAAGTTTAGAAACACAAAAGAAGTGGGCGACATTCATCTTTTTTATTATTATTTACAAAAAACAGACTTAATTCACTTTATTTTTCTTGTATAAAACCCCTTATGTGGTGGCCACAGCTGGAGCCTGGGTCCTCTGATCAGTGACTCTGGTATGGCTTTCACAAGATAGTCAGTGAATTCCTGACAAGGACACCTGATGAACACAGTCTCTTTCTAGAGGTTGGGGGTCAGGTAGCTGTAGGTCTTGGAGATGGCATCAAAGGTGGCCTTGGCAAAGTTGCCCAGGGTGACAGTGCAGCCCCTGGCTGATGTGTAGCAGTCATCAATACAAGCCATCATCAGTAGCTTTTTGGGCACAGGAGCAGAGATGATGCCAGTGCCTCTGGGGGCAGGGATGAGATGCACCAACACAGAGCCACAGCGGCCTGTCACTTTGCATGGAACAGTGTGGGTCTGGGCTTGCCAATCTTGTTCCCCCAGTAGCCTCTCCTCACAGCTTGGCCAATGGAAAGCTTGGCCAAGATGATGGCGCCTCGGATAGCTATGGCTACCTCCTTGGAGCATTTAACTCCAAGACCAACATGACCGTTGTAGTCCCCAATAGCGACAAAAGCCTTGAACCTGGTCCCCTGGCCAGCCCTTGTCTGCTTCTGCACTGGCATGATCTTTAGAACCTCATCCTTTAGGGATGCCCCCAGGAAAAAGTCAATAATCTCGGATTCCTTAATGGGCGGAGAAAAAAGATCTCCTCCAGAGACTTGATCTTCATGTCCTTAACCAGGAGGGCCCAGCTTGGTGACTGGGATCCACTCCTTGTCTTAGGCTTTACCTCCACGAGCCCCAAGGCCTCGACCCTGACCTGGGCCCCTGAGACCACTGCCAAAGCCTCTGGGAAAGCCACTGCAGCCTCCTAATCCGGGCCCCCAGGTCCTCTGGGACCTCCCACTGCACCAGTGTCATCTGCCATTTGGTGTTTTCCTGAAGTAGAAGAAGCTCATCTTTCTTTCCTTTTGTTTTGCTTTTGTTTGTTGTTGTTTTGACTTTTAGCTCTTTACTCTTTGGAGGACCTGCCACTTAGCTCCTAAATACATGGAGCCTTATTCTCACTTATAAATGCCCAGCCTCAGCTTGGCTTGCTTCTTTTTTCTTTCTTTTCTTTCTTTCTTTCTTTCTTCCTTCCTTCCTTCCTTCCTTCCTTCCTTCCTTCCTTCCTTTCTTTTTTTTTTTTGCTTTTTTTAAAAAAATTAATTTATTTTTTACATTCCAATCCCAATCCCCCCTTTCTCTCCCTCCCCCCCCCAATATGCTCCTCAGAGAGGGTAAGGCCTCCCCTAGGAAGTCTGTCTCATCATCTCGTTGAGGCAGGACCAATAGCAGTTTTTCTTAACTAATTACTATTTAATTATCCTGTTTATCTATTGCCTATGGACTTTTACCTTTCTATATACCTTTATTTCTTATTTCGTGGCTTGCTATGTAGCTGGGTGGCTGGCCCCTGGAGTCCTCCTCTCCTTCTCCTTTTGTTCCTCCATCTTTTCTTCCTAGATTTATCCTCCTATTTACTCTCTCTGTCTGCCAGCCTCACCTATCCTGTCTCCTGCCGAGCTATTGGCTGTTTCTCACTTTATTAGAACAATGAGGTGTTTTAGACAGGCAAAGTAACACAGCTTCACAGACTTAAACAAATGCAACATAAATCAATGCAACACATCTTTGCATCATTAAACAAATATTCCCCAGCATAAACAAATGTAACACATCTTAAAATGATATTCCACAACACTGGAGTCCTCCACACAAATTTCCAGGAGTGGTAAAGCTGGGCCCTGGAAAAGATCTACTTTTAGAACTCCCAAACTGACTTCCATAAACTGGATGAGTTTACATCAGACCAGCTTTGTATACATCCTCACCAACACATTCTTGTTTGTTTTCATAATGACTGCCACTCTGACTGGGATGAGATAGAGTCTCAGAGTAGTGATGGGGCTTTCTGTTTGTTTGTTTTTTACAAGATTTACTTTTATTTTAAATTATCTGCATGTGAGTGCTGAGCCCAGGGAAGCCAGAAGAGGGTGTTGGATCCCCCAGAGTTGGAATTTACAGGTAGGGAACTGAACTTGAGTCCTCTGCAAGGGCAGCATTTACTCTTAATTCCCAAGCCCTCTTTCCAGCCCCTTGATGTATTTTTATTTGCATTGCTCTGATGACAGGTGAAGGTGAACATTTTTTCCCGTGTTTATTGGTATTTGTACTCCATCTCTTGAGAGCTATCTGCTCATTTCATTGGCCTGCTCACTCAATGGGTTATTCGATTGCTTGCTACTGTCTCTGAGTTTGAAGAAAATGCTTTCCCCTCCCCTCCATCCCTCCTCTTCCATGATGAACAGGAATAAGAACCATAGGGACTAGATCTTTGTGGAGTGACAACTATGTGCCTTCCTTCCATCAAATCCATTCCACAGCCACAAAGCAGGCTTACTCAGTGAAGACACCTGCATTAGAGAAGCTGGAACCTAGCAGAGGCCTGTCCCAAACCCAGCTCTTAAACTGTCACTGATCCCAGCAGCAGGATTAGTGTTCATGCCTGTGGCCACATTTAACCTCAGTTTTCTTGTCTATGAAATAAGGCAGTAATCACTACTCTCTCAACTGTAACTTCACAGCTTCAGAGTGTGGAAGGAGTGTGTGTGTGTGTGTGTGTGTGTGTGTGTGTGTGTGTGTGTGTGTGTGTGTGTGTGTGTATGTATGTGTGTGTATGTGGGGGGGATAATTGATACAAATTCTGCTGCTGCAATACACTAAAATGAACTGGCTCCACATGGCCTCCCACTGGGAAGACTCACTCAAACATGGAGGATGCAGCTCGAGTTCTCTCACGGAATGGGTTGTGTACACCCTCCCAACAGCAGCAGGGAGATTTATCTATATATGGAATGTAAACACATTGTTTAATAACAGTCACCGTGCACTGTTTAGTCCCAGCTCAGTAGAAGTGGAAATGGCTGGATTGTTTCATGCAGAAAAAATGGCTGTCCATGATTGAACCCTAGTTCAAACAGCTAATTGCCTTGATTATTATTGTTAATTAGTATTTGAGACAGGGTCTCCTGCAGTCTGAGTTATTCTTAAACTACCTATGTAAGCAAGGATGGCCTTGAATTCCAGATCCTCCTGCCTTTATCTCCCAAGTGCTGGTGTGACAGGTGTGAATTCCACACACAGATGATTCTGTTAACATTTAAATCATAAAATATTCTGCTACTCTGTCAAGTCCAGAACTGAACTGGCATATAGTTCATAGGCCTAAGCTCTCTTGGCCTTATTTCAAAGGTTGCTACCCTTTATTACCTGTAACAAGTTCCTTTGGAGAACAGCATAGTAAAGCCAGGATAAGGCCTGGGCCTCTCTAATCGCTGCAAAGTAAGGATGTTATCACTCTTAAGAGGGCAGCAAAAAGAACAAGAAAAATTAAAATGCAAAGGATTGCTTGTGCAAAGCACATGCTTGCTCCCTCTCCCTCCCCCTCCCTCCCTCCCTCCCTCCCTCTGTCCTTCCCCCTCTCTCTCTCCCTCTCTTTCTCTCTCTCTCTCATTATCACTTGGTCCTTCCAGGAAGCTCTCACATCTCTGCAGCTGATCCTTATGTGGATTAGGGATAATAAACAGCCCATTAATGAAGGCCTGAATGAAGAAATGGAGTTGGGCTCCACAGCAGAACTCCGTGGCTGGCAGAGGTTAATAACTCCATTACCACAGCTCTACGCCTGAGCAGCCCGACCAGCAGGGTGTTAGCCTTATCTTACTCCTCATTAATTGAGCTAATAGAACCTGGGTGACCCTGGCTTGTTGCTGTCGTCACAGAGTCTGCTAGACATGGGCTGGAATACTTATCACTGTCTGGACTGGGATGCCTTTGGCTTGGGGTAGATTTTCTTTCTTGTGGATGTGTGAGCTGCAAACCTGATCATCTAAGCAGATCTGTCTGCCATGGAGGTACCTCTGTTACCTGATTGTTTCCCACAAGCAGAAGCATAGACTGGGCCAGCTGCTTCTGTTGGTCCCACTAGACAGGTGACACTCTGTGCTGCAGGCCTTAGCTTTCCAGCGGATAGCTTTGAACTGGGTGTAGTGCCTCATGCCTGTAATCCTAGCACTTGGGAAGCTGAGGCAGGAGGGTTGCCATGAATTAAAGGCAAGCCTAGACTGCAGAGTGAGACCCTTTCTCAAGACAGGCACACACACACACACACACACACACTGGCTTTGGAGGAAGTGACCACTGTTTCAGCTAATCCTCTGGAGTCAAGGGTGAAAAGAGTCAATGTGAAAAGAGTCAATGTGTGCCCTTTAAGACATCAAGGAGCCAGGCGCACCCATAGCATAGGAGCCTCTGAAATCATACTGAAACTGGTGTCCATCTGGAAAAAAGTTGTATCGCCTCTCCTACTCCTGTAGTCACATAAGAGTAAAAATCCTTTAGGGCCAGGTATGTGCAACCTGTGGCCCATAAAACACATAAGGCCAAATCAGCTATGCATTCAACCCAACACAACATCACAGATTTCCTGTGTGTGTGTGTGTGTGTGTGTGTGTGTGTGTGTGTGTGTGTGTGTGTGTGTCATAACTGCATGCAGTTCTTAAGTATGATCTTTGTAGGCAAAATTGCCATGTTGCAATGTAAAGGGAGACATGAGTGGTAGACATGACACAGCGACATGCAAGCCCAGGCTCTATCACTTACAGTGAGTGAGAGGGAGCTGCCAGGTAGACCAGGCCAGCTTCATGCCCAGCCACAGCTTCTAGAGTTCATGAGTGTAGGCAGGTATGTTAGCTAGAGCTCAAGGGCTTCCGTATACTGGCTAATTTAAATGATTTCCCAATTCTAGGCTTCTGACGGCATATAGGGCTGTGGTAAGGGCAGTGTTTGGGGTGGAACTTTAGCAAACCTCCTGTGATGGGAGATCAGAAAATTTTTAATTTGTTTATTTTTAATCATGTGTATGTGTGTATGTGTATGAATGTCTGCCACATTTGTGAGTGCCTATGGAGGCTAAAGGTGTTGGATTCCCTGGAGCTGTAGTTATTGGTAGCTCAACCACCTGACTTGGGCATTGGAAATTGAACTCAGGTCCTCTGGAAGAGCAATACATTCTCTTAACCGCTAAGCTCTCTCTTCAGCCCCAGGAACCAAAATATTTAGCCCCAACTTAAAGCTGGGATTAAGACAGCCTTTGAGAGCCCGTTGTGATGGCACACACCTTTAATCCCAGCACTCAGGAGGCAGAGGCAGGCAGATCTTTTGAGTTCGAGGCCAGCCTGATCTACAGAGAGAGTTCCAGCACAGCCAAGGATACACAGAGAAACCTTGTCTTGACAAACCAAAAAACCAAAGTTGGGGAGGGGGTCTTTTGTAGTGTGGTATATTGCTGTGGTTGGGATGACCTATGCTGGCTTTGGATCCTTGACCTTGTGAAATTAAAGGTCATTCAGGAACCTCACCCCTCTCATCTCCGCATCCTGCAGCATAGAGATCCCTCTGTGTGGGTCCTGGGCCTTTCCTCATGCACTGTCCTCAGCACAGACCATCTTCTCTGACGACTGGCCCAGCAACAAAGCTGCTTGTCATGCCTTCTGAACTTGGACAGAGCCCTGTGCTGACCTGACAGTAGCTCTCAGCAGGTGGTAAGCTTCACTGAAGCAAAGCTAATTGCGACATTTGTAAGCCACTTCCAGGGGGTGGGGTGGGCTGGAACAAGAGGCCAGAGTGCCTGAGGTCTGAGGTCAGAGGTCAGAGGGTAGGCTGCCCAGGGAGATGAGTCTGGGATTTGAGGACAGAGGTACATCCACCCTGGGCCTCAAGCCCAAGGTAGTGGTCAGTTATGGCAGTGAGGGGCCATCAGCTCACAGCCCCTGGAGTTGTAGCATTTTAATCTTTCAGTAAATAAGAAATGGAGTGGACAATGGGAATGTTCTCATTATTTTCCTGCCAAGAGACTGTTGACATTTTACCACTTATTTCCAATGTTTGTGTAAGAAAAAGTCTGGGGACAAGAACTCTGAGCAAATGGAGGAGGTTGCACCATTCTTTTTTTTTTTTTTCCCTGGGTTAAAACTTACTTGATGACAAGTCTGTTACTGGGTTTGTTGTCTGTCTCTGAGAGCACAGGAGCAATTACTTTGGAAGCAATGACATCAGAAATGTCTACTACCTTTGGCCTCTGCCTGCAGCTGTGAGGATTTCAAAGAGTGTTGAAATATGTGTGTCTCGGACTCAGAGAGACAAGGTGGCCCTAGCCATAGCTCTGTGGGCCCCGTGGGGAGTCTGGGACTTGGGAAGGGTGCTGCATGGTGCCTCAGGGCAGTAAACAGCAGGTGAGCCTAGGAGAGATAGCTAGTACTCTGTGGAGTCAGCGGGTCTCAAGGAAGAGTGCCTACACTCAACACTGGCTTAAGAGATAGTTAAACGATGTTTTTTTTTTTTCTTAAACATGATTTTGTGAGCCAGTGAGATGGCTCAGCGTGGAAAAGCATTTACTGCCAAACCTGATAATGGCCTGAGTTTGATTCCTGGAACCCAAAAAACAACAGGTACAAAGCCCAAAGGTGTGTACTGAAACTCAATGTTCCTATTTATTGTTGGCCAGAGGTGTCCAGACCTGCCTATAGCAAAGACCCACTTCCCTGTGCCTCCAAGGGACCTAGGGACAGTTATTTTTGTTCCCTACTCTTAGCATGCTTCTCCTGAAAGGAGCCACCTGAAAGCCAACAGCCCATTCCACAGATGGAAGCAAACTGAGCACCAGTGCTCATCACTCTCTGCTTCCTGACGGCGGATGGGATGTGACCAGCTGGGCCTTGGCCCTGCCTTCTTGGCTTCCCCACCAAGATGGACTGTATCCTCAGACTGTGAGCCAAGTAAACACTTCTTCCCTTAAGCTGCTACTGTCAGGTGTTTGGTTTTAGCAAGAACAGTTGGTACAATATTCCAAGTACATGTGTCATTTGGAGAGAAAGACCTGACCTCTGGACTTCCTGTCGGAACCTGCTGAGCTTCATGGCCAGGAACTGCCCCTCTGCCCATCTTCACTCTCTCCGGGGCCACTACCTTCTCTGGCAAAGCCAGCTCAATTCCTTCCCGGGTGGATTCCAGGCTCTCGTTAGAGACCCAATGCATTGCATCCAACCAGAACCAGGTTAGCCAAAGCTAGTGGTGAGTAAGATATCTAAGAAGATAAACATGCCTTCTGCAAGGCAGAAATCAGATCAAAGCAATCTCCTGCCTTGGGTGGAGAGTGACAGGTGACCTTTAACAGAATGGAGCCCAGGGTAGTTGGCATTTGAGTGTCGCCATGATGGAGATGCCCCCATTTGAGACAGACATGACGCTCAACCGTTAACTTAAATTCATTTCCTGGAGACAGGCAAGCACCTGGCAATATCAGCCGACTTGGGGAAATGGTGTTTGTTTTTCTTCACTCGGAGGAGACTCGGGAGACGTCAGTGTGGACTTCAATTTCCAGCTTCCTCAGAGGTATTAAATAAAGTGAACTGCTGAACCCAGCCTCCAGCGGGAAAGCCAAGACCCCTGCCAGATGAGGCAGCACATGGTAGGCTGCATGAGGCCGTCCTTCCTAAATATCAGCTAAACCATTTAATATCAAAAACTTTTAAGGAAAGTCTTCCACAAATAGAAGTGCAGCCTTACTTTTTATGAGACTGTGAAACTCTGGGCACTGCTATCCCTGTTGAGATTCCAGATGCCCTGTGTGGACAGGTGGGTCAGAGCCACACACCCCAGGTTACAGTATGGCATCTCTGCTTGCCTCCTAGCCTCTGCCTTTGGCCAGGGGAGGGGAGTGTTCTAGAAACAGAGCCAGAGCCACATGCCAAAGATGTGCCAGGCAAGAGAGCTTAAGACTACTTCTTCCCACCCCCCACCTTTTTGTCCTGACTTCCCCTCCACTCACCTGCCCACTTCCTGTTTCCTAACATGCTTTCAGAGCCCTATAGGTTTTCACACAGACCCTGTCTTTTCTAAAGGCCTAGCTCAAACAGTGCATCCTACAGGAAGCCTGTCCTTGCTCCATGCGGGCCCAGAACTACACGAATTATTCTTGGTGTGACAGGTCAGTGGTTACATTTAAGGAATGTTTGCTAGGCAAGCCCCACTTGAGTTCTCAGGACACCGAAGGAAACAAAACCAAGTATGCTTTGCCATCATGTGTCTAAATTCTGGCTATTGTAAGGAAGGCTATCAACAGCCAGCATGCACATGACATGCCAGGTTCTGTGGAGAACAGGAGAGCTGGGAAGGCAGACAGTTAGGAGAGGGAGGAAGGGAATGTGTTGGATTGAAAATGGCCTGGGAAGGCCTTTGTGACACTGAACAGAGAGGGGAGTGGTAAGACCTGTATCCTTCGTGTTTTATTGTGTTTGTGAGTACTGGGGCTTGAAACTGGGGTCATAAGCATGCTAGGCAAGTCTCTACCACAGAGCTACATTCCAAGCCTTTGTATTTTAACAGGATAGCTCAAGTTGGGTTGTGATATCTCATACCTGTAACCTCAACAGTAAGGGCTTAGAGGCAACTGGATTGCTTCAAGTTCTCCGGCCAGCTTGGCTGACAAAGCAGACTTGGTTCCTCTCAAGGCCACTCTCCTTGGCTTCCGACTTGGCCTTCTACCCGTGTCCTCACTTGGTCATCCACCTGTGTATGTGCTGCCCAGGTATCTCTGTATGTTTGGGTTCCCTCTTACAGGAATACTCAGGGCATGTTGGGCTCAGCCCCTCGGTTGCCTTGTGTATGTTAATCAAAGCCCGGTCTCTAAATACAGTTGCCCACTGAGGCTCTGCTGGCCAGGGCTTGGTCATACCAATCTCAGAAGGGGATACAGTTCAGCACATAGAACACCCAGGAGGGATCTGTGTAAGTCTGGAGCTGGGGGGGGGGCAGGGTGGGGATGGAGTGGAGCAGTTGAGCATCCTGGCTCACTCATGCTCAGTGCAGTCATCCCTGGGTTCTAAAAGTAAGCTTAAGCCGTGTTCATTTCTTTGGTAATTCCGAACATGACATGGCTGGACAGTGGCCTTAGCCCTGGCTGTTCATGTGGAGCAGTAGAAGGCTGACAGCCTTGAGGGAATTTTGGTCAGAATGTTCTAGATAGATTGAGACGCCACCCCACCATCATGCCCCCACCATCCAGCTTCCCTCAGAGCGTTTCCAAGCTTAGCTCCTTCCTTTCGGGGAGGCCCTTGGTACACCCATCAGAGTTGCTTTGGAGTTTTTCCTAAGAGTTTCCTGCAAGGCTTTTGCTCTGAGCCCTCAGCTATCTCCACCCTGTCCAGGCTCATCTGGATGTAGGGAGCTTAGCCTTGCTGGACCTCAAAGAGGAGGCCCTAATGTGGCTCACCCCTCTGGCTTATCTGGTGCCTTGATCCTTCAGTGTTTGTGAGGTGACTGGTAATCTTGGACCCCGTTACTATTCTTGACCCAACCCCATGCAGGTATAGATGTAGACCCTGTACATCTCCCCCACTCCCCACCCTCCACCTCCCCACCCCCGGCTCCCCACACTGGGTCAGAGCTTAGGGCAGGCAGTTACCTGATGATAACCTGATTCAGCCCGGGAAGCTGTCCCTTCTGCCTGTTCCTAGGTTACAGACAGGGCCTGGGCCACCTTCCAACTTCCCTGCTCATCTGCAATACTTTGTCACTGCAAGCCCAGGACACTGAGATGTCTTTTCTCATTCCATGACTCAAACCAGAAAAGCCACACCCAGGAGTGCCCCGGCAGCAGCCGGTTCACCCTCCTCTTCTCCCACGACTGAAGAAGAGAGGGAGGCTCAGTTCCCTGGGTGCTTTTGCCCCAGCTGAGGGCTTGGCAGTGCTCAGAGTTGTTTTTGCCTTTGCTGTTAAGTGCCATATTCTACAGGTGAGGGGCAGAGCTACCCACCAGGCCTTCCCAAGCCCTTGTTTGCTTCCCTGCCCAGCCTTATGGTGGGTCATGGCTGTGGTTCTTGGGTTGACGGGATTGCATTTTACCTGGTGGATTCTCTATTGGTTGTTTTAGCTTTGTGCCAGATGTGGCACTGGGCAAGAAGCTCTGGGAGGGCCGCCCTCCCTCCCTCAACAATAATTAGCCTTGTAAGACTAATGGAGGAGATCGTGTCTAATTATCCCATTGAAGGCCCAATTATGCGATTAGCTATAAGCTAATGATGAGAAGAGCCTCTCATTTGCATAGCATTAAGTTAATTGCACCATAAGCGGAGGGTCGGGTGGGTGATGACTGCAGGATTGTGTTTCTAAAAGGCTCCTAATGACCAGAGAGGACTGTCCGCTGACAGCTTTATTAATTAACAGCGATCTGCTTACAGGCTGGAATGGCACCGAAGCAGTCAGTGCAAAGGCTGGGCTTCTTCAAAAACAAGGAGTGGGGTGGTGGGGGCTCGATGCTGGTTCTCAGGCACAGCCCCTGCCAGGCTAGAGAGCAGCTCACGGGTACCTGCAGGAACTATTCTGGAAAAGTGTTCCCACACTTGCTGGGCCCTTCTGGCTGTGCTTCTTGTTCCCTGACCTTCATTTAAGGTGCTTCTGTGAGAACCAGGCTGGGGAATCCAGCACCACCCGTGGTCCTTGGCCAGGGAGCTTCCCCAAAGGGTCCCTCTGCTGCCCCCCCCCCGTCCCCTCCCCAGCACCAAATCAGCCTGGCTGCTCATGTTTGTCAGCAAGATTTTCAGTGTGGATAATCTTGAGAGATCCTGAAATAAATAAACAAATGTCAAGATTCCTAAAGACTTGGGGGGGGGGGGCTGGAGCTCAGAAGCATGGGCCAGGAACAGCAAGGAGGGCCCTGCTGTATTGTGGTTTTGATGCCTCCTCCCAGGAAGGAGGCTGGCCACCATGGATTCCCTCCTGCCACTGTCCTCCTCCCTCACCTTCCCACATCTCACCTGCCACCTGGCCCCCTTCCTTATTCCTGGCCTTCAGGTCTCTGTTCTGGTCACTGTTTAGTGAATGAATAATGAAAACCAATCAAAGCAGATGGCTGGGCAAAGACCAAGTGGCTTCCCGATGCGCTGTAAGACAGTAGCTTTTAACAAATAGAGTCACTGGTACTTGTGGTCCAGCTTGCTCCGCCATCTACAAACTATTGTAACATAATCTATACCTAGAACCATAACTCCGTAGCCACCAGGAAGTCTTTCACTGTCCACGCGTGCTTACAGGGCACCCACATGTCCTCTGTTGGCAGAGGGCTCAGTTGCTTTCAGTTGTTGTTTTTTTTTTTTTTTTTCCCATAATAGATGATGATGTAGCCACCACTGTTGTATTTGCATTTGATTTAGGCGTCTTAGGAAGAATTCACAGAAATAGGATTGCTGTGCCAACTCAAAAGCTAATCACTCTTTTAATTACAAGGGTCAGGGCTGGAGAGCTGGCTCAGTGGTTATGAGTACTTGTTATTCTTGCAGAGGATTTAGGCTCAATTCCCAGCACCCACATGGTACCTCACAACCATTTATAGCTCTAATTCCAAGGGATCTGTTGTCCTCTTCTGGCCACCTCAGGCACCTGCATACATGCGGTACATACAAACCCATACAGGCACATACAGAAACATATACTTAAAAATAATATAAATAAGTAAATATTTACTTGAAAGGCTGGGTATTCATTGAAAAAGAAACCTTAAAGGAACAATTGAGAATTAATGATTTTAAACTTCTAAGTTAGAGTAGGAAAGCAATAAATCCAAAGAGCATCAAGAAATTACGCCAAGGTGGTGGTGACCCATGCCTTTAATCCCAGCACTCAGGAGCCAGAGGCAAGGGGATCTCTGTGAATTTGAAGCCAGGATGGTCTACATAATAAGCTCCAGGACAGCCAGAACTGTTAAACCTAGAAACCCTATCTCAAAAAACAAACAAACAAAAAGAAAGCACAGGAATGAGCAGAGAAAAGTCCTGAGGCCGGAGGTTGGCTCTTTAACGGAATTAATAAGGTTGGTAAGTGTCTATAGCCAGTTTGGTCAGCAGGAAAATAGAAGGATAAACAGTTTATAACAGAATAGAAATAATTATATAATCCTTATAGAGCAGATGAAAATGATAAAAAATGTTATTGATAACTTAGCACAGTAAATTTGGAATCATTGGCAAAAAGGACTATTTTTTAGGAAAAATGCCTTACCAATATTGACATAAGAAGAAATAGACAATCGAAAGTGGGTTGAATCTAGGCCCTTAAGGTACTCTGTACCATGAGCAAACTACCCAGCTCCTCCAATTATAACTGCTTATAACTACAGAATAAATTAAATTAAACACAAATCTCCTCTCCCCCAAACACCAGGCCTATATGATTTTAATAAGGGAAATATACCAAGACAGCTACAGTATCAGTCACCTGACCACTAATAAACTCTAGAAGACAGAAACTGATGAAACATACCACAGTACACAATACATTTAGCAAGATTAACAGAAACTCACTGTAAAACCCAAGGGTAAAATAAGGTAGAAAAGATACAAGACACTGAATGCCAATGTGATTCATAAGTAGACTCAACAGGTCCTGAACAAATATTAGCCAATTCAATCCAATTGAATATAAAGACATTCAAGGTCAGTTCAAGCATCAGAAGAGTTAAGCTTAAACTTAACAGAGTGAACTTATTGGGGCAGTACATCCTTATAGCCCTTAGCCTTCTCATGAGGCTAAGCCAGGAGGATCATGGGTTCAAGGCCAGGCAGGACTATAGAACAGGGCAGGCAGGCAGGCAGGCAGGCAGATGGATGGACAGATGGATGAATGGATGGACAGTCAGACAGACAGACAGATTTACCAGAATAAATTAGAGGAAAAACAAATAGCTATTTAAAGGGTGGAAATAAAACATTTGATAATATTAAGTCCGAAACATCACTAGCTATAAATGAAAAATAATTCTTAACCTGATATAGACTATTTTCCCAAACTATACTGTCTTAGTTAGGGTTTCTGTTGCTGTGAAGAAACAATATGACCACTGCAACTCTTATAAAGGAAAAATTTTAATTGTGGCTAGTTTACAGTTCAGAGGTCCAGTCCATCATCAACATGGCAGTAAGCATGGCAGCATGCAGGCAGACATGGTACTGGAGAAGGAGCTGAGAGTTTTACATTCGGGTTGGCAGGCAGCAGGAAGAGAGAGTGACATTGGTCCTTGCTTGAGCATCTGAGACCTCAAAGTCTGCCCCCAGTGACACACTTCTTTCGACAAGGCCACACTTCCCATAGTGACACTCCCTGTAAACCTTTGGAGGCCGTTTTCATTCAAACCACCCACCACATACACCAAACATTCCCATCAGGGAAATGTTCAAAGCTTGTGACCTAGAAGCAAGTTTGAGATGATTTCAATTTCTTCCATCTCTATGATACATTACCAAGTAGTGAAGCATCAATATGAAGAGTAAATAACATAGAATACAAGAACCAGAGCCCCTGTCTGTAGATACATGCTTGTTTACCCTAAGAAAATCCCGAAGAGTTGATGGCAGGACTGAGGATGTGGCACAGTTGATAGACAGCTTGCCTAGCATGCATGAAGCCAGGTTCAAAATTGAGTGTGGTGTTGCATGCCTATAATCCTAATCTTGGAAGTGGGGGCAGGAGGATCGGGAGTTCAAGGTCATACTAAGCTATATACAGAGTTGAAGGACAGCCTTTGATACATGAGAAACAAGGTATCTTATGGACTTTTCCACTTACTACAAAGATACTGTTTAAATAAGGAGAGGCTGCTGAGATGGTTCAGCGAGTTCTTGCAATTTGATGATCTGATTTCAGTCCCCAGAACTCATGTAAAGGTGGAAGGGGAGAACTAACTCTAAAAAGTTGTGCCCTCACCTCTTACATGTATGTACCTCCATACCATATGCACTCAACAATAAATATTCTAAAATATTGTGGATGGTAGCACCCGTGCTACAACTTATTCCACTAAGCAGGTAAAGGCCTAGAGATTTAAATAAGAAATAAGACAGATCATTCAAAACAGGAATACGGTTTATTTGGGGGAAGGAGCAGGCTTATATACTGACTCACAGCACAGTGGAAAACAATCCAGGTGCAAGAATGCAAGTTTTCAGGCTTAGTTCCTCTCCAGAAGATGTGTGTTAGCAAATCAGGAAGAGTACTAATAACAACTCTGGGGCAAGATGTTCCAGCTAAGACAGCAGAATGTTCCAGCCAACAGCTCAGGCTTGCTCTAGGTGCCTCGGGGGTCCATGCAGGGCCCTACAGTGGATGTGATGGTGCACACCTTCAATCCCTGCATTCCAGAGGCAGATGCAGGTGAATCTCTGAGTTCCAAGCCAGTCAGGGCTGCAGAGTGAAACCCTGGTGATGGCGGTGATTGTAGTAGAGGTTTTGAGCTCCTTCTGTGGATTATGTGGAAAAGCAAAGAGTTAAGAACTTTCCAAAAGAAAGGTAAGGTGGGAAGGCTTGCCCTTCAAACACCAAGTCTGATTTGTGACAGTAGGTGCCAGCACTAGAATAAATCCCCTAGCCAACAGGATGGAGTACAGAGCCCCGAAGCAGCTCACACCCACGAGTACTCCCTGATGTCATCAGGTGAGAAGCACAGACCAGTGTGAAAAGATGAATTTCCTAGTAAATGAGGCCAGAACAATTGCGCATATTGTGCTTTAATTACAGTTATAAGAATAAAAGGCTGGGGGAGGTGGTGAGTGGTCCCGAGTGAGGGTCCCAGGTCAGTGGGGTCCCGAAGTAAGAGACCACGTGAGAGAGCATAGCAGGTTCCATAGCAGGAGAGGGTGACCAAGGAGGAGGGAATAACACACCAGTCAGATAGAGCTTAAATAAGGAGTTTATTTAGAAAGGGGAGTGAGGAAGAAGGGAAGAGACATAGAGGCACCTGGAACAGAAGAGGAGAGAGGGGGAGAGAGAAAGGGGAGAGAAGATGAGGGGGTAGCTGGTGGCCAACCAAAAGCAGAAGAGAGAGACAGCAAACGAGAAAGCAAAAGAGAGCGTAAATGGGCAGGGGTCTGACTTTTAAAGGGGTCCTTTACACCTGCCTGCAGACTAGTACTCATGGAACCCTGGGCTGACCAGAGTACTGCCTGAGTACACTCTGCCAGGTGACAGGGACAGGCCAGCGTAATGCCTGAATCCTTACATTCCCACCTTTACTTATTAAAAAGGTGAGGAGTTAGGTGTGGCAGGTTAGGGAATAAGGACGTTGAGTTCTCAAGAGTGCTTCCTGCTGGCTTGGGAGTGTTAATCATCTTTGAGGGATCTGAGAAAGCTGGGATGCTGCCAAGTCCTGGTAGATGGTTGTTTCATCACAGTCCTGACAATATGGAACTCTGGTGTCTCTTTGAGACTTGGCAAGATGTTGGCAGAGCAGAGGACAAGGTTAAGTATAGAAAAAAAAGTTTTTTCCCCTTAGGTCCTGGTACTTAATGGGAGAATTGTAAGATGGGGGAGGGTTTCCGAGGTGAGGGAAGGGAGTCCTGGGACCAGGGAAAGGTTGAGTAAAGTTGAGTAATATTTATTTGGAGTGAATTTGACCTGTTTGGGTGGGTCCAATTCGGCTCCCTGGAACTTACCAGAATCCTTTGAGTTTGTGAAAACATAAATATTAAGACACATTAGCAGCATACTCACGTTAGAAACAATTTGGCTGAAAGAATTAACATTTATACAACTGACGGATCTTTAGCACAATGAAAAGCACCTTAATTTTGAGCTTGTAGTTATGATTGTATAGTGGCATAGTATGGTGTTTAGTACTTTGTCAGAATTGGATTAGTAGCTCATTAAAACTTTATTGATTAATGTTAAGACTATAAACAGTAGCAACCTTAAAATATTCATTTCTGAAATCTGTTTTGTAACAGTTGGAACCTTGGCTGCTGCTTTAAGCTGACAAAACTACCAGTCGTCAAAAGTATCAGAGTTCTTGAGAAGGATAAAATTTTACCTGAATGATTAGAGAGTAACAGAGGCTCACTAGCTGGTAGCATAGGCAACCACCTCCTGGTCCTCCACAGTTGTTGAGGTTAGAGGCCTTAAGGACATCTCCTTCTGCTAATGGCACGAGACCTGTGGATTAGGAGATTTGGCCCCAATGGCCCTACCTACCATTGGCCCAAGCAATGTGGAGAAAGTCAATTTCACTCCACTGTCCTCTTGTCATTTAAGCTCTATCTG
Source organism: Cricetiscus sungorus (assembly GCA_030556225.1). Lineage (NCBI taxonomy): Eukaryota > Metazoa > Chordata > Mammalia > Rodentia > Cricetidae > Cricetiscus > Cricetiscus sungorus. Next base: position 12,725,117 of record JANBXA010000132.1, on the reverse strand, counting down.
CCTGGCATGTTATTCCCTCCGCCTCGGTCACCCTCACCTGCTATGGAACCTGCTATGCTCTCCCACGTGGTCCCTTACCTTGGGACCCCACTGACCTGGGACCCTCACTCGGGACCACCCACCACCTCCCCAACCCCTTCTTCAGCCTTTTATTCTTATAACTATAACTAAAGAATAACAGTGTAACCACATGATAAAAAAGCTAAATTAGACAAGAATTTGTACTGAGTGGATGTCTTCCCAAGTCATTCATAAACCTAAGTTGGAAAGAAAAAGGAGCATAGTATAGTGCTCTTAGAACACAAAGGGAATGGCTTGTGATCTTGGAATAGAAGTGACATCCTAAAACAGGCTTTGGAGAAGCCAGTCCGTCCTACTATCTGAGAACTTCTGTCTGGCCAAAGGCAGGGGTATTCATTACTTTTCTTGCTGCTGTGGCAAAATAATCCAAAAAAAGAAAGAAAGAAAGAAAGAAAAAGAAAAGAAAAAGAAAAAAGGGAGAAAGAAAGAAAGGAAGAAAGAAAGAAAGAAAGAAAGAAAGAAAGAAAGAAAGAAAAAGAAAACAGCTTCAGAGAACAAAGGTTATTTTGGATTATGTAGTTTGGAGATGGCAGCAGGGCCTGAGGCATCAGGACACATTGTACCCACATTCAGGAAGCAGAGAGGGATGAATGGGGCACTCTAATCATTTTCTTGTTTAGGACTCCATGGAAAGGTGCCATCCACACTAAGGAAAGAGCTTTCTATTCAATTCAATCTCTCTGCACAGGAACAGAAGTATCCTGAGGTTTGCTTCCATGGCAATCCTAAACCCTATTACAGTCACAACCATCCTAGGACCAGCAAGATGACTCTACAGGTAAAGCTGCTTGTCACCAAGCCTGATGACCTGTGTTCAATCTCTAGGACCTACATGGTGGAAGAGAATTGATTTTCACAACTTACCTACTGATTAACTTCTATACATCTACCATGGCATCTTCATAAGCGATCCCCACCCCCCCACACACACACGTAAATTTTAAAAAATCATAAACATGCAACAGCTCTTATTTGTTTATTTCACTTAGCTCGGGCTGACCTTGAACTTACAGCATAGATGCAGATGACCTTTTATCCCTGATCCTCCTGCCTCTACTTCCCAAGTGCTAGGATTATAAGCTTGTGCCACCACGTCAAGCCTGTGCAAATTTTCAAGTGGGGAAATACTATTTTCCTCACATCCCAGACTTCTTTTCTCTTCCCCAGAAGCAGCGTCTATTAATGGTTTCTAGAGTATTCTAGAAAATTCTTCTGCATAAATACAAATATGTCCATTTGTCTTTATGTTGATAAATATATAAGCATACATAGCTCGGCCTCCTCTTTCTTTTCAGTAAGCACAGTGTTCTACCCTGTCAGTGTGTTTGGCCAGGTCCCTGTCAAACCTGTAGCAATGCTACAGTCATTATCCTGTATGTGTGGCTATGTGTTTAGAAACTACCTCTGAATACCAAAACTCTGGAAATGGGGTTACCAAATTGTGTTGTTTATGGGTATCACCCACATGCAGAGAGTTCCTGGTGTGCTGTGGGGACAAAGACTCTTACAACCAAAGGTAGTGTGTGGCTGGAAATAGCTGTGTCCAAGAGCCAAGGCTATCTGTATGCTTGGGACAGCAGGCTGCAAGACTCAGGAACATTTAGATAACAACGTGAGCAATGGCCTAGGGCTGGCAAGTCTGCAGCCTTCCCCAGGTTAGTTGAATTCCCACCACCCCCAGGCTCAGGCTGTACAAATGTCTGACAGCATAAAACTTAACCACTGGGAATCTTAATTGTTCCCCAGGATCAGTAATGCAGTGATAAGTATTAAATGTGCCTGTGCCTCTAAGTGTTTTCTTTAAGAATGGCTGTACTCCCACAGCAGTCTCTCTCTCTCTCTCTCTCTCTCTCTCTCTCTCTCTCTCTCTCTCTCTCTCTCTCTCTCTCTCTCTCTCTCTCTCTCTGTGTGTGTGTGTGTGTGTGTGTGTGTGTGTGTGTAGGTATACTCACCCTTCCCAGAGGTCAAGAATGGAGCTTTCTATTGTTTTCCAACTTTAAATTTTGAAAAATTATTTTAATGGGTTTTTTTCTGCATGTGCATCTGTGCCCCAGTGTGTGTTCACTGCCTGTGGAGGCCAGAAGAGGGAGTTGTACCCCCAGAACTGTAGTTATAGATGGTTATGAGCCACTGTGTGGATGCAGGAACGGAACCTGGATCCTCGCAAGAGCAACAAGTGATCTTACCACTGAGCAATCTCTGTAATCCACCTGATTTTTGAAACAAGATCTTACTGAGATTTTAATGATCTTACTGACCATTTCAACCACTGCCTCTGCCTCCCAAGCACTGGAGTTATTACATAAGCCACTTTTACATGGGTGCTAGGAATCCGAACTCAGGCCCTCCTACTTGTCCAGCAGGCACTGTTCCCCACTGAGCCAGCTCTCCAGTAGTTACTTTTTAATGTATATGCAGTATATTCAACTAGTAACAATTATACCCATTTCTAGTACTTTGAGTGGCCAGCCCCAAGCAATACAAGACAGGCTGGGAAATACTAGGTCCAAGGATGAAAACAAGTCCCTTTTTGAGGAGATATGCATTGCCACCTTGAGTAGTTGGGAGCTGATGGGCATCAGTCATCTGTGGGGGATGGGCAAAAGGCAACACTAGCTCATGGTGGATGTAGGTCCCTTGAACTGGTCACCTCTGCTCTTTACTCCAGTTTCTATTGCTGTCCTGTGAGGTGGGGGAGTGAGGAGTGGGGGCTTGAACATGCCAGGACTATGAGTCCTTTTGGAGAACAGTCCTAAACTAAAGTCAGACAGCTGAGTCTGAATTCATGTCAGTAAACAGATGTTTAGTGACCACATTTAGCTGTATTCTAGAGCAACCCTAAGCAGAGTTCTTCTGAGTGACCAGGACACATAGACTAGCTTGCACTCTAGGCCAGTGCGCATGAGCTGAAGGCAGGGCAGACTTGTGATGCTGATGGGCCCCAAGGATAAGCAAGAAATTCATGGAAAGAGAGATCATGGCCTGACAGGGGAAGGGTCAGGAAGGGTCAAGTTCGGGAACAGAGCCAGCCTCCATCTCCCTGGCTTACTTTGCCATGGAGCCCCAGTTTCTTCATCTCTAGTGCGGGATGTACATGCTCTGTGATGCTGCAGAAGGTACAAATGATGTGATTTACACAGACAGCAATGAGCTACAGCAATAGTCTGTGGAGAACAGGGTTAACAGTAGACCCCAGGAGTAGCCCAGATGGCTCCATCCGAGATCTTGTACTGCTGTCAAAAGGATGGGAACTCTTTTTACCTCATCATCCCACTCCCTCAGCTGTAAGAGGGCAGCCATCTTTCCTACATTGTGCTAGGTGGGTGAATAGTCTCATACTGGAGGAGGAAAAGCCTCAGCTACCAGCCCTGCCACCGTTATCCCACACTGTGGAGATCTTTCCCGCTAATGGTCCTAACCCCTGTGGCTGCCCTGGATTGAAATGTCAGTCATGTTAGCTGCCCCTGGTCAAACATGTTCAGTTGTCATCTGCTGGGTGCCCACGGCAACCACTGTGGCATAATAGAGACAAGCACAGCACTGAACTGGGAACATTGATGGGTCTGGAATTATGTATTTAATTCACAGTTTGAATAGAGTGCTCATAAAATCTTGATCATGATAGAGAGGCTAATAAACACTTCAGACCATAATGATCTGGGGGTTGGGGGGGTTGGCTTGGGGAAGCAGTTAGTTTTAAAGTGGTTAGAGACAGAGAAAATCAGCCAGGCAGAAGTCTCCAGACACCAATCCATGGAGTTGTCTATGTGGGGTTGGTAATGATCTTGAGTGAGCCATATTATGGGTATGTGGGTGTTAATTTGAAAGCCATACACAGGGAGGGTTGTGCTGCTACGTGTGGGCATCACCCTGTGCTGTGTACTATATAACAGCAGGTGCAGCTTGCCAGAAGGCATCTACATTCAACAGCATTGATGAGGCATTGCAAAGATGGAGCCCAGGGGGCAGCCAGGGGCCTCTTCAGCTCAGCAGGCCACATGTGTACCTTGGTGTGTGTGGGATGCTGTCCAGTGTAGCAAATGTGCCCCAAACCACTGACCTGTTGTGATCCCTTGTTGGGTGGAGTTGCTGTGTAGGTGTGGAAAAGCTACTGCCCTGCAGGATAAGTGTAACACGGGTTCAAATCCTGTTTAGCACATGACTTTGGGCAGCTCACTCTCCTTTTCTGCAAAGTGGACGTGGTGATGAGCACCTGTGGTAGGAACTAAATTAGCAAAGCTCATTCTGAGCTCTGAAGAAAGGGCCTGCCTGCCACGTGATGTGGCCAGAAAGATTGGGAAAAGTGTCAAGAACAGGATCTTGCTATGTCGTCCATTGGGGCTGGTCTGGACTTCCTGAGTTCTTGGCTGTGAACCACCACAACCAGCTGAGAAAGAACCTGAAATCATGTCGTCAGGGCTGTTGGCATCTGGGGGGGCGGGTGGGAGGGCAGGTCAGGTTTGACTTATGCTTTGGAGACATTGGTTTGTGAGCCATAAGAGGGGAAGGTTTCTGGGTTTGGTTACCATGAACAGTGAGGTGTTTGTTTGTTTGTTTGTTTTGAACAGTAAGTTTTAAAGTGAGCAATATGATTGTTTAACGAGTGGGTTGGGAAGATGCAGAAGCCCTCCCCCTGCCCCGCTGCTGGCTCTGCACCCAAAGCCCAGCTGATGCTGAGCTGAGCCCCAGCAGCCTAGGTGCCATGGAAGGTTGCAGATCTCATTTCCTGCCCTGGAGCTGCCTAGTAGAGCTGTTCTCAACCTGTGGGCCAAGAGCCCTTTGAGGGAGTTGCATATCAGGTATCCTGCATATTAGGTATTTACATTATGATTAATAATAATAGCAAAAGTACAGTTGTGAAGTAGCAACAAAATAATTTTATGGTTGGAGTCACCACAACATGAGGACCTGTATTAAAGGGTCACAGAATTAGAAAGATTGGGAACCACTGGCCTAGTCAAGTCTGAGTGCTTCCCTCCTGGGAACAATCCTGTGTATGAGCCTTAGGTGATGTTTCTCTGTCTCCTCAGAAAAGGACGAAAACAAAAGAAATCAGAACCCTAAGGGACTGGTGGGAATGTGGACAGAGGTTACTCTTTCAGTCTCTGTAAAGGTGTCCATATGAGGAAAAACAAAACAAAACAACCCCCCCCAAAAAAAAACAACACAAACAAAACAAAAACTCTACCAGCAATGGGGCTCACAAAAACAACAAACCTATCCTCTTGGAAATCTTTGAGGCTAGGAGGCAATCACAGCCAAATGACTGTGGAATTCGAGGCTCCTGGGGTTCTCTGATCCTGGGAAGTCAAAATGCAAGTGCTACCAATGCTGCTACAGTAGTAACGGGTGATTTCCAAAAGGACAAGCATTTTACTGACAGATCTCTCCCCAGCTCAGGGTTAGTTCTGGGACAGCTCAGACTGTGTCTTCTGTAGATCTCTGCCCCTTCCATGCTGGATAGCATTCATGGAGGAAGAGAAGAGAGAGCAGCCTGTACAGGCTATGGCAGAGCCTCAGGAGGAAAGGCTCAGGTGACACAGGGAGGAGCTACGAGGCCTAGCTAGCCCACAAGGGACTCTTATGCTGGCCTGATTGTATCTTGACACTGTGGAAACTCCAATAAATATGTCTCAGTACTTTAGAGACAGGAAGGAAGTATGTCTTGGAGGAAATGAAAAGATGGCACACGTAGATGCCATGCCGAGCCCCCATGGGTGCTGTCCTGATATCCTGCAATGACACTGAAAGCCCCCCCGAAGGGAGACCCTCACTCAAATCTCGGGAATAGCGCGCACCCAGTGAGGCACCGAGACCGGACTTGCTGCAATCACACGAGGAAGTTTATTGAAAAGGAATTTGGATGAGATCTCAGGCCAGCATGCTGGGGTCGAGGCTCTTACAAGAGTTCGACCCCGACCCAAACTTGTGACAAGCTTATAAAGGCAAAAACATCAAAAGAGTGGAAGGAAATAGAGGAAGTCCAAAGTTACACGTTCACTTATCAGCTGACTAGGGAGGGGGTAGGGGAGATCCGGAATTACACGTTTACTTATCAGTTAAGCTATGTATTGTATTAAACAAGGCGTTGGAACATTCCACAGAGGTTGTTGGGACATCCTGGAGTTATCTCAGGAACTATTTTTCTCAAGAGAGTTCCGTGAGCGACCACCTGCAGGGGACGGAGGCCCTAGGGTGGCGAGTTCATGTCCCTACAGACAGCTAGTAAATTTTTTACTTTTCAACACTGGCTCTCTATGTCAGTTCTCTGTGGCTGAGGTCCACCCACTGCCTTCACTGATGCACCCTTCAGAGAGAGACCTTTGATTCTGTGGATGAGATTCTGGAGCTGGCACACTTTAGTTGGTAGACATTTATGAAGTAGCTACTGTATGTCAGGCCTTGTCCCAGGAATGAACAACAAAGCAGAGGACAATGAGGGTTTATTCTGCCCTTTCGGGGTAGATGGTAAACATGTCCGCATCTCCTAAGAGGGGACTGCAAAGAGACAAAGTGAGAAGTATGAACTTGGGAACAGAGTGTCATCTCAGCAGAGTCCTAGAGGTAGGCATGTGGTGACCCAGGACATGGACATCCTAGGCTAAGAGACTGGTCTGTGGAGAGCCAGGACCAGCAGAAAGGCCTGTGTCCAGGAGTGTGAATTGAGGTCCAGGAGGTCCCAAGAGCACATGGCTGACACCTGAACTGAGCCAGGTGTCACACAAGGGTTGGATATTTGCAGGTCGTCCAAAGCATGACCAAGAATATAAGAGCTAGAGCAAGTGGAGCAGGAATGTCATTTTTCCTTTGATTGGCCTCATAGCTTTAGGCCCCTCCCTCTGAGCTTCCTGGAGCCAATCACAGAACGGTTTCAGCAGGCTACAAAGAGTAAATATTGTGCTACATGAAAAAAAACACGCTACAAAATTGCATACCATAGGACACCATACACACAGAATACCCAAGACTCACAGGCAGAAGGCAGGGCATCTGTGGCAGTGGAGAGAATTGTGCATGCCACTGTGAACACACTGGATGCCAGTAACTTGCAGCTGTAAAGTGACTTGCTTTACATCCAGTGGATTTTTTCTTAGCTAAAAAAAAAATGATGAAGACTGGTGAGACAGCTCAGGGTGTGGAGGCCTTCATGGCTTAGTCTGAACACTTGAGTTTGATCCTCAGGACCCACAAAGTAGGAAGAGGGAACGGGTTCCCACAAGTTATCTCTGCACTACATGCTATGGCTCATACATGAGCAAGCACGAGTGCGCGCACACACCACACACACACACACACACACACACACACACACGCCATAATTTTAAAACTTTGTAAATTGATGAAGCCTGACATGGCTGTAACCCTAGCATCAGGGAGATAGAAACGAGGATCAGCCTGGGTTACAATGTGAGACTGTGTCTAAAAGCAAAATAAAAGAACAAAAATGTAAGTGATAGCCAAACCTGCTTGAAGAGAAAGTGAGAGTAAGTGGTAGCACAGCTGAGCAACTGCAAGGGGCCCAGCAGCCATGGGGCCTCAAGACTGTGAAGCAACTGCCCCACCCATAGAGTGAGGGCAGCTCTGCCATCTGTATCCTGCCTACACAGAACAGAGGTAAGGTGTCCGTCTCACCAGAGAGTGTCTGTGTGGTCACCATTCCCACTGGGAATTAACTGGTCAGAATTTGGCCTACCTGTACCAGGGGTGTGACCTGGAAAAGCTAGCTAGTCAGTGCAAGCCCTAGCCCCCATTTTTATCCAAAGGGGGGACAGTGGCACCCAGCACCTGCAGGGAAAGACTACTCGTGAGACACAGCTATGGGATGTGCTCACCCACAGTCAGTGCTGAGGGTGAAGGCTGGTGACCTCTCAGACCCTTTGTGGTTAACACCAGCCTGCTCCCAACCCTTAGTTACAGGTAACTTGTGTGTTCGATCCTTTTATTCCTGTCTCTCTAACCTGTCACATATCTTAATCTTTTTTCAAGGTCTAATCATTTCTTTGTTATTCTATTTTTTTTGTTTGTTTTTTGAGATAGGGTTTCTCTATTGTTTTGGAGCCAGTCCTGGAACTAGCTCTGTAGACCAGGCTGGCCCAGAACTCAGAGATCTGCCTACCTCTGCTGGGGGTGCCGGGATTAAAGGCTTGTGCTACCAACACCCAGATCTTGATACTCTATTTTTGACTGGACCTAGAAGTAGCTCTCAGCAAGGGCAGTCTAAATCCTGTGGGCAATCTCTTCCTGATGTTTTTCTTAGTGTGCTGTTTCTTCTATACATTGGCATTTGTGTTTCAGGATAATGGAGGAACAAGAGTCTTGAGTGTTGGTCCAGGGCCTCTTTCTTTCTCTAAGTCTTTCCCACAACATCATCATCATTTAGAGAGACTGGAAGCTCTCCTGAGCTGCAGCTGCCACAGCTAGGTAGTATCCGGTCAGTCCAGGAGTATCCTGCTCCCCTGCCAGCAATAACCACGTTGAGCACTCAGGCTGTCATCCACAATGCATCCACAAACAGACCTGCACTTCCTCTCCCCAGTTCCCCCTGGTGTATATCAGGAATGCTCCTTACTCTACAGCAGGTGCAGTCAGTCTGCCCTGGGTCAGGACGCCTTGCTTCATGGGAAAACCTTGTTTGTTGTTCCCACCACTGATTCTGACCACATCCGCCTCCACTCTTCTTCACCAGAGCACCAGCAGCTATTTCTGTAGTAGGGTGCTTCTTCTCCCAGAAAGTATGAAGCTTGTGTTCACCATCCTTGTGGATGAGTTTCTGACAGCTCGTGGCTGCAAAGGGGCTACTCTACTTCATCTTGACACGGCTGACTGCCTATGGAGTGCCATGAAAAGGGCATTTTAATCCTCCCTTTAATTTTACATATCAATCCCAGTTCCCTCTTCTCTTCTTCTTCTTCTTCTTCTTCTTCTTCTTCTTCTTCTTCTTCTTCTTCTTCTTCTTCTTCTTCTTCTTCTTCTTCTTCTTCTTCTTCTTCTTTTACTTGGAGGAGGAAAGTATTTATTGGGCTTACAGTTCTAGTCCATTACCAAGGAATTTCCAAGCAGGAACTCAGGGCAGGAACGGAGGGACAAGGACTGGTACCATTGAGGGACACTGCTTACTGGCTTATTCTCTGTGGCTTGCTCATCTTGCTTTTTTACGAAGCCCAGGACCACCTGTCCCAGGATGGCATCTCTAAATTGTGGGGTCCACCCCAGGTTCCAAGATGGTGTCTGATGTCTGCATGGAAGCAGCCATGGTGAGTAACTGGTTCTCCATGCGAGTGCTGCTTGCCTGTGGAACTCCATGGGGAGGTGCTTGCTGAAGGAATGAATAATAGTAGTTGATTTTCCCGTCCTTGAGGCATTGATCTGTACTCTTTCTCACCAGCCCGTCTTACACCTGGCACTTGGGTCAGACTCATTCTGCCTCTGTTTATCCTCAGAGTCTAGCAGCTATGTGTCCTGGTCCTCTGTCTACTTTTGTGGCAGAATGGCACTGACACCATATCAGGGGATTTTTCTAGAAGACAAGGGGTGTCACTCGGGCCCTGTACATCCTACTTCTGTCTCTGAGAGTAAAACACAGTGTAGCATGCTTGAAGTATTAGGTTCAGTCCTCAGTAAAAGCAAAACCAGAGCATTTAAATTCTGCCACAAGGACAGAGTCTGGCCCAGTCACACACTCCACCTGAGCTCACTGTGCTGTTCCTTTCACCTAAAATGGATGCTTTTCTTTATTTTTTAGAAGATTCCCTTTGGGGGCTAGGGAGATGGTTCAGCAGTTTAGAACACTGTCTGCTCTTGTAGAAGACCTGAGTTTGGTTCCCAGTACCTACATGGTGGCTGACAATGTAACCATCTGTAATCCAGTTCCAGCCGATCAGTCCCCTTCTGGCTCCCCTGGGCACAGCACTCATATGATACACATACATCCATGCAGGTAAAATACTCACACACATAAACTAAAAGTAAATATTTAAGAGAAATAAATGCAAAATAATCTTTTCAGGGTCGAGGTGTAGCTTGGAGTGGCAGAGCATTTGTGCAGGAGGTGGCTTCCACTCCCACACCCCTTTAACAATAACAAACAGACATCTTTCTCTGAGGAGTTTATGGCTAACGTTTTTCCTAACTGTGGAAACGGCACAGTCACGGTGTAAATATAGCAAATAGGCCTATAGAAAGTAGGTGGTCCTTGTGGTTGTCCTCTTGCCTATCCGGCCCCAGCTGCCAGTCGTACTGATCCACTAGGCACCTACACATCTGTCCAGGTTTACCTTCCTTGTCAAGCAAAATCAGACTATGTAATCTAAGCTTTTAATATTTTTCAGATTCCTTCTTCCTTCCTTTCTTTTTCTTCCTTTCTTTCTTTCTTTCTTTCTTTCTTCCTTTCTTTCTTTCTTTCTTTCTTTCTTCCTTTTTGAGAGTCTCACACTGTAGCCTAGGCTTGCCTCAAACTTAGGATTCTACGCAAGCTTTGATCGACAAACTGACAAGTGTATTGGGCTTGTTTACAGAGTACAAGTGAGGGACTGCTTACAGAATTGTGGGTGACCCCATCAGCCCACCCCAAGACATACAGTTTATTCCAGGTCAGTTGAAATACTGGGATTCACTCCACTACTGCTCAACTCTAGCACAATCCACACCCTGCCTTAAGTGAGTAAACTATGACTTCTTACTATTGTACTGCTTTCCCTCAAGGAGGATGGGGCACTGATGATAGGTCCATGGCAGGGCTAAGATGCTGACACTGTCCAGGAGCACAGTGGGGTTGATCATGCTGGCTTTTGATTTGTTCATGTGCATGTGTGATTGTGTACATGCATCTCTCTCTCTCTCTCTCTCTCTCTCTCTCTCTCTCTCTCTCTCTCTCTTGTGTGTGTGTGTGTGTGTGTGTGTGTGTGTGTGTGTGTGTGCGCGCGCATGTTCACTTGTAATTCTCTCATGTGAAAGTCAGAATTGCCTTGGAAGCCTAGAGACCACAGTAGGATTCTGGAAATGGACCAGTCAGTCTGTATGGAAGTTCTGACCATCTGAGGAGAGCTAGGAAACTTCTGAGTGGGTAGAATCCCTCTAGCATCCCTCAGAGCTGGCTGGGAGGTGGGACCTTTCTCACCTCCTCTCAGCTCCCCCTCTTCCTAGCATGCCAGGATCTTTTCACGCCTGGAATGGGTACAGTTGCTTTTTTGCCTATTTCCTTTCTTGAGGCTTCCAAGCATCTGGTAGCAGACATTTAAGTTTGAGTCCAAGTTTGCCATGATCTGCATTTAATGAAGCCCCCAAGTGACTGCCCTGTACCAAAGGACAAAGTCAGGCCTAGAGGAGACATGTAGGGTGGCAAGTGCCCCAGGTGGACTGCCCTGGGGAAAACTCTGAAGTCTGGATATGGACTAGGCTGGGAAGGGTAAAAACAATACAGGGGGTTGCAGAATTCAGGTCCTACCTCCCCTGCAAAAAAGGGGGTCAGGTCCCAAGGGTCCCCAAGGTCATGAAGTCAGCTTCTAGAATGAGTGTTCCTTAGTAAAACAAAAGGTGATTGATCACACGCTGAGCCCTTTTAATCACCTAATGGCTGGGGACCTTTGGGTTCCTAGGTTTCTGGTGAGGCCAGGCCAGACACTGTAAGGACACCCAAGTTTGGCCTAGCTTCTCCACATTACAGCCACAACACTGACGCAGACAATTGAAGTATTTGAGAACAATGAAATATGCATGGCTATCTGTGACAGCCCCGCAAAGTCGGGCAATTAGCTGCGTAATCTGAGAGGGGAGCCGGCCCTCAGCAGCCCGAGGCTCCCCATTAGTTAAATGCATTTTGTACGTCCTCATCCCATCAAATCAACTAACACTTTCTTTAATTGGTTCATGAATTATACAGCCGCCCCCTGCATTATAATTTAATCGCCTGTAAACATTCATAGGGCCCCACCAGTAAAGTGTATCGGCGCTCATTAATTCGTTAATTCCAGCAGATGGAAGGGGAGATGGGACGAATGGTTTCAGAACAGAGCGCCTTGGGCAATGGAAGAAGGGAAAAAAGGTGGGGGGCCACTTAGGTTTTTTTTTTTTTCCAGGGCTGTCAGAAACTCAATCTGTGAGCTGTCAGCAGCCTGGACCAGTCCCCCACCCCCTCCACTTCTAGACTGCAGGGAAGTGACTGGTGGATTCATAGGGAGGCTTGTCAACTGGCTTTAAACATCAAGCCAGCGGGTAAACCGGGCCCAATGTAAATTAATTCTTGTCTTACAGCCCCCCTCTCTGTGTCCCCATGAATATTTCATGGCAGGCGGCATAAATATTAATTCTAATAGCTCTGCACAGTGGTTATTATTTCTGTTTTATGACAAATATTCATAAAATATTCAAGACCCTTTTTTAGAACATTTACACACTTGATTGTGAATTTTCCCAGTTTCCTGGGGACACTGTAAACATATTGGGGTTCTCTTGATGGACTCTTCCCCCTTAATTAATACCACTAGCTATTAATATTTAATCAGGCTTGATTTTTTTTTTCCAGAAGTAAAGCCTATTACGTTGCCAAGCCAAAGGGTATTATCTTCCCTTTCTGTCTGTAAAATGGGAAGTTTCTGCCCTCACCTCCTAAGACTCTGACCCCTGGGTAAGCTGACAAAGAATGGCCTTCTTGCCTTTATTTTGAAGACCTTATCTGTTCCCTTTTAAGCAAATGTCTAGACATAGCCCAACTAACTGTAGTGAAATTCTTCACAAGAGGGCTGTTGCTGTTTTTATGCAAGGGTTTTAAGATAATTTTGGAGTAATTAAAGTGTGGGTTTAAGAAACAGTGATGGGCTCCTTAGGCAAGTCAGCCGTGGTTGGGGGATGAGCAGTCTTTTACAGTCTGCATTGTTTCTTTTTGCCCCAAGAGGCAACTAGCTGTGAACCATCCTCCATGAGGAGGGTGAGGAGCAAGTCAGTCCTTGGGCAGCCACAGAGAAACCTGAGCTGTTCAATTCAGCTACATCTTATGAGTTAAGTGGCTTCAGTGTTCACTGTGTGGTCTCTAAGTCTCACTAGACACTTCTGGAATGTTTTAATAACTTGGGGGAATGAATCATGGTTATTTGGCATATAGGAACACAGCAGGGTAGCAGCAGAGCATCTTGGAGTCTGATGTACCTGGAGACTGATGGTCCAGTTTAGAGACAGCACTTGAAATGGTCAGGATCACAGCACCTATGTAGGTGTTTCTCATGGTGGAGGGTGGTGCAGTGATGTGTGACAGCCTGGTACAAAGCTCTGGCACATAGTTGTTGACAAACGTTTTTGATGGGGATGATGATGGTGGTGATTAAGGAAGTGATGCTGCTGCTGCCAGTGATGATGATGACAGCGATGGTGATGACAGTGATGAGGAGAGTGGTATCGGTGATGACAATGGTGATGTGGTGGTCGTAATGTTGATGGTGGTAGTGACAACAATGGTGGTGGTGGTGAGCCAAAAGCCAAAGATTCAAACTGAAGCCAGGAAGCAAAACAACTTTTGAAATCTTCAAGGAGATGGTCCAGGTAGGCCAGTGGGACAAAGAGAAGTAATAATTCCTCAGAATATAACAGCTTTAGCAGGCCCAAGAGAATTGGGCCAAGGAGGGTGAGAATCAGCCTCTGTAAGTCTCAGTTCCCTCTCTTGCATTTGTGACAAGGGCTGGAAACTGTCATGCCTCTGGCTTCCTGAAGGCACAGAGCAGGGGTTATTAGCATGAACGGAAATAAGCACAGTACAGAGGTTTTTAAGGGTACACATCTGGGAGCAGTCCTAGGGTCAAGTCTTGGTCACTTTTCAGCTGAATAACTGTCCAGAGCCTTGCTCTTCATGGCCTTGATGTGTCAGTGTGTTATGTGACCTAGTTCCACAGCCTCACAGGATTCAGTGAGGATTAAGTAAGGCAATGTATTCAAAGGGGCCAGCTCAAGGCTCAAGAATCCCATAGCCATGCCCACACCATAGAAGGGCCATAGTCCTGGCTGGTCCCCAGAGACTGCAGCATATGACAGGCAGTGTGCTCTATCTCCTGAGCCTCTACTCTGTGCGTCATTTCCCAGCTCCATACTTAGTGACGTCAGTCAGGTAGGCAGTTTGCAACTATGTTGGGAGAATTTATACCAGAGAAATGGGCAAATGCTCCAATTTTCAGGATTCCCCGTGACATGCATAAACTGAATTATCAGTAAACCATGAAGCAAGGATGAGGACAAGGAATGTGTGAGCTTTGTACTCCCACCAGTATCAAGATATGGTTACCTTTATTATTCTAGCCATTGGTTTCTGTTATGTTTTTGGAAACAGCATTTCACTATGTTGTCCAGGCTGACCTCAAACCCTTAAACTCAAGGACATCCTCCTGTGCCAGCCTGGTCTACAGAGCAAGTTCCAGGACAGGTTCAAAAGCTATAGAGAAGCCCTGTCTCAGAAAAACAAAACAAAACAAAAAGCGCGCGCGCGCACACACACACACACGCGCGCACACACACACACACACACAACAACAAAACAAAACAAAACAAAACAAAAAAAAAAAACCCTAAAAACCAAAAGACTGGAATTGTGTGTGTATGTGAGAGAGAAGGAGAGAAACAGACACACACACAGACTAGGCCAGAGGTCAGCTATGACTGCCATTCCTTCAGCTGCCCACCTTCTTTTGTGTTAAAACTTACCAAGCAGGCTAAATGGCTATTCACAAACTCCAGGGACTCTCTATCCCCAGCACTGGGATTGTCTGTGCATACCCTCAGGCCCTGTTTTTTTTTTTTCTTTTTTTTCTTTTTAGATGGGTTTTGCAGACTGAGCAGGGCCTTCTGGCCTCCTTGAGCTATCTCCAGAGCCCCAGAATTTAGCTTTTAGGACAGCAGAATGATGGAGGAGTCTGAACACAGATTGGGGGGGGGGGACTGCTCCTGTTAAAATGTTTCAATTTCACAAGTGCCTTGAGGGCTTAGGTAAGGTCTTGTGTCCTGTTGGCCTGGCCTTCTTGTCTCAGGGATGTGGATCTCAGCCTTTTACTATTCATGTGACCCAAAGCCAGGGTGAGGGTGCACATGCCAGCCAGAGAGCTCACCCGATGAAGCCTTACCTGGATGGCTCGAGCAGCTAGCTGCACACTTCTCCCTCCTCACTACTATCCCTTCCAAGCCCCAAGGATGGCCTGAGATGTCTCAGGTTCCCTGGGAACCGTGCTGAAGGGTTTGCTTCACAGGTGGTGGCCAGCTTGTCTCCTGTTACTTTTGCCTTACACTCATTTGCTTTTCTCTGTGGGAAAAGCTTGCAGAACTACCTGGCTCCGACAATTGGCTTTCCCTTAGTGTCTGGGGAGCTCCTGGGTGGCAGTGTGCACAGGAAAAGATTTTTTTTTTCCTTTCTTCTCAGTGGTGAAGGAGGTAGACATTTTAAGTGGGCTTTTAAAAGGAGCTGGATTATGCAGCAGCATCCTGGGTCATTCTCCTTCAACCAGGCTGCTGTGTTTGGAAATGCACTTCGTAAACTGCCAGGAGCGCTCACTAATTTACTAGTTAACAGCAGGGAGGGTGAGTTTGTTGCTTGCCCCTGGAGAGACTGTAGGTACTGCCAGGGTGGGTTTGCACTGTCAATTATGCAGTTTTCAACAAGAACTGGCCGGTGGGAACCCTCGTTTTGAAGGAGTGGGAGCTGGAAGTGAGAGGGACTGTCACTTCTGCTCAAGGCCAGACACAAGATGCCCACGGTGGTAGGATCAGGTGCAGATATTTGCCCTTTGGTTTTTCAGATATGCTTATCAGAGTGAAACAGCCACATGGCAAGCACTTTAAAATCCTGGCCAGAGAGGTCATGTGTCCAGGCTCTCTGCACAGCTCTTCCTGGGCTCAGCCTCTCTCAACAGTGAATTCCAGGAATGTGCAGGTTTGGCCTGTGACCCAGGCACCTGTCTGGAGGGCCAGGAAGCCAACTGCATAGAATTGAAGCTGTGCTTTGCTATGATGGGATCAGGCCAGTTTGTGTGCCGACACCCACCTGCCCACTTTCAGCATGTGTTGGCTCTCAGCATTTGCCGGGGGCAGGAAGTACACAGTACCAACAAGGCAGCCACAGCCCACGTCCTGAACCTTGGTGTGTTTAAGGGATGAACCTGCTACAGTTTTAATCTGGACTGAGCGTCCTCCGGTGGAGAGGTGAGACTGTGTGGTGGAAACTGAGGCTGGGCAGGCAGCTCAGCTGGTGAAGTGTTTTCTGGATCCCTCCCCTGAACTCATGGGAAAACGCCTGGCATGCTAGTACATGGCTATAATCCTAGCCCAGGGAAGGCGGGGACAGGAAGATCCCCAGCTAGCCAGCACTGCTCTAGGAAAATGAGAGACCCTGTCTCAAAGGCGGTGGACAGGGTTCCTTAAGACCACCCTGGAGGATGTTTTGTGGCTTCCATATGCTCATCAGCTAAGAGCATTTGTTACTTTTGTAGATGCCCAGATTTCTATTCCCAGAACCCATGTGTTGGCTCACAACCACCCATAATTCAGTTCCCAGGCATCTGAGGCCATCTATGGCCTTTGTGGGCACCAGGTACATATGTGGTACACAGATATACATGCACATAAAATAAAATTAACTAAACCTAAAAGAAGAAATAAAAGAACTGGCTTCTTCTGCTTTGTGCTCCTGGAACACTGTGGAATTTGCCATTGAAGGAGGACTACCTTGGTGTCATCTTCTCCTTCCATGTCTTGGATGATGCCTCCAGTCTAGCAATGTGCTTTGTCCATCACTCAGCCTCCATCACTCCATCACACTCGTCGTGGTACAGTGAGTGTTTTCACTGGCAGCTCTCTTCTTTCCTGGTCCTCCTTGATGGTGATCACTGTGTAATTCTTCCTGAGAGGAAACACCTGGAGTTATACCACAGCCAGAGACAGCCACAGATGGTCTGGACAGAAAGAGCCCTGGTGCCTTCCAGCCTGAAAGGAAGGCTTCCCATGGCAGAGGCTGAGTCTTTGATATACTTGAAGGAGGAGGCAACTTGAGCCTTTTTCAAAAAACTATCTTCAGACACACGCTTCCCCCTTTGGATATCAGTTTCAGAGATTCCAGAGCAGTTAGCGCACCTGCACATGGATGTTGCCAACTGTGCATGTAGTTCATACTTCTTGAATCAGATATGTGTTTTGAAAATATTTTTCTCATTCTGCCTTATTTGTAAATGTATTTTGATACACAGAGGGCTATTTTTTAAATTACATTTAGTGTGTGTGTGTGTGTGTGTGTGTGTGTGTGTGTGTGTGTGTGTGTGTGTGGGTCAGAGACCAGTTACAGGAATCAGTTGAAGAGGGATAGTGAGAGCAGACCCCTTCCCCTGTTACCAGTGTCAAAGAAAAACATTTCACCTTTTGCATAGTATTGCCTGTTTTGTTGTTGTTGTTTTGTAAGCTGATTTGTAGAGTCCTTTTTCCTCATGCAAGGTGGCATGCACCTGAAATTGTAACCCTCAGAACCCTGAGGCAGGAGAATTGAGAACCCAAGTCTGAACTGGGCTGCATAGCTGTTGATAGCCACCTAGGCTACATAGTGAGACCTGTCTACTTAGTCTAAAAATATAGTGAATTTCACTTTAAATTTAAAGTTGATTAAAAAATACTATTCTCAGATTAAAGCTCACTTAGTTGTAATAATGAATTACTCTTTTAATGTATCATTGGACTTTTAATTTATGCAAAGCTATGCACACTGTATGTTGTGTAAGTTACTTTAACTAAGTAAAGATACATTTGTTTATGCTGCAGAATATTACTTTAACTGTGTAAAGGTGTAATACATTTGTTTATGCTGCTTTAACAATATAAAGATGTGTTGCTGTTTCCCCTTGCCTGCCTAAGGCACCTGACTAGTCTAATGAAGAGCTGAACAGCCAATAGCTAGGCAGAAGAGGGATAGGAGGAGCTGGTGGGCAGAGAGAATAAGTGGGGGAGGGGGAAATCTAGGCTAGAGAGAGGAGAGAACAAGAGAGAAAGAGAGGGACACATCTGGGCCAGAAACCAAGCAGCCTCTAGCCAGCCAGACCTGGAGACAGCAGGAAAGTAAGATACACAGAAAGAAAGGAAGGTAAAAAGCTCTGAAGCCCCCCCCCAAAAAAAATGTTCAGTTTCTCTTCATCTAGCAAGAAACAAGCATGAGCCAAGGCCAAGCACTCATGACCATGACTAATAATATGTCTCCGTGGCTGGCCTGAGAAAGAACATCCCGCTCTGCTTTCCCATTTGTTGGTTAGCTGGTTTTTTTTGTTTTTGTTTTTCCTTGAGTTCATACATGTCCTAGAATATGATACCAAGTGTGCCAGGTGTTTGTGTGTTTTTAATGTGAAGGGTTCCATAATTGGCTCATGTGTGTGAACACCTGGTGCCTTTTGTGAAGGTTCTGGAACCTGTAGGAGGTGGAGCCTATCCAGTAGAAGTCTATCACTGGGGGTTGGGCGCAGGCCGGCCTTCCGTTTTAATGACCCATCCCAGCCTCCCACTTGCTTACCACACCCTGATGGTAGGAACAGCATGAGTGAGCAGCTGCCTCTTTCTCCGGCCACCATGCCTTCTCCATCATGATGCCTGTATCCTTGAACTGTGAGCCAGAATAAATGCTTGCTCCCTCAAATTGCTTCTTGTCATGTATTATGCCATAGCAATAAAGGTAACTGAGGCCGGTGAGATGTCTCTGAGGGTGAGGGCACTTGCCAAGCCTGATGACCTGAGTTCAATCCCTGGGACCCACAGGTGGAAGGAGATAACCAACTCCTGCACGTTGTCTGTAGAGAGTATGAGGTCCTGTGCACAGAAGCAACAAGGAAAGCAGCAGAGTTAAACACACAGGCTGGTCTCTTCAAAAGAAGGAGACATGTACCTGTCTTCCTCCTGGAATGCTGGGAAAGCATGTAGTTCACAACCTGGTGGTCTTTGTTACCTGTAGGGCCAAGCTGCACCTGAATTCCCCCAGACTAGCTTGTTTATTCCCAACTTTCCCTCTAAATCTTGAGCATTGCTTCTCAGTCCACAAAACCATCCTTATGAGAGATGCCATTTGTGCTTTACAACAGCCTCAGAGACTTCTGTTATCTTAGGGCCAGGTTACTCCTGACTCCTTCAGGCATTATGTTTACCTCGGTCGTGCTCCTATACCCTTATCTAGAGCATTGTTTCTGAGACAACAGAACCCCTCTTTATTGAAGAAACCATAGGTACTTTGTAAAGAGTTCCAGTGTAGCTATACAGTGGTGACATTTAATCCCAGCACTTGGGAGACAGAGGCAGGTGGATCTTTGTGAGTTCAAGGACAGCCTGGTCTACAAAGAATTGCAGGATAACTAGGGCTATACACACACACACACACACACACACACACACACACACACACACACACAAAAACCCCAAAAGTGTTTCAATGTAAACATGTCTTAACCTTTGTTGTAACCATGGCAGTGAGTTTACTGTCATCAGGAAACTTTCCCCCAAAATTGTACTATGTTTAAACTTGGCTAAAATAAACCATCCGGTGTCAGACTTCAGAAGTTTGAACCAGCAGCAGCTAACTAAGTCAAGTTGAACCAAGTTTCATTTCTTGCCTCTCCCATAGAGCATGCGGGGAACCCCACAGTTGTTCTTTGACCTTTACAAACTTATTGTGGTGCATGACCCCTACTACCTCCTAAAAAATTAATAAATAAAACGTTAAAAAAAAAAGAGTAACTTTGGATAACTATGAGACAGAACTCTACTGGCTCTGGCCACCTCCCTGATGGCTCTGGGCAAGCTGCCTTCTTCTGGAGGCCCTCTGGGTAAGTTTGGGCTTCCATTTCTCTACTGTCAGGTCATAGATGAAGCTTCCATAGAAAGGGCTGGGGCTGCCTTGCCCGTGCATGGCTTGGCTTGGCTTGGGTCTGCATCCTGCCCGAGCCTGGGTAGCTAGGGGGAGCCTGAGCTCAGTCTAGCCTCTTCGCAGCCCAGGTCACAGCCAAGCCATAGGCATGAGAGAGCTAGAGGGAAAAGGGATCTTCTAGCCAAGAGGAATGGAGCAAGGACGGCCCAGGCAGGGTCTGAATAGCCATACCTGGCTGCCTCAAGGGAACTGGGACAGACCTTCTGCTCCCTGAAACACATACATGCACACAGGAGGAGAGTAATGTCAACTGTGGCCCTAGGGTGACAAAAGTTGGGTCTGGGGTTCCCTTTGGTGACCAAGGTGACTGTTCTTGTCTTATCTGTACCAAGATTTAGTTTATGGAGGTAAATGAGTGAAAACAGAGAGGCCAATGCCCCATAAGACTGCACGTGGAGACACTAAGGGTAGGACGCAGCAGGAGGAAGGGAACAGGGTGGCCGAGGAAGTTGATTGTGGTCCCTGTGGAGGGGAATACACAAGGCAGTGTAGGCTCCATAGTGGCCAATGGATGATTCTTGAGGGCTCTGGGCTAGTAGGCAGTCTTTAGACACCCTAGTATCTGGCACTGGAGTGTTTTTAGCCACTGGAGGAGGGTAGGGCTCTGAGTTCTGAGCTCTGGGTGGGTTTGCTATGTACCCAAAAGTCATGTTGACAGGTCAGCTTTTGATATTTCCAGTGTCAGCTAGGGAGGAGTAGTCTCCCCAGGATTAGCAGGCCCAGGCTCTCAAAGCTTCACCAAGTCCAGACAGTAACAAACATGGCTATTGTGGTCTCTCTGCAGGGTGTTCTTCCTCAATGTGCCATTGGATTCCATCCTGGAGCGACTGACGCTGAGAAGGACTGACCCTGTCACAGGAGAAAGGTAACCCCAACCAACCAGGCCCCTGCAAAGCCACCTCTCCATTAAGGTACTCAGCGCTATTGTGGACCTGCTTCAGGATAGCGATGGCCACTCCAGACAGAGGCTAGAAACAGGCTTGTTTAGTGTGTTCTGGGTGTGTCTTTTGGCTCCCTGTCTGGAAGCGTGAGGGAAGGAGTGTACCAGGCCCGGCTGCAACATGCTGGTTAAGTATCTGGACACTGTATCCCTAGCCCCCAGCTGACTTCCACTTAAGAAATGGCTGCTCCAGACGGTCAGGCTGTTAGTACTTAATAAACAGTATTTAGAAGGATGAAAAAAGACAAGATGAAGCTGGGGAGGTCTCAAATGGTAAAGTGCTTGCCTTGCAAGCATGTGGACCTGGGTTCAATACCCCAGAACACACACAGACACACACAGACAGACACACACAGACCCACAGACAGATACACACCCACACACTCACACACACACACACACACACACACACACACACACAGCAGATACACATACATACTCACTGAGAAACACACATACATACATACATACACACAGAGACACACACACACATAAAAAAATAAATAAGCCCTTTGTGGTGGTATATGCCTTTAATCCTAGCACTTGGGAGGTAGAGGGAGGTGACTTTGAGGCTAACCTGGTCTACTTAAGGAATTTCAGGACAGCCAGGGCTACATAGAGGAAATCCTGTGTGATGGCTATTCTTTGGTTGTCAACTTGACTACATCTGGAATTAACCAGATGTATACCAAGTGGCTGGGTATGCCTGTGATGGATTTTCTTTTCTTTCTCTCTCTCTTTTATTTATTTATTTATTTATTTATTTTTCAAGACAGGGGTTTGTCTCTGTAACGTCCCTGGCTGTCCTGAAAATTCTCTTTGTAGACCAGGCTGGCCTCAAACTCACAGAGATCTGCTTGCCTCTGCCTCCTCAGTGCTGGAATGTTGGAATTAAAGGGATACACTGCCATCCAGGCTCGAGTATTTTCTTAATTAAATTATTTGAATTGAGAAGACCCACTTCTTTTTTCTTTGTTTTGGTTGTTTTTGTTTGTTTGTTTGTTAGTTAGTTTGTTTGTTTGTTTCTCTGTGTAGCCCTAGCTGTCCTGGAACTTGATCTGTAGATCAGGCTGGCCTCAAACTCACAGAGACCTGCCTCTACCTCCTGAGTGCTGGGATTAAAGGCGTGCACCACCACTGCCTGGCAGAACATCCACTTCTAATCTAGATTTTTAGAGCTGAGACAATCCACCTTTAAAATCTGGGCCATGCTTTCTGATGGTAGCCTAAATAAAGGACACGGAAGAAGGAAGCCTGGTCTCTCTGCCTGCTTGCCCTCTCTCTCCCTGACAAGTCCATTCTTCCCCTGGCATTAGAGTCTATTTCTTCGGGATTCTGGCATATACTGAACACCAGCTGAGACAGTCATTCTTGGGGACTGAACAATACTAAATTCTTGGATGTTCTGTTGGTAGACAGCCATTGTTGGACTAGCTGAACCACAGCCTGTAAGCCATTCTAACAAATCTCATATATATATATATATATATATATATATATATATATATATATATATATATATATTCATTCTATCAGTTCTGTTCCTCTAGAGAACACTGATGAATAAAACCTTAAAAAATTCAAAAAAAAAACCCACAAAAAACAAAAAACCCCCAAACAAACCAGGGGCTACAAAGATGAGCACTTGCTGCTCTTCCAGAGGATTTGAGCTTGGGTCCCAGCACCCACAAAAGGTAGCTGACAACCACCTGGAGTTCTAGTTCAGGGAATCTTTTGACCTCCAGCACCTGTACACACGTGACAGGGAGGGAGGGGCTTGCAAAGGGAAAGAAAAGGAAAGAACCTGGGTTTTGTTGTTTGTTTTATTTCAGGTGGGGTCTTACTACACAGCTCTGGCTGGCCTGAAACTTGCAGAAATCTGCTTCCCTGGGCCTCCTGAGTTCTTAGATCAAAGGGAAAACAGGCTCTTACTGTGTCTTTACATTTTGTCCCCTGGCTGACCTCTGTCCTTTCTTTGTACTGGGACCACAACTTCATATCCCAGAAGCCTGAGGCTGGTCCAGGGTGCACCCAGCTAGTGCATGGCTGGCATTTGTGCCTCGTGGTAATGGTGACAGGGCAAGGGCACTCTAGAATGGTCAACAAGAGGATGTCATCTGCTTCCTTCATAGGTTCCATCTTATGTACAAGCCCCCTCCCACTACTGAGGTCCAGGTCCGTCTCCTGCAGAACCCCAAGGACTCAGAGGAGTACATCAGGCTCCGAACAGACCTGTTCTACAGGAACTCCGGGGACCTGGAGCAGTACTATGACCGGGCCATCACTGTCAACGGGGACCAGGACCCATACACAGTCTTCGAGTATATAGAGAGTGGGATAATTAATCCTCTGCCCAAGAAAGTGACTTGATATGTGTGAAACCAGGAGCAAGCCCTGGAGGCACGAGAATCGCCTGCTCAAGACCTTCAACAGACACCTCCCCCTGCCACCCCTGCCAATAAAGATGCTAGACACAACCTCAGGCAGCCTTCTTAGGGAGTCTGAGAACACAGGGCAGAGGAGGCCCATGGGGGGTGCAGTGGAATGCTGGATACTAGGCCTTCCTCTAAAGTCAGATGTAGATGAAGCACCCGAAGCAGCAGCAGCATCCTGTTAGGAATAAGGGTCATGTAGACCATGGCGGATTCCATGGTAGGTGAGGGTAACCAAGGCAGGGGACAAACATGCCAGGCAGACAGAGATTAGTGAGAGGTTTATTAGAAAGGGAAAAGGGGATGCTGGGTGTTGGTGGAACATGCCTTTAATCCCAGCACTCAGGAGGCTGAGGCAGCGGATCTCTGCGAGTTCAAGGCCAGCCTGGTATAGAGTTAGTGCCAGGACAGGCTTCAAAGTGATACAGAGAAACCCTGTCTCCAAAAAAAAAAAAAAAAAAAGAAAGAAAGAAAGAAAGAAAGAAAGAAGAAAAGAAAGAAAGAGAAGAAAAGGGGGAGAAGGAAAGAGAAAAGAAAGAGGTAAAGAGACACAGACAGAGGACAGAAGAGAAGACAGAGACAGGAAAAGTCCTGTCTTGCCCCAGGGGAACAGTAGGGAAGAGAGAGGGGGAAGACAGAGTGGAAAAGCGAGGAGGAAAGATAGAGCAAGAGCATAAGCGGGTGGAGGTCTTTCTTTTAAAGGGGTCCTATATACCTGGGCTGACCAGGGTACTGCCTGAGTGCATTCTGCCAGGTAATGGGCAGGCCAGCATAATGCCTGAATCCTTACGCATCCCACCGTGGGTAGCTGGGTGGGTGCACTGCTCATGTTCTATAGAGGAATGGAAAAACTAGCATGGACATATATTATAAAAGGCACTTAGTGATTGACTTACATGACACCAACTAGGCCAACAATGGCCATCTGCATGTTGGAGACTCTGAGAACCTCATAGCTGCTTCTTTAGACCACAGGGCTAGGTAATCTAGATAATCTGGTGCTGGGGCAGGGAGGATTCCTGGAGGGCCACTGGTCTTTATTCCATACTGAAAGGTTGAAAAAACTAGGTTCTGATACAACAGCATGGTAAGAGTGGCAGCAACAGGGCAGATGCACAATAAGCAAGAAGTGAAGGCAGGTGGGCAAAGAAGGTGCTTCCCACTCCTCAGCTAATCCTCTCAGAGAGACATGCCTCTTCACTGGTCCCCAGTCAGGTCAAGTTGACAACCAAGTTTAGCCACCACAGAGTTGTGGCTCTTCACAGCCTATCTGTCCCTTCCTAGCAGGTGGAATGATAACCACAGCCACCTCTCAGTAACCCAAAGGCTCCAGAGGGGTGATAGGCAGAAACCTCAGCCCAGTGAAGACAAATTCACGTTCTGCTTTAGAACTTCAGCACCAAGGTCCATGCATTGGCATCCATCTGTGGAGACAAGAGGATCAGGAGTTCAAGGGTAGCCTCCAGGCACATGGTTCAAGGTCATTCTGTATTGTACTCAAAAAGAAAAAGTAAAACATGGCGACCAATAGAACTCTAGAGGGACATTGCTTCTATCTGCACTGTCCATGTTGGCAGCCTCTAGCCACAGGGGCTCCTGAAGCACCAGCAGTATGGTTGTGCCACAGAAGAGGTGTTTTCAGTTTTATTAAACTTTTACACAGGAATTTAAACAGCCTCTCGGGCTGGCAGCTGCTCTATGAGCACTGGGGGGGGGTAGGGCCATGGGGGAGACAGGAGGGCTGGGAAGGGGTGGCAGGGCTGCTGAGCCTCTAGTCATCCTCTGCCCTCTGTACAGTCTGCAGGCCCCACAGGGGAAGGTGGGGCAGGGAGACCTGGGTTTGATGGTGTGACTGGAGCTCCTTTCACACATCCTTCCATCATCTCATCCTTCAGGGGGGCCCAGTCAGGCAGGTCCTTAGGTGTCCCACATGCAGATGCAGACCTTGCCTGAGGTCACTTGTCTCCAAATCCAGGATTCCTGGGACCAGGGTGACCTCAGATTCTAGCACTTAGGGCTCTGGGAAACTCAGAGTCTCTGGAACCGATGCCCTTCCATCTTAGGACAGCTCAAATCCACGTAGCAGAGCTCATCCGTGCGCCTGCTCCAGCTAGGTACAGATCTGGCTCCCCTCTCTGCTGAGTGCCCCAGCTTCCATTTCCCTAGGCTGTCAGACCCTGAGCACCATCTCCTGAATCTCCACCAAGGTCTTCCCACCAAGGTATTTGACAGTACACACCCATTTCAGCACATGTCCAGATAGCCAGGTCTCCCTGCAGAATATTCTTAATGTCACACATCAATAAAGCGAAAATGACCTAGTAGGGCGTAGGGCACTTCCTTTCTGCAAAAAGATGGTGCCACAATCTAAACCAACACACTGGCCAAAATGACCTCTTTTTTTTTTTTTTTTCTTTTTTTGGTATGGGTATTTGTCTACATAGTGAGCTCCAGACCAGCCAAGTTTCATAATAAGAATATCTTAGTTAGGGTTACTGTTGCTATAGTGCTGGAGAAGGAGCTAAGAGAATTACATCTGGATCTGAAGGCAGCAGAACAGACCTGTGTCCCATACCGTGTGTAGCTTGAGCATATGAGACCTCAAAGTCTGTCTGCACAGTGACACACTTCCTCCAACAAGACCACACCTACTCCAAGACCACACCTCTTAATCGTGCCACTCCCCATAGGCCAAGCATTCAAACATATGAGTCAATGCACTCTGCCAGCTGAGACATATCTCCAGGCCACAAATGCTTATTGAACTACATCCCCAGCACTAGGTAAATAGTAGAGGAAAAATGACAAAGTTTCTGTGCTCATGTGACTGGCATTTTCCATAAAGAGATAGCAAAAGTGAGATAGAGAAAAAGTCTGATTTCTGATGGCTCTGAGAACCATCTCACCCATAGGTCCCATTAAATACTTGCATCCTCTCATCAGACTTACTTCTTTTTACCTAGCGCTGTCAGTCAAAGTTCCTGAAGGCTCTGGGAGGATTATGGCTAGTCTAGTGGTGTTCCCAGGGGATGAGGAAAGAGGCAATTTAAATGCAGCCACACTCCTATGAGACCCAGTGGAAAGCAAAGGTGGCTTAGATGTTGAGTTTTAAGGCACATAAAGGAATTCAGGGGCATAAAAAAGGCCATATAGTTGACCACAGGATAAATTTCCATTAAAAAAAAACATAGATATCTTTCATTAATGAAATATGTTCCTTGCTTAAAAAAGAAGAAAAATAAAAATACAGTGACAGAATACACATGAATCAAAATGCTCATCCTCCCTGTGACCCAACCTTCAATTGACACCATTGTGGTGACCACAGACAAATCCCTGGAATACAGGGGAAGGTGGGTGGATGGATGAATGGGTGGATGGGTGGATGGGTGGATGGGTGGATGGATGAGTGGGTAGGCTAGAGAAAGAGGAATAGTTTTATAAGTGGACAGGTGGATGAAGTATGATGAGTGGGTGGGTACATGAATGGATGTGTCGGTAGATGGGCAGCTAAGGAGGGATTAACATATGGATAGGAGGATGAGTGATGAGTGGGTAGGTAAATGGATGGAAGGATGGATGGGCACAATGATGTGATTGTATTGCATACACTTGTTTTTAAATTTTTTTATGTGTAGGTGTATTACATATTTGTGCTTGTGTGTGTAGACCAGAGGTGGGTATCTTCTTCATCTTCTGTATCAAGGCAGGATCTTCTGCTGAACCTAGGACTCACTGACTTTCACAAATCTAGCAAGCCAATTTATTCCCCTGTGTTGAGAGTACAGGCAGGGTATGACTACCTGGTATTCTGGCATTTACAGGTGATGGGGATCTTGACACTTGGGTGACAAGCAGTTTGTGCTAAGCCATCTCCCCAGCACTGTGCCATCTGTCTACATACAAGGTCTTTTCCTCCATGACATGAGAATCTTCAGTTTGCTTGAGTGACTAATAGCTACAAAGCCTGACTTTTCTCACAGCCAGAGAACATGGGTCTAGCCAGTAAGATATTTCAGGAAAGCTGCTGTTTTCCTCATTACAATGATAGAGCACTGGGTATGGTAATACACGCCTATAGTCCCAGCCTTGGGGAGGATGAAGCTGGAGGATTATACATTCAAGGCCTATGAGCTACACAGTGAGATCCCATCTCAAAAATAAACAGTCGGGTGGTGGTGGCGCACGCCTTTAGTCCCGGCACTCCAGAGGCGGAGGCAGGCAGATCTCTGTGAATTTGAGGCCAGTCTGGTCTACAGAGCGTGTTCCAGGACAGCCATACACAGTAAAACCCTGTCTTGAAAAACAAAACAACCAAACCAGAACCTGTGGCCGGTGGGACTTACTGTCTGTTCCTGGGAGGTGTAGACATCCGTTCCCTAGAGCACCCTAAGCCCTGTGCCAGGCCTGGGTCTGAATCTTTCTAGGGTTTCTGTGCTGATCATCCAAGGCAGGAGGAGAGCTTAGCCTGCCTGGGGCCCTAGGCTGTGTGGAGGAATAGTTAACGTCTGACCCAGAAGCAGCTTTGGGTGGGAAAAGAAGCACAGAGTGTGGGAAGGCACCTGCTAAAGTGCTTCCTTTCTCCCACTGAGGGTGAGAGCCAGACAGGGAAGGACCTGAGGCAGGACTCCAGCCAGGCCTGGCACCCCTAGACATGTGCCTTCTGTGATACCCGTTCTACAGATGGGGAGACTGACAATGTCATAACCAGTCATGGGAACCTCCAGGCCTTCAGTGTTGGATAGGGACTGCTGGGGCAGTCAGCCTGTGGAACAAGCTTAACCATTGCCTCCTTGCCCTTTCCAGTGAGAGTTAGCCATTGTGGGACTGATTACTCTGGCCATTTCATGTAAGTCAATCTAGTAAATCCTCTTTTAATATTGTATAAAATATACATTAATATATAAGTATATAACACATTTTATGATATAATATACAATATATATTATACATATATGTATTATATATTATTAATAACAGATATTACATGTTATATGTGTTACATATTTATATAAGATATAAATATATTATGACATATGTATTAATATATAATATATTAAATAGTATATAGTTTAATATATATTAAAAGGATGGATTATATATTTACTATTATATTTATATATATTTATTATATATATTAATTCTACTGGAAAAGTCAGGTGCAGTGGTCTATAATCCCAGCACTGGGGCAGATCCCTGCGGCTCAGTGGCCCAGCCAGCCAACCCTTCTTAGCCAGCTCCAGACTGGGGGATGAGCATAATGTGTTTTTAAGACCTTGGTCTCTCCATTATGTTTAAGAGCAAGTAATACCCTCATAGTCCACCTATGTACCTCACCACTAAGGGTACCAGGGTCTATCGGTCCAGGCCAGACACCACAGCACTTAACATCCTGGGAACCATTGGTCACTTTCTCATTTGAGGGCTCTGCTATTCCAGAATCACACTCATCCTTGTCTCACCGTTACTGACAACTTACTGTCAGTCCTGGGCTGGAACACAGCCACCACTGGCCTCTCCCTGACTCCCATGCTGGTCCTGCCTTTTGCTGAAGTTCTGTTCTCTCCAGAGGAGACAGCCGCTGATCACCTGCCTCTCTCCATCAAAGGTGCACTTGGGTCCCTCCCTCAGCATTACACATGTGTCTGTGTCACTGGTTCCCTTAGGATCTGAGCCTCAGACTAGCTGCATCCTATTCTCTCTTCCTTCCTCTATTTTCAAAACTTTAGTGACTATCCAGCATGTCCCCCACCTGTCCTGGAGCTGGGACTGAAAACACATTTTGTTGTTCTTATTGACAGTGCTTGGGATTGAACCCAAGGCCTTGTGCTCTCTGAGCAAGGACCAATGAGCTATAATCCAGTCCCTGAGACTAAAAAGGAATTGAGTTTCTGACCTGGGGGAGGGAGGACAGAGGGGAACCTCTGAAGAGATGTCCAGTGATGGCAGGCACTCTCCATCCTTAAAGGGGAGCCATGTCTGCTGGAACACGGGATTGGGTGTTTCCAACAGCACCCAGCTGGAGCTCAGCATCCTCTCTCATCAGATTTGATGGGTTTGGAAAGCCTTGGTTGTAACTGTAGCTCCTAGAACGCACATAGGTTTTTTTGGGGGAAATCCCAGTCCTCTTCTAAGGCTAGTGATGGTGTCAGTGGCTTTTGATTAAGACTTCACTCCCCCTTGGCATGCACTTGGATGCAGGTGGTTAGGTTGTGGACAGTTAATTTGGAAATTAGAAGGGCATTCCAGTGAGAAAGCCAGACAGGGAAGGAGACCACTGTCCATCCATGGAAAAACTCACTTTCTCCCTTTTGAAGGTTAATTGAATTCTGCTGAGAAGACTCTAGTGCAATGGCCACCCTGCTGTATCCCTAAGGAAATCAGCCAAAAACAAGCCTTTCCTGAGAGGGTGAGTGAGCCGACTGTGCTGAGTCTGACCCTCCCAGCAGAACAATGAACAATTCCAAGCAGCAGCTACACAGACCAGGCCAGGCGCACAAGCAGAGGCTCCACAGGACAGGGGGGTCTCAGCTTATAGGTGGACAGTTTTTAAAAAAGGATGCTAGGTAACCAGAGGGATGGCTATCAAGGAATGCATGCGGGCTGTCAGACTCTCCCTCCAGGAGTCTGTAGGAGTCCTCCAGGTAAGTCTGCGGCTAATGATGGATGGAGCCATAGGGGGCCAGCTGCCACATCCACTACTTGGTGTTTCACCAAGAGCATGTTCCCAGTGTCACTTCCCTGGACAAGCACTATTTAACTGGCATTGTTAACAGTCAGGGGGCTAGGCTAACAAGATGGATCAGTGGATAAAAGCCCTTGCCATGTACACAAGCCTGACAACCTGAGGTTTAATCCCTAGGACCCACAAGAAGGTGGGAAAGAACCAACTCCGCAAAGTGGTCCTTTGGCCTCTACACTTGTGATACATCACCCTCCCAACCATATGCACACAGTAAATTTATTAAACATCCTCCTGGGATCTGAAGCATGGGATGTAGCTCAGTGGTCGTTGGTCAGGCATGTGTGAGGCTCTGAGTGGCTCAATCCCTCAGTACCATACCTTTTAAAAAAGCAACAATGCTTTAAATTATTGGTAAATAAATTAATTCCCCTTACATTACATGGCTAATCATAGTTGTCAATTTGACACATCTGGGAAGGAATTTCAATTGAAAAGTTGCGTGGCAGTGCATGCCTTTAATCCTAGCACTTAGGAGACAGAGGCAGGGGAGTCTCTGAGTTAGAGGCCAGCATGGTCTACAGAGAAACCTTTGTCTTAGAATCTTCACCCCCTTATATACACAAAGAAAAAAGAAAAACAGTAAGAAAGAGAAGCTGCCTCGGTCGGATTGGTTTATGGACATGTCTGTTGAACACGTTCTTGATTTCTAGTTGCTGTAGGAGGACCCAGACCACCATGGGCAGTATCATTCCCTAGGCAGGTGAGCCTTTTAAGAAAAGTAACTGAACAAGTCAGAAGGCAGTGGGCTTTGCTTTAAGCTCTTACTCCCTTTGATGATGGGACTAAAACCAATACCTGCAAGCTAAAACAAACCCATTGCTCACCAGGTTGTTTTGGTCATGGTGTTTATTGAAGCAACAGAAAGCAGCAATTAAGGGTAGCTAGCTACCTTTAAAGAGCTGAATGGCATCAAGGAAGACCCTGACTTCTTTCTCTTTACTTTGTGGGCATCTGGCACCCCAACAGAGGCAACTGGACTTAGATGTGCCTCAGTAAACCATGTGAACCCCAGAAAACAGACACATGATATACAAATACTTGTCATTTGTGAAAGAGAGTGGCTGAGGTTGTTTCTGACTACAGAGCTGCTGAGGCATACAGCTCTCCATAGCCACACCACCTTATGTACAAGGATCACTAGGGCAGCTGTGGGACCCCAAAGCAGAACACTCTAAGAGAAGAGGACTTCCATTTGTGGGGTTAAGTGGACAGCTAGGTAGCTACAGGACAGGAAACACAAGGACCTGCCACCAGGATACCAGTAGGACTGGATACCCACATGAGCCTCCCAAACTAACAGTAGGGCTAGAGACTGACAATGAGAATCCATTTCCACTTTTTTCTTATCTCCCCAGTGTCAAGACTTTTCCTGGGCACTGTGGCCTTAACCTTAGACATGAAACATGAGATCAAAGTGACAATCAAACAAACAAACAAACAAACAAAAAGCTAAACAGGGCTAGGATGTGAGATGTTCTTGTAAACCTCAGTCAGAGCCCTGCCTTCTCCTGTCTTAGTGGCCCTGTGGAGCTGACCGTGGGGGACAGTGAAGGAGGGGAGCCCCACTTCCAGCTCTGCAGCTCCAGGACCTGAGACAGTCCCAGCCTTGGAGGAGCATATAGCTAGCTGCACACGCTAAGGAAACAAGTGGCTGGCTTGTCTGGGTTGGCAGTTATTCCAAGGAACATGTTATTATCCTTAGTTTTTAGCTGGAACCTTGAAAGTTAAAATTGATTAGATAGAAAGAAAAATCCCCTTTGCATAACTGTAAAATTTTCTCTTTATTTAAAAACAGCCAGGTATAAACATACAATTCAAAGCCAAGCACAAACTTTAGCACAAGCATCGGGTAAACAAGGTAAAACCACTAAGCACAACAGACATCTGTTTAAACAAGTGTGATGCTCACATCCATGTCATGTCAAATACAAATGTGAAACAAAGCTTTGGAAAAAACACAATTCATGGGATACTTGTGTTTGGTTTTATATTAGTACCATACAGAGAGACAGTGAGAACACGCACTCACCCTACCACGTTAGCCAAATGCAGACCTGGGGTGAAAACATCACAACACCGTCAATGCCACCTCTTATGCTGTACAACCTAACCAGTTTTGGTTTACTAAGGCAGGTTCTCTCCACACAGCTCAGACCGGCCTTCAACCTGACCCTCCTGCCTCAGCTTCCTGAGCATGTGCCACCATCCCTCATCCAATCTATTGTATTTTTCTTTATGAAAACAGAACTTCATAATAAACCAGTAAATTCCCCGCAGTGTTGAGGATGGAACTTGCTTGAGGCCTTGTGAATGCTAGGCAAGTGCTCTACCCACCAAGCTACCTCAGCCTAGAGATAAGGAACTTTTAATCTTAAAAATAAACAGGAGATTCAGAACTCCAAGATGTGATCTGCTCAACCTAGGACCACATTTTTGCTTGAGAGCTTAGAGTAATTGCGATGCATACCACCCTCATTTCTACTCAGCTCAATCATAAAGAAGGAATACTTAGGCCCTGTTGGTGTACCACACCATCGGGCTCTAAATATAAACTCATGACTAGAATCCTGACTGCATCAGTCTCTCTTCTCCATATAAACATGGCCTTGAATTATAAAACCCATGAACACTGCTTTCTGCCTGCTACTCAGGCAGAGCTGCCATGTCTGTAGGCAGCTAGAAGCAAGGCTACCTTGAGTGTAGCTTAGTTCCATCTAAGGACATTTTACCTATAGTGCACTGAGGTTGAGTTAGACACAAAGCAGATTTAACTTCAAGAATGTCTCAGCTTCAAGAAAGAACAGTTTAGGGTCTAATAACATGAGTGTCTGAGGCACAGCCTAAAGTATATGAGGGGCACTGATGATTCCCAGGAACAAAAGCCAGACAATTCACTTCATTAGACCCTGCAGGGATGACCTTCTAATCCAATACCTCAAGGGGAAGGTAAAGTTGCTTTGACTCTCTACCAGGACATACCATGAGAGGCTGCCAAAGCCTGGATGTGACTCCTGAAGTCCAAGGTGTGCTATGTTGAAAGAGCTTTGAGTATGTGACTGACTGTTGGGGGTCCATGCTGATTTGGAATGAACTCCATTCAGCTCAACATGAACAGTAACACTGTGGTGGCAAGGAACCCCAAGTAAGCCCTTTAAGCACAAGATGCTCATTGTTTCTTCTAGGAAGACCTACAATATGGCTTAGCCTTTAGAAACTTTATCACTATACATCTTTCTGGCCTGAAGTGCATCCTAATGCTGAGAGCTGCCTCTTGGGGAAGGTAAAGCAAAAAGGGGATGACCAGAACCCAAATCTGGTCCATTTCAGGAACTGCAGCCACTCAGCAATCCAGGCCATTTAGCTGCCACCAGAGGTGCAGGGCTCCCTGCGCAGGGCCATGTTCTACCATCCGCATCTTATCTGATACTAAAATAGCCAAGCAAATGATTAAACTTTCCAAATATAGGAGGCAGAGGCAGGCAGATCTGTGAGTTCAAGGCCAGCCTGGTCTACAAAGGGAATTCCAGGATAGCCAGGGCTATAGCATAGTGAAGCCATGTCTCAGAAAACAAAATAATACAAACAGAACATAAAACTTTCCCAATCCAATTAACTTGCTAAGTTTGTTGCTAGGTCTAGCCTACATGCTTCTACATAGATGTTCTTAAAAACTTGCTAGATCCTAGAAGGGACAAGCAGGAAAATGTTACATCTGACCACAGACTTTGCTGGTGCTCACGACAGCTTTGGCAGATCTTGTAGTGGGTAAAGACAGCTTCAAGTCCAGCGGTAAACATACCAAGACTTCATCATGAATACCAACCAGAACAAACTACCAATTTCCTACCTAGAATAATAGAAACCAATAACCCCAGGCAGAGAAGACCAGATACATAGCAGTGTTGTAGCTTGTGGGGTCTCTGTAGTGTGCTCCAGCCTTCTAAATGCAGGGCAGCCATTCAATGGCTACTCTTCCTCCCATGATAAAACAGCTACAACAGCTGCAATTGAAACCACCTCAAGTCTTCCATAAAGCAGCACAAGCACGTTCAAGCTGGAAGAGGACAAGACTAATATCACTCCCATTTTTCCAAGGTCCCTCCAATCAACACTCCAGGGTTCTATACAGTAACCTTTAGAGAAGAATTCAGAAATGCCCTATGCAGGAAGCTGCCATCAATCCTAAATTCTCTTGTTCACCCAATTCTGAAGATTAACATCGATGTATGGTGTGAGTGGGGGGAGTAGGTGTTGGAGGGGAGGGAGGCATCCCTACTAGCTGTGGAGACAATTGGCTGTGGCTGGATTTCAGAGTTCTAAGAATGCCCCTTATTGAGAACTTGTGTTCCAGCTGCCATGTTTCTTCCTGTACTTAAGTACAGATCCTAGAAATCCTTCCATTACTCCTAATTGTTAAAAATGGTCAAAACTGAGCAACTACTTAAAGTAATCAGTTAGGTTCAGACGGGGCTCTTTGCTGCCTCTCAGGTCTGCATAGATACTGTTCTTGAAACAATCTCAAGTAAGGACATTAAAAAAATCTAGCAAACAATTCTTTAAACAGACGGCACAGGGCAACAATCTTAATAGGACATTTCAGAGCATCTTCTGGCAGTGCCTTTTTGGGTCTGTCATCAGTGTGGAGCTATTTTTCACGACAAAAAGTGTGGCAGGATGGCATGTGGTCTGTCTCTCACTGTGGTACCCAAGAACCAAGACATTATTTCTGAAGGGAGGACAGAATGTCTTTCACTATGGATATAAAATCAAAGCAGGAAAGAATGTTAAAATAAAATGTATAAAGGACAATAAAGGAGCAAAGTATTTCATGTTCTGTGCTTTCCACCTCACTTTCCAAAACATGTACAATTTCCAAATGTGTGCACCACAGTCCAATTCATTAGCACCAATCCTAGGAAACTTACTTTAAAAACACAAGACTGTGATTCCAGAATGCTTCAGGTCTGGTTAAGAGCTAGCAGTCAACCAATAGTGTATGTCTCCTCTTTAAGCCCACAGAAAAATACCTGTATTCCAATTATTAAGGACCTTTGGCCGGAGAAGAAATTCCCAGGTCTGTCCACTTGAGCTGCATATACTTGCAGCATAGAGCCCAAGGACCTCCAACTCCACGCTGCCATCTTTCTCCAAAAGTCCCTACATCAACTTTCCCCCCAGATACTCAGTGAAAGGTCTGGATAAGTCAATGTTAAAAATACTGAAGCTTCAATTTAATACTAAAAGAAGAAATACTTCCCCTTTATGTACCAATATCTTGGCCACACAGTTGGATATGAAGTGGGGCTGTGATGAGGGAAGGGGTACTCACTCTCTTCTGACATACTAAGGAGCTGGGTCACAGGAGATAAAAATAAATGACAATTATTAACTTCTAATAGTCACCTGATCATTTGATACATCAAGATTGATTTTATTCTTGGCTTCAAAAATATAGTTTTAGGAAAATGTCTTCCATATGCATGGAAACAAGTCAATGGGCAAATGAGTCTGCTGAGCAAACACCAGCCACACACAGCTTTAGAGACTGTAAGATGTACTGGCACAAGGGGTGTCATGTACCAACCAACTTGAGTCCTCTGGAGCCACAGACAGTTCCAGACCAAAGCAAAGATGAAAACCAAACTCACAGTGAGGTCCTCAGGTTTTCTAGAAGAGCCCATTATGTCTCAAGGGGTAGAAGCTTCCACTCAAACTGCTTTAGGCAAGATGCTTGAAAAGTGGTCCTCACTGGGTGAGGAGCTGGAGGGTGGCTAATGTTCACCTCAAAATGACTCAAACTCTCTGGCATTTAGTCACTGAAAAGATGTCCTTCAATTCCTGAAGATAGTGAGTGTGCTGGTGAAATGAGCTCAGGAACGACCTCCTTCCTTCCAGTCAGAAGAGGGTCTTCTCTCCACTGTCCCACACCAGGCTTCCTCCAGCACACCTGCTCTTCAGGCTCCAGGGCACTTTCTACAGCCGAGTCCATGTTCCTCCATCCTCCTCACTGACACTCAGAAGACAGGAGAATCGCAGAAAGGGCAAGGGCTCTGCAGCAACCTCTTAATCCAGTCGGGATCTGCAAAGACAGTGGGACCAAGGGTCAGCCTCAGGTGACAGGACAGGATGAGCACAGCACTGTAGTGCAGGGGCATGAGGCTCAAGGGCTCAAGCAGTCCAGTTTTTCTGGCCTCAGTTTTCAACATTCTAATGAGGCTGAGCTGAAATGAATGCGTGGTTCCCAAAGGTTGGCCTGTGATGAGATGAAGGCCATGGCAATAGTGAGTGCTTCAGAAAGCAACCTGTGCTGGGCATGGTGATGCACACCTTTAACCCCAGCACTCAGGAGGCAGAGAGGACCATCTCTGTGAGTTTGAGGTCCAGTTTGGTCTGCACAACAAGTTCCAGGACAGCCAGGAGTACATACAGAGAGACCATGTCTCAAGAAATCAACCAATCAAACCCCTAAACAAACAAAAGAGCCCCAAGTGTTTAAATTAAACAAGAACTGTATTCACATGCTATTTTTGTTTTTGAGAAGGGTCTCACTATGTAGTCCAGGCTGGCTCCCTGGCGCTGGCATTACAGCTAAGTATTATTATACTTATAAATTGTTTATAAATTGTGAATAGTATTCTTTTATAAAGTAACAGTAATAGCAACTTTTCAGAAATGTTACCACAGCAAAAAAGTAAACATGCAGTGACAACAGAGCACCCTCCCTCTTGCTCCTGGCCTATGAAATCTCTGCTCTATTCCAGTTTGTTCAGAGCAAGGGTAGGGGGTCTTGTTTTTAAACTCCTACCATGCCTAAACATTAAGTCTCAACTGTAGTAACTGCTTAAGTACTCTCCAAATGTTTTAAAGTAGGATGGGGGGTACAGCCTCAGATGGAGAATTGAGGTCAACTAAAAGCAGATATAGAACCCAAGCTGCCAACATGCAACCTTGAAAGAATTAATTAACAAAAATAAGTACGGACTGAGATTTGGATACTCTAGTTTTCTGTTCACCAAAGCATGTTTGATTCTACAAGCCTGTCTTGCTGGCCTGTTCAGCTGGAGTGGAGGGTTAGTGAAGCTCACATCAACAACCAACATTCTGTGACTATTGGACACCTGATCTTTTGCTTATACCTAAGATTATTTCTTTCCTGTTTTGGATTTTTGAGACTGGTTTCTTTGTGTAGCCTGGCCACACTGGAACTCACTCTGTAGGCTAGGCTGGCCTGGAACCCTTAAGAGATCTGTTTGCCTCTGCCTCCCAAGTGCTGGGATTAAAGGTGCCACCACAGCCCAGCTCTAAGATCTTATTTTCTAACTAGCACTCTCAGAAACAGAAATGTTTGAAAAAACACATAGACCAACCAGGAAGTAGCTCTCAATGGCTTCTAGAAATGCAATACCTGCACCAGGTGCAGCAACAACAATGTTTCTATATATAGCATACTCTGCAGAGCTGTCACCCAAATATAGCCCCTACATACTCCCTTCAGTTAGGCCCTCACACTGGTCCTGGGACCATTTGTTAACTGGTTCCAGCTTCACAGTAACTGCAGAGAGCAGAAATGTGTCTGCTCTGAACCAAGAGCAAGACATTTATATGGTATGGAACCTGACCCCACCCCACCCAAAGGCTAAGCCTGCACCACCTTCTGGAGCAGGGTGCCGGGCAATGCTGTCGTGGAGCAAACACCGTCGGTATATCAAGCTCTGGCAGGACTGGTAGGTTAGAAAGCACCTGAAAGAAAACAGAGTCCAATCAGAGGAGGCTCTTTGGGCCCACCAGCACTGGAAAGCAGTCTGTGCTGAGGGAAATTCCCGTAGTATGTAAACACTCACATATCATGTGCAAAGCCATTCATTAGTTTTTAATATATATGAACTGCCTCAACAAGATGAGGGGACAGGTTTAGTAGACTTCCTAGGGGAGGCCTTACCCTCTCAGAGAAGCAGATGGGAAGAAGGGGGGAGTGGGAACTGGGATTGGAATGTAAAAAATAAATTAACAACAACAACAAAAGATATATGGACTATCTTTAAGAGCCTTTAGGTCTGCCAGGCGTTGGTGGTGCACACCTTTAATCCCAGCTCTCGGGAGGCAGATCAGAGGCAGGAGGATCTCTGTGAGTTCGAGTCCAGCCTCGTCTACAGAGCTAGTTCCAGGATAGGCTCCAAAGCTACACAGAGAAACCCTGTCTCAGAAAAAAAAAAAAAAAAAAAAAAAAAGAATGAGTGAATATGGTTATGAGGATAAAAAAAGAAAAGCAGAAGAATATATAGCATTAGGGGTGTGCATGTGCGTGAGAGAGAGAGAGAGGGAGAGAGAGAGAGAGAGAGAGAGAGAGAGAGAGAGAGAGAGAGAGAGAGAGAGAGAGAGAGAGAGAGAAAGTATTAAATATCTACTGTATCCCTGCAGAAGTCCTCAAGTGGGAGGGGTACCATATAGCCCTGAGCAAAGTAGCCAGTTGTCCTGGATGGAGAAATCTGGGAGCTGAGTTCAGAGCAAGGATGAGGGCTTGAAGAGGCAAGAACAGATTATGAAAGGCTGCAAGTCACTTAGAGAGTTTTAGCTTTTCAATTTAGAAATGGTCAGCTCCTGGAGAGCTTCTGCAGTTTTTGCAGGATTGTGCCTTACAAATGCTAGAGGTATGCTCTACCAGGGACCCATATCCTCAGCCCTAGTGGAGAGAACTGACATGACAAGAGCTGACAAAGACTGAGTATCATGACCACAACTGCAGAGAACAGACGGAAGGTTCGAGTATGGGAGCAGCAGGCCCAGGTAGAAGATAGCCTAACATCATGTGCATGAACAATGGCAGTGTCTAGGCCAGGGCTATAGCAGCAGAAATGATGAGGGGGGCTGGATTCTTTGAGAAGTGCTGAGGCAACACCTAAATAAGGACACCAGGCACATAGGAAGTTAACTTGCAAGTCTGAACTGAAGCAGACACAGACCAATAAAAGAATGCTTTAGGAATGGTGGATGACCAAAATGACAGGTCTAAGGATGGGCACTGAGAAGATGAGGAAATCAGAGGTTGGAGGAAAACTAGAAAGTATGGTTTCTTGGGAGAAGGTAATAAAATATCTCATGGAGGATGGGTGACTGGAAATGAGAACCCACCAAAGTCACTTCTTTGGCTTTGGCTAGGTTAAGGGGACAGGAAGGATTTTTTTCATTACAAAAGCTGTTTATTGCTTCTGCTGTCTGACAACTTCATACATGTATATAATGTATTCTGATTATCCTCTCCAATGCCCTCTCATCTCCTTTTCCATGTCTGTTACATGCCCCTCTCCCCATTATGAAACTTAACCAAAAGAGTACACAAAAACCCTGACTGTAAGGCAAACAGCAACCCAAGTAAACACAGACAGTTCTATTCGTCAAGCAGATGAGCCCTGTGCTACACAAAACTAAGACAGGAGCGGCTTTTGGGGGCTTACCGGAGCCAAATGTGCCCATTGGAACAAACTGCCTGCTTGCGATCCGTGAATGGCAAGATCTCCTTACACAGACTGCAGTGCTCAGGGAAGGTCTGCTTATTCATCTTCTTGGAAATATGTCCAATCAGGACCTGGTGAGATACCACGGGTGGCAGAATGAGGGGTGGATGGGTTTCTGGGAGCAAAGGGTACTCACGGCCAATACAAGATTGTGTCAGGGACAGAAGAGGTGTATATCTACAGGCTAGACTGCTGTCCAAAGAGTTCAAAGCCTGCACCTTCAACAGTGTCAACAGCAAAGTAAAATAAATAGATACAGTGACCCTGACCTCTAGGGTGAACTCTAACCTCAAGGGAGAAATCTCTGAAATCCAAGCTCTCTTGTTTTATTTTAGTCACTTTACAAGTAGTTATAGTGTTTATTTAAGGTGCTTTAAGAAGGAAACTCATTAATTTCCCTGTAGAAATAATTACACTGTCTTTAAAAAAAAAAAAAAAAAAAAAAAGATTTTGTTTGTATGTGTGTCACTTGTGTGCAGGTACCCACAGAGGATTCCTTGAAGCTGGAACTACAGTGGCTGTGAATTGCCATGTGGGTGCTGGAAACAACCTTGGTCCTCTAGAAGAGCAGTAGGGGTTTTCCCAAGCCATAAATGTTTAGTCTTTTAACACAGATTTATAAAATAAAAAGATAATCTGGATTAAAAAAAAAAATAACTTCCCCTTCTGATGGCCCAAAGAGGACTGATCTAGTAGCTCCTGCTTTTGAGATAACCTGAGGGACCCAGCATGGGAGAAGGTACTTTCCTTGGTCCTACTCAGAGTAGCTTTGTTTTGGTGGTGTTGGTGGTCTTGGGAGTGCATGTGGGGCCTTGCACATTCTAGATAAAAACTACCACCAAGTTCCAAAACTGTCTCTTTCAATTTTTAATTCTTTGACGGGGTCTCAGTAAGCTGTCCAGACAGTCTTGAACTTGCTATATATACTCCTGCCTCAGCCTCTGGAGTAGCTACATTATATTACAGACCTGTGCTTCCATACCTGATTTAAATTTTTTACTGAAAAACATACATCTATCTTATTATTTTGTTGGAAAACATCTACACACCCACAGCCTTCACAGCCTTAGAGGCATGGGATATACCAAACCTTAAGCCTCTTCTTTTACTAATAACTCCTACTCTTCTGGTAGTCTACAAGATTTTGTACTCTGGGTTAATTAGGTCACCCAGATCTCAAAGGGTATCTTAATTGCTGATTTGAGCTAGCCATTTAAATTCTTGAAATTTTACAAATTTTTTGTGGGTTTTTTTTGTTTTTTTAAAATTTGTTGATTTTTTTTTTGAGACAGGATCTCATTATGTAGTTCTGGCTGTCCTTGAACTCACTATGTAGACCAAGTTAGCCTCCAACTCACAGAGAACCTCTGCCCCCTTTGTACTGGGATAGAAACATGTACACCAGGCTTAATTTACAAATTTAAGTTATTTTAGTCTTGTTTTTTGGTCTTCAAAATTCTAATTCACAGTCCTTCACAATAGGACAGACACTGTCACTCCTCTTTTCCAGGTAAGCTTAACATCCCAGCAGTGGTGTAGTTGTAAAGATGGCCCAGTATTCTACTGCAGAGCTGGGCCTAAGCTCTGCTTCTATTTACTCTTTGTGGCCTCAATCACAGAGGCCAACTATGCATTCTCTTATGACAATCCTTCTCAAGGAATTTTGGTTCCTGGAGAATAAAAAAATTCCTAATCCTTTTAATGTATAAAGCACTGGTAGACTTTTTGAGATAAAAACAAATACACATTAGGTCTGTGGTATTAACTATTAACAAGTCCTGAGCAGAAGCTAGGAGAGGGGAAAGTGGGGCAGTTGGGAATGAAAAACAGATTGAGAAATATATGCCCAATAGTCACAGAACATTTAAAACTACAGTAAAATCAACACTATAGGCTGAAAGGTCTTTGTATGAAGCAGGTCTAGATTCTTAGAACATAGAAGTCATTCTTTAATTAGAACTCAGATGTTGCAGCAAAGCAGGTTACTGTCTTCCCACTGTTTTCGTAATGGCTTAGCCAGAACCACATAACCATGTTAGACATGGGTCTGCAAGCACACAGCATCTAATCAACAATCCTAAAGGAAAGAATGAAACCCATTACTTTCCACAAATGCTTTTGTTAGCATTTATAGATTTATAAAAATTCTAACCAGTCCCATGATAGTGAAAAACAGAATATTCTTCCAGACAGTTTAAAAGAC
Organism: Cricetiscus sungorus; assembly: GCA_030556225.1. Taxonomy (NCBI): domain Eukaryota; kingdom Metazoa; phylum Chordata; class Mammalia; order Rodentia; family Cricetidae; genus Cricetiscus; species Cricetiscus sungorus. The sequence continues at coordinate 12,683,295 of JANBXA010000132.1, read as the reverse complement.
AGAAAACAGGGTTTAAATGTTGACGTTTTAAAGAAAAGCCACGAACATGACCAGTACCTCTTACTGTGTTTACGATCACTGCAATTTTCCTGTGGGTAGCAGTTTCAGGGATGGACAAATGCACTATGAATTGAGTTGGCAAGGACAGCTATCTGGGCCTCTCAATTTCATTGAGACTTAAGGTAGTGTCAATATCCAGAATATACAGCCTGTTCCTTGGTGGTGTACTCTTTAGGGTTCCACAGCTCTAATGGTGTCCCCCCCAACTAAGCCTGGGAAGCTGGGTAATAGTTTCTTTTCTGTAAGAACCTTTAGAACCCACAGGATGATAACCTGCACCAGAAACCTTACTTGAGGAGCACATCCTACCATATTCCATAAGCTCAAGCCATCCCATTCCTGGGGGAAATTTGAAGTCTGAGGAATACACTGTAGACAAGACTACTACATTATTCCACTACCCAAATAAGCATAACAGCCCAGTTAACAATTGTTTTCTTTACAATACCCAACCTCAAGCCTTTCAAATAGAAAACATACACCCACAATGAACCTTTTTAAAACATGATGGAAGAGAGAACAGGTGGGCATCTCCACTGCTGTGACTGACTATCTGTCACAGACCACTTGCCACCGCAGTCTCCTTGGCTCATCCACGGCCTGGAAATGTCATCTGGAAAACCCTGCACATCAGTCAAAGGCACATAAAAGAACAAAGTATGTCCTTAGCTTCAATCCATATTTCCCATTTCATCTATTTCTCTGTACCACATGCCAATCAGTTACCTCAGTAATATTGATGCAAAAGCCAACCCATGACCCTTTAACAAGTGAGAAGAGCAGATGGTTCACAGGGCTAGTAGTTTCAATAGACACCTACCCGAGCTGTTCTGTCATCATACTCCTCATCAGACATCAAAAAGTTACAGAGTCCCCTGGTAGGTATGCTGGTGTTCTCTGTGATCCAGGTGTGCAGGTACACTTCTCCCAGGACCCGCTTCATGTGCTCCCTGGTCAGGTGCATCTCCACAGCTTCAATCTTCCCTTGGATCTCAAGGAGCTTTTCCTCTATGGGTTCACGGCCTCCGGTGTCTCCCATGGCAGTGAGTGAGTCTTCAGGGGGCTCCTCTGTGTCACCCTCTTTGCTCCTCTCCTGCAGGCCAGCCTTAGTCCCCTGCTTGGAAGTGCCTTCTTCTTGCTGTTCATCCTCACCATCACCCACCCCAGGTGAGTCAACTAGTAAGATCTTTGAGTCCTCATGGGTAGGTTTCCATAAGGCCTCTGAAGGAGATTTTTGCATTGACTGGTACAAAATCCTTAGGAGAAAAAGCTTAAAACGCCAAAAATAGGTGACCCCACTGCTTTCAATCTTTTTTTCCAAAGCTTCATGTAAAAACTGAGGGATATGTTTATCTTTTAAAATTTTCCAGCGGACTAGGTCGATCAAATCCACCTGCTTGAAGAGATTTTGAACTGAGGACTCCAAGAGCTGAGCAGCTGCCTCTTCAAAGGTCTTGAGAGTAACAAACTGGACTTGGTAGTTCTTGTTCACAGGATGCAGGCCATTGACCATGCCCTCAGTGGTGATGATAGCCAGATAAGCACCACAGGGGCTCACTGCAATGCCATGAGTCCTCACCGAGCCAAATACATCTGAGAGTTTAATCAGCTGGTGTTCGAACTTCAATGCAACATCTGTGAAAATGGGAATCAACTGCCTCACCTTCCCATCACTAGAACAGGTATACACTGTTCCATTCTGCTTGTCTGCAGTCATGGAGACGATGGGCAGTGAGTGAAGGCCTGTGACATGGGAATTGTGAACATTCAGACCCGCCTTTGAGATCAAAAGAAGACACCAGAACACATAGGAGCCTCTTGCAGCTACCACTAAACTACAGCTACACTTCTGGTAAGGATGATAAAGTGGTACACATTTGATGCTATGTACAGGCAATTGGTCCATTTCTTTCCACAAGACAACAGGCTGTCTTAAAGTGAAGTAGCCTTTGACTGCTTTGAGATTGACAGGGAGAATTTTTACAGGTCCAAAAGCACTGCCCACAATAAGGCCACTCATTTTCCGATTATTGTGCTCATATTCCCACCAAAACAAAACACTTGGGGAGCTGATTCCTGACTCAATAGTGTTGCATGAAGAAATGGACTCCTTCCCTACAAATGGCAGCTGAAATTGCCACACAGCTATATTCCCATTCTCAAAGAGGACAGCAAGGAGCACACTGCCCACATCTCGGCACTCATTGTTGTGCTTGACTTGCTGAGTAGTACAGATGCCTGACCATTCCATTCTGACTGGGGTCTGCATGCTGTGTCTCCTCTGAAACTCGGCAAAATCCCCCAGGTTTCCCCCAGGACCCTCATTTTTTGAGAGCCTATAACTGGTCTCATAAAGACGTTCTCCATAAATCTCAGTCAGATCAACCAGCTGAACCCACTGGAGTCTGTTGAGGTTCACTTGCACAGTCAAGCGATTGTCCATGGTCAGTGCTGCCAAAAGGCACCTGCCATTTGCATCACAACCCATGGGAGACCAGCTAGTATATTTGAAGCCCCGCATTGGGGGTAATGCCTTCCCCTCAGGGTTGAACATCCTGTCCAACATGAAAGTCTGGCTGATAGTGGGATCTTTAGAGGAAGCAAACTTCTCCTTGCATTCAGCAACTTCTGTTTTTGAGCCAACCTGAAAATAAGAGATATAGAAGCTATCAGATATTTACCCATGGTAACTGATTTCCATTAACATACAGAACAATTTTATATTAATTCTGCTAATTTTGACATTATATGCATTTAAAAGATCAAACAGCCAGGTGTGGTGATGCACACTTGTTAATACAAGCACACTGGGAGCTGAGGCAGGAAAATCGAATGTTCAGCCAGCCAAAGTTGAGGTAGAACAACTCTATCTCAAAACAAAACAAACAAAAATAACAACAACAAAAAAATTGGATTATGTAAAGATTAAATGTGCATTTACTCAAGGAAATGTCCTTTTTTGTTTTTTACAGACTCAATAAATGTGACTCACTTAATTGCTGGGTTTTCAGATTCTTCTTAGAATTGGCCTATGGAATACAGTTGATCCACAAGAGCAAAGAAAACACTTAGCTCTGAGCCAGTCACAAAACAACAGCAGTTTTAAAAGTTAGGGGAGAATGTACATATATTCATTTTTGCTATATTAGATAGCTAGATTTTCATAATAGCTTTGTGACACACACTGAAGATCAAACCAATGGCCTCATGCATACTAAATAAATAATCTACCACTGAGTTACATTTCCAGCCAACCTCAGCCTTTTTATTTTTATTCTCCTTTTTCTCACTCCACCTTCTAGAGGCAAGTTCTCTTGTTTCTGCTGTGCTTGTGTTCTCCAGGTTAGCTAGCTGGTCAGCTTCCCCATGATGCTTCCATCTCTACCTTCCATTTCACTATAGGAATGTTGGGATATACAGAGGCAAGCCATCATGTAGCACATTGGGCTTTTTCCAGGGATTGGACTAAAGTAAACAGGCTTGTGCTTTTTGTCCACTAAACTTCCTCATTAACCAACTCCAGGCCCTTTAATCTGCAGTTTCTTTAGCAGATTACACACATTTAACACCAATTGCCCTGCCCTGCCTACTCTTGCTATAAGCTGGCTCCTATAAGACATCTTTATTCCACCCACTCCTTTTCCTGGCTTCCGTGCCTAACTTGCTCCTTCTCATCTATCCTACCAGGGCTAGTCCTATGTGGCCTCAGATCATTCTAGCTTTGCTTCATCACTCCCTGTCTAGGTCTGTAAGACGTATCAAGTGCTCAGCCAAATGATGAAAATTCTGTTAAGATTTTAAAGGGACAGTAAAGATAGAGGAAGTTATAAATGACTAAAATTATAGCCAAGAAGGCAAAAGCCAAAACAAACAAAACTACAAAGGTTGATCTAAAGATATTCTCAATATACTGAAAGGTAGAAGAACTCCACCTATTATTTTCAGAAAAATAAATAAAAGGCATGGTGGTACACATCTGTAATCTCAGCAGTTGGGACACAGAGCCAGGAGTATCACCCTAGCAAGTTCCAGGCCAGTCAGGGATTATGTAGCCAGACTTATTTAAAAAAAGCCAAAGGGCTGGGCAGTGGTGGCACATGCCTTTAGCCCTATCACTCTGGAGGTAGAGGCAGGCCCATCTTTGTGAGTTCCAAGCCAGCCTGTTCTACAAAGCAAGTTCCAGGTGTTACACAGAGAAACCCTGTCTCAAGCAAACAAACAAAACTAAAGAAACCAGAATCTTCTGTCCTCAATCTTTCTTCAGAGACTTAAAAACAAAAACAAACAAACAAAAAGCCAAAGAAACAAAGGAGAAAAGTAAAAAAAAAAAAAGCAAAACAAAAAAACCTTTCCATTTTGATTTTAGTTCCAATCTTTTTAAGAAATTTAATCTTGGAAATGGAAAAGATAAGACATGATTAGAAGGGAGTTCAAGTCCTTTTAATATATGAATTTACTAAATGATTTGATAAGTTCCCAAGCACTGAAGTTAAACTCTAGAACACAGACAAACCTTGGAAAATACTCATTAAGAACCAGTGTCTATATCCCAGCAAAATTTAAGACACTGTTTTAAAATGTTAATCATACACAAGCTGTTAAGCCTAATTAATAACAAAATTCCTCAACATAACAGCAGTGAACACTACAGTGTGCAATAACAACAGAGCTGGGGTCATCGCTCAGTCAGTAAACAATCTGCCCTGCAAGCACAAAGTAACAGAACTTAAACTCAGAACTCCCTGCAAGCACAAAGTAACAGAACTTAAACTCAGAACTCATGTAAAAATCTAGGTACAGTACGAGCCTGTAAACTTGGTGAGGCAGAGGTAGCAGATTCCTAGACCTCACTTAGCCAACTTTTCCGAAAATGCTCCTAGAAAATATATATGGACAGATAAGGAAGTGCTCAATATTACCCTCCACCCCTCCTAGAAGTAATGGGGAGCATATAAATGCATTGGCCAGGGAACCATAAACACATTTAATCAGAGCTGGGCAAACTTTTAATTTAAAAGTAGAATCATCCAGGTTTTGAAACAGAACTGTAGCCAAAATATCCCAATTTCACAGCATATAGAGATGAGGAACAGCACTGATCTTGAATAGCGAGATAATTTCTAACACATAATTAAATTTGAATTTCTTTAGTTGATTACATCTCTCTTCCTAACTTTTTCCATCACAAAACCAGTTAGCAAATGTGAACAAGCACTCAGATGTCCAAGGACCTAAACAATTGAAAGCTGAGTTTCCAGAGGCTGCCAGAGGCCATGACTCAATCATTTACTGGTCAGTGGTCAGTTTCAAGCTAACCACTACCAATATAAAAGCTGACACAGGAAGCCTCATCTGAAACTTCAAGTAGCACAGAGCTACTTGAAGATAAAGGATGTGTGATTTCCAAACACAGACAATAATTCATTTCATGTAGTAGGCATGGATAATTCTTCTGTAAGCAACTGATACACAGTAAGACTAGGTCATAAATAGCATTAGGATTTGGAACTGTACCAGTAGTCTAATGGGAGAATACAGACTTATTCCTTTTAAAGATTTTTTTTTTTTTTTTTTTTTTATGTGTTTGAGTGGTTGCCTACTTGTATGTATTTGTCCTATATGTGCATGCCTGGTGCTCACAGGCCAGATATGGTGTAAAATACTCTAGAGGAATTATAGCTGTAAGCTGTCCAATGTGGACTGCGAACTGAGCCCAGGTCCTTAGCAAAAGCAGCAAAATGCTCTTAACTGATGAGCCATCTCACCAGCCCTGTGACTTATTCTTAAGTCACTATTTTCTTGTTTTTAATTAACTTTTATCATTCAACTTCCTATAATATAATTTCAGTACTAAGACAGAAGCTTACAAATAACTGATAATGTTTAAGCTGTGATCTAACAGAATCATAGAGCAATAGCTTCAAAAAAGGTTTAGTACTGCTTTAGCTGTGCTGCATACTAAATTCACCCCCTATGTTAAAAATTACCTGTTATTTGAGTTAAAACAGTAGCTAGCTGGACAACACTGAATAGATTTAAACACTGAATAGAGACCATCTCTATGTAGGGCACAGAAAAACTAACAGATTTCTTTATATTCCTATTGTAACAACCAAGGCCTCTTCTCCTAAATTCTATCAATTTAGAGGGCTATATAAAGATTTTCTGCTACTATTTAAATAGTGTGAAAAAAGTAGCAATAAGTTGGTCAATTTATCAGAATGTTAGTATCACCTTCAAACCTTTTTGAACAGACAGTCAAGTTGACCCATAATTCAATCTGTAAACCTGTAATCCCAGGCAGGATTATCAAACTCACAATACTATTTAAAAAGAAAACAAGATGTATTATCCAATTCAACATTGTGTTTGAAATTTGAATTAAGTGTGTTAAAAAGAGCTCATGAGGGCTACTCAAACTGTACCCATGACTAATGGCCCAGATTTGGAATGGCTGTCTAGAAGAATGTGGAAAAACTTTGCTTTCAAATAAACATACTGCTATATGGGTATGTAGCTTTATAGCAAGCACTCTTTGCTTTTTAGATTACATTGTTTGTTCATGACCTGTCAAAGAATGTAAGTTCCTTTGAGGATCGTTCTCTACTCTGATTTATCCCAGAACATCAGTAGGCACTCACTCACTCACTCTGACAGACTACGTACTGTAACTACATACAGAGCTATACGGGAAGTAAGTAAGCTTTTATATTTCTAGGCTACAAAAAAGGAACAGCATTGCTCACAACTTTAAAATACATCGTGTTTGAAAATGGTGACATTAACACAATAAAACTTTGGAACTCTATAAAGTTTAGGGACAAACTTAGGTTATGTGGAGTTGAAGGCATTGAATTTACAGAGACCTTGGACTTGCACTAGATGCTCTCTGAGGTTTTATTTTTTGTTCCACTTGCAAAGATTTTAAGAGTATAAACCACTAGTTACCTGTAAGACAAGTTTTTCTTCTCAAAGCAAAAGTGGCACAAAGGGTACATGCAATACAGTATATAAAAAAAAAAAAAATGCCAGCCTAGGGCCTCCTGGAGTTGACCTAGACAATAGGGGCAATAGTAGAGGCAGGTCTGGGGCTGGGTCAAGCAGGTGTGGGTGTGTGTGTGTGGGGGGGTGGAGTCTCAGAAAGCACCTGGGCAATCGTAATCCGTGCTCAATGCCCACCACAAAAAGAGGAACGGATGTCGGAACCTGGAAGGAGTACAGGGGTTGGGGGGACCACAGTGTATTGGTAGAGGGGTGTCTACCGTAACCACTTTCAAGGCTTTTTAGAAGCTATGGCGATGTTTGCCCCTTGATTCTTAAGAGTTGGATGAACAGGGATGTCGGGGCCTATAAAGATGGCTCTGATTCATCTTGCCTCAAGGTCAGAGAGTTCAAAACTGTCCTTGGTGAGTCAAAAGACCTAAAGGTCTAAGGCTTGGCTCCTGCAGGATGTTTTGGTCTTGGTGGCGGATGTTTTATCTAAATAACAACACTTGGGCTGAGGTGTGACTTGGACGGACTCTCAAGGTAGGATAACAGGTGTGGTTAGCAAATGCTGGAGGATTAAGGGAAGACTGTTCCTTACACATGATTAAAAAAAAAAAGTCTTCAGCCATGTCTCCCTTTTGGTTGGGATACTTAAGAACGTTGAAGAATAAATTTGGGGTGTTCACTATTCAATGAATTGCCCTTCTGACTCTATCCTGTGTCTCTTTCTTAGCGTTTCTCAATCCACATACCCCCTGTCAGGTACAAACCGGGTGAGGAGGCTGGATCTGACTGAAGCCACACAAAGACCGGTTACTGTCACAACCTGGGGCTACTACAGGCGCTCACAGCACGGAACCCTAGAGCCAGGTGCATGCCTGACTTCCCTTGGGATCGGTGACGCGTCCGTGGGAGAACCACAGGCGGTGAACCCGAGGTTGAGCCACGGAGGTGACTTACTTTGAGGAGGCAGCTGTTGAGAGGTGCGGGCACTGAGGTGCGGTGGATCACCAGGTCCTGGCCTGGGTTGTGCACATCGCAGATAAGCTCCAGGACCGCGATGCTGCGGGCCGTGGACACTGACACGCGGTGGTCCTCAGACCAGGCCAGTGGCTCCAAGCCGCTCACCGCGTACTGCAGCTTCACGGCCGGCTCCCGCCGAGTAACCATGAGGCGGAACGCGGCGCTGGGCCCGGGGGCCGCTTCGGTCGCGGACTCCTTTCCGCCCCCTTCGCCCTCCTCCTCTGGAGACGGGGAGGGCTCTTCTGCCGTGGGCCCCACCCGGGCCTGGTCCGCCTCGCTCATCTTCCTTGGGGTGCAGAGGTCGGGTTCCAGGGCGCACAGGGCCCTCACCACTGTTCCCCGGCAGCCCCCAACACCTCGACGCCGCCCCCAGCACCCTTCGCGGCCGTTTGCTCCCCTCAGGCCCGGAGCGCCACCGAGCCAGAAAGGACCCCGCCGTTGCTAGGCAACACCACCCTGCTAGGTGGCCGCGGAGCTGCCTGTCTGGAAAGTGCGCTCCAGGCGGGCTGACCCGTGGCGCGCCTGTGACTGAGAGTAGAAGGTGGGAGGTCGCTTTGCTAGTTGCTGGGTGCTAGGACTGACTAAGAACCCGTGGAAGAGTGAGTCTCATGTGGGTGTTTGAGATGCTAAGAAGACCAGCGTGGCGGCTGAAGGAGACCCCGCCAGGTGGGCGGCGCGCGGCCTCTTCCGGTTTCTGAGGTATTCGGGGCCTCTTGGCTTCGGCCGGTGCGCGCGCTACCGCGACTCCAGGACCCGGAAGGGGCGGCGGTGCCCGGGCAATAGCTGCCAAGTACCTCACCATCCACGTGCTGCTCGAACTTCTGGCTCGGTCCGCAGCCCCGCGTCCGGGCCATGGCTACCGCCTGCAGCTCGCTCCCAGACCGACCTCCCAGGACATACTTCGGACTCCCCGAGACCCAGACGAGGCGGGTGAGTTCAACCCCAGTCCGGGAGCTGCGGTGCTCATCAGATCGGGTTGAGTTCTTCAAGCTGACTACTGGAGGAACCGGCGGGAGGCGCTCGAAAACACGTGCGTCAGCCGGCAACCTCGCCTTGGGGACGAGAGCCGGACGGGCTCCTAAAAGTAGCTGAAGAATTAGATAGGGTGGGGATTGAAGGCTGTAGGAACCCGTCAAGTTCCCGAGACTAGTCTCATAGGGTTAGGATTGGAGGCTGGAATGCCCCCAACACATGACCGTCATGCAGATCTTGACTCCTGAGCCGGTCCTTCTGCTGTAAGCAAGGTTACATTCTGTTAGGAATGGGGATTGGATTAATTTCTTTGAAGAGCTTTTAAAGCGGAGGTTTTCATCCAAGTAGCCGGGAAAAGGTGGCTTAAAACGAACCCTACAGGAGCAAATAGCTCATTTTAGGGCTGTTGGTTTATTTTTTTAGAAAGTCTCATGTAGTCTGTTGGAAAATCAAATGTGATTGAAGGTTTCATTCCCCCCCACACACACCCAAAAGATAATACATAATTCCATGGAAATTGAAAAACAAATTTCGGGTGAGTTCAGATCAACCAATGTTTTGAAGATAAATTTTGATTATGTAACTGTCATTGCCTAGTTTCACTTTGGTAGAAGGAAGGAGGGACCTTAATAAGCTTAGGAGTAAGGAGTCTATAGCAAGCCTTTGGTATAGCTGAAACTATGTTTGAGGAGAAATACACAGATAAGCCTTGAGGGTAGTGGAAGAGGGGGCATAGGATTTGTAACACACTAGCCTATGATAGTTTCTCCTGTCCGTAAATAGGAACATTTATTTGTTTCTTAGATTGTTGTGAGGTTCCAATGGGATAATGCTTGTGATAACTGTGTATTGTCTGGCCCTTAGAGGCAGTTGCTGAGTGCCAAAAATAAAAACAAAAGCAATGTTGTTTGCATTTGGGGAAGTAGATGGCTGCATTAGGTAATCAATATTGGATCAGCATGGTGCTTGTGTCATGTGAAGAGCTCACTTAGTATATGCAGGCTTTTGATTCCATCCTCAACTATACAAAAAAGAAAGAAAATTCCAAAATTTTATTGAGTGAACAGAGTAAATAAGCAGATTATCTAGTTTTTGATTACTTCAACTGGTGTTTCTAAAGTGGTTGATCAAGAGGTAACTTCTATGTGCTGCCCATGACTTATGTTTATACACACAAAACCAAGAAAAAAAGATGCTGCAGGTATCCGTGGAGGCCTAACTACATCTGTGATTTGGTTTATATATCCAAATGGGAGTGCACATCTGAGATGTGCAGATTTGCTCATAGTGAAAATTCAGGGTGGGTAGCTAATATATGGAATTTGGGAGTACCTACACAGCTTAAATTGGGCTGCTCTGTCTTCATACTATGCAAAATACTTTATTTTTTTTAAGATGTTTTCCTTAAGAAAAAACTGATTATTTACTGATTATTAAAGTAATACATAATGCAAACCCATACCCAGAAATAATTTTTAATATTTTAATGTATAGCCTTCAAAAAAACCCACATAATGATGATATTTTCTAATCAAATAGGATATAGTTAATCAGGCATCTCAGCATTATCTTCATGGAAGAACATAGTACATTCTGGAAATTTAAGAAAGTTTGACGAAGCTGAGGACATGGGTAGAGGTTGTATTCTGAGGCTTCCTAGATCTTGTTGCAGATATTTCAGAGATAGCCTAACAGCACTGGAAAACCTGCTTCAATCCACTCCAAGCACTTGCTTTGTTTGTTTGTGATAGGCTCTTACTCTGTAGCCTGGTGGTCTGGAACTCACTTTGTAGCTCAGGCTGGCCTAAAACCAGCAGTCCTCCTGCCTAAGTCGTGACTGCTGAGCTTGTTTGTGTAAGCCACCATGCTAGTTTCTGGGTGCTTGCTTTTAGAGAGACCTTGACTTAACTGTAAAGGGTGAGTAGGATGCTGTGGTGTCTAAAATCTGTGTACTACCTGCTTTGTTTAGTTCAAAGAAGGGAAAAGGAAAAGTGTGCAAAGGAGGCTGTAAGCTCGCTCTGTTTTGCTGCAACAGCATTCTTCAGACTGGTGCCTGGTGTTCAAGGAGTCAGGTCTTGTCTTGATTGGTAGAAAAGCTTCCTGAACCTGAGATTGGCCTGTAGCAGAATTGGTTGTATCCTGAAGTGGTGGAGGTTAGGAAACCTGTATCTTGAAGTGGTGGAGCCCCAGGAAATCTGTAGTGGCTGGCCTTCAGACCTTTGTGACTATCAGGTGAGGCTTTCGAATTGCATGCTCTCTGAAAAATGATCCAGCAGATCTGAGAGTTGACTCCATTTTTATTTAACTGGAAAATTTATAAACTTGGAACTTTGCAAAACCAAATTTTAAGGTGAAATAGGCTAGTACTCACTTTATTGATATTCAGTACTTGAAATTGTGTTTATTGAATTCCTTAAAGGAATTCTTAAGATTGCCAGGAAAGAGACTTGTCCTTTTTCATTGATAGGTTGGTCTGAAACTGACAGTCTTGGTGAAACAAGTCAGTGTGTAAACCAAAGTTTATATTTCAAGTGACGAGGAGAACAATGCATTCTAAAACTCAGAATTAGAAGCACTGACTATCATATATCCTTGTGCAGCTTGGAAGAAAAGGCCAAAGAAAATAGAAGGATCTGATACTTTTTATAGGGTAGTGTTTTCTCAACCTTCCTAATGTTGTGATCCTTTAATACAGTTCCTCATGTTGTGGTGACCCCCAACCATAAAATTACTTTTGCTGCTATTTCATAACCATAATTTTGCTACTGTTATGAATCTTAATGTAATATCCAATATACAGGATATCTGATATGTGACCCCTGTGAAAAGGTTGTTTGACCCCTGGGTTGCCACCCAGAAGTTGAGAACCACTGTTCTTGAGAAAGTTTGGGCACCATGCATTTAATTACATTCCTGTCATGATAATAAGCAACAGGCAAGAAGTGCCTAATGGTGTATGTCTATGATCAGCAGTCAGGCAGGGACTTTGAAGGCTAGAAAAGTTGGAAACAATACGATGGAAGTGATGGATGGAGAGGCACTCTCATTTGGAGTGGGGACTGCAAGTAGGAACTGACTCCAGACCATCTGAATCTGAGCAGCTTGAGGGGAGAGGATGACAGATCCAAACCCTAGGGAAGAACAGTAATGATAGTTTCCGCTTCCTGGGCATGAGCTAGGATTCAACACCCATTCACCTCTTCAGTCTCTTCTTAACATGCTTTATTAGTAGAAAAGAACAGACTCCATTCCCCTGTGTGCCTCTGTTCTCACACAAAATGGATTCCTAGAAGTGTGGGTTAACTTAGTAAACATTTATGCTTCACAAGGTAGGTTCTTGCTTCCTTAGAACAGACTGAATTGGTTAATGTCAGCTGGCAGGACTCTTCTGTCTTCATGATTCCCACTCTCATCTTCGATGACTTATAAGTTTAGATGGGTGGAGGTCTTATAGATGAATGGACTGAGATTGTATGTCTTTCCCCTCCTCCACTCCATTTCAGATGAAGCCAAAGAATCTGGTTGTAAACCCTAAACTGATGGTTGGCATATGGGGCATAATGATCTCTGCAGGAAGAGATACATTTTGTGGGCAGTCAGGCTTCACTCTGAGGATTGTCTTCATGGACTAATGCACCTCTTCTTGATCTTTCCTTTTGGGAACAACACAGCAAGCAGAGGCTACCAAGAGAAAGTACCAAGTGTCCAGTGGTGCTCCACCAGCAAAACGGAAGAATGAAATATCCTCTCTTCCAGCCAAGAAAACCAATGATAAAGAAACTCCAAGAACATTTAAGGGGAGTGCACGCAAAACGCTTCCTCCAAAGAAGTACTTGGACAGTACAGGCAATGGAAGACAAGAGAAGCCGTGCATCAAGACTTCGTCACTGTTTAAAAACAATCCTGAGATCCCAGAACTCCACAGGTGTGTTTTGTGGGGCAGGTGTGCCTCAGGTGTGAGCAGTCACGGATGTCGACTTTTCCTTTGCCACCTTGGCACTGAGGCACACTTTGTCTTTCCTCTGCAGAGCTGTAGTAAAGCAGGCTCGAGAGCAAGTGTTCTCTCCAGAGGCTTTCCAGGAGCTGGACCTCCACCCACACCTAGTAAGTGTCTCACCCTGCTCTGCAGGTGCTGTGGTCTGTGTTCTTGTTCAGTCTGTTTCTGCTCTTGGCTACCGGTGTGAACTCAGGTGATGGGGCATTCCCTGACTGCAGCCTGGGTGGTGGTTCTCCCTCCTATCCAGTGATTTTTAAGAAGTGTTGACTTTCCTCACTCAATTTAGTTTCTGTTCTAGACTTCATTTATTGGGCTTAAAGCAGCTTTCTAATTACTGGTGGATGTGGTAAAACTGGTGGTAGATGTGTCTGTGGCCTTGGGAAGGGAGCTAAGCTGGCTTCTTACTGCCAAGAGACATGCACATTTTTTGGAGAGTGATGGCAGAAAAGGCTGTTTAAAGTGTGTTTTCTGCCAGCAAATGGATACTTTCTTTCCCCTTTTGTTTAATACCATGAGTAAGTTTTCTAGTGACTGTGAAAAAGGAGAGAAAAACACATATCCTTTGAAGCCTAGATTCTCTTTTTGGGAGGCTGATTGTTTCTCAGCCTGCGTGTTAGATGGTTAGGTGATGAGTTGTGAGGGTTGCCTTGTGCATTGTCACTTTGTAATAGCATCATAATTCTACAAACTAGGAACCCACCTGTAAAAACCAAAAGTCCTCCAGGTTCTGTAGGGTTGAGGGTAAAACCCCACCACAACCTCCCTCCCATTGAAAATACTGGAATTTAATATTATAAATATCAAGTGCTATTGTCACCCCACTATTTTTTGTTTTTATATTATTTACTATATTTGCATTAAATTGATACACTTTTTTTTTTATTCTCTTCTAGATTTCCACAATAAATACAGTCTTAAAAATGACAAGTATGACCAGGTAAGAGGCCAAGGCTATTCTAGTTTTTACTTAGGGTTTCATGAGTACAACCAGATAAAATTCCAGTTGTCCATGGAGGGCAGAACACATTTGTGTCTTTGTGCTGGGAATAGCACAGACTGCTAAAGGACATGACATGACACTTAGTCTGTGGGGCTCCCCACCTGCTTGCAGGCAGACCAGGTTTCTTTCCATTTCTGCACTCGGCTCCCTACTGCAAGACAGCTGGGTTAGGACATCTGCCATCAGGGCATCTCTGAAAATGATTTGGGCCAAAATATAGCATTTGATCATGTTATTTCTTAGCAATAAAAATGAGGTCAGTCAAGAAATGGGGGTAAATATTTGCTCGGATGCAGTGGGATACTGAAAAGGTATTCTAAATGCCTTCTGATGGGAGACACTTGTAAGAGAGAAATTCAGAGTTAAAGTATAAACTGAGTTGTAGAGTCATAGTTCACTTAGCATAAGTAAAAAGCAAGAACCCAAGAATACTAAAGAACCACCAGCTTTTTCCATTTTGTTTTGTTTTTGTTTTTGAGACAGTCTCATAGCCCAGCTCAGTTGGCCTCAAACTTATTTTCCTCTTACCTCATCTTCCCAAATGCTAGGATTAAAGGCTTGGTTTGCTTGTTGGTTCAACCAAATTTAAATGAGTTCTCTATCCATTTTGGTCTTGGGATTCAATGTACATATTGATAGTGTTCTCAGTATGTGTGGCCATTTTTCGAAGGGAGCTGCTGCTGATGCTACGTGGGTGGCCAGAAAGCTTTCTTTTGTTTTTCTGTCTGGAAATCTTATCTGTGTTACATGTTCCCAATCCCATGTTGAACAGTGGGCAGGAGGGTGTGTAATATACTTTGGGAGTGACTCTGATTTATTGTTATGCCTATCCTTTTTCTTTCTTTCTTTTTTTTTTTTTTTTTTTTTTTCCAAGATAGGTTTTCTCTGTGTAGCCCTGGAACTCAACTTTTTAAATCAGGCTGGCTTCAAACTCACAGAGAATCTACTGCTTCTGTTGGGATTAAAGGCATGCATCACCATACCCAACCAATTTTTTTGTTTTGTTTTAATTTTTAATATTGCAGCCAGTCTCTGGCTTACGTCCCCTCTTTCAGCCAAGTTCCAGAAGTTTAAGTTCATTCTGGTCACCGGAATGTTCTCAGCATTTTCTCTCAATGAAATAACTTTGGGTAGTAAGTAGACAGAGCCAAACACCAGGTATTTGCAAGTCGAGTAACCTGTGTATCTGCCTGCATGTGTGACTGAGCCATGTGGTAAAGAAGAGGTGTGTTCTCTCTTTTGGGTGTTCCAGTGTTCAGAAGCAGTGTATCCCAGTGCTGCTGGAAGGCAGAGATGCCCTTGTGCGGTCCCAGACGGGCTCAGGTCAGTTGCTGTTTGCCCTGCCCCTTATCCCAAGGCACCTAGCCCATGATTATGTGCTAGGCTCTTTAGGAAGGTGTCTGTGGTGACAGAGTCTGTTTTGTCTTTTCTGGGGAGGGTGGCCATGCTTGCTTTTGATGGGAGGCCCAAAGTTGTAACTGAAGGAAGGTGGTGATGCTTCTATGGTCAGTAGTGATGAGGGAGTATTCATAGTTGAGCTCTGCTGTTTCTGTGTGCCTACTGTCATTCATAGTGGCCAGTCGGTTTTCACTATGGATAGAGTGACTATGGTTTGAAAGCAGTTCTGGCCTGAGCATAGTCAATGTCAAGAATAGACAGACCACTTTCTGCCTGGTTTGCTCTTCTGATCCATTTTTACTTTCTTGCCAGCTCTTCAGAGGCTGGCTTGGGTTCATACTTGGCACACCAGCACTACCACAGAAACTGTTTAACAGAGGAAGAACCTCAGAGCAGCCATTTCCTAGCTTCCATGGACAACTGTGAGGCTGGGCTTCTATCTAATTTGAGAAACATTACACCTCCCTTGTAGATAACCTAAGGAGCTGAAGCTTTAGGGTGTTTTGAAGTACTAAATTACAAAACAAAGTTAGGAGTCATGACAGACAGGTGAAGTGCCTCTTAGATGTAGAATACACAGTTTACCTTCTTCCAGATTTATCATTATTTATAGAAAGCAGAGCCTATTTGCATCCCCACTGATGCCACTTTTTTTTTTAAAAGGTAAAACTCTTGCCTATTGCATCCCTGTGGTCCAGTCTCTTCAAGCACTGACATCAAAAATACAGGTGAGCAGAAAATGTGTTTCTCTGTTGTGGTCTTGTGCCCATGCTGCTGCTCAGTTGAACCCTAAAGTTGTAGGGTCTGTCTGCACTTAGCATTGTTTTCTCTTTTCCTATCAAACTAAGTGTGAATATGCCACACGGGCAGTATAATAAAGACATCACAGTCATCACTGTCTATGTGTAGAGCATGTGGGTAGAATGCTTCTAGTGTGCCAGATGTGCCAAGTGCTGTCCGCATATCACTTGCTTGACTCCCATCTTCTGCTCATCAAGTTGTGGTGGTTACTATGACCCTAGTGGTGTAGGCAAGTAAAATAACTAAGGCCACATAGAAGAACCAGTGGGCTTAGATCCACATCTCATTTCTGTGTGACTCCAGAAAGCAAGCTCTGTCATCTGGGCCATGATTTGTTGATAGCTCCTGCCTTGTTAGGGGGCCTTGCCTTTTTCTTACACAGTACGTGGCATTGGACCTCCTGCAGAATTACTGTTAGAGAAATATGCCAACATGCTTTGACTGACCCCATCCATATAGTCTCATATTTTGGGTATCTGTTGTACATCATGTGGAGTTAAATAACAGCCTTACAGACTCCAGTCTGTTTGCTTTTGAATAAGGAGAGCTGTGCTTTGTATTTAACATGGTGGTATATCAGTACTGAGTAGAACTGAATGCTCATTAGTGAGTTTAGCAGTCAGGATGCTATATAGTCAACATTATCTAGAATTTGTTCTTAATTGTGAAACATGGGTAATGCCTGGACCAGACTAGCTAAAGTTGGATTGAGAAGCCCAGTTGGCTACTGTAAGTAAGCGCAGACTTCATCTTATATCCCAAATTTTCTCCCAGGTGCAGTGCCATTACTTTCACTTGAGAGAGACTGATGAGATCAGAGATAGGGTGTTGGGTGAGCGCATACTGACAGACGTCTCACTTCAGACACATAGATGTGGACCTGCCTCAGACATAACTGATCAGAATTTAGTAGCATGCTGTTGCATTGTAGAGCAGATTCTTGGGTAAATTCTTGAATTGGTAGAAGATAAATAAGGAGCTGAAATAGCCAGCACTTGGTTAGCTGTTTTTGGCATGGATCATCAGGGGCTGATGTGAGTAATTGACAGTGAGATGAGAAATGGTATCTCCGTGGCCTTCAAGTGTCCATACTGGGGTTTCTGAACAGATGGCAAAGATGGTAACTGTAACAGGAAGCACCTGCTGCCGCTCCTTAGCCAGTCTTAAGAAGGACATGTTACTTGTGTAGTTTGTTTTTGTTGTTGTTGTTGTTTGCTTAAAATGAGTTTAATCTCAAGGGAACATGAGACAAATTCTTGGCCAGAAGTCTTTGAGAGTGTTAAGGGCATAAAAGGAAAATACTGAAGAATTGTCACAGACAGAGCATGACAGGAAGCATGGCAGTGACACTCATGGGGCCTGGAGGATACAGACACCTAGAAGTCAGTTGATGAGATTGAATGAGGTCTGTAGTGCTCATTTTTTTTTTTCTGGTAATTACTGTAGTTCAATGATAACAAATAGAAGTTGAGAATATCAGAATTGGTTGTATAACTTGTCCATTTTTACTTTTTTTTTTTTGTAAAAACCTGAGCTTTTAAAATGAATAGGTTAAAATATGTTTAAAAGTGGAGTTTATAACTTTGTAGACGTGAACATGTGTTCCTGCTGTGTTAGCTGAAGAAAAATGCATGCCACAGAGCTGTATGCTCTGTCTGCAGTTTCGCAAATGATAGCTTGTCTTGTGACTCATAGCAAACTAGAATGACACTAGTAAATTGTGGGCTTTTTCTTTTTTGTCATTTGAGAAAGGGTCTTGTGTAGCTAAGCTTGAGCTCTTGCTCTTCCTGCCTCTGCCTTCCAAGTCTTTCTCAGGAATTTTTAAAATTAACTATTTTATCCAATATAACATACATGCATATAATATGTTTGAATCTGGTTCCTCCTCTATGTGCCTCCTACTTTTCTCTTCCAAACCCTGCTCCCCTCAAACTAATGTCCATTTAGTGCTGTGTGTGTGCACGTACGTGTGCTCATGAGCATCTTGATTGTTCTTTGTCAACTTGACACACACCTAGAGGAATTGCCTCCATCAGATTAGCCTGTAGGCAAATCTGTGGGGGCATTGTGTTGATTAATAATTGACATGGGTTGACCCAGCCCACTGTGAGTAGTGTCAATCCTAGGCAGGTAGGCTGAGCAAACCACGAGGACCAATCCAGTGAGCAATATTTTTCTGTGGCCTCTGCATCAACTCCTGCTTCCAGGTTGATCCCTTCACTTCATTTCATCATGGATTATAAACTAAGCCAACTTATTTTTGGTCAGTATTTTATCATAGCAGTAGAAAGGAGACTAAGACAGTATATGATTGTGGGTCAGTAAATTGTTAACTTTTTATTCCCCTCCCCTGTGGTAGGAAAGTGACGAATTCTATTTTCCAAGGTAAATGATTTTCCTCCATTAAGAACTTTATGGAGAGCTGATTCATACAGTACATATAGCCTTGTCCCTAGGTACAGTCAGAGAAGAATGAATGTAACTTCCTAATGTTTGTGGCCAAATCTCACCCTTAAGATTCTAGGATAACTTTCTAGTAAAGGGTTTTTGTTTGCTTACTTGTTTTTTCTTTCTTAATACCAAGTTGTAGAGTTTGACAATATTGAGCTGGAATGAATCTTACAGTTCCAACCCAGTTCTCTAGATGGTAAACTGAGAGCAAGAGATTAGATGACATACACATCTGATAGGTGGGAGGTTCTGCTCAAACCCTAGCCTAAGCGGTGGTTTTATTTTTATTTCAAATGCTGAGACTGAGCCCAGGGCCTGTGCACATTCAATTGATTCTCTGTCATGACATTCTCTCCTGCCCTAAGTATAACTGGGCAGGTACTTGTATGTTTTGTTTCCAGGGTTATGACAAGACAGAGTGAGCCGCTCATGTGAAATGTTGAGACCTAGCATCTGGATTTGGTCCCTAGATATTACCTGTCATCAACACTATCATGTGATCATTTCAAACAACAGTGATTGGATCTGCTTATATTCATAGGTATTAATAGGCCATGTGGTTGTATATTTGCTCAAGATCACTAAGACCAAAGATCAAAATGTTCTGTAAAAATGATTTTCTGAGCTGGGCATGGTAGTGAACTCCTTTAATCCCAGCACTCTGGAGGTAATAGTAGGCTAGCCTGGTCTACAGAGTGAATTCCAGGATACCTAGGACTGTTACACAGAGAACCCCTGTCTCAAAAAACCAACCAAACAAACAAACCACAAACAAAGAATGATTTTCCAAACTAAATATGGTGACACATTGGGAGGATGGTGGTTTAAACAACAGCTTGACCTATACAATCAGGACCCTGTCTCAAAGAAAAGAAAAACATAAATGTTTTTATAAGTTCCAATTGGAATATGTATGTTTTATTGTATGTGTATGGGTGTTATACATATATATATATATATATGTATAAATACATATATATATGTATGTATGTATGTATGTTCAAAATGCCTGGTTTCTATGGAAGTCAGAAGAAGGTATCAGATCCCTAGAACTAGAAACACAGTGAGCCACTCTGTGTGTGTATGTGTGTGTGTGTGTGTGTGTGTGTGTGTGTGTGTAAATGCAAGAGCAGCAAGCTTCTTAACTGCAGAGCCATCTATCCCCTGTAAACCTCAGTTTATTTCACTTTTTCTAGTTGTATTTAGTGAAGTCCCTTGTAATTCGTCATAAAATGCTATGACCTGGAAGCCGTAAACATCTATTCCTGGACCCTGGCCTGTGCCCAGCTAAGGGGCTGGCATGGAGTAGACACCTTCAGTGTTTGCTTTCTCCCAGTTATTTTGGCTTTGGTCCTGATTTTTTAACATCACTTCCATTCTGTTTCCATGTACTCGCACCCTGTGAGGAATTGATGTTTCTATCTTCTTGTCTGTGTAGTAAAACCTTTTGAAATGTCAGAATCTCCTATCCTCACATGGTGACACATTAATCCTGTTGTACTAGCATGTTTACTGTTCCTTGCTGGGGCTCCAGTGCAGTATCACAAAGTTGGTGTTGAGTATAGAGTACTCAGGTTTGAATTTCTAAATCCTCCTCTCCTGAGTAAATGTTTTCAATGCAGAACATGAAAGCCAAACTCTAATTGGATTTGCAGCTGAGCCCATCCTTCATTCTCACAAGTTGCTTGATCATGCTCTCTGAGCCCTTGATGAGAAAGACACCATTGACATAGTACCTTCTTTACATTGCTTTGGACTTTTATTGTTGTTTAGATACACCATGTCCAAAAAGTTAAAATGTTCAAAGAATTCCAAGGATCTATATGGTGGAAACAAAGCTTTACCCTCTCCAGAGGCTCAGTATGCCTCCTACGCAGGGTGTTTCTTCCCAGGGACAGCCTGTCACATCCATCAAATGCAACTGACCGCACGCTTCCTCTTTGCCTTTTTATGTGGTGTCATTTGATTCTGTATTGTGCTGAACACACAGATGTTTACATATGATGTCATTTGCCCTTTTGATACAGGGTGTGGTCCAGGCCACCCTCACTCAGTCTTCCTGGGATAGCAGTTGTGCTGTCCTTGTCATGCCTTGGGTGGTTTCTCACTGTGCCACATTGACCTGACCTGTCCTTGTTGTTGCTTGCTTGCTTGTGTTGCTGCTTTGTGGCAGGTTCTCTTACAGCTTCGATCCCTGCTCCTCCCTCTGCCTCCCATTATGTGTGTGTCATAAATACTGAGCCATGCTTATATTGGCAAGGGTATTTATACATTATGTCCAGAAAACAACAGTTAGAATTCTGGGCACCTGTGAAATATTTTCCAGCTCCTTTACACACATGTAGACATGTAGGGATAACTCCTGGAAGTGAGATTTGTAGTTTTGTTTTAATAGCTAAAGCCAAAGTTGATCTGTTACAGAGTTTAGCAGTGTGTGTCACCAACGGTGTGGTGTTTGGTTGGCCATACCCATTAGGCACTCAGCCACTTTATAAGTCTTTCTATATTTGGTTCTATCCCAGACCCAGTTTCTATTGTGACCTACCTCAACATGCCAGTGCTACTTTGTGACTGCTATAGCTTTCATGGAGGTATGTTTCCCACAAATCTCTTAGTGACTTTTAATGGTAACTTACTTTGGAATTGTGGGAGGCCCTACTATACACATTCCCTGTGGCATTTGTTAGGACTGCATTAGAGTTTTTAACTCATTTAGGGAGTAGTTACTGTGATATTGAATCTTTTCTAAGGAGAGTATACATCTTTCCTTAAGGGGGGAAAAAAAGATGCCCCTCAGGTATGTTCTAATTGTTCTTCAAATAGATTTGATACTTTTCTCTTTTTTTGAAAGTTTCTCATTGTGTGGTCCAGGCCAACCACAGGTTCAGGATTCCTCCTCAGCCTCCTAGGTGTTAGGATTGTAAACGTTGAACCAGCATGGCTCATAGATTTCACACATAATATTTGTATCTTTTGTTATTATTGCCATTTTGTGAAGTTGTCCTTTCATTGCAGTTTCTAAATTTTTTTTTTTTAATATTGGAAGACCATTGAATTTTGGTTGGTTTAGAGCTTAGAATTCACCCACTCACTGTACTGTCCTGGTTTCCTGAATGCTGTGAATGAATGTAGATATATGTTAATACATGTGATCTGGCTTCTTGCTATACTGTAGTCCTGACTAACTTAGAATTTACTATAGTAACCAGACTGGACTCAAATTCACAGAGATCCCCCTGCCTCTGCCTCCCAAGTGCTGAGATTAAAGGTGTGCACCACCATGCTTCACTTGGCTTTTTTTTTTTTTTTTTTTTAAGTATATGTTTTATCTGTATATATGCTTGTCTATAGAGGCCAGAAGAGTTTCTTGGATCCCCTGGAACTAGAGTTACAGAGTTGTGAACCATTTGTGGGTGTAGAGAACTGGATCCTAGTCCTCTGAAAGAGCAGCCAGTGCTCATCACCATTGAGTTATCTTTCCAGCCCCACATTGGATATTAATTTATAAAAGTTTGCGCTCAGCTACTTGACTGATATATTTTATTGATTGTGTTATAGTTTCTAAGATAACATCATCTCCTTGTGATTATAATTTTGTTTTCATTTTTCAGTTCTGTACATATTTCTTCCTCCTGTTTGGTTGAATGGGGTACGATTGCTGGCACAATAGTTTGTCATCATAGGTGTAATGGGCATTCTTGTCTCTTCCTTTTCTTCTATAGAAGTGTTTCTGATGTTTTTAGCTGGCCACCCATAAATTTCATCTGTCTCAATCTGACCTTCATTTGTCCTCCTTATGGAATCTCTTTTTTCTTTTCTTTTAAGGCAGGCACTTATATAGCTAAAGCTGGCGTCAAACTAATTACTTTTTGACTGACCTACTGTAGCCTAGATGTGGTACTATATTAATTGGCATTTCTTTTTTTTTTTTTATCAACAGCGCAGTGATGGCCCCTATGCTTTGGTCCTAGTGCCCACCAGAGAGGTAAGCAGTTTGTCTGTTAGGTTAGGTTTGTGCCTACTTTATGATGGCCTATTGACTTGAAGTGCTTTCTCCACTTTCTACCCTATTTGTTAAACAAGCCACTGCGCATGTTTTCCTTCACATTTATTTCTGGGAACCATTCTGTTGATGTTTGAGTGCTCTTTGAAAACCCTGAGCTAGGTATGAGAAAACATTTTCTTATTGTCAAAAAAGTGTAAGGATACTCAAATTAATGATCCTCCAAAAGAGATTAAAAGAATTGCATTTTTTCCCCCCCAGATAGGCTTTTTCTGTGTCATAGCTCTGGCTGTCCTGGAACTCACTTTGTAGATCAGGTTGGCCTTGAGCTCACAGAGATCTGCCTGCCTGTGCCCCCAAATGCTGAGGTGGCATGTGCCATCACCACCTGGTTCAGAATTGCACTTTTGTACTTTAAATATTTTAAAGAATACTTTAAATATTTTTTTTAAAAATTAACTGATTTGCATATAAACTAAATCTTTTTTAAAAATGAAGCTACTGCTGCTGTTAATTTTTCCTTTTTCATAAACATTATGTAGAAATCACCACTGTCAGACCTTCAAGATGTGTTCACAGGGACAACTTTAGATGTCTTCAGGAAAATGGAAATTTCCAGACAGCTCTTCCTTCTTCCCTCCCTTTCCTTTCTTTTCCTTCCAAGGATTATTTATTTTTTATATGTATCAGTGTTTTGCCTGTGAACCACATGTGTACAGAGCCCATGGAGGCCAGAAGAGGATGTTAGATCCCTGAAACCGAAGTTAGAGATGGTTTCTAGCCACTGTTTGAGTGCTGGGAACTGAACCTGGATCCTCGCAAGATCAGCCAGTGCTCTTAAATGTGGAACCCTCTCTTCAGCCCCTCTGGTCAGTCTTTCATACAGTGGCCTCTGTGTTTTATCCCAGGAAGGAACACATGCAGGAGGCACATTGAAATGATTTTAGCAGCAAACCTGTCACTTCCCTAGACAACTACACACACTAAACATGTGGGGACAACACATAACCTTGAACAAGATTCTGTCTGGGCTATTTAATGATGTTTAATGACTGCTACCTACATTAATTTTACTTGTCCTATATCCATTGGATTCACTAGTTTTTGTTTTGTAAACTTAGGAATGACTACTTAAACCTTCAGATTGCCTGCTGCAGCCTTTGGACATGGCCAAGTTCCCCAAGTGCCTGTCAGACCACTGTTGTCCTTTACTTGAACTATTCTGTATGGCACTTTGGGAATTTGAGCCAGCAGAGGGAGCACAAAACACTAGTTTTTGTATATCTAATAAATGTATGTGATGTCTTCATCCTCATTCCCTAAATTGACAGATTCCAGAGCTTGTTTAAGAAGAGATCATTTTCAGGGTGATTCTCTATGTGGGATTACCTGTCCTAAGCCATGACGTACAGGGTTGCACCCTGATTAGTTCAAATTGTCTTGTCTTAAAAAGTGTAAAAAGGAAGCAAGGGCCCTGCTCACTGTCTCCAATTTTTAATACTTACAGCTTGCTCTGCAGAGCTTTGACACTGTCCAGAAGCTGCTCAAGGTAAGATAAACCATGAGGCAGTGTTATCTTCCTTTCTGATATCGTGAGTGAGTGAAGAGCCATGTGGCACAGTCTGTTATGGGAAAGTGAGAATGGCTCCTGTCTCATCTTCCCAATGTGCCTTTGGTCTCCCTAAGAGCAGTTGGTAGGTTTTACTGGCAGACTTCAATAACTTTTTTTTTTTTTTTTTTTTTTTGAGACATGGTTTCTCTGTGTAGCCCTGGAAGTCAATCTATAAACCAGGCTGACCTCAAACTCAGAGATTCAACTGCCTCTGCCTCCCGAGTACTGGGACAAAAGGCCTACACCACCACCACCCATCTAATAGCGCTTACTAGTAGTTGCTAAAGGTTATTATTGTTGGCTCACTTGACTTGAAGTGACTTACAGGCCCAGCCCTCAGGTAACCCAGTGGAAAGCAGCAAGAACCTGTCAGGGCATTCAGGAGAGAGAAGACAGCAGAGCCAATGTTCAACACACAAAAGTTAACCAGGAGTCTATTTTTCCATTCTGTGTTCTAGTAGTGAGTTAGGAGTATATTGCTTAGGTTTTTAATCTTCTACCCACCTGAGAGACAGTGAAATTTATTTTCTGTTTTGACACCATAAGGAAAAAAGTGGGGTGTGGGGGAGTGTCAGCTACTTGGATCATTTGACAAGTTCACATTTGTATTGACAGTACTTTTGCTCTAGTACTGCAGCTAATAACCCCAGGTACCTCAGTGCCACCAGGCTGCTTCTGCACAGAAACTTTTTACACACTACAAAGGCCAAGTGTTCCCTGCTGTAGACTGGCTTATGCTAGGAATTTAGGGTCAGCTCTGCTTTTAGAAAAGGGCCTTTGTGTTGATTGTGGTCTGGTATTTTTATGTAGCCATTCACCTGGATTGTTCCTGGAGTGCTGATGGGCGGAGAGAAGAGGAAGTCAGAAAAAGCTAGGTAGGAAATGGGTTTACTCCTCTTGGAGTTTTGTCTGCTCTGTCTTGTTTAGTAACTTGATTCTTTAGCATGCAAGAGAGTCTCCTCTGCTTCTGTATGGCCAGGTCAGCTGTCACCTCTAGACAGTGCTGTTTATCACTGATCCCTTCTGATACAGTTAGTGACAGTGCTGTGACCTGCTTAACCCAACCACTGGGTGCCCCACAGCCCCCCCCTTTTTAATGCATTCCTGCATATGACTCCCTTTGGTGCATATTGAGAATTTGGTTTTGCTATTTAGATTTATAAAAACAAGAAGATAGGTAGGCCTTATGGCCTGCATCTGTAATCCCTACACTTGGGTAGTCTGAGGAGATCAGGAGTTTCAAGACTAGCCTTAGCTAAATGCTCGGTTCAGGACTAGCCTGGGCTAGGTGAGATTCTGTCTTCAAAATCAACAGCAACAACAAACAGGATGATAATTTCCTTAACGCTTAGTAAGGTCTTAGCGCATTGATTCCTGGCTCTGCATTGGAGCTTGCAATGGATGTCATTAGAAAGTTGTTAGATGGGTAAATGGCACTTTAGCAGTTACACCAGTTCTTTGAATTGTCTGTAACTTGAGAGTGAATGTAAAGTTTGACTCTTCAAAACAGTGATCAGATTAGATTCAGCTGTACACAACAGCAATGGGCTCCAGGTGTGGCTTCTACATCTTTCTGTGTACTTGTGGAAGCTTCCATTTGCAAGATTACCTCATAGCCTTGGATAGTTGCCAGAGCTTTAGCCATTGAACTTTACTTTCTTGCTTGAAGTGACAAAAATTGTCACAGATCCTCTGTCCAGAGGTGTATATGTGATTGCACACAAAGCATAAGTGTGGCGTGTTGCCATACTTGTCTGAAAACAAGAAGACCTAGCCAAGTAAGATTGTGTTCTGTCTTCTGCTATAGAATAATGTGATTACGATTGTTTGGGGAACAGGAAAGTTAATGATTTTTATTTTTTTTTAAGGAAATAAAGAATATGCTAAGGAAAGTTCAGAGGGGAGAGAGAATAGAGAGTGGGGGGTAGTAGGTATGACTAAGATACATTGTTTATCTTCTTAAATTATTCAAGAATAAGTTTAAAAAGAAGTAAGCTTTAGTCTACATCATCTTTGAGGCAAAGATCAGATCCATTTTATGGCAGCTATTCAGAGGGTGCAAATATGAGAAAAACATTCTAACAGAGTGTGTGTCCTTAACAGTTAGAATGTGTGACCTAACAAACAGTCAGAACGTGTATCCTAACAGTCATCAGGCCCAGCACTGGGGAGGCAGAGGCAGGCAAATCTCTGTGTGTTCAAGGCCAGCCTGGTCTACAGAGCTAGTTCCAGGACAGTCTCCAAAGCAATATAGAGAAATCCTGTCTCAAAAAAAAAAAAAAAAAAAACCAAATAAACAGTCAGAATGTGTGTCCTAACATATTCACACAGAAGCCTTAAAGAACTGGCCTGGGAACTAGAAAGATGGCTTAGAAATTAAGAGTGCTTACTGCAAACTTTGGATCCACAGCAGGTGGCTCACAGACACCTGTGACTTCAGGTTGAAGGGATCCACCACCCCTCTGGGCTCCATGGGCACCCAAGTGTACATAAACACAAAACAAGGTGCTGCAGCGTGGTTAAGGGCACTTGGTCTTCCAGAGGACCAGAGTTCAGTCCCCAGTGCCATGTTGGGTGGCTTATAGGCGGCCTATAACTGCAGCTCCAGGGCCTCTTCTGGTCTATGTGGACACCTGAACTTATGTGTCATATGCTCACATACACTACATAAAAAATTATAATGTATATAAATCTTTAAAAAGTAGATCTTGCTGGGCAGTGTTGGTACACTCCTTTAATCTCAGCATGGGAGAGGCAGAGGCAGGTGGATCTGTGAGTCTGGGGCCAGCCTGATCTACAGAGTGAGTTCTAGGACAGCTAGGGCTACACAGAGAAATCCTGTCTCAAAAATAATCAAAAAGAAAAAAAAAAAAAATAACTATTTTAAAAAGGATTGGCTAGATGCCCATCTATCCAGGATATTCTAGAAAGATCTGTGAATCAGATGAAAAGCATTGGGCATTGGGTCATATGCTTAACATTTTCTTAAAGTTTGTATGATTCGGTGTAATCGAATCTTAGCAGTTCTATATACACAAGAATGCAATCTCACCTGTTGTTTTCACTTGAGGTTTCGGCATTTGTGTTGGACACAGAATGAATGACTGTCTCCTTTGCCTGTTACTTGTATTTTGGCTGCTGCACTGTTTGACATACTTTCTTTTATGAATCTTGATTTAAACAGACTTCGTAAAGGCATAAATATCCTCATCTCAACTCCTGGGCGTCTCGTGGATCATATAAGATCCACAAAGAACATTCACTTTAGCCGAATACAGTGGCTGGTTGTGGATGAAGCAGACAGGTAAGTCTAGTCTAGGAAGCAGGGAAGGTGGGAGAAAGGGGCTATTTGTTCTACCATCTCTGGGACAATTCTGTAGCCTGGTAGTGTCAGGTTTCCTCCTTGCTTGGGTTAAAGTACTTCTCTTGCATCTTCAGGATTTTGGATTTGGGTTTTGAGAAGGACATCACAGTGATTCTGAATGCTGTAAATGCTGAGTGTCAGAAACGGCAGAATGTTTTGCTGTCAGCAACACTCACAGAAGGTGAGTTGAGAAGGAGCTGTGGGCTGATGCCAGTGGTTGCCCCTCTTATGGAGGAGAAAGAACAGCCATTTCTGTCATGTATGCCCAGCACCTGGAGCCTGGGAAGAGAAGTGGCCACTGGGTACACACCTGGGGGCCTGGGAGGCAGGCTGGCCCACCATTTGGTTTTGCTTGATGGTGGGACACAATCAGGTCCCACTGTGATGCTCTCTCCTCAGCACTAGTTTTAGAGTGACCATCCTTCTATTTCATTACGAGTCCACTCCTCTACCCTTGCAAGAAATTATTGGCTGATTTGCATAGGGGAAACTAAGGCTTAGAAAATAGAACCACTTCACCAGTTTCACCCTGCATAAAGAGTCAGTGTGTAGACATAACCAGAGCTCTCATGACCATGTGTGGTTTAGTTGGTCTTCTAGGCCACAATATGATATATATGAGTTAGGGGCCATTTGTGTGCGACTTTGAAAGTGTTGCGAAGGAACATTAGCCTTTAGAGATAATCTTCAGAAAAGGGATTCTGTGATCAAATAAATTTGGGGATCGTAGACATTAGTTCAGTATAGACCCTAAGAAGACCTATAGCCAAGAATCTATGGAACTATTTTAATCTAAGGTTTTGTGGTGACCAAAGAATCTTTGGTAAAGTGAGGTGCAGATATCTGATGAGAGTATTGAAAGTGCTAGCATAGATGGGCATTAAGATGTGGATTACCGCACCAACATGGCTGTAGGATATGTCATTGCTGTACTTTCCTGAAAAAGCTGGGTGGGTGCTCTGGGGATGTATATGTGACCATCCCATCCTGTTTTGTCCTTTTCACTGTATTCAAGGTGTAACACGGCTAGCTGATATCAGTTTGCACAATCCAGTCAGTATCTCTGTCCTGGAGAAAATCTGGGACCAGCCCAATCCTAAGGAAGATGCTAGTACCCAACTGGACAGCTTTGCCATCCCAGAGAGTCTTGACCAGCATGTAGTGTTGGTTCCCAGCAAGCTGCGCCTTGTATGCCTTGCAGCCTTCATCCTGCAGAAGTGCAAGGTAGGACTGTGGTTTAGATCTGGCAAGATCTAGGGAAGTAACACATATTTCATTTGTGCTGGGTAAATATAGCAGTGAGGTAAGCCCCCCCCCCCCAAGGGGCTGTTAACTTTGTTCTGAGTGCGTGTGTGCATGCGTGTGTGTGTGTGCATAAAACAGTGGTAAAGAACCCAAGTTAAGGGTGGTGGGGGTTATCACATTAAATTTGAATATACCTTGTTGGGACTAATATTAGGGGAATGTCATAGATGACAGAGGAATTCAGGAGTGAGGTGTTACTAGCAGACTCTTAGGACGTATGTATTTACTTACCAGATTCATGCGGTGACTCTGGGATATGAATTAGTAGCTTTAGGAGTCACTGTGCATTGGGACTGTGGCAAGGAGTTACTGATTGTTGACAGGCCCAAAGTATAAGGGACAGCTTACCCTAAAGTACATTTGTCTTTGCTCTTATCATTTTCCTTTCTGTTGTCTTTGTGGAGTGGAACATCAGTGTTGGTATTTTTTAATAATTGAAGGCTGTGTTGCTGTGTTTCCAAATCAGAGCCTGGCATGAACATGTATGTACCTTAGAGACATTCTCATTTTAGGGTAGTCTATGCTTTACAGCCATGTGCTTGCTTTCCCCTTGTGTTTGTGTAGTTTGAAAAGGACCAGAAGATGATTGTCTTTTTCTCAAGTTGTGAGCTGGTAGAGTTCCACTACAGCATCTTCGTTCACACCCTGTCTTGCCGCTCAGGGGCTCCCACTTCAGAGCAGCTACCATCTGCTTCCTGGCCTCTGAAATTCCTTCGGCTGCACGGCAACATGGAGCAGGAGGTGAGCCCTCTCTTCCCCATCCCACATGCCATGAGCCTGGTGTACTTGTGTCCTTTTCAGGCTCTCTTGGGCCAGGAAAAAAAAAAAAAAAACAGCCAAAAATGGAGGAGCTGCTGGTAGATGCTGGTGAGGGAGCCTATTGTTCTTTGGGCTTCTGCTCTGGAGTTGCCTCTTCCAACTGAGAGATCTCACAGGCTCGCTTGGCCTGTGTCTACCTCAGCCAGCTGTTACAGCAACTGAGTAGCACTAAGTAGCTGGCACCAGGGAAGGCTTTTGCCTTTTTAGTACCCAGTGTGTAATTAGGGCTTGATGTCTTCAAATTAAGAGCATTAATGGAGCTAAATTGTGGATCCCATATGGTACCGCTGAGCACGGCGGCTGTCATTGTCAACAAGACACAGCTCTGCACTCTGTGAGCACTTTGGGCTAGGAGAGGGTACTGCACACCAAAAGGCTTTGGACTCTGTTCTTCCCTAGAGTGAACTTCCTGAAGAGTAGTCTTTCTTTCCTTTAGTTGTTCTGTGTAAGCCTCACTCCTAGGCTCTTAACAGAGTCATCCTTTGAGAATTGAGTAGTTTATGGGATGGGACCTCCTTCCTAGATGGTACATAGATTTGAAATAAGAGCCATCTTGTGATGAGGTTTCAGGCATCTTAGAAAATTAAAAAGCTGAAAGTCAGGATAGCATAGACCAGTAAATGTTGAGAGCTAAAAGAGGTGGTGGAGGTCTGAGGTGATTGGAAACAAGTTCATACCCTCATGGTTTTGTTCTTTGGCTTTAACAATTAAGGAAATGGGGCCCAGATAAGTGACCTTCCTGAAGGTCACTCATGGTCACATTTTCTTTGCCTCTAGATATATAGATGTCACAGAATATTCTAGCCTTTCTTAGTTTTCTGTTATGCTTTCTGCTCACTAATTGGTTGAGTCAGTTGGTTTTATTCTTGGGTACCATGTGTGGTTTTGAGTTTTGTTTTAAACTTGGTTTTTAATACTCTGGGCGCTTGCCAGTCTCAGAGCCATTCTGCAGGAGGTGGCTGAGGATGCTGAGTAACTTATATGGACCTGAAAACTCAAGGGGTTTCCGTACGTCAGGAAAGATCCCTAGGTAAATAATCTCAGACTATCCATCTCATGGGTGATATAGTAGTCCTGCATGGTATGCCTTCTGGGACAGACTGTTTGTGCTCTGGCTCTGGCTTTGTTGTTCACTCTCTGACTTGAGGTGAGATTTAAATCCTGTGTGCCTGTCTCCAGCTCTTCAGAGTCAGGCAATGGTGGTGTTTCTTTCATAGGGTTGGTCTACCGCCTAGTTCATGCAGATGAGTCTGGCATGTAGTGAGTGCTCAGCAATCATCTGTTGATGGTCTTAATTTTATTTTTCTCAGGGATAGTTCAACATTCCTTGAAACTTAATACTTGTTAGTGTTCAGTCTTCACAGACTTCCCATAAGCTACAAAGAAGGCAGAAGGTCCTGTATCCATCAGAGTTAAGTGTCTTTTTCTAGACTAATTCCAAACAGTCCCAGTTGCATCTTCCTAGTGTGCTATCCGGGACTACCCCAAGACCTGGGAATGGCCTTCCTAGAAGACTAGAGACTTACTGTGTGGAGATGTGTTATAGTAGTAATGAAAGCCCAAGTGTTTGGTAGACATTTTTTTCTTATCCCATATATGAATGCATCATGTCTAGTCTCTGAAACATTTCACACTTTTACTTTTTCTGTTTTTGTGTCAATGATACAGTAATAAATATCACAGAGACCATGCAGCATATGTCTATTCCATCCAGCTTGGACCCTGTTACACACCCTGTTCTCCTGTAACTATGAGCCTATCCTACAGGTGAATTCTTTAACCTCTCCTTACATTGAGACTTAAAAAGCCTCTACTGCTGTGTTGCTTGATGGTTCCCTGAGTGAGGTGTGCCCTGAGTTTGCAGCCATGGGACAGAGTACACACTCACATATGACTAGAACTGTTCACTATGGTGTAGTAGGGCTATGCCAGTGCCCATAGGGAGACATCCTTTCAGCATTGTTAGTAGATTTTGTATTTTATCTGTTAATGGCGGTTTTTAAGAGCCAGATCTCAACAGTGTGTTGCACTGCAACCTAGAGGCACACTTGTTGAAGCCTCAGGATTCATTTACCTTTGCCCCCATGGATCTCTTGTTTAAAAATTAACTGAGCCATTGATGAGCACAGAAACTTATTTAAAAGAGGCTCACCGGGTAACAAAACACTGGTCATGCAATAAAATTGTCTCTGATTGTCTGGATCATATTTGAGTGTATAAGATGTTGTGGTCTTTGGATTTTTATTGGCTAAGGTGTTTACATTCAATTGGTGCATGATTAAAGCATATTACAATATTATGAAGCAGCATGTTTATAAATCACATGTTTGGCTTTGTTGGTCATAGAAAGGGAAATATTGAGGTGTTACTGGTGCTGATGGTATTTTTCAGTGCACACTGACTTTTATTTCCTTCCTCTATAATATAAAGTATATATTTTCTACAATTATAACATAATTTTAGCTTATGATTATTATCAGTATTTTTTTTCTTTTGAGACAGGGTCTTACTTAGGCTTGCCTAAATTTCAAATTGTATCTTAAACTGTCTTTAAACTGAGAGAAGTCCTCCTGTCTTAACCTCCCAAGTACTGGGATTACGAGTGTGAGTTAACCCTGACTTGGTAATTTTAGAATTTGTTGTGAGTGTTGTTCATGTAAGTATAGGTATTTGTGCAGTCCAGAGGTCACCTTAGGTGTGGTTCCTCAGGAGACTTTCATCTTACCTTTTGATTAGGGTCTTTCATTGGAACTCAGGGCTCACCAGTTAGGCTATACCGTCTGCCCTCAAATCCCAGGCATCTGTCTGCCTGTCTCAGCAGTGTTGGGGTTGCAAGTAGCTTTGGACATGGATATCAGGGACCAAACCCAGGTCATCCTCCA
This sequence comes from Cricetiscus sungorus, assembly GCA_030556225.1. Lineage (NCBI taxonomy): Eukaryota > Metazoa > Chordata > Mammalia > Rodentia > Cricetidae > Cricetiscus > Cricetiscus sungorus. Next base: position 12,650,621 of record JANBXA010000132.1, on the reverse strand, counting down.
TGTAAAGCTCTGTAGGAAAAAAGTTGGTATTCTTTATTCCTCTAGAGCACAGCTTCCTAAACAGCATGTAGGAGGCTATGAAAACATAGTGACACAAAAGGTTCAAGAACAGGATGTGCTTCATGTGACTTCACTGCAGCATTGGTTTTGAACATGTAGTGTGTGTACTGTGTACTGTACATACTACACAACGCCAATGAAAGCTGCCCCAAAATTTCAGCTCAGGCTGCTCTGTGTGGATTTGTGCTGTACATACAAAACCATATTCTCTTACAGAAAACAATGGTCTAATTATGGAAAACAAACTCTTATAATATTTTTCTATCTTAATTTTTTAGCATGTAAGTATCAAATTAATATATCTTTAAATTGTATTGTTTAAAAATGTTTGGTTTTAGAAATTGATGTTTAAATTGTTAGCTTGGGTTTCATATAAAATCAGTCGTTAAGTGAATTTTGGCTTGAAATAGGACATAATTTTCAGCAATTTCTTGTGTGTAGGTGCATTATAGTATATGAGGGTGAGGGGCTGTTCCTCAGAAACCCTCTATCCTTTTAAAGGCCAGTCTCTACTTCTTTGACATTGGGATTACAAGTGTGTGCCACCATGCCCAGCCTTTGTTGAAAGTCATGTTGAAGTTTCTGAGGCCTGAACACTTCTGAACTAAGATTGAGCATGTGTTCACCATTTTGTGCAGCTGGTGTTCTCAGCTCTGAAAAACAACTGCTGATGGTTTTTGTTCTGCAATCAGGTACTCAGCCAAGATCGAATTCTTAGCATGTAAGCAAACACATACAACTCAATAGTACACACATTTCTTAGTTTTGAATAAATGGTGAAGTTGCATCCCTAGCAAAGAATCAGGGGTTTATTTTTTTGGTTTGGTTTGGTTTGGTTTCTCTGTCATACTTTTTAGGTACACTTTCAGTTCCAATGCTGCTTGGAACTCTGGTATGAGGACTAGGCTAGCCTCAGGCTTGAAGTGCTCTGCCTGCCTATGTCTCCTAAGTTCTGAGATTATATGTATTCTCTAACACACCTGGCTCAAGAAATTATTTTTTAAATTAACTTTTTCAGTTCAGCATAGGGGTGTCCATCTTTAATGTCAGCACGCCTGAGGCAGAGGCAGGCCTGGTCTATAGTGAGTTCCAAGACAGCCAGGGCTACATAGTAAGACCCTGCTTCTAAATCAATAAATATTAGTGTGGTACACTAGCAATAAATGTTTAACTTGTGTGCCTAATTTATTCACCCATGGTTGCATAATTTCTAGATAAAAACTGGACTTGATTGAGGAAAGTTTTAAGCTCTGCACTAGAATATTTTAAAAGGGGGCCTTCTTTGCTGGTGCCAATGAATGACATTTAAGGCAGTACCCCATTGATACTAGCTTGTTGAGATGGGCTGCTCACAAGGCTCTACTACTTTGCTTGGTCTCAGAGGTTCAGTCAATACAAGTGCATCTCATGAGATGTGAAGAAAGTACTTCCTCTTTGCTGCTAAACTTCTCTGAGCTGGGAAAAAAAAATTAGAACAAAAAAAATTGATTTAAACCCACATGTTAGCATATATTTCAAAAGTTTATCTGGCTTTTCCTGTTCCTACAGGAAAGGACCTCAGTGTTTCACGAGTTCTCACATTCCGGAACAGGAGTCCTCCTCTGCACGGTAAGTGTCACTCTTCTCTGTGTTAGAGTCAATTCCTGTGACAACAGTAGCTGTGACTATTTTGTTGTTGTTATTTGAGACAGGGTCTTACTCTGTAGTTCTTGCTGACCACACAGAGATTGTCCTGCCTCTGCCTTTGCCCTTTGAGTCCTGGGGTTAAAGGTGTACAGTACCATGCCTGAAGGTGTCTGTGGCAGTGTGTCCTGTGTCCAACCTCCTAGACTGCTGGCACACCTGGACCTCTACATTGCCACCTGGCTGTGCCACATGGTACTGGCTGCCACTGTTGAGAAAATTTAACGATTTGCTCACTAATAGTGGCAGCTATAGTCTGAAAAGGTGTGACTTTATCAACCAAAAACTTGTAAATAAGAGCTATTGGGAGTATTTGGAACTGAGAAAGTGTTTGCACAACAAGGTGCCTATACTTGCTCACCTTCTTAAAGGAAAGTCAAAGCACCTGGCAGGGTCTCTCTGCTCTTGTCTGAGGCTATCATGGTCATAGGGGCTTCAGGCCAGTTCATTTGCCTCAGTCTGCCGACCTGTCTTGTAACCTCTAGCACATACCTCACCTTTTCACTGCACATCTCTAATGCTGTTTTGAGATTGAAAATTCATGCCTTCCCTGTTCCTCTGTTCCCTGTTCCTCTGTAGGGATCCACTTTTCCTTAGCTGTTACTCCCTCCCAAGATTAAAATACCTTCTCTTCCTGTGCCATGCGGGTGACATACCTTACAAATGGCTCTTGGAGAAATTTCTGTATACTGCACAGTGAACTTAGTGAATCTTACATGCCAGTGCTAGGTGGAAACTGACATTTAGCTATCTGCATGCCTCATCTACTGCAGCTACTTTTTAAGGAACTCCAATTCCATGTTCAATTCAAAAATAATAGAGTCTGTTTTCTTTTAGAATTCTGTTTGTGGGTCTGGGTGTGTATCTTCCCATCTACTGTAAGGCCTATGCAGAAACCTCACCCTGATGCCATCATTTCCCGGTGTCCATAGCAGTGTGGCCCTGCTCACAGTGTTCAGACATTTAAATTTCTCTTAAACAGCTTGCCTCCCAAGGAGACCTGTGTCAAAGCAAATAACCCTTCTCTTTATAGTCAGATACTCATGCTTGTTCTAAAAGCATCTTTAAATCTGAAGCAAAGAGGAATTCCAAATGTGGTACTTGGTAAGGAAATGGCCAGTAGCCCTTACTGCCAGCAGGAATGTTCTGGAGTTCTCAACACACTTCTTTGTTCACTGTTCAGGCCCATCTTTCAGTTCTCTGACTGTCATTCTGACTTCTGGGCTGGAGCCTTTGTGCTCTTCTTTCTGCCTGGAACAGACTAACTGGCTTCCACTTAACAGCCCGGGTTCCTTCACCCTCTGGTTACACCTGTTAAAGGTGTCATTGTGAAGGATTCTAACCGTGAAGACAGTTCTACCCCAGTGACAACACACCAGGAGCATAGTAGGCACGTGGTATTTATGCAGGAGCTGGATGGGTAGATATGCCTCAGAGACTCATTGGTGGGATTCGCCTGTTTTTAGACAGACAGGTGCAGTTTGGTGTACTTGCTCTTGAAAAATAAGTTTTGGAAGTTGAACTTAAACATTGTGTTAAAACACAAAATAGGATCTTTTGTGATGGAATGAGAGTTAGGAGCCTTAAGATCCTGTATTTACTATGGGACATGTTGAAACCTCCCATATGTAAAATATCCTTTCCAGACATTGGGGAGCTGTAAGTCTTCAAAAGAAAAAGTCCAGCTATCTCAAGATCAGTGTTTTAGAGGTTCTACGTGGAAGAAAAGGTCATACTTTCTGAAGATGAATCTTGCTGGAGTCAAAAACATGTGCTCACATTCTGTTCTATCTGGCTGCTACCTGCAGGCAGTTGATATCAGCTAGCCATTGTCACTGAGCCTTCAACTCCTGCCCACCAAGAGCAAACTCTTGTCCACATCTAATTACCTGAACTTCTTGGTCATAGTGGTTGGCTTATCTGGGTTGATTCCAGCATGCATATTGCAGTCTCAGCTTTCCTCGGTTCTGCAAAGACTGTGGAACTGGGTGGGGTTTACCACTAAGCTAAGATGCGGCTCATCTTCCATGGTAGGTGATGTACTCCTCTGTTCTTGCTGTTACTGTTGTATTTGTTTGCTTTCTCTGAACACTGTTGTCTGTGAGCCACAGTGTATATGAGCCACACTGGCATAGATGATGCTTGGGCTGGGAAGATAATGTCATTCTGCCACCTTATAAGCAGCCTGTTGCTTGCCAGGCTATCTGAACGCTCCAGGAGCCTCTGTGGTGTTAATGAGGAATGAGGGCTATGTCAGGACGAGGCAGATGGAGAACTGGTTTCTCTTGATAAAAGGAATCATGGTAATTGTTATGTGGAGATTTTCCCCTTTATACCAAGCTTTTCACTTTTTTTTTTAATATATTTTTTTAAATGTTTATTGGTGTTTTTCATTCATGTATGTCTGTGTGACAGTGTCAGAAGCCCTGGAACTAGATTTGCAGACAGGCAAGAACAGCCAGTGTTCTTAACCTCTGAGCCATATCTTCAGCCTGCCTTTTACCTTTTAATTTATTACCCTAAGATTCTTTTAATAAGGCCAGAGAAGACTGGGTATATGCCTTTATGAAAATATGGAAGCTTTGGTATAACTACATTGTATTCTTTATTAATTGCAAGTTTCTCTATTCCATTTTTTTTTTCTTTTAGCTAGTAGTAGTTATGGGTATGTAGGGTGTATGTTCCTCTTAATTATAGTCGTCTTACAAGCTAGGACCTTTGTAATTTCATACGGCTTTCCCAGGACCTGAAACATACATGGCTCTTGTAGACTGGCTATTTGGTACTGTAGGGCTACAGTAAGGGGGTGGGTTGGCAGAACTAAAGGAGAATTGGAACAGAAGCATTTTGTGTGAAAAAGAAATCTTAACTGAAGAGGGATGGACTGAGGGTGGTACACACCTCCCTGTGGAAGCAAGATCCAAACCTCGGCCTCAAAACACTATGTCTCAAGTAAAATATAATAAATGAAGCAAAGAATAAGTACGAGAAAGGATACTGAAAACTAAAGGCCTGTTTTTCTCAATAGGAGCCAAAGAATTTATCTATAGACTGTTCTTTTCTGCTGGTTCTTTGTTATGATTTGCCCAGAATCAAGGCAGGGAATACTCTCTTTAGTTCCATGTAGGAAAATGCCACTGAAATGAAATTTCAGAGTTCCTCTCTGGTTTTAAGGTCAGCACCAGGGCCTTTCCTGGTGTTTGTTCTCCTTGTTTGTCCCTGGATGAATGGAATGCAGTGTCGGGCTCAGAAAGGAGAGGCCTCTGATGCCTGATATGTCAGCTACAAATACCTATGTGGATGGACCATGGGTGTCCACCAGGTAGGTTTTCTACATAAAAGCTATATACAAGTCACCTGTGCTGCCCGCCACTGGCTCATTGCTTTTGTTTTTTCTGATTGAAACACACTGTTGTCTGCAGTTCTTAATTTCCTCTCCTCCTGGGAAATTTACTGTGCCAGTGGCCAAGAGACAAAGGAGCAAGGACTGCACATGTCCCTAAACTGGGTTCAGTGCCCTGCATGTGTGTGGCTCTTAGGTTGTGCTTTTCAGGGGAAGTTTATCCTTAGCACTTTGTTTCTGCACTGCTAATGGAAGGATCATTTGGAGATTGTTTGCTGTTTACTCAGTCACGCTAACTCATTTTGCCAGTTTTTTGGCGGCTCCAGCCAAGATCTCTCGCCTCTGACAGCTTCTGCACTCTCCCCTTCCTCCTCTGATTACGCAGCCCAATCTGTCACCCGGACAACAGGGGCCTATACCCTGCTGATGGCTTTCCACACATGGCAATAATGACTTTTGGCAGGCCAGGAAGGCGTCAGAGGCGAGTTTGTACGTCCCTTCTCAGAGAGATGGCAGGCCCCCTCTCCCAGTTAGTAAAAGCACTTTGTGAGGTTCTTGGGTAAATAAATGAGTCATTTTAATCCAACTGACAGGCTGGCACCTGAGCAAGCTGCCTTCCATCTGTACTCCTGGGTCTCATGGAGGCCGCCAGTTGTCAAGCCCAGGGCCTTCAAGGCTTGTTGGTGAATGTCTTTCAGAGCTGACTTTAGTGATTCTTTTGCCCTAATTAGGTTAAAGGAATTAAATGAGGCTGTGATCATGCTTAAGTTTTGAGAACTGAGAGGACAGAACTGAAACCTTTCCAGCAAGTCAGTTTCCTGTTGATCTGGTGTGGGTAGCTAACACCTTCCTAGAAGACGGTGCCATTGTTGGCCTCTTTCATGCCTGCTCAGAGGGCCAAGTAAGATGTGGTGAGGGAAAGTGAAGTGTTAAAGCTATCACCATTTCTTCATTATGAAGCAGCACACTTCAGTTGCAGTTGCTAGGATGGCTCCTGTATACACTCTCTCATTTGTCCTTCATTAACAAGGCAGTTCTTAGCCACAGTGCAGGTAGGTGGCTTGGTGCAGCAGACTGACCGGCCTCCCCAGCCTGGCTGGCTCCCAGTGCTGCCAAGCTGGTGCCAGTCCTCCCTGCTGTGGATCAGTCTGATTCCTTCCTTCAGCCTCTGGTACCGGAGGGGGTTGCAGAAAGTGTCTGGTTTAAACCTAGGTGAAGAGTACCTGGTTGTTACCAAGCTCTACACAGCAGAAGAAACAGCAGACTCCAGTAGGGTGGTACGTGCCTGCAATCCTAGCTTGAGAGGCTGAACTGGGAGGAATGGGCTCCCTAACACAACTGTCAGAGAATTTGGGGGTGAGTGACTGAGTGGAGTTGCCACGCTGCTTGTGCCCTTCAGCTCTCATTATTTCAGCATATGTGGGTTCAATAAATTTCAATTGTTTTAGGTTCTAGGTTGCTCTGTACTTCTAGGGAGCTCACCCAAGGCCTCACCCATCAGGCAAATGCCACACCACTAAGCTGTATCTTCAGCCCTGTTGTAGAATTTAATCTTCCCTGGTTGAATTTGCTAAGCTTGCTGTGTGGGGTGGAGCTTGTGATGGCCAGGCATAGGCTCTCCAGGTTCAAGATGATGCCATCGTTGTCTATATCTAACCCAGATGAGCATTAAACTTTTTACAAAGTCTGTGGAAAGCTTGTATAGCCCCAATCCTGTGTCCTGCAGCAGAGCACTGAGCGCTAATCATTATTCAGCAAGAGTTTAGCAGACCAGAAAGCCATCAGTGTTTTCGGTGTTGGCATTGGTTAGTGCTGAGAGCTTCTACTCTCCTGTGTTTGAAGAACCTTCTCGTACATATTCTAGATTGTGAGCTTCACAGCACCAGCTTTGGGCTCTTGGAGAATGCTGTGCTGACAGACAGTATTAACTTCCATTTGCACAACCCAATACCGCTCAAGCATTTCCTTCAGTCCTATCCTTGCTTCTTATAGAAACTTAGCCCATTTGTCCAAATTCTTACTTTTGCAAGTGTTTTGATTTGTTCTTTTAAACTGTTTCATTATGTAGTCCTGGCTGACCTGGAACTTTTTTTAGACCAGGCTGGCCTTAAACTCACGGAGATCTGCCTGCCTCTGCCTCCTAAGTGCTGGAATTAAAGGCCACACAGTTAGCAAAATCCTTATTTTTAAAAAGTAGAAGGGAAAGCTATTTTGAGTGCAGACATTTTCAGCAGTGAAATTAAGGAAAATATGGTAGACTTAGAAATTCATCTGTTACATCATCAAAATAGCAGTTGATAGAAACAAGGGGTATCCATTAGAATCAAGATCTCTGGTGAAATATTGAGAGGAAGGATACTCCCATGACTTTGAATCTGACTCTGCTGTTCTGTCCCTTCTCAGTGGAGAGAGCTGGTAGACACCACTTACCCTGCTGATTAAGTGCAGCATTTCCCATGCTCAGCCAGTAGGCCTCTCTACGTCATCCTGCCATAATGCCTGCCCGAACCATACCATGTGGAATCAAGTAGGTATACGTAGAGTATGGAATGTTTCTTGGGACAACATCAAAAAAATAAACAAGGAGCTAGAGAGATGGTTCAGCCATTAAGAGAGCTGCTCTTGCAGAGGACCTGGGTCTGGTTCCTAGCATCCACATCAGTGGTTCACAACTGCCTGTAACTCCAGTTCCAGGGGATCCTATACCCTCATATGAACTCTACTACACTTGTACGTACATGGTGCACATAAACATACATTGCACTACTGCTGTAGCGATATTATGGCCATGCAGTTCTTATAAATAAAACATTTAATTGGGACTGGCTTACAGGTCATGGGTTTAGTCCATTATCATCATGGCAGAAAGCATGGGGTGTGCAGGCAGTCATGGATCTGGATCAGCAGGAAGATAACCACTGGGCCTGACTGAGCTTCTGAAACGTCAGAGCCCACTCCCACCCCCCACCCCCAACAAGGATGCACCACTCCCTAAGAATATATGGGGCCCGTTTTCATTCAGACTACCACTGTTTCCAGATTAAGGCTTATCTAGAGCTCTTGAGCAGGGATTGTGTTCATTGCTCACTTCTGGACTGGAAAGAAAAGCATCCATATAGGAGTCATCAAAGGTAGAGTGGAGAAATTTGACACTGATAGTTGATGAGGAAATAAATGGTGTTTCTCAGATTCCCTCAGAGTTTCTCATATGGTGGTCAGTAGAAGAGCCTCTCTTGCTGAGGTATCAAAGACTGAGCTGTCACTACATTTGCAAGTGGCTTTAGGCAATTAAGTGTGCGTGCGTGCGTGCGTGCGTGCGTGCGTGCGTGCGTGCGTGCGTGCGTGCGTGCGTGTGTGTGTGTTTCCTGTGTCTGTGTGCTCAAATAGAAGGAAAAAACAGATGTGTTAAGGTTAGGGGAAAAAATGGACAAACAACTCTTCTGAAGGTTTAAATTAAGGATTTCTATATCAAAGTTTTGGGGGAAATGATAACACCTATTGTTTAAAACAAAGCAAATACCTTAGGGAAATACCAAAAGAAGAAACACCTCAAATTTCTCTGTCTGGAGAGGTTACTTTTTGTTAATTGTGTGAGACAAAATTTCACCATGTGGTCCTGGATGGCTTTGAACTTGCTGTATACATGAGTTTGGCCTTTAGCTCAATGTTACACTCCGGCATCTTGACTCTGAACACTGGGATTGTGGGATCACCACCACATATAGCTGTTGGCAGTTTTGTTTTTATTATTTTTCACACTACCTACCCCTGGATTTGGGGGGGAGGGGCTATGGAAATCAGATAGTTTGTTTTTTAATTAATTTTCCTGTGTGTTTGCAAGTGTAGGCATGGCTGTGACCATGTATGGGGTTAGAGGACATCTTCAGTCTGTTGTCTACCTTATTTGAGATAAATTGTCTTTGTTGTTTGCCACTGTGTATGCCAGGCTGACTGGCCCATGAACTTCCAAGGATTTGTCTGTTTCATTAACCATTCCAACTGTAATCATTGAACTTATAGACATGTACTACTGTGCCTGGGTTTGTATGGTTTCTGGGCATTCAAATTTGGGTCCTCATGCTTACCTCCTGAGCACTTTACCTATTGTTTCTTTAGCTTTCAGTTTTTTATGGTCTGGTTCCAAAGTGTACCTTTTTTTGAGTTGGTTAGCATGTTCCTGTAAATTAATTTCTGGTTCAAGACAGTTGATTAGATTTGGCTTCTAGGCTTTAGTCTTTGGCAAGAGTTAATTGTAAGCCACACTGATTTCTGCTGCATAAGAGCTGGTCACCTTCCTTCACAGCAGACACTCTAGTGCCCACTGTGTGTCTTTGGCCCATCTTCCTCCTGGTCTCTTCTTTCCCCTAAAGGTAACTATATTTCTAAATGTAGAACACTATTCCCCATGATTTTTTAAAAAAGTATGCTTGTTTTTCTTATACAAAAGCATATTGCACATATACTAAGATCTCTTAGAAACTCCAAGTTAGTAGACTTTTCTTCTCTCTTCATCTTTTATCCAGTCTGTTTCTTCATAGACAGTACAGAATAAATAGACTCTGCTTACATGGTATTGTCTTTTGCCAGCTTCTCTCTAGAAGTGAGGCTACTTTGGTAGGGGGTGTAGATGTGTTCTGTAGGTGTTCTGTAGGCTCTCTGTAATGTGACTGTGTACAGTTCTGCATTCCCACATCTGCACATGAGGGATTCAGCATCTCTTGCATGGTAGAATGTACTATTGGCAAATAAGGCCTTGCAAAAGTGAAGCAGGCCTGCATCTAAGGGTTAAACCTGCCCCACATGGTTGTGTCCTAGGCTTCAAACCTTGTTTGTTTTCCCCCTCTGACAAATGGGGGTGATAACTGCTTTTAAGATTGGTTAAAGTAGGTTGGTGAGATGGCTGAGAAGGTAAAGGACTTGCCATCAAACCTCACAACATGATTTTAGTTCTAGGAACCGTGTACTGTGAGAGAGAACCAGTACTACAGGTTATCTTCTGACCTCCACACATGTGCAGTGTGGCATGCGCCCTCTCCCCCAGTAAATACATTTAATATTTTTAATTAAAGATTATTGAAGTATTGTGGGTAAAATGCTGAGCGCCACTTGGTGTTTTGAATGCTTGGCTCTTGCTGTGGCTGCTGGGTTTGAATGTGAAAGCTAAGTGCACATTATTGCTATAGACTGGGTGGTTTCATCTAGTCTCTGCCAGAATGGCAGAAGGATAGAGAGCTAAGAACTTTGGCTCTTTGGGTGGTGACCAATTGAAAGGGAAAATAAATCTCCATCCCTTTTATGATTTCTCAGCTGTCCAGTCAAGTCTTTGAAGTGGTGGGCAGGTTTGGAGTGGATCCTAATCTTAACTCCCAGAAGTGACTGCAAACTACTCAATCCTTCCTGCTCTGAACCCAACAGGCAGCATTCTCAGTAGACACTACAGCACTCCCTTTTCATAAACAAGTGCCTTGAGAGGTGTTCCAGAAGCATACCAGCGAGCTGTGTGACTGCTGTTACTAGTAATGTAGGGCTAGGATAATGGACCTTCAATACATTTATACTAAATAGCCCTTTCCTTTATTTGAGGGATAGCTGTTTATTTAAAACATGCTCTCCATAGCCCATGCTGGTCTTAACATTTGCTGTGTAATTGAAGATGACCTTCAATTCCTGATATTCCTCCCATCAATCTTCCTAGTAGTTGGGATTACAGATGTGTGCTATCAAAGCTATCCAGGATTTCAGAATTCTTACATGGCACATTGACAGATCTAATTTAAGGTCTTGGGGCTGACTTGCACATTGTGATGAGTTATGAAAGTTGTCTAACTCACCACAGGTCAGAGTTTTGTTTTGTTTTTTCACATTTACTTATTGGGCATGGGTGGGTTGCAGGCCCTGGTACATGTGTGGAAGTCAGAGGGCAACATGTGGGAAGTAATACTGTCTTCCCATTAAGTAGGTTTTAAGGATCAAATTCAGATTGTCAAGCTTGGTGGTAGGATCTTTTATCCTCTGAGCCATCTTGCTGACCCCTTATTCAGAATTTTTAATGATAGATGGGTTTCAATGGGCCCTTAAGCCACCTGAAATATTCAGAATTGTGTATGTATGCATGTGTGTGTGTCTTCAGAATTTGTATTACAAGTTTGGAAACTCAGCAAGGCATGGAAACACCTTAGTAAGGCTGAGCTAGAAGAATGCCTTAACTTCAAGGCCAGCCTGGGCTATAAATTTCTAGTGCCATAGAGCAGTAATCTGTCTCAAAAGGGGGGGGGGGCAGAGAAACTTAGTTTTAAACCATAAACTATATTCTCTTTGTTTTGAAGGATGTTGCAGCTCGAGGCTTAGATCTCCCACAAGTCACCTGGATTGTTCAGGTAATCTTCTAGTCATTAAGGTGTGAGTATATAAGCATGAGAAGATGCATTGAATGATCATTATTAACCTCTTGGGTGTTGTTCTGATAACCAGGCAGCAGGCAGCCCTATCTGTACGATTCTGACATCTTTCCTTAGCCCAGCCCCCTCTGCAACACTGCAGCAGAGCAGCCAGGGTGGCAGTCTCAGGAGAGGGTAGCAAACTCCTGCTTCTGGACTAATTCATGTAACAAACCAAAGTTTCAAGAGTCTGAACATAACAGGAGATACCCAGGCCCTTGGGAGGCTTCATTGTGTCCAGAAGGAGGTGGCTCAGCTGTTGTAAGAGCTGTGTCCATGTACATTGACCTGCAGGGAGCAATTAAGGTCCTGACAGCATCTTACACACACCTTCTGCCTTAGACGCTTTGCTGGAGGGTACAGGTGTTAGTGCTATGGTCTGGTGTTTTTGGTTTGGTTTTTTTTCTTTTCATTAGTCTGCAGATTGGTATTTTTACGCCTGTTTGTCTGGGCCAAGGGACATGTGCCCTGTTTATATGACTCATGGTTTATTCACATTTTGTGGCTTGTGTTAGATAAAATCTTATCTGTTTGTCATAAGTTATCATGTTGGGACTAGAAGCATTGTGTCTTTTTTCTGCTGGCCACAGAGCCAATGGGAGATGAATAGATAGAGGTGATTTTAGTGTGCTGGGGTAAGACTCTGATTTGATTATGAGAAGCCTTGTACTGTAAATATTGACAAGTTTAAAATGGCTGGCCTTTCATGTCGTATATTCACTTTGGTCTGCTGCTCGCCCATATTTATGTAGCAGCAAAGAAAGTGTGATCATTTAGCTCCAAAAATGGCAGAATTGCTATGGATAGCAGGATATCTGCCTGATGGTTCTCTTGAGTGGGAACTGCCCTTCCTTCCTTTGAGGCAGAAGCCTGCCCTGTCTGATCTGGGAGTAGGGTTGCATCAAGATGGTTGGCCTGCCTCTGGAGCCAACAGCAGAGATGGACTCTGCCAGCACAGTGGTTGGTGCCCTTCATCCTGACGCCTCTTGTCCGCTATTGCTGCCTCCCAGCTGCGATGTCTACCAAGGAAGTAGGCCAAGGTCATGTGGTCATCCTGGAGAAATTTCCTCCACCTGCTTTCATTCACCTTGCACAGTCACCTCAGTGAAAAGATGCAAATAGGACAATGAAGAAACCTGTAGAGCAGTGAAATTAAAAAGAAGATGCTGGGTGAGATGTATCTTCTTCATCAGAAACTTGGCCACAATTCACATTTTTATGTCAGAGCCTTGTTCCTGGGAATCCAGGAGCTTCAGGGTTGTGTTAGAGTAGCAGTAGCCAGGGTACCTGGAGGCAAGTGAGAGGTATTGTACTTCCAGTTAGTGGCAGTCCCTGATCTGTGAATGCCTTCATTTGTGTTGTCCCTTACAGTACAGTGCTCCATCTTCACCTGCAGAATACATTCACCGGATTGGAAGAACTGCCCGGATTGGCTGTCATGGGAGCAGCTTGCTCATTTTGGCTCCTTCAGAGGCAGAATATGTCAACTCGTTGGCTTCTCACAAAATCAAGTGAGTCAGAAACCTGAACGGTGTTTCAGTTGATCTCACATAATTAACTTCCTGTCACTTTTTGAGTGGATAGGCCTTGTAAGCTGCTGAAGAGCCGTTAACCCCTGTGATCCCTAAAACAGTTCTAGAATAGCCAATGGCAAAAACTGAAACCTTCAGTACCACCCGCACCCGGCCGTTCCCACTGCAGTGCCAGTAAGTTACAGGGTGGCCTGTGTCCCTGGCTTTTCAGCTTTTCCATGGGAGGCGTGCGTGCCTTACATCCGGCTTCTCAGAGGCCTCTTCACTCTCAGTTTTCATCCTTGTGCTTAGCATCTTATAGCTCCACAGAGCACTTGGAACAAGGAAACTAGCTGCTTATCTGCAGCCTCTGTCTTGTGTGTGGTATTTTCAAGTAATTGGCCTCATACCCCTGTGGGAAGCTAACACGGAAATGATTGGCCTAGACCACTTAAAGGAACTTGTCCAACCTTCCGTAAATTTTCTGACACCTGAAGTCATAGGTTCTAACAGTGAGTTTATAGAGGCATGAAGTGTTTGACCCAGATCTACTTTTAAGAATTTCTTCTACTTGGACATGACTGGCTGATGGATACAAGTCTATTTGGAAGCCCTGGAAGAGCCATGTGTCTGCCCAAGGTGGTGGGATGTGATGCATGCCAAGCCCAGAAGCCCCATTGGCTGCTCTGGTGCTGCTGAGAACCGATGCTGTGTTTTGTGCGTGTCTCTGTGACCTGCTGCGTGTGGTGATTCCAGTCTTTTCCTCTTTGACCAGCCATACATTTTATGTAAAAGTGAAACTCCAAAGACACTTTATCTCCTGTACAAAGTTGTAAATACTGGTGCGGATCTGGTCTGAGGATGCCAGTAGAACTGACTACAGACTTGCAGAGCTGTGTATGGCTGTCCCACCAATTCTTGCCACATTTCCCTGCAGGCAGGACCCTGTTTAGTGATATTTCTCTGAATTTTCAAGATTGTTGGTGTGGGCATTTGTGGGCTGAGACAGTGCACTAGCTACTTCTGGTGTGTACAGGTGGGTAGCTGTTCCTGGTGGTTATTCAAGCGGGCCAAAATGAAGATTGCTTGGGTTTCCCTTCTGTTTCCCTTGTTCCTCATCTTAACAACCTGTCAAGTGAAAGAATGGTTTTCTTCCATGAAAGTGCACACATTTGATCTCACTTATGAGAGGCCCCATGATGTTCATGTAGATAATCTCTCTTCTAGTGTTGTTTCTGCTTGGATTCAGGGTCCTCCAACTCTGGGGCTGCGTGGTACTCCTTGTGGCCCTCAGCATCTGGCCTGCCCTTTTGCTGGGCTGGTGTTTTCTGGGAGTCCTGTAGAAGTGAACTGGATGATCATTGATGTAGCTGGTTCTTGGTTTTCCCGCTGGTGAGAGGGAGCAACAAAGCACTGTAGTGCTCTTCTGTCTACAGTCCGCCCGTGGTGAGGACCATCTTCAGTGTCCTGTGTTTAGGGCCAGAGCAGTCCAGTCACAGGGAAGGATAACAGAATGCACCATAGCAGCCATGTGTACATGGCTTCCTCCTTTCATTCCTTCCAGTCTAGACCTTCAGGGTCCATTCACTCAGCTCTTCCTTTGCCTGCCCAGGGCATTCCCTAGGCCTATGCACTCTGTCACAGTCCTCAGAACATGAGGGACCAGTTACAAGTGGCATGTGTCAAGCACCAGAGCTCATAGCGTAGGTGCTCCTGTCTTTTGTCCTGATTTTTCTTTAATAAACACATTCAAGTTGATTTCTGTGAAGGGTTCAGCAATGAACCTAAAATTGAAAAGAGACAGTGACTGTTTCAGATAGGAATTATTAGTGAGGCAAATTATTTTTAAGATGTAGTAATTACTGTCCTCTTCAGTGTCAGCACTTCTGTGCTGTTCACATGAAAGAAGAGACACAGGGAGGCCAGACTGACAGGAGCCTTGAGAAAGATGATTATAGGAAGTGCCAGAAGGAAAGGAGCTGAGCCTTTTGGGGGTGACTGCAAAGTAATGTAAAAACTGTCACATAAGATGAGGGTCCCTCCTTGCTGCCACCTGTCTCGTGGCTAGACCTTGGGTTACTAGGGAACAGCAGGCATCACAACTCTGTTGATATCTGTTGCTTTGACTTAATGCAAACTAAAACTCTGATAAGAGAGTAAATTGTTAGAGCTGGAGTTGGAGCTCAGTTGGTAGAGTGCTTGCTAATATGCATGAATCCCTGGGTTCCAAGCTAAGTATGGTGAAAAAAGTATAGTGGTACAGGCCTGTAATCACAGAACTTGGGAGGATCAGAAGTTCAATGTCTTCAGCCACTTAGTGAGTTCAAGGCCAGCCTGGTTTACATGACATACTGTCTCAAAAAAAAAAAAAATCTTAAAAAAAAATTTTTTTTTTTAAAGAAAATCATATTGTATGTA
Source organism: Cricetiscus sungorus (assembly GCA_030556225.1). Lineage (NCBI taxonomy): Eukaryota > Metazoa > Chordata > Mammalia > Rodentia > Cricetidae > Cricetiscus > Cricetiscus sungorus. The sequence goes on along the minus strand of JANBXA010000132.1, from coordinate 12,635,169 downwards.
ACAAATATCCCAACATCTTTAAAGTTTAAAAGGTACATTAATCATTAAAAAGGAGATGGAGGTGGGGAGGTGGGGGGCTATGTGCATGTTTTATGCTTGAGAACACAAGAACTAGGCAATAGGGTTCGGGGTAGCTGCTGAGTTGCCTTGTGTGGGGGCTGCAGTACTCTGCTCATTATAACATACTGGACAAGAGACAAGTACCCTGGGCTGTTGCCACCTCCACCTGAGTGCTCAAACTTTGTTTCTCCTACCTTCCTGGTTTATTAAAACGTAAATGTTTCATCAGAATATGTGTATCTTCTGAGATCAAACAGATGATTGGTTTTGGTTTTCGTTTGTTTGTTTGTTGTGTTTGTTTGTTTGTTTTGAGACAGGATCTCTCTGTGAAACTCTGTAGACCAGTCTGGCCTCAAACTCACAAAGATCCATCTGCCTCTGGCTCCCGAGTGCTGGATTAAAGGCATGAGTCCCCACTGCCCAGCACAGACATGTTTTGCTGGATGTATTATTCCTGTCTTCAGGTCTGTCCCTAGAACTGAAATAATCATGGTAGATCCACTTTGTTCCTCAGAGGCAGGTTAGGAGGAAGCCTTTTAAACTTGGTAGCTGCAATTCCTTGCAGTTTCTGTTTGCTTGTGCTCTGGCCTGACTGGGTAGTGTCACCTTCTACAAGCAAGGACATCTTTCCCTTCTGTGGCTGAACTGGCTTTGTGGTTGGGTTTTTGTTTGTTTTGTTTTCGAGACAGGGTTTCTCTGTGTAGTACTAGCTGTCCTAGAACTTGCTTTTGAACCAGGCTGGCCTCAACTCACAGAGGTCCACCTGCCTCTGCCTCCCAAGTGCTGGGATAAAAGGCATAAATCAACACCGTTTTTTGTTAGTTTGTTTTGTTTTGTCTCATTTTCCTTTTTGAGACAGGATCCTACTATGTAGCCCAGGCTGGCCTTAAACTCACCACATGGCCCAAGATAGTCTTGGGCTTTTATCAGTCCTCCTGCCTTAGCCTCCCACATGCTATAATTGTAGCTGTGAGCCACCAAAGCCCATTTTACTCCAGGTTCTTATATTTATTTTCCACTTGTATCTGTCTCTGCCCCTCTCCCAAAGGTAACAATAGGAGTCAGGTGGGGCAGAGAAAAGCACATGTGTGTCTGTCCCACTGTTAGGTTTTCAGGTGTGGGAGGCAAACTCAGCTACTGTATGTCTCTGTCCTTCATAGGTTGGAGGGCAGGACAAAATGCTCCTGGGGGAAGGGGTATCTTGGCCTTGCCTCCCATCTTCCCAACCTTGCACTCCTGCAGCTACCTTTCCCTGCTGTAGAGACATCTCTCCTCCACAGGTCTGTGTGATACTGAGGGTGGGGGCTGGGGCTTGGGGCTCAGGAGGAGTTGACACATCTCAGGTTTGTGGCTGTCAGTTGTGGCATTTTCATTCATAGCCCTGTCAGAGTAACTGTTGGGGAAAGGGAGGAAATTGTTTTTGCTAGTAAGAGGTTGCCATTTGTGTTTTAATTTGCTGTTACATTTTCCAAAAGAAGGAAAAGGCATACAACAATATCATTTATCTTCTCATGATCTATTTCTCTCCCCTGCAGCTCCTCCTTCCCTCTCCTCTGGGAGATGAGCTCAGCAGCTCACATTTCCTATCTCTGGTTGTGTTTCCATGTTGCTCCTGGTTCTAGAGCCATGGCCTTGGAGTTGCTGTGTGCATTGCCAGACTTTCTTTGGTGGCCAGTCGTGGTATCTTGTTTTGACTACTGGTTTCAGTGGTTTGCTTTCGACTCCAGGTTGTTCCTTCAGCCCTGAGTGATGAAGAGACAAAAGTATCAAAGATTCTCTAGAGTAGAGAAAGAACAGAGGAACTGTGCATAGAGCTGGGACATGCACCACCATCACTTTGGTCTTTTCCCAGTAGTTAAGGAAACAGCCTATGAGATATGATTATTTCCTTGTCTGCTGGAGTCCTAGTTATTATGTTAAGAAGCAAGCCTACTATGTTAGTAACCAACCTTTAGTAAGAAGTAATGGCAGAGGGCTAGTAAGGCAGCTGTCCTGAGTTCCATCCCCAGGATCCATGTGGTAGAACTGAATCCTGCAGTTGCTCTCTGGCCCCTAACACACAGGCCATGTTGTATGTATGGGTCCATGTACATACACAAGCACATATAAATAAATAAAGGTGCTAGAGGCCTAGTGTGGTGAAATTTGTTTGCCACCCCAGCACTGAGTAGAGTTAGGAAGATTGAGGCCAGTTTAGGTTTCAGAGTAAGTCAAGGCCAGCAACCTAGGGTACATGAGACCTTGGCTCAAAAAAGTGGACCAAAGAAAGAAAGCAAGATGATTGGGTAGATAGAAGGAAGAATTCCCATGTAAGGTAAACTGCTTTAGACCCATCAGGGAAAAGGGAGTGTGGAGTACACTGGCTGAATTGCTTCTGTTGCTAACTCTCCTTGTGTCAGATATCTGAAGGCCTAAGAACATTGTCCTCCTGGGTGTTGATGGTGCGTGCTTTTAATCCCAGTACTTAGGAGGCAAAGGCAGGTGGATCTCTGTGAGTTCAATGCCAGCCTGGTTGGTCTACAGTCCTAGGACAGGCTCCAAAGCTACAGAAAGAAATCCTGTCTTGGAAAAGGGGTGGGATTTCTTCTTCATGACAGTTTTTATTAACATGTATTTATGTTGTGTGTCAGGAGGAGTGGTAAACAATGTGAAAGTTAGAGGACACGAGGACAACTCTGGAATTCTGTTCTCTCCTACTGTGTAGGTTCCAGTGGCTGAAGTCAGGTTGTGGACTTGGTAGCAAGCTCCTGTACTAGCGAAGGTACTAGCTGGCCTGCTGTCTTTTCTCAGGTGTTGTTTGTGCTTCAGGTCAGGTTTCAGAACTGGCCAGTTTTATACATCAGAATGTGGGCTATCTCTGGGAAAGTACAAAGCTGACTTCCATGTGATCTCCTTACAGTGTTTCTGAGATTAAGATGGAAGATATTTTGGCTGTCCTGACAAAGGATGATTGTTTTAAAAGGAGACAGAGGGGGGCCCAGGTAAGTGACTCATATCTTGATCTGGGGTGATGGGGACTTCATGTCTGGGCTATTTCTTCTGCCAAACAGAATGTACATTTTAAGGACCATGAGTATTAGATGAAGTCAGATCATGATTGTGGGTTTTTTCCCTTCTCTTCCTTCTGGATGTGTTTGCTAGTCTCATCCAGTTAATGGGCGCCAGTCCATTCTGGAGGACTGCCAGGCAGCAGCAGGCTCTGAAGAAAGGAGGTCGAGGGCATTGAGTCTGGAGCCAGCATTGTAAGTTCACCCAGGTCATGGCCCCTCTCCAGATCTTCAGCAAGGACCACTTACTAGACCTGTCCACTCATAGCAGAATGTCAAAAATAAATATTTTTGTCTCTTTTTCAGACACACTTAGGCTGTCCATTTTTTAATGTGAGTGCACTGTCCACAGAGGAAGAGTAAAGTTGAGCTCATTAAGAAGAAAAATGTTTACTATCCAAGCTGCTCCATATGGAGGCAGTGAGCTGTGCCCGCAGACCTGAGCATCCCCTCCCTGCTGCCTCTCAGCCTCGCCCCTCTAGTCCATTGCTCAGTATAGTGTATTCATATGTGTGTTGCTCTATGTGACTTGGCTAATTACTTGAATATTTTACATTTATTTTCTTAGGCCCCATGATGCAGTAGGAAAATCAGAGTCATTTACATCAAGCTGAGATAGTCCTCTCATGCGTCAGGTGCCTTTATTTGGACTAATAGGCCTTTGAGGCAGGGATAGATGTGTCTGGCCCTGACTTAAGACAGAGCATGCCTAAGGGAGTTTACCAAGTACTTTCATGTAGGGCCCCATCAAATCTTTCCAGTAACCCTGTGAGGTAGACAGTACCTGGCTGCTAGGCCAGGAGAGTGGTACTTAGAGTGAAGCAGCTTTACAGACCATGAAAGCAGCCATCTATCCTTAGAGCACTCCTTGTATTAAGCTCGCACCATGTGTCACTCATGCTGACTTAACTGTGCTTCTCTGTTTGTGAGACAGGGTCTCACTATGTAACCCAGACTGGCTTTGAACTCAGGGTCCTACTGGCTCAACCTCACCAGTGCTGAGTATCCAGGTATGCGCCACGTGGCCAACTGGAAATGCTCTTTTCCAGTGGCACTGACCATCCACCCAAGGCCTTGGTGTATACTGCATTTCACAACAGAGCTGCACTCTGAACTCCACACTGAATTGTTTTTTAGTAGATGTTTGTTTTCACAGAGGCGAAGTTTGATCAGTAAATGACACCATACATATCACAGATCCTTGTGACTAGAAAAGGCTGTTAAAGATGCAGTTGATCAACAAGTTATTTTAAGTGACTTTCCATGTTAAAGAAACATCACAGCCATACCAGAGTGAGCTTATGGGTCTACTTTTAAGGGATTGGATACCTGTTACACAGATGCACTGTGGTCTTTGCACACTTCTGTTATTCTGTAACTATTGTGCTTAGAGTTTTTATGTTTTAATGTTCCTGTAGCTCCTTCAAGCTACTTCTTGAGGTTCCAGTTCAGCTCCATGGTGTCAGTAGGGAGTGTGGGAGCTATGGAAGATGTGGTGTTGAGAGTGGGTGAAGAGCAGGTCCTTGGGTCAGCTTCTCCCTGGTGCCTCTAGGAAGCTCTGGTGAAGTCCTGAGCCTTTGCAAGCCTCAGCTTCTTCATGTGGGAAGTTGAGGTGTACGAACTCTTTATAAGGAGAGTAGAGGGCAATGTCTTAAAGTACCGAACATACTGTGAAATAGGGAAGGCTACGCAGTGTGGTTGCCATACTTTCCTGGCAGTGCTGCATAAATAAATAAATAAATAAGCATCTGCCTGCCATCCAGAAACGAGAACTGACTGGAAAGTGACAAAATGAGATCCTAAAAGTTGGATCAAACTTAAGCTTCTGTAGACTGGGAGCAGCTTTGGTTTGGGTCTTTGTCCCTGAACACAGGTTTTTCTCTCTAGGGAGGTGATGATTGTATCTGTCTGAACAGTGTGTTGTCCTCCCCACTACCCACAAGAGGACATGTCTCCAGGGAACGGACAGAGCAGCTGGCTGTGACATTTTTAACATCTGTCCTTCTGTGGTCTTGCAGCATCAGTTCTCCTTGAGTCTCTCCTGGCTGGGAGCCAGCCTCAATGACATCCTGAGCCCTAGAGTCACTGTCAAGGCCCCAGAGTCAAGCCAGCCTGAATTCTGTCTTTGCCTTGCAGCTGGTATCTCTGTGGCATTGGGCAGATTTTCTTCCTCCTGAACTCAGTCTTCCTGTCTGTAGGAGAATAAGAGTGCCCATATTTGAGGGTTGCCTGGGGGCTTAATGAAATGAGGCAGAAAGAGCTTATTGTGCTTCCAAACCATGTGAGTTCCACAGAGCAGAGACCATCTTCCCAACTTACCCAGGCTCCCATATTTTGGTAGGAATGAGTTGGATGCTTTTATAGTTTTACAGTTTGCTGCTGTTTGTTTGAGGGGGAATGCTAAGGAAGATTTGGTTTTCACTGATGTTGCCAGATAAGATTAACTTGAACAACTAAATTTATCCCACTCGATTTCCTGCTGATTGAGATTAGCTTTTAGGACCAAGTTTCATTTTAACTGCAAAGAAAAAAATGCTTGATCTAAGTTGGTGTATTGTTAATCACATAGATACCTGGTCTGGAAGGGTGCAGTGGGTGCTGGGTCTAGCTTTTGTTCTGTTTCTCATGAAAAGTATACCTGTCCTGCTACCCCCTCCCTGCAGTGCAGACAGCTCTGCAGCAGGTGCACAAGTGGCCAGCATACAGATGGTGCACCTCCTTACCATGCCATCTTCTTCACCAGCTCCACTCAAGCCCATGGTAAATGTCCCTTTGGCACGCACATTTTTTGGGCTTCTGTGAACAGAAAGAAGGCGAGTGAAGCATCTGTAAAATGTATATTTCATATTTAGGTGTATGAAATATATATACAGCTACGTCTGGGTGTGAGTGTTCACCTTCCTACAAAGAGAATAAATTTGATGTTTCAGCTTGACTGGGAGGCATTCAGAAGGTTCTGGGGACCATGGGGTAAAGCTTAGCTTGGCAGGAAATTGATTAAAACAAAATTCTTTCATTTAGTTAAATACATCTTAGAAGTTGGCTGTACGCCCCCCTGCCCACCACTGTCATCACCTAAAACTTTTCACAGAGTGGTCTCGCCTAGTTTTCTCTGAGGCGTCTGTTTCTTGGCTGCTGGATGTTGTGAAGTTTTCATGCACAGTGTGCACCCTCCCCGCATATTTTCCTCCTTTTTTTTTTTTTTTTTTTTTTTTTTTGGTCCTGTGAGCTCTGCTTGTAAAATTCTCCAAACTGTCACTGACATTGGAAAGTGTTAAAATCAGATCAGAGCCCCTAGCTCATCCTTTCTCATGGTCTTTTGTCTCCAGGATCAGTGGGGTGTTACAGACAGAGACACACCAAGAGCCAGTAGAGGGCCGGAAGCATGTTTTTCTCAACTGCCCGTTGTCCGCTAGCTGTAGGTTGGCTTCATTAGCCAGTAGCCAGCTTGTGTGTGACGGTGGCAGAGGCAGTGCTGCCTGCTCGAGAGCCTCGGGGCTCTGACCCACTCTCATTACAGGAGCATTTACCTGTCTAGGGCTGAGGTGGCTCTGCCCAACTCTACCCCATTCTGTCTTCAGTTTAAATTTAGACTGTCCTCTCCACAACCAAAATTATCGCATTCATTCTCAGGAGGGGCAATCTGGAAGTATTTCTGGAATTGGGGGTGAGACATGCTTTTTCCTAAATTGTTTTCTGTCATTAACTTCTTACGTTTCACTAAAACTGACCTCATCATTTTAACTGTGTAAGCTGATTTTATCACTTTTCTACACATTTCACTTGTATACACACTCACATTATATATATGTAATTTTTTTTTTGGTTGGGAAGAAAAGATGCCTCATTTTGAAACCTAAAGGGGGGAATAAGAAAAGCCCTTTGTAATATATTGCCATATTATCACTAAATCCCCTGACAGTTGTGACACAGAAGCAAGTCACCTGTCACTTAAGCTTGAGGTCTCTTTAATTTTCTCCTGGAATTCGCACCAGGCTGTCTTTAATTTGAGGCCTTTATTGGAATTCTGAAACCTCTCTGCCTCCCTGGCTCTCAGATCTATTCTGAGAGCTGTTACAGAATGTATACAATAACCAACAGAGGGATTCAGAGAGGGCTGCAGCTCTGTTTATTTAACACTCTAGAGGGATTTTTGTGCTTATTCGGTCCTGGCTGCCCGGCTTTCAATATCGCTTTGACAACCATTCTGCCCTTCTCATTAATTTTAAACAGTTAAAACACAGGAAAAAGAGGGAAAAGTTTTCATTATTAAAGTGCTTTACTTTTTAATAACAGAGGATTCTGTCCGCCAGGGGAAAGGGCATCCTCACTAATTTCACATTCATATTAAAAAAAAATGCAGGCAAGGTGACAGTTGTGCTGCTGAGGTGGCTTAATGAAAGGAGGGCAGCGGGAAAGTTTGCATTTCACATCAGTTAAGAGGTGAAAAAAATCCTTGCTAATGACAATAGCAAATGTCCACTTTGGTAACACATCTTCTCAGTGGCGCTTCTGCTGACATTGTAGTGGATAAAACCCTTAGGGGGACCATGTACTGTGAAAGCAGCTAGACTGTCATCAGCCAAACAGGTAGCAGGATGATGTGACTACACCAAAAAACATTTTCATGTTGTTAGGTCTCTATTAATGCAGAGAAGAGTGTATCCAAAAAGAGCTTTTCTCTCCTCTCCCTTTTGTTTTTCCTCTTCCAGCCTTAAAAGAAAAGGAGGGAGACACAGGTGTTTATGCCTATCCTCTGTAAGCGGGCAGAGAAGAGGCCTGGGTTCTACACGGGAGGGTGGAGTCTATGGCTCAGTAGCCCCTTTACATGAGTAGCTACACTCAGGTGACCCTCTTCCCTAGGCTACAGAGTCTCTTCATTCTGTGTTTGTTGTGAGATAAAGGAAATAAAAATCACTACTTTCTAGAGAGAATTTTTAAAAGACATCTTTTCTCTGGGACTTTTAAAAGATGAAAATGGTCTTATATATTATTAATAGTTTTCGGTGGCTACAGTGGTGTTCCTGGCTGCAGGGACTCAGGCAGCCTTTGAATGTGGCTTACTGAAAAGCCGCCTTCTTAATAGGCCTCAGAACTCAGCTTGGCCTCAGAACTCAGCTTGGTGGCTACAGGCTTCTGGAACAAACCTGAAGCACTGGCAACCAACTTCCGGGCGGGAAAGGGAAGCAAGCTCAAGACTCAGGGACAGACATAAAGCCTTATAAGGCTGAATTTTAGGCAGATCACTGGGATGGTCTTAAGGAAAATGGTCTTAAGGAAAAAATACCTTTTTCCACTGAGAGCGGGGATAAGGGAGAAAAGTCTAAGGGGAGAAGAGTTATTTAAAAACAGCATATGTTCACTGTTTAAAATGCCAGAATTAGGCTTGGAAAACTCCAGAGTACCTCTAAAGGTCTTTCACTTTGAACATGAGTGATAAGAGGTCATAAAAGAAAGTAGGCAAACAAATAAATAGACTCGGTCTGCTCCCTCTTCATGCTGTCCTCATCTTTGCTTGACTTTAACATCTTTATAGCTCCCTTCTTTCCCTAGTAATATTGAAAGGATTACCCTCGTTGGCCCCTGGGTGGTTACCGTGTGATTTTACTGTTATTAAATCTATTATAAACTGCTTCATTATTCCTGACTTCAACTTTGTCTCTCCTTTAATCCTTCCGTCACCCTCCCAGAAATCCCATGCCACTGGCTCCCAGGAAATCCGAGAACGAGCCACAGTATTGCAGACAGTATTTGAAGATTATGTGCACTCCAGTGAGAGGATGGTCTCCTGGGCAAAGAAAGGTCAGTGGAATTCTCAAGAGATTGGGGGTGGGGTAGCCTCACAAGGTGTTGATTTCACCCCTCACCACACACTTCCATGGTTGAGAGGACATCCCAGGACCTCTGTGTACCAATCAAAGCCTTCATTCTGCAATAATTCTGCAGGGTTTGGAATCAGGCTCTGAAGGATTTAAAGTGATATTAAATGCTAATTTCACACATCTTCATCTTTTGCACAAATGAGGCTTTATCTTGGCTTATATCAGGACTAGAGCTCTGACCTAACAGCTTGGATCTTGGGGATCTGTTTTTCTCTGTCTTTGAACACCAGGCAGCAGAGATGACATGTTGGCAAAAATAGTTGTAGGGATGGAAATTGGAGATGTATGTAAGGACTGAAAGCAGTAGCTCTAAGGAGTTTCTGTTTGAAGGTACAAGTAAAGATTAGAATGGTTGTGAGGACAGGTCATATACCATGAACCTTGGTGGTTCATAGAAGGGATGTTGATATTTCTCAGACCCTTTGTAAAGTAAATTAGCCCTTGGGATCCTGGTGTTAAGGGTAGAATTAACAGTTCATCTTGAACAGCGGGAGTGGTTATAATCGCCAACTCTTTTTCTTAGTGGAATGTTCCTGCTGCTAATAAGACATAAGTTGGAGCAAGGCAGTGGTGGCACATGCCTTTAATCCCAGCCCAGAAAGCATAGACAAGACAGATCTCTTGAGTTCAAGGCCAGCCTGGTCTACAGAGTGAGTTCCAGTATAGCCAGGACTCTTACACAGAGAAACCCTGTCTCATAACCAAATAAACAAAAAGACCTCCATTGGAGGAGTACATAATGCTTTCTGGGAGTTCCTTGAGATTTTTTTTTTTTTTTTTTTTTGAGAAAAATGAAGCTTTTTTTTTTTTTAAAGACAGGAAGTCCTTCTGAAGAGCAGGTTTGGCCTCAGACTCATAAGCAATCTGCCTGCCTGCTGAGTGCTGGGATTGAAAGTGTTACCAAGCCTGGCTATCATTTTTAAAAAATAGTTTTCATTTAGTTTTGAGACAGGATTGTGCTATAAGCAGGTCTTAAACTTGGGATCATTTTACCATAGTCTTCCAAGTCCTGGGACTACAAGTATGTACCACCACTCCCAGCTAGAAGTATCTCTTAAAAAAAATAATTTACTTGGCAGTGTCACTAGAATTTGGCACTGTGCATGCTTCAGTGCATGAGGAGGTAGATGGAAAGCATCCTCTGCTTTGTAAACTAATGTATTAAAAGGAGCAGCTTTGAGTGAGATAAGGAACACAGTAAATAGATAATGGTATAGACTACAGAAAGGGCAACAGGTAAGGGGGAGGCAGGTGTGATGGCTGGAATGTGGTTGGTAAGAGGTCAGAGTAAGCCCCACTGAGAAGGTGATACTTAAGCAAAACCAAATGGGATAAGTGTTTATATTCTGAAGGAAGGAAGGAAGGAAAGAAGGAAGGAAGGAAGGAAGGAAGGAAGGAAGGAAGGAAGGAAGGAATGAAGGAAGGAAGGAAGGAACTAAGGAAGGAAGGAAGGTGGTGTAGGCACGAGAGTGGTTAGCTAGGGCAGAATCCTATAGGGCTTGGAGACTGCTCTAAGATCTGTGGAGTTATCCTGAGTAGGCTTTGAACTAAGGTGTGGGGGCTCAGTGGGCCAAAGGAGTTTGGCTATTTAGTTGGTTTTTTGTTTTTTTGGGGGGGGGCAGGGGTAGTTGAGACAGAGTTTCCCTGTGTAGTCCTGGCTGTCCTGGAACTCACTCTGTAGAACAGGCTGGTCTCACACTCCACCTGCCTTTGCCTCCCATATGTGCTGCCACACCTAGTTTGGCTGTAGGTTTTAAAAGATCACCTGACTGCTGTGTGAGAATTGACCCTGGGGTAAGAGTGAAAGCTGGAGAGTGGGCTCCACTGAGTAGTCATCAAGCAGTAGATAAGGAAAACAGCAGCAGGACTAGAGATGCAGCTCAGGAGTTGAGCATTTGCCAGAGAGCACAAGGCCCCCAAGTTCTGTCCCCAGCAGCAGCAAAAAAAAAAAAAAAAAAAAAAAAAACCAACAACAACAAAACCAGATGTTTTCAGATAGCCATTAGCCATTATTAACCCTCAGCACAGGGTTTGGTTGTCAAAACACTTAAAACAGAGCTACATGTAATGTAAGTCTCATTGCAAGCCTTATATAACTGATGTATGTCCTTCTAATCATTTCTCAAGTAATAACCCTGTCTGCAGCATTTTCTGAAAGTGAATTCAGCAATCCCCCATAGTTCCCAAGAACCTCCCTGTAGAGGAGCCAGAGACTGCCACTGTGTTTGTGGCCTTTGGAGGGAGGTGGCTGACGCAGCTGAATTTGAGTTGATACTGACATTGCAATGAAAAGAAAGACACCATCCACTTTGGCTGTGTCAGTGGTGTTCCTGTACCTTGACAAGATTGCCCTATGTAGGTACCTGGGTAGTCCCTTAAAGTTAACAACAAGCCGTTGTCAGAGATTGTGATTGGGTGTGTTGTCTGTCGTCAACAGTCTGTTGACACTGTAGGAGCAGAGCTGCTTCCCATGTTGGTGATATTTCCATACAGAAGAAAATATGTAGATTATTTCTCTGATTTGCCAACTGATTTTCACTCCAGGTTTGTAAGAGCTGGAACCACCTGACCTCACCCCTTAGACCTTAGTCACCTACCTAGGGACACAAAGACCTTCACTAACTTCTCCTGTTACTTAGGATTGTGACTGGGGAGTTTGGGGGAATGTATCTGCATCTGCCGCTCTAAAGAAACTGACCCATGACATGTGAAAAGCCATTGTACCCTTTAAATTGACACTACCTTTTGCATTTCAGTTTACATAGACAAATTCCTCGACCAGCTTGCTTCCCTTTTGTGACATTGCAGAACCTGACTCATGAATAATTAACAATGCAGCTGGCCTTGCCTTTGTGGTAGAAAACTAGGTAGAAACTGGGCCAAATATGCATTTGTTGCCTTTTGCATTTTTTCTTTATCCTATCATTAATAGTCAGTTAATTGTCGCCAGTCTCTATAACAGTCACTCCTTTTCCTCCTCTATGTGTCATTTAGCTAGGGACTCAGGCTGCATAAGTAGCTGCAATGTATTCTCAGTCTAGACTCCGAAAGAAAGTTTTGGAGAGCAGAGTGCTCTGCCTACACATGCCACTGTTCCCTGTTGTCTGTCATCTCCATCTTCTGGCCTCCCTACAGAGTCATCTCCATCTTCTGGCCTCCCTACAGAGTAGGGATCATGTATGGCTCTTACACTGTGCTTGGAAGGGACACTTATTAGTGATAATATATTTACCTCTTCACTTCAATGGGATGGCATTAGCTGGGCATGTTGCCAAGTGCTTTGTCTTTTAAAAGAACCATATCAAGGTATTTCTTTTCTCACATATTTTGGATAATGTGTCTGTTGGTATAGGTATGTATGCCTTTGTGGTGAACCAGATGGGGCTTGTGATGTGAGGCAGGAGTGTCTCCAGCCTACAGTATTGCTTCTCTACCTTATCCTAGGAGTCATCCGTATGACTTTCCCATTCCTGATCCATATGCCCAGGGTGTCCAAGTGGATTCTTTTAGACAGATTCCCTCTAATTCATACACCTTAAATAGCTCCTGGAAATAAGAGCCGGCAACTAAAATGCTCAACTTTCATTGCCTGTAGCTCCATCCGTCACCCCGAATAAACGTCTCCTTCTAGTTCTCCACTTTCTGCTGTGCTGATCCCACAGCCCTCTTCATTCTGCTCATTCTAGACACTGCCAGTATGAACCATTCCCCTACCCCTGCTGTCTCAGAGTTAGCCAAACATGGACGTCCATGCAAGTGTGCAAGGACAGCCAGACGTCTCTGTCCCCAATGACACTAGAACCCGGAGAACACAAAGGTTTAATAAAAATGTGCAGTGTGAAATGGTGCTTGGGCTAACGTGTGGGTATAAGCATTTCCTGCCATTGTTCAGCAACTTGTTATCCCTGTAAAGCTTCTAGATGGGCATCTCTTGGGACAGATATTTATCTGTGTTCTTGCTTCCTGGAAGTGTGTGCTATGGAGGAGAAGGGTTGTGAGCCAGACAAAGACCCAGGGCTCAGCTACTTATGTGAAAGAGTGGCAGGAAGTGAAATATGGGCTGACTTTGGGGTGGCCCAGGGGCTTGGCTTGGTGGGATGTTTTAGACAAGAGGTAAGTGTTGGGATTGGAAGAAGAAAGGGAAATAGAGGAGTCGGGTCCTGGTGGTCACAGCAGTTCCAGCGAGTTTCTCTCTGAGAATGTAACTGTGGGTGGGGCCAGTGTGGGAGCCCTCCAGACATTGCAGATCATTTGAAGTGTCAAAGATGCTCTTTGAGAAAGCTGGTCTCTGGGTATTGGAAGGGGAGTGAACACAGATTTAAGAGAGAGGTGCAGAGGAGTTGCCATGCTTATTATTTCTCATCGATTGGGAAAAGGAGTTCACTTTGCTCAGTAAATAGAGCTTTGATGGATTCCCAGGATCCTTCCAGGAGATGATCTGCTAAAATGACACTTTTTATTACTGTTCATAAACGGCAATCTCCAGGTGCTGCTGGGATATTACACTTAAGCTGTGGGCAAACTTGCCAGTCCAGTGGCTCAACCACCCAGGTGAGGGAGGCTGATGCTTGATGACTCTTTGATCAGTGGTACAGGACTGGTTCCAACCCTCCTAGTAGAGTAGCTGGGTGTGAAAGTAAAGGAGCAGTGATGGGCACAGTACATTGAAGGCCGTCCCTCTGCTGGAGAGAGGGGAGGCAAGATGTTCATTTTCTCTTGTTGAAAGATATTCAAGGAGCCAGATACAGGAGAGTTTGTCCTCAAGTGGGATGTCTAGTTAAGGCACAGGGGCCCAGCCAAAGCTCAAGCACCCAGGAATGGAACCCAGATCTTCTCTAGCCAGAGCTGGGATCTAGAACAAGGAAACCCTTCCTCCTAACTTTGAAGTGGGGCTGCAGCTTTGCAGCTGGGCTGTCCAGACTGGAGGCAGGTACCCAGGACAACTGTTACCTGCTCTATTTTAGCTTTTTTGATTTCCTTTCTCCTTGGCATGTTTGTATGTATTAAGTACTCAAAAATAACTGGTTTTTCCCTAATATAAGTATCTAAGAATTTTCATCAGAAAATGTTGATCACTTAGTTTGTGCATTCATTCTACTATATTTAACGAACAGGTATCAAGAGCATGCTACTTGGCCAGGCATTGTGATAGGCCTTGAGACTGTGTGTGGTAAAAGACAAAACAGGACCTGCCCTGTTGGACTGTTGCAAACTCTTCAGTAAAGGCAAATTTAATAGGATTTATTTGAGTGATAATTTTGGCTATAATTTTTTATTTAGGGATTTTTTTTTAACTTTTATTGTTTTAATATGTGTATGGATGTGTTGTATCAGTACATGGTATGCATAGGTGAGAAAATTGCCTAGGGAGGTATCAGATTCCTTCAGTGCTGGAGTTACAGGCTGCTAAAAACAGTTCAGTCTGGGTGTTGGAACCCAAACTTTGCAGAAAGTGTACGTCACTTTAACCATTGAGCATCTGTCTCCCCAGCCCTTTAGAGATTTTAAGAACATACACAAGTGTATGTTCAGGTTGCCTGTGTGGTTGTTGTGGTTCTGTTCTTATTCTTGGCAAGGTAGATTAGGGTTACATAGGGGTTAGGTAGCTCTGAGGCTTCAGAACCCCATCCTAACTTTCTCCTCCCCCTTTCTCCTAGCTCTGCAGTCCTTCATCCGAGCCTATGCGACCTACCCCAGGGAGCTGAAGCCCATTTTCCATGTCAGATCCCTACACCTTGGGCATGTGGCTAAGAGCTTCGGACTAAGAGATGCTCCTAGAAACCTCAGTGTCTCCACTGTGAAGAAGAAGGCAAGCTTGAAAAGGTAAGGTGGGAATTAAACTATGTGCAGAGCTCGGTTTACATTAGCAGGAAAGGTCATCTGGAAGGCTGATGCCAGTGCGCTTTGAGAGAGAGGGAGAGGGAGAGAGAGAGAGAGAGAGAGAGAGAGAGAGAGAGAGAGAGAGAGAGAGAGAGAGAGAGAGAGAGAGAGAGAGAGAGAGAGAGAGAGAGAGAGAGAGGGAGAGAGAGAGAGAGAGAGAGAGAGAGAGAGAGAGAGAAGAGGGGGAGGGGGAGAAGCACTTGAAACAGGGAAAAATTCGTCCTTAATTCTGCAAAAAATTCAGTTGGGCACAAATGCAGTGAGGATTATTAAGCAGAAAGATGGGTCTGTGGAGTTGTCCTCATGTCCCAGTAGAGTAACTTGGGAGGCTTTTGGTGCATTCATATCATTAACTCTGGTAGCAATTTCTGTCCTTGTGAGCTGTGGATTGGGATGGGGCTGGGGACTAGAACAGCCTGAACCCTACCTGTGCAGCTATCCATGGTATTGATGCACCTCAGATTGCCAAGACGTGCAGATGCAAAAGCCAGACTCTTGCCCTTTCCTCAAAAAGCACACATCTGGGTGCCAAATTTCTTTGTTCAAATGATCCTTGTGAAAGGAATGTCAGGGTGAGCAGAACTGACCTTAGGTCAGTCTTCCTGGGTCACGGGAGTCAAGGACTGGGCTTTGTTCCCGAGTCTAACCTATCAGTGTGGAGCCGAGTTAACGATTGCTCTGAAATTGTCCATATTGTTCCCTTTCCTCCTCAAAGAATGGTGTCTTTCAGCAACAAGCCCAGCCTCACATCATAGCCAGAGCACTAGAGACCCTGAGAGTGCTCTATAGGAGCCCTTAAGGTAGAGGGCACCTCTGTTGGGTGAAAACCTGTACGGGGAAAACAGTGAATAAGTAAGTCTTGCCCATGTTTTGTTGTAGACTCCTTGAATGCTCTGGGTACTTACTGCATTGTCTTAGGTTCAAATGCTACATATTTCTGCCCTGACTTGGAGGTTACGCAGCCTCATGCTTTGCTGCTGTTCTCACACAGTCTGTACTGCTCTTTTCATCAGAAAGCACTCATTGCCTCACTAGCTTGTTTAGCACCTGGCTTCAGAGGAAAGAGGGGCTGCCCAGTGTAGGATAGTGGTCTTGGGGGACTATGACTTCACTGCCAGCTCTGTTCTCATGGGGTCCTGGGAAGCAAATGACTTAGTGGCAGTGTTGTCCTTACCTTGAGAAGCCACAGGGGAGAGAGCGACTGCCACCTCATGTCTCAGTTGACCCTAGCTAGCAGATGGGCACCAAGACCACTATACCCCTGTGAGCAGCTGATTGAACAGAGCTTTATTCAGGGAAGAATGGGCTGATTAGCTGCTAAAGAGCATGTAAGATAGTATGGGGCAGCCTTTGATGTCTGGCTGGCGCAGCAGGGAGCCAGGCAGTGAGTGACAGCAGTGTGTCACAGGATTACTCTGAGTGGCTATGCCGCTCTCTGTTCTTACCATGTCACCACTCTGTAACAGCCCTTTTCTGTTGTTGGGCCCTTCTTTTGAAGGTCTGTCTCACCATGCACCCTGCCCCTGACTTTCTAACACAGACGGGCACCGAAGAGGCAGTAGGTACCTTTTTGTATTTGGGAAAGTGTTGTCACTCCTGGAAGAGGAAATGACTTTGCAGCTAATCTGCACATGAACCGTATAATTGTGGCCAGGGTGAGTGGCAGAGAGAACCTGACAGATTGTCCACACTCCTCCGTCAAGACTCAAGCAAATGCCAGTTGCTGCCTTTTGAGAACTGGAAAGAAAAGTCCATTAAACCCCACAAGGTGCAAAGAATTGGGCCTGCTGTAGCCATGATTATTGTTCTGAGATGAACGTCTTCTGAAATCTGCCTGTCAAGAAAGAGAATGGGTTCCTTCTGTCACGTGCAGATGAGTGCAATAGTGGCACTAAGTCCTCAAGTGCTCTGCTTCCCAGCTTCGGTGTTCACTGCCAGAGAGAATAATTACATGCTATGCACAAACCCACAATGTCTGCTAGCAAAGTTCAGCCAGCTGTGAACCTATCATCCATCCTCAAACAGGAAACTTGGGTGCTGGTCAAGTGTGAATTGAGAGCGAGGCAGGTCAAGGAACTAAATCCTATGCAATGGCAAAGGGATTTTGTCTTTCATATACACGACCTTTCCCTCTCCACGTCTACTTTCCAGAACAAGAAAGTAAATAACATCTCCAATGAGATCTCAATATTCAAGTCTGTCAGTTTCCCCACCCTCAGTTCTAAAAGGGAACAGTAAATATCTCTCTGCACATGGGAATACAGTCATACTCACAAAACCTTTCCTGGCACCTACACACAAACCTGTCAAAACAGCCCCCACCCCAAACATCTACATATACATGTACACAGATGCTGTTGGTAAAATATTGAATGGCCCCTTAGCAACATTCATCACAAAAACAGCAATTCCCGGGAAGCAAAAGTGGTAACCTAGTCCTCTAAAATTGCCAGCTTCCCTGGAGACATGGAGACTGGGACATATCTGCTGTGCAAGGACAGTTGAACTATTGGCCAGGGTGTCTGTCTAGGCACATGTGAGTGAGCTGAGTCCAGGGACATGCTTTGTTAGGGCCATGATTCCTTTTCACAATAATAAAGCTGGTGTCACTGACAGTGTGGAAAGGTGAATATGAAGTTTCTAAATCATCCACCTTGGTGAATTATTCCATAGTCCCAGCACTACTTTCCCACGACAGCTCTCCCAGCTTCTGCTGTCACCTCCAGTGTGGTCATCAGCAATAGCGTCATCAGAATCTGATCTCTGTCCCTTCTCTCTGCTCATCTCCTTTAAAATTAGTAGAGGAATGGCAGTTTTAACATTAACTGTTCTTAAATAATTTTGTTTTACTTGTATCAGTTCTCTCAATCCATCCCAGCCAAGGTGTTACCTTGTAGTTCCCATTTTATCGAACAAGGTGAGTGTTCTATAACCTTTTTGGTCCTCCTAGATGTGGCTGTGCTTGGTCAGAGAGGAGAGCTTGCTAAGGGTTGACTCTACCAGGCCAGCCCAGCGTAGCTAAGCATTTCCTTAACCTCCACACTTCTAAAGCCCTGTAAATCTTTCATGTCTCAAGTAAACATCCTTATGGAATTGCACATGACAGGCAATTCCTTGTAGAGAGACTTGCCCAAATTAGCACAAATGCCTCATCATTGGAGCTCACACTGAACAATTTGAAAGCTTTAGTGTGTGCCACTATTCATATTGACAGCCTTCACTGTGCCAGTGTGTCATTGTATGCAACCAATAAGTGCAACTGTTCGTTAACTTGACATATTGGTTCTGTTTGTTCTCCATTAGCTGTTTCCCTTGCCCTCCCCTTGCTTCTAAGTCTATCAGTGTCCCTCTACAGGTTGGCTAAGTTACTTGCATGCTTGTGTGTCTGCCTTTGGGCAAGCAACAGCCCCCCTGTACTTTGGTTCATTTGACTCTCTGAAGGTGGGCATTTAAGCTTCATGGTATCATGGTGGAGACAAACTAGACATTGCTTCACTGTCTGTGTAAAAAACAAGCATTTGGCCATTATGGCAATGCTGTGACTGTCTAGCCCTTCTGCGGGCCTCCAGTATCGGAGTATTCCAGAAACTGAGGATCAGTATATGTGTGGAAGTAGCTACAACCTTCCAGCACTCTGGAACAACCTTGAAATCAGAATCAGGTCCCCTGAAGATGAGCACTAAGAAGCTGCAGCTGCATCACCCTGGGAAGCAATCCTCATCATTAGGAGCAGCTTGCTGCCAATTTTTACGTGGCATTTACAACCTCCCTAATATCACTTAATTAGCTGAAGGAAAACCTGGAATGCTGCCCATTGTGAAATTTTTCTCAATTTCTTTGAGCCAGTTATTCTGCAAAAAACAGATTGGCCAAATGTGAGATGAGAGGCTGGGCACAGCCACACTTGGAAGCACAAGGCTTTCTCCATGTGTGTCGACTACACCTGAGTTGGGGCTCGCCTGGCCCATCCTGCAGCACACAGCCTTGGTCCCTTGGGCCTCTTCTCTTGACTTCCAAAACTGTGTTCATGAGGATCAGCTCTTGGCTGCTGACTTCTGAACACCTAGATAGAATCTTTACATGCCTCTGTGCCACTGCTGTGCAGGCAGCCCACTCATACCCTTAAACCTGCCCAGCCCTGGCTTAGAACCTTTTGGTTACATCCTGTTGCTTAGCACCTGCTTCCCTGATGGTCCCTGGTGGCCTCTCAGCCTCAACTGATTCCCTGCTGTCACTTTTGAGACCTGGGCCTGGCCTGGGCTCTCTACCTTTCCTCTTAGACAGATGTCCTCACTTGTTCTGACACAATGATGCTGTCATAACTTTGTGTGAGATGTGTGTGTGTGGTGAATGTCTCTTGAAGCACCTCAGAAGAAACCTCATCAAGTTCATGTTTACTGTAAGCCCAACACACTCCTGTCACATAGGTACAAAGGATATCCTTTGGATTTAATGAGTGGAATCATTCTAGAACTTTGAGGGAAGAGAACACGAATTGTTCTACAGTGAAGGGAGGTGAGCTCAGTTATTATTTAGTGAACTGTGAAGATGACAAACCCTACTTGGAGAAGCAATTTTTCAGAGCTTTGTGTGTTGGGTGGCAGCCCTTCTGTGTGGAGAAGAGTGGGGCTAGACTACCTATGCTTTGCAGAAAGTCTCTAGGAAGATCACCCTGGTCCAGCTTCCCCTTTGTCTCTGGCTTCCCTCCTGGGTGAAAATGTGGAAGAGAGCAGGCTACCATCACTGTCTTCTAATCACTCATCCAAGGCCTGAACTTAGTCTCAATTGCGGACCAGAGAGAAATAAGACCACCAACAATAGCTGTAGAGACAGATGGACATGGATGGGAAAACAGAATCTATTCCTAAAGTCTGCTGAGGAGCACTTTTGAAAAACTAGGATCCTAGGTCCCACGTGACTACAGACTTGACTTGGGGACTGTCTTAACAATGAAACAGGCAGAGCTCTGGTGTCTTTGCCATAGAACTAACAGCAGAAGATCTATGCAAAGGGCCTTTGGCCAGGCAGCAAACTTGGAAGTGCAGGCTGGGTGCTCTAGAGCCCTTGTTCTGAGGTCATCAAGAAGGTGGCTGAAGTACTAGAAAGATGGTTCAGCAGTTACAAGCACTAACTGCTCTTCCAGAGAACCCAGGTTCAATTCCCAGCACCCACATGGCAGCTCACAAGCATCTGTAACTCCATTTCTAGGGGACCTGAAACCCAAGGCAAAGTACTAATTCACATAAAATTTAAAAAAGAGAAAGGTGGCTGAATGAGTGACTGGGCTCTTCTAGACAGAGAACTTTAACTGCACAGGGCACCGAACCTACCTGTCAGAAGCTCACAGTATGTTCACAGGCTCATCCAAATGGATTGGCCTCATTGGCCTCTACTCTGCAGCTCTGGTATTGTATGTCCTGCTGCCCTGGACTCTGGGGTAATTATGGTTCTGTACACACAACCTTTACATCTGCCCTTTTGTTTCTACCACTCCCCCCCCCCCCAATCTGGCATTGTGCATTACCAGCTTTCTGCCTCCTTGTGGAACAAACACGCCCTCATCCCCACTCGGCTAATGAGGCGATTAGAGGGAATTCACAGTGACCTTGAGCTTCCTTCCACACCTGAGTCACCTGCAGACAGCAGGAGCCATAGGATATGCTTTCTGTCACACAGTCAGGGCTGACAACAAAGAGCAGGAGCCCAGTCAGCTTATCCTAGGAGGATGTTGGAGATGGTGATGTTTGCTGCTGGAGTCATCCAAGCACTGGAATTAGAAGCTGCAAACTGGCCACATCAGACAAGGCAGCATGCTGCAGGAGAGTAGTTCTCATTAAACTGCCTGCTCTGGCCTACCTTGTCAAGAGAGAACATGGTAGCCCCCCAGCTCTCCCTGCTACCCATAGTTTATAGTTTTCCTCACCCTAAAAATTCTCCTGTGAGAACTGGTTTCTTTAAACCAACCCTGCTCCTGTTGTGCTACCTCTGTAGTAGGAGGGGGCATGCTCCTGCCTTCTCTCAATCTACTCTCTAGAAGCCAAGGCCTTTTCTGGTTTTGACCTATATGAAATATCTCCAAGTCTTTTGCAGATGTCACCTTTATTATGGCCCTGAACTCCTATAAATAGCAATCCAAAAAATAAAATTAACTTTTTGAACATCAAGAAGAGGGGGGCTGTTGGGTGCAGGGGAGATTGCCTTTAATTCTAGCAGAGGGTGGTGGATCTCTTGAGTTCTAGAATAGCCAGGGCTATGCAGAGAGACCCTGTTATGAAGGGGAAGAAGGGCCTTGAGAACCGGCCTCCCAGATCACCAGTGGGCTGCTCCCAGCATGTGAAATGTGAGTTCTTTTGACAGCAGCAGGATTCTGTCTCCTGAAGACTCATGCTCTCTGCTAAGCTTATTCTGTTGTGTACATTATCCTATGGAGACTCCACCAGACACTGTGACCAAATGAGAAACTGGAGCCCAGGCTGAGCTACTCCCCTCTCTGTATTTTTACATGTTCTGCTGGAGTGCCTATTGCTTCTAGAGTCATCCTTGTAACAAGTGTGTAGCCCTGTAAAAGGGACTATACTTTTTTTCTCTTCTTTTACTGTGGTGTATATGTGTATGCATGCACTGCAATATGCATGTGAGGGGTCAGAAAACATCTGTGTGGTGTCAATTCTCCATGCACTGTATGCAGGTTCAGGGCAGTAATTCAGACTCAGGTTAGCACAGCAAGCACCTTTGTCCAGGAAGCTATCTTTCCAGCCCAAGGAGATTTTTATTTTATGTGAGATCATTTTTTGTGTAACCAAAGGAATGGACTTGGAGCAGGAGTCAAGGTTGTATATAGAAAAATGGAGTTTCACACTAAGCATTGAACCCTAGGGTGGCTTTACGGCTCTGCTTGTGGGGAAGCCGACAGTAGACTTGTAACGAAATACTTGTGAGTAAGTTCTGAAGTGGTGTCAGTTTCTCTGGGTGCAGAGGTAGTATGGTACCATAGAAAAGGCCTGGTTTTGGAGTCGTCCCTTCCTGAGTAGTTCCAACTTGGTGACAACTTCTATAAAGTAGGAAGGGCAGAAGATTGTCACCTAGTGTGGGAGGATTTGTGAATGCCTGACCTCTAGTGCAGTGCAAAGTGGCCAGGAGATACTTTTTTCTCTTCCCCCATCCTACTTCCTGACTCCACCCTCGCCTATCCTTCTTCTCTTTCTTCTGATGACTGGTATGGCCTATACTGCAGTAAGCCCTATGTCTCCATGGCTTGCCACTTTCAGAGATGCCCCCTCCCTAGTGGCCCCAGCACACCATTAGAGCTCCTGAAAATAGGTCAGGATTTCTACCAGTGGATCTTGGTGAGGTTCTAATGCTGTGTTTGTACCATTTGCATATAGAAACATGAGGTGCTGGTGTCACTAATCATCCAGTCCCAGGTCCACATGAGACCAGAGATCAGATGATAGTCCCTTATCTCCTCCCCTTCCTACTTTCCCATATTATTCTCACTAATAATAGTCAGTACTAATTCATCTGGATCATGAAAACCATTCACACATACAGTAGCACAAGTGCCCAGGTGGGTATTTCTGGTGGTATAGTATAGTTCATGGTAACTGTCTGCAGGAACTGTGGCTCAATGTCCACCACAGCCAGGCACTGGCCCTCTGCCACAAGTCATCTGTTTTCACCCTCTTATGGCTACAGATGAGGCTGCCTGGAGCTGCTCTGCTGTTAGCATGGTAGAGCTGGATCCCATCCTAGGCCTTGCAAGTCCAGGTTCAGATCTGACCAGTTCAGCTAGATGATTGCACACATAAGAGTTCCTTCCACCACGACAGGTGGTGGTGGCACACACTTTAATCCCAGCACTCGGGAGGCAGAGTCAGGTGGATCTCTATGAGTTCAAGGACAGCCAGGGCTACGAAGAGAAACTGTCTCAGAAAGGGGGAAAAAAATGTTCCTCTTCCCCCCTGCCTTCAGGGTCAGGGCCTCATAACTGACCTAATTGAAGATCACTTTCTGAACCCATCCTTTCGGCCCAGTAGAGAATTGTGGGTATGTTTTCCTTTCTGTAGATGTGATTAGACTGAGTGTATCACTCAGATATCAGAAGTATTAGACAGGAGAGACCCCGAGCCCTGGATTTGGGCTCAAGATGCTGCTTATAACTGCTTAATCTTGGTATTCCCAAATCTCACCATAGCAATTTAAATATGCTTATTTTCTAGGACTGCCTACTACTCCATCTTAAATAATCCTTAATATTTTTATGAAGAACTGAAATAACACCAATATTCTTCCCTGCTTCTGCTGTTTGCTCTGTATGCTCAGGCCCTTTCTGAACTTGTGGTTGACTTGAGGTCATCAGCTAGGTGAGTGCCAGAGCTGGATTCCAACCACTGCCAGCAGGTTCTACTCCTCTACCCACACTCCTCAGCATGGCCACCTGGGTTAAGTAAGCTCAGAGCTCCTGCCACTGAAGGATTCTGGTCCAGCTCTTCCCCCAATCATCAAGTAGGACCTCTTTCCTCTCCCACGTGGTTCATGAGTCCCAGCATTAGCAGACATTTACCAGTTTCTCCCAGGTGACACTCATAACATTGTGCCTGCCCCTAGCTAAGGACTCCAAGTTCTGTTCCATTCCTCAGAAGTCTTATTCTTTGATGAATGCCAAATGTCCATGTATCTTAGATTTCTTTTGCTGTGATAAATACTGTGACCAAAAGCCACTTGGGGAGGAAAGGGTTACTTATTTCATCTTACAGCTTGTAGTCCATTCCTAAGGAATTCAGAGCAGCAACTCAAGGCAGAAATGTAGTCAGGAAATGAAGCTGAAGCCATGGAGAGGTGCTGTTTACTGCCTTGCTTCTTGTGGCTCGCTCAGCCTGCTTTTTCATACCATCCAGGGTAGCCTGCCTGGGTGGCACCAGTGGGCTGGGCCTTTCCACATCAGTCATTAACCAAGAAATGCCCCACAGGCCAATCTGATGGAAGCATTTTCTCAATTGAGTGAGGTTCCCTCTTCCCAGATGACTATAGCCTTAATCAAGTTGACAAAATACTAACCAGCACTTTGTGCTGACTTCTGTTCTCATGCCTGCTGCTGCAATAGGGCTCACTAAGACACAGAAACTCAACTTAGTTGGATCCTGAGAATCAAAGATGCAACCTTGGGTGGCTAGCCTGCCAGTCAACAACTCCTCCCAAACAGCCCAAAGCTGGACCCAGATATGTAGTCTTTCCTTACTGTCAGGTTGGATGTTAGATGGCATGCTCCCCTCTAAGAGGCAAAATGATCCTAGGGGGAAGGTGCTCCCTTTTCTTTCTGTCATCTGAAAGCCAACATAACCCTTGATGTGTTATGATCACTTTCCCACCAGCCTGGTCCCACAGCCATATCAGTCCCAAATAACACACAAAGATGTTGTATTAGTTATGAAATTGTTGGCCTGTTACTAGCTAGCTTATTAGCTAGCTCTGTCTTAAATATCAACTTATTTCTATCAATCTGTTTCCACGTGTTCTTAACTTACCAGAGAGGGGGTCCTGACCTCTTACTCCTCTCGACTACATCTCCCAGAATCCTCCTTGTCTCCTAGTCCCTCCTATCTTGTTCCCTATAGGCCAACAGTGCTTTATTCATTAACCAATAAGAGAAACATATTTACAGAATGACATCTCCTATTGATGATAAACTCGCATTTCCTCCTCGGTTTAGCCAGGCACAGTGGAGAAACTTGCAGTCAGCCTGAGGTCACCTAAAGTCATCATGGCTTTCTGGATTGTATACTTACACTCAGAATATTCCAAATTAGAAAGCAGTTGGAAGGGAAGAATTGATCCTTTGAGGTATCTTAATTACAGTGCAATAGAACAAGGCTTGAGAAACCAAAGCCAGAAGGCAGTGAAGTTTTCATAAATAGAAAGCCAAATACTTTTGAGATTGGGCATATGACAAATTACAGTTTGTCTCATGTAAAGAGAATATACTGATTTTCCCCCTTGTTGTATTTTTTTAAAAAATAATAATAATAATAATACTCATTTTAAAAACTAAAAAGTAGAAGCCAGAAGTTACTCAAAAACTCAGTCTAAGATTAGCTTGATTTACTCTTGAGTGTCATGGGTGACTCTTGGGAAGAAATAGTTGTATTCATGCCTTAAGGCAGCATAAAACTAAGATGGAGTTCAAGCATTATCCATCAAGGGAGAAGGTATATTGGATGGTTTTAAAATCTTAAAGACTTTGCTGTTCATGACCTTAAAGGTATTTAAAGATAGTAATAATAATAATGAAATAGTGGTAGATTTAAAACACATCTTTTCCTGTCCTGATCCAGATATGGTAGTGCATGTCTTTAATCCCAGCACTCAGGAGGCAGAGGTAGATGGAGTTTGAGGCTCCATGCTGATTTATAGAGTAAGTTTCAGGACAGCCAGGGCTACACAGAGAAACCTTGTGTCTCAAAAAATAAAAGAATGAATGAATAAATGAAAGCAATAATAAATCCTGTCCTGCAAAAGAGGGCTGTGAGCAAAGCCCTGGGTTAAATTGCTTTTTACCTAGGAAACGCCTGTTGAGTTTTCAGGTGATGTGGAGAGAGTGTTCTGCAGTCCCCCTTCAAGGTCTTGGTGTAGTGGGGTGATTGCTGGTTAGGTTGACTGCCTTACTAGCAGTGTAAAGTGGCATCTGCTTGTCCTGCTGAGTTATACAGCCTGGAGACAGGGTCTTCAGCCTTCACTGTGAGGGAGTCCCTTGCAGTTAGATATACTGATCTGTTGCTTGGTAACCACAAGATTTCCACAGTGGATGCTCGGGAAGCCTGAGTCAGAGGGTCCAGGTATTTGGAGGGCTAGAAGTTGGCAGGATCCTGGAAGAATGGCAGCTTGTCAGAAGGCATGAATGCTGGATGCATGCTTGGATTTAGAGGGGTTCACCTTCCCATCTGTAGTGCACCTTCTCAGCTAAGAACAAAGGAGGGAATTGGGAGCCGACTGTGGGAGAAGTGCATCTTGTTGGCATGGCTTTTGTGACAGCATTGAGGCCCTGCAGGGTTGCCTGCCTACGAGTGGCCTGAGTTGGAATGTGTAGGTACCTCTTGTTTGCTGTATGAGTCGGCTGCCGGGTTTGCATGAGATAGCCAGAAGTATGACCAGGATACATGAAGGTAAGTGCTATAACTTAAGCATGCACTGCCACTGAGTCTACCTAACCCTGAGACACACTTTCTAGAGTCATTGTAGTCCCAGAGTTTACCTCCTACTGCCCCACCCAGCTCTCTACCTGTGAACAGACAGTTCTGGGGCACTGCAGGGGGCCCTTGAGCATCAGGCAGCTGAAGGCATAGGTATGATGCTCTCTCAGCTGCTTCTTACAGCCTGCACTTGCTCTGTAGGCAGTTCATGTTTCAGTCACCAGATGAAACTCTGGTCACTATTGTTTTCAGTGATGGCAGGAGAAGGTTTTGTCTTTTGTTTGTTTGTTTGTTTTGTTTTTTGCTAGGGAGGATATTTTGAAATTTTGCATATCTTGAAACTCAGGTTATTACATCCAAAATTATACACATTGTGAGCAGTTGCTTCAAATAAGAGGGAAGAAAAAGTGTTCCTTCCTGTCACAACTTTTTGCTCTGTCTGTCATGGAACCTGACTAAAAATAAACTACAAGTACAGGAAGTTGCAGCCTTTACTGTAGAGCAAGTCAGTGCCCCAACACCACAGCTTGTCCACCTGCACAGGCCTGGAAGCTCAGCCCTGGCCAGGGACATGGCAATCTGTGTGAGAAGTCAGGGTCAACAGTACTGCTTCATTGTGGGGAGGGGGGCTATAAGTAGAATAAGTAGAACTTGTCTCCACCCCAAGCAGACCTGGCAGTGGTTTTCAGTCTGCAGGCCTCAGTTTCCCCTGTATAACTCTGATTGTGATCTTTACAGTAGTCTCTGGCTGGCTGGCACTTGATACCTCTATCTGCCAGCTACATGGCCTTAGCAAGTTCTCATCGTGCAGGTAACGACACTTCCCTGTGTGATGCTAGTGGTCTTGAGCCCTGCCCCAGCACACTTACTGAATAGACTTCCAGCCCTAAATATCATTGCTAACATATCCTTCCCACAAATCTTTTCCCTAGCAAGGTTGACTCTTCTTATTTCAGGAAAAAACAAAACAAAAAACAAAACAAAAAAAAAAAACCAGGATCTTACAACTGCAGCCCTGTGCTCTGGACGGGATTATAAATGGCTTCACCTTCATTATAGTGAGATCTCCACCCTTCCTAATAAGGCTAATAGCACAGTGCAGACTGTGTCTAATTCTTGGATTTTAAAGGACTTCTGTTTATTTTGTCCAGTCTCTGACTACCACAGTATAGAACATGCTGTCAAGTTAGAGAGCAACCAGAGGTCTTTCTGGAGCTCCTTACACTGAGTTTTCCTGGGTCTCTGTCATGTAGGGTGCTGAAGGACTTGCTGGAAAGCCAGTATGGACTTAATGGTCATTGCCTCGAAGTTGGTACATTTTATTCTTATGGTTCCATTCTTACTCTTCAGTGTATGAATGACTTTCTGAAAGTTTCCTCTTCTGATCAAGTGTGAGACTGCTGTCTTTCTGAAGTTTCTGGGCTTCTGTACTGAAGCTTATGTCAGGCTTTGGCATTTTGTGGGTCAGGACAGGTCTGCACTCCTTCCAGCCCAGGTCTGTTCAGTGGCTGTGCTCACAGGGCATTCAGGCTTGGGATTCGAAAGATCAGGGTGGTTTCTGCTGTCTAGTGAGTGCTGCGGAGTCTGGTGGATGTGGATGCCCTGCCTTCGAGGCTGGCCTAGTGGCACTATGCTACAGTCTGCCAGACCTCAGGGGTTCACCCCTGATGCCCTGAATATGTAAGCTTTGCAACTGTTTTACGCTGTGGAGTTTCTGTGGGCTTTCCCATCCACAGGCAAACTGCTATCTCATACACCTCATTTGCCATCAGAGTGTGAGAGTGTACGTTTCTTCTCTCTCCCCACCCCTCATGAAAACAACACAGAACAAAGCCTCACTTTTAAAAATGCCATGATATTTTGCCACCGTTATGAAAATCTGTCAGCACCGTATCTAATCTTCTGGTGCATAGAATATCAAAACAAGTGCTACTGAAGAGATTGCTCTTCTGCTAATACAAAAATGTCAGCCTCCTGGTCTCTCAGCCAGCTGCTGTCAGTCTCTTTCCAAATGGGAGAGAAAAACACTAAAGTCTTCCCCTCTGCTGTTACTGTTCCTTAGGCCTGACCCTCGGAGGAAGACCCGGAATAAGCACCACTTTGTGCTCGCTGAAGTCCTGCACTCAGAATACTCGAGTGGTCTGGAGACCAGCGGCATGAAGGGTGGAAAGCAAAGCAAACAACGGGGCTTTCAGATGGCACCCAGCAAGCCAGGGCCACGGAGAGAATGAAGCTGCTCCTACGACCGGAAGGCTCACCACCAGCCAGCGAGCTTCTTTTGGTTGTTTTTAATCTCTACAGGTCAGGGTGGATCGTCAGGCCCCCTGGCTTTAGAGTGGTGTCTTGTTCTTATCAGAGAAGCTTCTGTATCTTTCCCTGAACACAGAACCTCACCTGTTAGAGGAGGAGCCCTGGTGGAAACCAGCAAGCAGGGGCTAGTGCTGGACAGTCACCTGCTTTGCTCAGGCCTCTTGCAAGATTGTGCATAGGGACAACAAAGCATCCTATGTGTCGGCCTGGAAGAGTGTGGCTCCTGGCAAGCTTGCCTGATGAAGCTGCCACACATGCATTGCTTGAGCTTGTTAGATGGGATGTTAAAAATTTGTACAAAAGGATAAAGTCTTTGTTGAATAGCCTTTTTCTTAGTGTCCACATACTCTGTCAGGAAGGGCCAAGAACGCTTTTGCTTTGGGTCAGAAACCCAAATGTGTTGGCAGCAACACTGCTTTCTTCCATAAGCACAGCATAGCGCCATGTGCATTGCCTCCCCTTTCATGTCCACAGAAGACTCGCTGTCTCTGGGCTAATTGACTTACTGTTGCCTTTTTATTATTGTCTTTGAAGTCAAAAGGCACCAGCACCCGAGCTTGTCTTTTCCCATCAGAGCCTGTCTTAGAGGTCTGAGGTCTTTGTGTTATGACCTAGACCCAGAACCCCCACACGCCTTTGTGTTTCTGGGAGGTTTGAAAGAGGACCCCTGGAGTGTATTGATTTCCCAATAAATGTAAGATTTGGACATTACAGAGGACTCACGAGAGAAAGGGTTATAAAGCTCAATGTGCTCTGTTTGGACACCATTCTGCCTGCTTTCCTCCAGGTTCCTGTGTGCCCAAGCCCTCTGAAGGCAAGTGTAGCACCACTTTGCCCTTCTTCTGAAGGCAGGCAGGGTGGAGGCTGTTTCAGGGAAGAACATCCGTTAACACCCACACTAGGAAAAAAAACCTGTGCCAGGGGGAGAACTGCCTTACCAGGACTGGACGTCACAGACTCTGAGCCTGTGGGTGACATTTGTAAAGATATTCTGAAACTGCAGCAGGTGTGGAACTGACTGGACAAATCGGCCACCTTTCTTTGGATTTGTAATGACTCACATGCTTTTGATGGGAAATGAGGGATCAGACTGAAGAGTCAACCAGCTGTGTGAAAACAGGATTAGTGTCTGTAATCAGGGATGGCCAAGTAACAATCTGTGTCTGCCTCCCAGCAACAGGCCCCTAAGGGCTCAGCTGCAGGGCCATGAGGCGTGCTGGGACCTTACTGAAGTAACAATAACTCTAACCCTAAATTTGGAATTCATACATGCAGTTTTCCAACTAGTAGGGGTGTCTTCAGAGATGGTGTCTTAAGAGATGTTGGTGATCTGCTTAGGTAGTCTTGCTGCCTAGTTAGCAGTACCCAGTCATCAGGAAGACAGACTCGGCGAACTTAGAGTTAATGTTCTCTAATTTAAACAACTTTAAAATGAATCTTTATAGGATGTACATCCCAGGTATCAGTTGGACACAATGTTAGCCTATTTCCAGTGTATATTGTCTTGATTTTGTGTGTATTTATAATCGTACCTTTTTCTAAGGCCCCCCCCAGGCTTGACATTTTTTCATATCTGTTATCATATTAAAGTCCCAGGAGATTCAGACACCAAAAGGGAGTGCTGTGGCTGTAGAGTGCTTGTTTTGGGGTCCAAGCCTTCCCCGTTTCCAGCCAGCTGCTGTGCATCTGTGAAGGGGCACCACTGGAGGGCAGTGAGCCCTTGAGCAGCTGTCTGCAGTGGGACAGCATGGGTATCCTCCATTCCCACAGAAGCCAGGGCCAAGCAGAGCCCCGCTGAGGACTGTTCTGATAGAGGACTGCTTTGATTTCTCTACTCCCTGGCATAGGAGAAGAGGGGTGTGAGCCTCGCAGTGCAAGTGACTCTAAGCTGCCAGTGGCTGGGTCCAGCACTTCACACAGCCAGCAGAAGCCAGTCCCAGAGATGGGAACTTGAGGCCTTTCCAGTTTGCTCCACAACCATCAAACTTTCTCAGTCTGCTAGACCATAGAAAAATGGAGAGCCAAGTCGTCGGAGTAGCACCCCATATAAAAAAAGGCAGCCCAGGTTCCAGAAGCCTTGCAGCTGAGGGCCAGCTGGAAAAGCTAACCTCTTAAACTTGGTTGCCCCCACCCTTTAGAGTCCAGACTTAAAAGGGACTTCATTTCAGATCCTGCCTATTGTTTGGTCCACTGGGGGCCTCTCATGGTCATTCTTTTTTCTGTTCTAAATGAGGGCACCCAGCCCCTGGGTTAGGAACAGAGAAACCAATTTAGCCTTCTAAATGGATAGGAAGCGCAAGCCCACCTCACTGCAGAGGTTGTGGAGTTATTATTGCAGATGGGATGTGCAGGAAAATTTAAAATATTGTAATTATAAACTTGTAGGGAAGCCTTGTTCTTCATTAATGTAAGATATGAAATCGCCTCTGCGGTACAAGGACAATTACATAGTCAGAATGTGTCTGTGGTTTACACTGCACTGTGTAAATGTGAGGGTGGCTGCTCCAGCCTGCCTCCTCCACTCTCACAAAATGAAAAGCACACCACCGCAAGTTGTCCTTTGATAGATTTTTAATATGATTTTAAAGAGTTTTGTTTGGTCTCATTCTTATTCAATGAGATTAATTTAAAGCACTTATCCCCTGGGTTTAAGTCAATCCGTGTAGGATTTGGGCAGGGTTTGTTGCTTGGGGGGTTTTGTTTGCAGGAGGCTATGAGAGACTCCTTTCCCACTTCATTAACCCTGAGTTGGGGACAGTCCCCCCTCACACCCCACCACAGCCAGATCGAGGGATTTACCAACCCGCATTCACATGCAAAAGAACTTGAAAGCCGAGGGGCTCCTTGACTTAATTAGCTGCTGTGCATTTTGCAAAATTAGAATAATACCCCCCACCATCGCAGAAAAGCAAAGCCTGGGTGCGAGGATCCTGGGAGGTGGGGAGGAAACAGTAGCCGAACTGGCTGGCTGAGGTTGGGGCGGGGGGGGGGAGGGGGGAGATGCTTTCTGAATACGCCCCCTCCCTCCACTGCCAGGTTCTCTCCCAGAACAGTTGGGCCAGGAAAGCTGGGAGGGTACTTTGCTTGCAAGTTTCCAAACTCCCGCTTGTCCATCTTGTAGGTCAGTATGCTGCAGGTGGTGTGGGGGAGGGCAGCACCTGCGCCCATATCCCGGGAGACGGAACGGTGTCAGGAGATGACCTTGGCCCTTTGAACGTGATCTGGTGTCTGACTCCCCTGAGACGTCAGAGCAGAAGCGGGTGATGCTTATGCCCCCTTCCCCGCTCCTATTTCTCCCAGGGCAAGGGGTGGGGTTGGTTAGAGAATGGAGAGCAAAGGGTTGAACGAAGGGCTCTCGAAGGCCTGTGGGGTCCTACCAGGCATTATAGACTAGGAGCTGCGGGTAGCCAGAGCAGAGGGCTCGGGACCGAGGAGGGTGGGGCAACAGGGAATAGCCTCGGAGTCCATCTGTCTGCCCCGCGCCTGCAGGGCCGGTCACCAGCTGCCGGCGCCCTGGTCTGAGCCAGATGAGTCGGCTCAGTGAGTGCTTCGTGACCTGACACGCAGCAAAGGGAGGCCAGGCGCTAGTCTCACCCGTGGTTCCCGTGTGGAAACGGGACGAATCAGATGGGAAGGCTGAGAGCTACAGACTCCCCTCGATGTGGAAACGGGGAGACTCCTGGAAGTCCAGTTGGGGTCTCCTGCGCATGACCACCGGGTAGCGGGGCGGGAGGAAGACAAAACTTATTGCGAATGGAAGGAAATGTAGTGTAAGATGCCGAAGTTGCTTATGAAGGGAGGGGGGAAGAGGGCCTGAGCGGGAACCAACGGACGGTAGCGCGGACAGGCGCCTAGTCATTTGTAAGAAGTTTATTTCCACATTAAAAAAAGAGAACCCAAGAGGCCTGGCTGCCCCGGGACCTGGGTGGAGGGGTGGGGCTGGGGGCCCGGATGCATGGGCAAGCCCTCTCGACCACTTCCTGTCCTACCTGGGAGTGGGAGGGCACAGGCCACAGACTCACTGATTTACGGACACTGTCACGGGCTCATGGGTCACGAATAAATAACTTCATATACACTTTGCACACTGTATGTACAGCTCTGTCGCTAGCCCGGGGCTCGGAGAATAAAGGAGTCGGGAGGGAAGCTCTCCCACCCTGTCCCGTAGAGGTGCGGGCACGGGAGAGAGCCCGTCGCTAGCGTCCCCTTACCTGCTGCTGAGGGGGCAGGGGGCACTTAGGGAAGCCCGCAAGGACTGGGGGTTGGGTGGAAGATAGGCAGGGGCGCGTATGTACATCCGGCAGGTGGAAGTGGCTCTGGGGTGGAGCAGCCGGGAGAGAGGATGCAGCGGAGGGGTAGCCTCAGTGGATTTATCCCCCTCAGGGACACTGGGCTGCGGCGCTGCGGAGAGCCGGGCAGCCCTGCCCCGGGGCGACGGGAGGGATCCGCGCCCAGCCTGAGCTGGGGGTCCCGGAGCACGGCTGGGGGCGTGAGGGCGCCTCACCGAGGCTGCGCGGCGCGCGGGAGGACGCCGGGCAGCGGGGGCAGCGGCGGTGGAGGCTCGTTGGCGCCCTGGAGTCCGTGGATAAGGATTCGGGGCACCAGAGGTCTCTGCAGGGCAGGCGGCGGTGCGCTGGGGCCGCGGTACAGATAGAGCGCCGCGCCCGGGTCCAGGTTGGAAACAAGACTCTGTGGGTAGAAATAAGGCGACGGGAACATTCTCTGGAGCGCTGAATAATTGCCTGCCTCCGCCAGCAGCTCCAGCCCCACAGCTGTCTGTCGCTTCCATTTAGTCCTGGGAACCAAAATCAAGGCAGAGGAAGGCGTCAGAATTAGGACACTCCACAACCCTTGCCCCTTCCTAGTGACTGATACAGAGAGTCATAGGGTGACCAACAGGGAGCATGCTAATTTGTTAATAAATAACGGAGTGCCTAAGGCAAATGCATCATGCCTTATCCCCTCTTCCACTGGCTTTCCATTACCATTGTCTCCATTTTACAGATTAAAACTTTGAGGTGTGAGCCAGTTTTCATGCAAGTGGCAGACAGAGCCCCTGCTCCAAGCCAGATTGTCTGACTCTAAGATACACATACAAATTCATAGGTCGGGGTACCCTCTGGATATGCGTCCCCTGGGGAGGCCTAATGGAAGTGGAGTGACAGAGAGGGTGGTGGAGCTGGCTACTGGGTAGACACCTCCCCACCCAGGGGGTAAGCCCCAGAAGCCTGGAGGACTCCAAGCAGAGATTTCTCTCCAAGAATGCACATATTCTCTCCCTGCTCTGCATACACACAGGTCACCTAGGTTTGAGGCCTGGGACTAGCTAGTCCCAAATCCCTCTGGCCCAGAAGTTGGGAGGCCTAGGGCAAGGTAGATGTGAGGAAGTTAGAACCAAGGCCTCTGCACTCACATGGGGTGTGGTTGGGCATGCCTGTCTGGGTTCCACGAAGTGGGCTCAGTCACACTAGCCCTGTTTCCCTCTCTGAATAATTCCTCATCGTCATAATTGTGTAATTACTGCAATGAGCCTTAATTATTGATGCCTGAAGCCTTAATCGGTATTTATTATTAATGGGGCTGTGTGTTCTGAGGCTTGTTTATGGAAGGCACCATTCCTGCCTCTGCTAAGTATGTGGGACAGTGTGTCACTATGCAGACTGACATGTCTGTGCATGTGTATATTTAAGTCTTATGAATATCCAAGAAGGAGAGTAAGAAGCAGGTTCAAGACCAATGTCCTAATAACAATTTTCTGGTCTCTGTCCTTTCCAGAGGAGCTGGGGTGAGGAGAACCCTTTCTTGGCTGTGAATGCTAGAAGGCCAATGGCCCCTAGTACAACAACCTCAGGACCGCTCTGCTTTTTGGAGACTTGGGCTGCCACTCTCCCCTTGTGGCTTAGGCCTCCCATCTGGAGAGCCCAGAGCCCTAGGCCTGATTCCTTGGGGACTTGAGCAGAGCAGGGCTTGAATCCCTATTACCCTCTGTGGCAGTTCACCTGGTCTTGGATGCCAGGCTAGTTCTTTCTGTTCCTCACCGTGGGACTTAGGGCAAGGTCTTTTCTCAAAGCCTCAGTTTCCCTACTTTGATAGAATGGGAGAGACCCAAGGTTCCAAAAGAAGCCCCTCCACCCCCCACCCCACCCCACCCCGCAGCGAAATCTCACCTGCGGTTCTGGTACCAAGTCTTGACCTGCGTGTCAGTGAGGTTGAGCGAGGCAGCTAGCTCCATGCGGTCTTGCACACTCAGGTATTTCTGCCGCTCAAAGCTACGCTCCAGTTGGGCCAGCTGATGGTCGGTGAAAGCGGTGCGTGCTTTTCGTGGCTTTTTCAGGCGCACAGGGGGACTGTCCCTAGAACTGGAGATCTCTCGATCTCCCTCCTCCTTCACTGCGGAGACACAGAGAGCATGTCAGGGTTCGGTAGTGCTTGCGCCCTAGCATCCCACTCCCCACTCGACAAGGCGCAGACCTCTGGGGTCCGAAGCACCAAGGCACCAAGCGCACAGGGACACCCTGGGTGCCAGGATTCCCTGCCCTCAGAAGGGTGTGAACTGTGAATGAGGAGGAAATGGTGTTAGGAAGTGCCTGGGGGCAGAGCCGCTGGCAACTCCCTGAAGAAACTTAACAGTCCCCCACCCCCTCACCCCCACACACACCAGGAGAGAGAAAGCCAGCTTGGCCTAGCCTGCCACTGGCCGAGAACGGGTTTCTGGGTATTTGCCTCCGCGTTTGTGAACAAAACCTGCACGGAGAAATGAAACCCTGTTCGCTCCTCAGCACCCCATCTTCCAGAAGAGCGGATAATTGTGTCCATGTCTCTCCGACCCCGGTTTAGCCAGAAATCTATAGCGGTAGATTCCCAGGCCACTTCCGAAGTATGCAGGTGGAAGGCCGGCAGGGTACAGACATCTGTGAGCGCCAAGAACTAGGAGAAATAATCATCGGCTGCGTTTGTTCCCGTTGTGGCTCCCACCCCACCGGTGTAACGATCCTTTGGACAGTCCTCAATCAGGCAAATGGTCATCTGTTCCTCACTACTGAGGTCCACCGTGGACAAGACGGAACTGGATTAGTTCGTTTTCCTCTCCTTTCGTTGGGGTTGACTTAACAGTAAAGACATTTAATCGAAAAAGTCTGGCATTCCCATCGCCTTCTCTTACTGAGATTGGAACGGAATAGTCTTCTTCTCCCAAAATAAGCTTTTAGGCTGGGGCTCCCACCCATCCTACCCCCTGCTTTCCTTATTTTCTTTTATAGTGAGTTTCATTGTGCATGGCGTTTGTCATGACAGGGTTCGGTTGAATGTGAGGTGATTTCTCTCGGTAGGAAACAATAATCCGGTTAATTGAGCCACTAGGGAGGGAGGCTTTTCAGCCAGAGAGGCTGGGCTTCCCGGCAGGGAGGGAGACTGGAGCCCGAGCATCCGTGCTCTTAGGAGTCCTGGAATAACTCTGCCCCAGTCTGCCTTTGGCCTTCTGCCTCCGCTGGGAAGATTCGGAACCCTCAGAAACAAGATGACTTTTCTCCCCAGAAAGCCTGAAGCTTATCCTTGTTCAAACCTCAAACTTGATATTGAAGAAATGTTACTTTACCTCCCTCCACCCCCCTTAATTACTTGAATTACTTATAACACTCCCTTGTGCTGGTGGCATGGCCAGCCACTTTTTATTTTCTTTTAACTTTAGTCCTTTCCTGGCTCTGCTGGAGTCTTTGGGACTCACCCAGTTCAATCTGTCTCTGTCTGTCTACCTTGTGTCCATTTCTCAGACTGACTTGCATCCCATCCCATCGGTCTAGAGCCTGAGAGCTTTCCTGTGTAGAGTGAAGCCCTGGTGTGGTTTCTCCCAGAACCTGGGCTCCAGCCAATATACTGCTGCCTTACTTCCAAAGCCCCGACCAACTTCAGTAAATACTGTTTAAGAAGCCTTTCATGACAGAAACCTGTGATGGGACTGGCCTGTTCCCCAGCCCTGCCTCATTTCGTCCTTAGAGGAAGTAACTCAGAGTATTCTGTGGCTAGGTGGTGATGGGTTTAAATGTATCTACCTGGCTCCTGGCTTCTGTGTTTGTCTCTCAAACCAGCTCCCTAACTCTGCAAAAGTCACTCCTGTTTGAGAAATGTGCTAGGGCCTGGCTTTGCTCAGCCAATGTACTCCTCCCCACACACACACACAGCAGCCTGTGCCTAGAGGTGGCTGCAACTTTCTGCAGCAGCATCCTGTGCTCCAAACCTGTTTAAGTGAAACATAGGCAGCAGGGCTCTAGGCTCTCTCGTCATCTCCCTGCTCAGATATCATCAGGGACAGGAGAAGAAAATTGATATTCCAATTATCTTAAACGAAATGGAATCTCTCCTCAAAATCCTGCTTAGGGGCAAAAGTATAAAAGGAGGCAACTGTTCATACAGGCAGGGCTGGACCCGATTGCTCTTTGCTCTAACCATGAAGCTAGGTAGAGCTGGTTAAAAAAAAATGTGCAAATTGTAAGGAATCACACACACACACACACACACACACACACACACACACACACACACACAGTTTCTCAAAACAGGTGTGTGTGTGGCTTCTGGGGCCAAGTTTCCCAAATGCCTCTAGACCGCTAGACCTGTAGACCTCTTCCTGATTAGTGGTTGAAACTGCCAATTTTGTAGAGATGATGGGTCCATGGCCTGGTCGAAAGAGACCTAGTCATTTCCACTGGGGGAAGAAGAGAGAAATGTGTGGACTATAACCCATGTGGGGCTTCAGTTTGGAGTCCAGGCCTGTTGGGAGGAAGAATTAAGTGACTCTAACTAAATAGTTGTAAAAATTTAGCACAAATGGGTACCAGGAAATGCAAGCAGAAATGAAGCTGACTTTATAGCAAAGTATTGGTTCAAAGAAGGGGTTTCAGGTATTAATTGCAATAGTTGCAAAGCCAGGAGCAGTTTCTACCTGGTCCTAGTTTTCTGCTGGTTGGCATAGAGCTCCATCCCCTGTTCCCTCCAACACTCAGGGCCTCTGCCACTTAATTTCTTCCTGGAAAGAACATTATGCCCCTGGACAGCTAAAGTCAGAATGGAGCCTAAATATAAGAAACAAAACTAAAGAATGTTCTCTTTCTTTCCTCCCTCTCTCCCTCTCTTCATTTTTTTCTTTCTTCTCATCTTTCCCCCTTTCTTTTTAATCCCATCTCTGGGCTCCTTAGTTAAAACAGAATGAAAAGGGAGCCACTGCAAAGATCCACAAAGTGAAAATGGAAGTAGCTGGACCTGTCACTCAGGCATCTCTAGGTCTGAATGCAGCCTGGTGATCACTACTTAAGACCCAATTCAGAGAGAGCTGCTGTGTGGAAAGACGTAGGGACCTTCCCCTCAGAACCAGCCATTTGCAAGTCCACAGGCCTCAGACTACACTCCCAATGGGTGGGGAGGCCCACTTTCTCTTCTTGTTGGGAAATTCAGATTAAGGGCCAGAAGATTGTTACCGTACTAAGGGCTCTGGCAGTAATTTTCTGCCAGGCTTTCACTCCAACAAATAACATCCTCCAAGCGTTGTTGCATTGTTGTAAGCTCTCCTCCCTGGGAACCTCAAAGGTGAGGTTCCTGTCTACCAGCACAACTGGTAGAGGAGTTGTGGTCTCATCTTGGAACTTAGAAAGTTTGCTTTGTACTTCTGGCTAGGCTTTCTGTCCCCTACACACAATGGCCCCTTCAGCTTCTCCCTGCCATGCACACCGAACTCTTCGTTGCTCCGGGGTTCGACCTTGGGGCTGGCAGACCAGTGGAGACTAGACCAACTCTCAGCTTGGGCCTGGGGAATCCCTGAGGTGACCATGTGCCTGTCTCCAAGAGTGTGCTCTCATGTTCTAAGTGTCACTTTTTTTAGAAACACCCATCTCCCGTTTTCATCTTGATTTCTCTTGCTTTCTTACCTTTGTACTCAGAGTCCGACGAGGCACTGCTGACACTTTTGTCCAGCTTGTCGCGAAAGTCCTCCCCGGCCTTGGCTGCAAGGCGGCCCCCAGGCTCAGGGGCTGCAGGCTGCCCGCTGCTAGAATAGGGTGCACACGCCGCAAGAGGTTTGCAGTCGGCAAGGATGTCCCTGATCAGAAAGGAGGAGGTGACGGTTCTCGACTGGGCTGGGGCTGAAAGCTGCCCTGGCTGCAGGTGAGAGTCCAAACCTGGGCCAGATGCCACACTGGGCCTCGAGGAACTGGTCTCCAGACAGTCTCTTCCGGGGGAGGCTGGAGAAGAGCAGTCGCTGCTGCTCTCTGAGCGTGGACTCAGCTCCAAGGGTGAACGGCAGTCCCCAAGCAAGGGGTCCCCCTTGGGAAGGGCGGGGCTGCTCGCTCGGTGGGAGAGAATGGAGTCAATCCCAAAGCCATTGGAGCCTTCCATAGCCAAACTGCGACCTGTCCTCCCCAAAAGCTCCCCACCCACCCCCAACCCCAGCCGCCGCTGCCCCCTGCCCCTAGCTGCGGGCTGGCATGGGGAAGGCGGGCAGGGAGCCTGTGGGCACCTTGGATGGAGTTCAGCCTTGGGGAAGCCCGGGAGCTCTGGGCCAACCTCCTCTGCGCATTACATCCAAAAGGGTTCAACGCGTCTTCTGCAGCACCGCGTCGAGCAGCCGAACCGAGGGGGGTGGTGGTGGGAGTGTCAGGGAGGAATGGGAGGAGGGCGCACCAAGTTGGGAAGAACCAAAAGGTAGAAGAACGGCTTGAGGGCCCCTTTGGCACAGAAGAAATGCGAGGCTGTTGGAATCTGAATCAAGATCACCTTTTTTAAAAAGCAAAATCCAAATGGCACGTTTCCTCCAGGCAAACGGTAGCCTAGGGCAAGGGTCAGCAGGGCTTCTAGCAGCGGTCCGGGCCACGCTACTGCCACGCTATTGGCAGGCAGAACAGAGAGCACCTGGAGGCCTCAGCACCGCGGACAGCGGCAGCAGCCTGCGGATCCTGAAGCTACACCTGGCCCCGGAGATCTTGCGTGCACGCTTGGCCCCTCCAGGACCCGTCAGCACCGTGGACAGCGCCCCCGCGGCTCCCACTGCAGCTCTCACCTGTCCTCAGCGCGCGCTTTCGCCGCCCCCCTTTGCTTTAAAACAAAAAAAAAAAAATCGAACTTGTGTCACTTTTACTTTAGGGCTGGCTTTTTTTGTTGTTGTTTCTCTCTCTCTCTCTCTTTTTTTTCGTTGTGTTGTGTTTTTTTTTTTTTAAAGGGAACTCACCCACGTGTCCCCGGAGTGATGACGCTGATTGGCTCCGGCCGATTTTGGGGGTGATGTCACGGCTCCACAAGCCACGGCCCGACTCTTTTCCAGTTTGATTAAAAGAGACACTGAATTAATTACAGCACAGACCTAACTGTTTACCGGCGATTTCCACACAGTTTGCTTTCATTAGGTCGGCGATGACGCCCCTAATGAAGATGATTATCCCGGGGTGGGGGGGGGGCGAAGGAGGACGGGCAGGAACCGGTGGGAAAGAGGGCCAGCCGGTTGCTGGCCTGTAGTTGGGAAGCAGGGCCTTGAAAGCCTTCCCCTGAGCCTGTCCATAATTATTCAAGCTACTCAACCGAACCGCGGTGGGTCAGAGACCCTACCTCCTCCCATTTTTCTTCCTCATCCCACAGAAAGGCAGCAAAACCAGATGGAGAAAAGACCTGTGTGTGTGTAGGGAATCCCTTTCCTAGTAAGAGAAATAATTTAAAATTTTGTTTTGGGGTGTGTTTTGCTTGGGTTCTAGATATCTCTCACTTTCTTACACACACACACACACAACACACACACACACACACACACACACACACACACACACACACACTCAGGACATGACAATCCTTTCCTGACCTCTGGGTCTGCTGTCCTAGAGCAGAAGGTTAAGCCTAATGTCTCTCAGAGAAGAGACCCGAGTACTTACTCGGAGGCAAGAACTGAGAGGTGGAAAAGATAAAATTTAGACTGTTAAGGGGACCCACGGATATGATTGTGGTCCGAAGAAACAAAGAAGACAGTGACCTCTTCATCCCCAGCCAGTGGCCTCCCTGGGGCTCATGTCCTGAGAAGCTAGTAGGTTTTGGATATGTGTGTGTGTGTGTGTGTGTGTGTGTGTGTGTGTGTGTGTGTGTGTGTGTGTTGTACCTCTAGACACGACAATGCAAGTTTTGAGCTGGCACGAACATCACGAACATGTCTAAGGCCAGCTTGGTAGTCAGCACCTAGACGTGGCTAATCTGGGTTCTGTTTTCAAGGCAGTGGTGCAAATGAAATTACGGCCGGCCTTTTCCAGACTCCACTACCGCGCTCTCATTCCACGCCTTTCTGGCCAGCCTCTAGTAGTGCCGGGGCCTAAGACCCCAAAACAGCTGCAACGGGTGGGGGCCTGAATTCTCTGCGCTCAACCTCAGGATCCACTGTGCCCTGGTCTTCGAGGAAGCAGAGCTGCGCACCTGTGCAGCAGGGGCCCAGCGGCCAGAGTGGCCTGCCCAGCAGCTAGCGGGGAGCCCAGACTTTCTCCTTAGGCGCACTCCTATTTCCCCCCGCCCTGGGCCCCTGTAAAAACTATTCGAGGCCGGTGTCCGGCTCGGGGTGTCCGAGGCTGCCGTAGAATCGTGGAATCGTTAAGCGCAGCATCCCGCAAAAGCGGTCTCTGGCCGGGAGTGGCCCCTCGCAGCGCGCAGAACGGAAACTTTGTCCTCTCACGGGCTGGGCCGGCGATGGCCTCGTGCCCCGCTCCTGCGTGTACCCTCTGCTCCTGCCGGCAGATTGGAAGCGGCCTCGCCGCGGGCCGGGCTGGGAGCGAGGACCCGCTGCTCCCGGGGGACGGCGGAGGGCCAGGCTCGGCTGCAAGCTGTCAGGGAGGCGGGAGGGCGGGGGGCCTCTGCGCTGGGTGCCTCCCGCCGGGCCTTGCTTGTCTTTCTTTTCAATTTGGTGGATGGGGGTGAGAGTCATAAATCACCATGAGCCGGTGTCTGGGAGGCCTTCCTTGCCAACCTCCAGCTTGGGCTTCTCTCCTGCTGCAAGCCCGTCCCTCCTCGGTCGCCGGTCGGTCGCCTACACCTCCGCTGCTTCTCTCCGCTTCATTTTTCGTAGCACCTTAAGTTCACTTGAGTCGCGGACATCCCTCCCTTTCGGAGTATGGAAACATTGCTGACGCGGCCAGCAAAGAGCCACTTAGATATCATGTCTCCAGCCTCTTCTGCCTCAAGGGCTCCTAGCAGCTCCTGCCCTGGCCAGCCTCCTAAGTCTTAAACTTGTGCAGAGATCACGGACCCAGCAAAAGTGAAACCTAGAGCTCACAGATCAGAGCCCAAGCATGCAGCGAGGAAAGTCAGATCCTCTTAAGGCAAGGGGAAAAATAAGTCAGGCCAAGACTCAAGCCCTTGCAGCCCTAGCTGGCTTCTCTATGCTTCTCAGAGGCCCAAGAACATTTAGTAGTCAGTTAACATCATCAGTATTGAATTACAAAACATGCTGCATGGAGTGTTTCATTTGGAATTTAGGGTCTAGCCCTATTTCACATGCCTGTATCTTTCCAACTTAAAGTGTTGACCAGAGAGGTACTCCTCCTCCAGCCTCCATCTACCTACCCGAGAGGCTCTTGATCTCAGCCTCTCTGAAGCAGTCTGAAGGAAATAGAGGAAATTTTTACCAAGAGGTCCAGAGAGCCTGGATCCAATGCACTCTCAAACAAAGGATGAGTGTCAGTACTTTGAGTCCTAAGTGGTTGGCCTGAGCCTCAGGAAGTTTCCTGACCTCTCTGAGCCACCCCTCTTCCCACAGACACTTAAGTAGTACACAGTAGGAGGTGTCTCCCCACTCCTTAGCACTCTGGGGCCTTGAAGGAAGGAAATGGAGAGATGATGGATATTTCTATGGGAGCAGTCACACTGTTACCTCAAGAACCAGAGCTATCACCCCACCAGAGAGGTGGGACCAGGGCAGGTGGATGTGAGGCAAGAACTTCTGGAGGCTAGGACCCTGCCTGCCTTTGCACTAGTCTCTCCTGCTAGAGGCACCTGTTTCCTTTTATACAAGGATGGGAGAGGCCTGTGGGTGTTATGAGGCGCCTGACTGTAGATTCCACAGCCTTTTCCATCAAGGGCCTCAGACCTAGGCTTGGCTTTGGGTCAGGCAGAGACCTGGATGCTTCCCTTGCCTATTTCTACCTCCATCCCCTCTCTCTCTCCCTCCCTCTCTTTCTCCTTCCCTCCCTCCCTCTCCCTCTCCCTCTCCCTCTCCCTCTCCCTCTCCCTCTCCCTCTCTCCCTCTCCCTCTCCCTCTCCTCTCCCTCTCCCTCTCCCTCTCCCTCTCCCTCTCCCTCTCCCTCTCCCTCTCCCTCTCCCTCTCCCTCTCCCTCTCCCTCTCCCTCCCTCCCTCTCTCTCTCTCTCTCTCTCTCTCTCTCTCTCTCTCTCTCTCTCTCTCTCTCTCCCTCTTTCCCCAACACCATTCGTCCCTGGGATTGGACATAGGATTGTTTCTACTCTTTTTGCTTACCTGCAGACTGAGCCATACAGAGATGTTTCCTGTGTCTTCCGAATGCCCCTGAGGTTTGTGCTAATATATATAAACAGCCATCATTCAAGCTTTAGAATTGCCGAAGAAAGGGGATAGATGATTTTGAATACTGACTCAAAAATGGGCCAGAGAGATTGGAATCCTAGCTCCAAATCTCAGACTGGGGCCCAGTGACCCAGGCAAATCCTCATTTAAGATGTTTATTTTATCCATCCTGACTTTTAATTTTTATTTTAAGTTATTGCACTGTAACTCTTGTCTTGGTTGCTGAGTTAATGTGATATCCCCTAAAATCTGCACATGTTCTATCCTGAGAAAAGTCACTTAAAAAAAAAAAAAAAAAGCAGATTGCTTCCTGAGCCTCATTTGTTTGGTTTTCTAGCTTTCATTTTGTTTAGTCTTTCATCTATAAAATGAGGCTGAGGACACCCTACTTTCTAGGGTTCTTCTGAAGCATCTTTGTACTTCATTCTGATCCATTCATAGTTTCACAACTAATAATAACAGGAGCTGTTCCCGCAGGCAGACTAGCTTCCCAGCCCCAGGAGACATCAGTTCACTCATTTGCCCAGGACTTTCCTACCAAAGCAAGTTCTTAGGCTGGAGGGTTGGGGGTGTACTCTACCCATGGGGATGTCTCTATATTCTCAAGCAGATAGGTCTGAAAGGCTGTGGACAAACAGCAGCCTTGAGGCCAGAGTATCCTTAACCATTTGTGTTTGTTTAGGTCAAAGCCCTGGGAGCATCTGAAAGCAGGAGAACACCTGCCTTTCTCCCTCCCTTCCTTCCCATCAAGTCTGTGTGTGCTTCAGGCCAGATGCCAGTGAGTCACAGAAGGACCCATTCTTGTATGGCCTAGCTAAATCCCCTTCATAGCACTGAGCTGGGGCTCCGTGGAAGTGAATTTGCCCAATATGTGTGAGGCCCTGGATTCCAATCCTAGCACTAAAAGGAAAAAAAAAATGTTTTGCAGATTTCCCACCTATAGGTTCAAGTTCATCACTGCACTGCACCCAATGTGAGGAACCAGAATCAAAAGCCAACTTGGGGCTGGAGACATAGCTCAGTGGCAGAGCACTTGCCTTTCATGGGCAAGCCTCTGGGTGGGATTTTCAGGGAGCTAGCTTAGGTTCCTGTTTGTTTGTTCCCACACACATACACGCACCATGTGTGTTTTCTTTCCCTTTAATGATAAGCCCAAACATGAAAGGATTTTCCCGGGAAAGAAAGTGAAGAAAGAATATTTTGGTCCACAAGGGTAAGTGAAAGAGAGGATGCTAGGCTAACACAGCGGTATGGTCACAGTGAAGGCCATCTCAGCACCAGGCAGGGGTTTGCTTGCTACTGTGTGGGCAGGGTCTGTTTATATCCCTTTGTCTGTGTTTTTGAAGACAGCACTTAGTTGGGGTAATAGGATGAGCAGATTAAGAGCTGTGTGGAGAGGTACATTCCTATTGTCTCAGTGTGTACTCAGTGTGTAGGGAATGGAGGACAGTGAGTCCAAGAACAGCAGCCTGGATTTCTCAGGAAAACCTTGTCTAGGCAAAAAATACCAAGTGGCGTTTGAGACAGAATGTGCTACTTAGACCAGGCTGGCCTTGAACTCAGGGAGATCCACCTGCATCTGCCTCCTGGGTGTTGGGATTAAAGGT
This sequence comes from Cricetiscus sungorus, assembly GCA_030556225.1. Lineage (NCBI taxonomy): Eukaryota > Metazoa > Chordata > Mammalia > Rodentia > Cricetidae > Cricetiscus > Cricetiscus sungorus. Next base: position 12,590,651 of record JANBXA010000132.1, on the reverse strand, counting down.
GTGGCATGCTCAGCTTTCAAGTTGTGTGTTTTAAAATGTATGATACCTGGGATTGAACCCAGGATTTCAGGAATGTCAGGTCAGGCAAGTGCTTTACTGCTGAGCTACACCCTAGTTTAGAGAAAGGACAGCTCTCTTTGGACCTAGGGACCTCTCTGGGAACTGGAATTGGATCCAGGACTATGAAGTGTCTCCGGCAAGTGGCAGGCATCCCACTGATCACAATGCTATAGAAGCCATTTCCTTTCTTCTGGACAAGATTATTGTCTGTGGAATGGGGGCTGCAGTTCAGTCTGGTAGAATGCTTGCTGACTGTGCTTGAAACTCTGGGTTTGATCTGCAGCACTGGGTAAAACGGAGTAAGTATGGTGGCTCATGTCTATAACCCAGCACTGGGGAAGTAGAGGCAGGAGGATACAGAGTTCAGAGTTACTCCTGGCTAGATAGAGGGGCCAAAGCCAGCCTGGGCTAAATGAGACCATGTGTCAAAGTTATTCCAGAAGGGGGAAATATGAATGATACTAGTTTGGGATCTGTAGGCACAGGGGAGATCAGCATAAGAGGAAATCGTGGGGGAACCCCCCACGATAGAAGCTTGTTCTGGTCTTGCTGCTGAGTGACACTCCGACCCCCAATGTGTCTCTTATGTCTCTAGGTGTTCTTCATGAGATGGAGCTCTTTTTCCAGGTGCTTCATCTCAACACTCCTGTCTTACAGGCCCACTCCTTCTGGCCCTTCCTGTTAAGTGTACATCTGCTTGGTACTACCTGCCCCCACCTCAAGAAGCAAGCCAAAAAATTCTAAGCAGTCCAGGTTGGATTCAGACCTCATGCCTCCCTGTGGCTCCCAGACACAGTGTATACACACCAAGACCACAAAGCCAAACTGGGAGGAAGAATGCCCCCAAGTTCTAACTGATGATGTTGGGGCTCAAGGCGTGTCTTCATGACACCCACACAGAAGTGTTGAAGGACCTGGGATGGAAAGCTAAGTTCTCCCCATTTCATACATCCCCGGTTGAGAAGTCATTTTAGAGGCAAATTCTAGGATGATATATAGCCCTCCCCTATTAAGTGAATTCTATTTTCTACTTTTTGTGTGTGTGTAGGTGTGTGTATAGGTGTGTGTGTGTGTGTGTGTGTGTGTTTAGTGTGTGTGTGTGTGTGTGTGTGTGTGTGTGTGTGTGTGTAGGTATAGGAGTGTAAGTGCAGGTGTAGGGGTGTGTGTATAGGTGTGTGTATGTAGGTGTGTCTGTGTGTAGGTGTGTGTATAGGTGTGTGTGTGTATGTAGGTGTGTCTGTGTGTGTGTGTAGGTATAGGAGTGTAAGTGCAGGTATAGGGGTGTGTGTGTAGGTGTGTGTATATGTGTGTGTGTTTATGTGCAGGTGTGTGTGTGTGTGTGTGTGTGTGTGTGTGTGTGTAGTGTGTGTAGGTTTGTGTAGGTGTGCTGGGAGGGAATAGGTCAGAGATTAACCCCGGATGTCATTCTTTGGGAGCTACCCATTTTGTTTTTTTTGAGATCAAGTCTTTCACTGGACTGGTGAGAGCTAGCCAAGTAGGCTAGGCTGTTTAGCCTTCAAGTTCTAGGATTCCACTTGGAGTCCCCTTCTCAATACTGCAATTAGAAGATAGCAGGCTGGTGGGTTGGGGGTGGTGGCACCACACACTTTTAATTCCAGCACTTGGGAGTCTAAGGTCAGATCTCTGTGAGTTTGAGGACAGCCTAGTCTACATATTAAGTTCAGGACAGCTACATAGTGAGACTGTTGAGGAGGAGGAGGAGGGCAGGGCACAGGTCCTTATGCTTTTAAGGCAAACAATTTTCTGACTATGCCATCTTCCTGGCCTTGAGTTCTAGTGTCTTTTGAAAATGAATTTGCCACACAATGAGATTGTTGGAGGGATTGTGGTAGAGAGAGGTTAATGAAGTCAACAAAATAAAATTCCAGTCCCTGCAGGATAGAGCCTGGGGTGGAGGAGGGGCTCTTTCCTACATCAACAGGGGGCAGGCAGCTGCATCCCGACCCCTAGCCAGGCTCAAGTGGGGACAGGGCTTTGGCTAATGTAGCAGGATACTTGAAACAGTGGAACCAGACCAGACCCACACACGGAGCTCTGTACAGGTTTAAATAATTGATGAGGTCTGAAAGAATCAAGCCCTCCGAGCCCACGAAGCTGGCCCAGGAATCTGCACAGACTCTGCCTCTGGCTCTCCAGTGGGTGGTGCTGTAGGACAAGGAGCTGAGGGTCTTCATTGAGTTCACTGAGATCCAGCCATGATCCTGAGCGTGGCCCATGAGGACAGCACCCAGGCATTGGCACAGGCCCCAAGATAGCTGAGTAAAGGAAACACCTCAACACTTCAGTGTGTGTGCTGGCCTAGTCCTGGGGAAAGCCAGCTGCTCTCTCAATGCCACAGAAAGGCCAACCCCACCCTTAGTAGCCCAAAGCCCAATTTTTTTTTTTTGGTGGAGAGAGTGCTTTGGAAAATTATCTGGCTTCCAATACATCTGTTTCTCTTGTTCGAAGCTGACTCAGTCCCAAGTCTTTTCCGTTTCTTTTGAACATGGGTTCATCCTACATCCTAGGACTTATCCTAGTGTGTTTTGGTGCAAGAAAACAAAAACTCACGTTTATCCAGTTTATCGTGTTACCAGACCCTACACATTCTTCAGGGCCTCACTCTCTAACTTGGGTGGGAGTGGAGCAGCATCCTGCCTCACACTCATGCTCAGAGTTTAGGATACTGGCTCCAGATCACACTGGCTTGGTGGTGCTCTTAGCCACGGTGGCCCGATTTGTTGGCTCCATGGCTGACCCCATCTCTGACTCACTTTTGCATCTCCACCCGGCTCAGAGACTCAGGATGGCTTTTATGGAATGAGTCAGGAGATTTGTTTCCCTCTGGAGTGAAAACAGGGTTCAAGCTCATAGGGGGGCTAGGGTTCTTCAGCCTTACCATGTTCCCAAGGTGTCAGTATGTGGTTGCTAGTGAGCTGCAGCGTGTGTGTGTGTGTGTGTGTGTGTGTGTGTGTGTGTGTGTGTGTGTGGTTGCATGTAAGTATATGTGTGTATGCATATGTCCTGCATGTGTATGTGTGTGTGTGTGTGTGTGTGTGGGTGTGTACCAATGTGGAAACCTGCTCTGATTGTTGTACAGAACCCTCCAGGCCTAGAGGATTTCCAGTCAATGGCCACTGTGTAGACAGCCCTGAACACCTACCTACCAGGTACCTGACCCATGACCCATGGGAGTTGGCTCTGGCATCTGAGATCCCTAATGGCAGTGATGGGGTTCCTCTAAAGGGAGAACAGTGGTGAGCCAGTAAAGAAACTGGAGTGGGGTTGTGTGCTGCAGACAATTCACATAGGCTAGTGTGAATTTACCTGGGGCTGTGGGAGGAGGGACTCAGTGAGATCTGCAAGAGGTAGGTGACAGTGTGGACCTCAGGTGCAGCAGGCAGAGAAGAAAACAAGCATTAAGCCTGAGGCAGAAGTGAGTAGGTCCAGGGGAGAAGGAGGAGGGGCCAGAGATGGGAGGTGACTCAGGAAAGGGCTCAGGTAGGAAGTGACCCAGTGATGGGCCTGGGGATGTCCCAGCTGGACCTTGGCTTTGCCTTCAGAAGCTATAGAACTTGAAAGCCTGCTCTAGAGCAAGGCTTCTGAGGAGCTGGGGAGCGGGGGTGGGGGTGGCACAGCTAGGAGCTTTCTGAACTTCTCTGAGTTGGGATGCAACTCAGAGAGAAGGCTGCTGAGATCCAGGTGAACCACAGCCACATGGTTTTCTTTCCTTTCTTCCTCTCTTTTTCTTGCATTTGTTTTTTTTTTCTATCTATCTATCTATCTATCTATCTATCTATCTATCTATCTATCTATCATCTATCTGTTTATTTTGAGACAGGGTTTCTCTGTGTAACAATCCTGGCTGTCCTAAAACTCCCTGAGATCTGTCTGCTTCTGCCTCCCTAGTTCTGGGATTAAAGGTATGCACCACTGTGCCCAGCTTTTCTGTCTTTTGGGGGAGGTGTAATTTTAAAAGCTGCTTGAGAGAGACACCATGCAACAGAGCTCACATGGAGAAGTTTTTTATTAGGAATGGGAAAGGAGAAGGGGATGGGGAGACTGGCCTCTGGGGACAGAAGCAGCAGAAGAGAAAAGGGGGGATGATGGAGGCAGAGAAAGGAACACAGAGAGAGAATGAGGGGGGAGCTTTTAAAAGGGAACATAGTGAATGTGCACAGGCGATGCTCTTAGTGGCTGCAGCTGAGGATATACCCTGCCAGAACATCAAGGGCAGGTCAGTACAGATGCCTGGATACTAACAGGGAGTGTTTTTGTTTTGAGACAGGGTTTCTCTGTGTAGCCCCAGCTGTCCTGGAAGTCTGTAGACCAGACTGACCTGGAACTCACAGAGGTCCACCTGCCTCTGCCTCCCAAGTGCTGGGGTTAAAGCCGTGCACCATCATTTTCTAAGACCATGTTCCACATAGTCCATGCCGGCTTTGGATTTACTATGTAACTTTGAATCTCATGCTTCTATGTTCCAAGAGCTGGGATTATAGGTGTGTGCCTCTATACCCAATTTATGCCATGCCGGGGAATGGACTTCAGGGCTTTGTACAAACTGAGCAAGCACTCTACCAATTGACCTACACTCCAGAAGCTTGCAGTGGGTCAGATGTGAGAGATGAAGGGATCTGAGCAAAGGAAAGTCTGAGCTTTAGCAGCTGGGTGCCTGGGTCACTCATGATGTGTGAAGACAGAGGAGGAAGCAGGTTTCGGGGGAAACAGAGTGTTCTGTTTTTTGGGTTTGTTAGAGGTGAACAAATGTCAGACTCCCAAAATAGGCATCAGGCAGGCAGGGGCCTAGGTGAGTCCTGAGAACTCCCAGTTGCTTGGGGCTCTGGAGGGGTGAGGGGGGAGTTTGAGTAAGCTAACCCCATAGGCTCATAGATTAGAATGCTTGGTCCTTAAGAGGCAGGCATTAGGAAGTATGGCCTTATTGGAGGAAATGTGTCACTGGGGGTGGGTTTTGGGCTTTCAAGTACTCAAGCTACACTCTGTCTTTTTCTTCCTGCTGCCTGCAGATCTGGATGTAGAACTCTCAGCCACTTCTCCAGCACCAGTCTGCCTGCATGCCCCCATGCTCCTGCCATGTCCTCAATGGACTAAACCTCTGAACTGTAAGCCAGCCCTGATGAAACATTTTTCTTTATAAGCGTTGTCCTGGGCCAGTCGGTGGTGGTGCAAGCCTTTAATCCCAGCACTCAGGAGGCAGGCATATCTCTGTGAATTCAAAGCCAGCCTAGTCTACAGAAGGAGTTCCAAGACAGATCATGGTATCTCTTCCCAGCAAGGGAACTCTGACTAGAACAGGCTCTTACAGCCTCAAAACCCGGCCTGTCTGAGGGAGGGATCTGTGGGTTTGTTGTAGAGGTTGGCATACCTTGAAAGTTTCTGTGTAACAACATCCATATCTGAAGTTAGTTCCCTTCCCTTTACAGTTTGCTTTCAAATAAAGACTCAGGCAAAGAAGGCAAGTCATCTTTTATATTTAAAATAAATCCATTTGTAATTTGTGGGGAGAAGCCAAAGACATTGGGGAAAGATGGAATTTGGATACCAAGGTATTTCACCCCTGGAGTTCCCCCCCCCACACACAAGGTACTCTTCTTCAGAGGGATGAGCAACATCCAGGTAGTCTTAAGACCATGCTGGTCTGTGTGATTGACAGGTCTACAGCACTGAGGATGGGGCTGGCCCTGAGTAATGAACCGCAGGCTCTTCCTGCTGTCAGGGGTCCCAGAGAGAGAATCCCTCCATGTCGAGACCCCAGACATCCCCAGAAGGGCTATTAAGATTCATGTTTGGAATATGAAATGAGGGCTTTTAAAGCCTGCGGGGGTTACACTTTCTGTAGGAAATACACAGGTCCTTCTTGGTACCTGCTATACAGGGCTATGAAACGGACTACTAGCCTGGATTGATTGATTTATTTTAATACTTCCTTGTAATTTTGGTTTATCTTGTAAAGTAAGGCTTGCAAAGAGGCAGAGGGGGGTCTCCTGGAAAGGGGTGAGGAGGTGAAGATGGAAGGAGACATGGAAGAGGAGAGAGGGGAAAGAGGAAAGGAAGAAGTGGAGGGGAGTGAGGAGGAGGTGGTGGCTCTCTAGGCAGAGGGAAATTGGGGCTAAGACAAGACAGAAGGGGGGGGGACTGGGGTTCTTATAAAAAATATGTAACCTAAGAATCTGAGGTCCCTGTGGCAAAGAGCTGTGTCAAAATGTGGGAGTGTCTTCCTGGAGTTTGGGGTTGAAAAATTAATTCTTTGGGGATTTTTCTACTGCATCAAGAAGGCTCCCCCTGTGGGGAGGGTTAAGGGTGAGTGTAGTTGCCCATCCTCAGGGTGCCCTGGCGCACAGCGTACTCTTCCTGGTGGGCCTTAAGAGCTCGCTGTCGATCAGCCTCAGTGGGGAATGTAGCAAGATGGGGCCCCACCTGTGGACAGAGGGAAATGACAGGTGCTTCAGGCTCAGTCGTTGAGATGGCCCTGTGTTTCCACATCCCTCTCCAAGCCTCAGTCCCAGAGCAATAATTAAAATACCTGTGGCCAGGGAGGCAGGGCAGTGCCAGCCCTAGCTCTGGGCCTTAAGGAGACAAGGCAAAGGTACCAGGGACAGTGGCTGCCAGGTGGTAGCTTTTAGGTTCTTTCCAGCTCATGATTATAGATGTCTGATAGATGCCACCCAACAGTGACTGAAGGTGACATTAACTAGGACCTGGCAACCCTCACATGGTAACTTTCTACCATTTAAAAATCTACTCCAAAAAGGGCCAGAGCAGCTCTGGGAGTAAAGACACTTGCTGCCAAGCAAGCCTGAGTTCCACTCCAAGGACCCACATGATGGGAGATGACAATTGGTTCCAGCAAGCTCCTTCACAGATATACTACATTCTCAAAGACACACACAGACACACACACAGACACACACACACACACACACACACACACACACACAGAGAGAGAGAGAGAGAGAGAGAGAGAGAGAGAGAGAGAGAGAGAGAGAGAGAGAGAGAGAACATTCTTTCCCCAAGAGGTCAATCTACTTTCTTCTCTCCTATGTGGATAAGACTGAGAGTACCAGAGCCAGAGTGCAGGGACACTTTGCCTTACAGTGCAGGAAAACAACAGAGGCATTAGGGAGGGCTGGGCTTGTGGCTCAGTGCTTGCCTAGCATTGGAGATGCTCTGGGTTTCATTCCTGGCACCAAATAAAACTCAGCCTGTAATCCTAGTACTGAAGAGGCAAAGGCAGAGAAATCAGAAATTCAAGATTACTCCTAACTACACAAGGAGTTTAAAGCTAGCCTGGGCTACATGAGATGGTGTCTGGTCTCAAAGCAAAACAAAACAAAACGTAGGAGGGAGATACATTCCGGAAGTGACACTTTTTGTACTTAAGACCCTGTCATGGGACAGGCAGAGAATGTTGGCTTGTGCCAGGCCCTGGGTTCATAACCAGCACCACAAAGTGAGAAACCTTAAAAGGGGAGGGGCAGTACAGAGAGGGCTCAGCAGTTAAGAGCACTGGCCGCTCTTGCAGAGGTCCTGAGTTTAGTTCCCAGCACCACGTGATAGTCACAATGACCTGTAACTCCAATCTCAGGGAATCCGACACCCTCTTCCGGCCTTCTTGGATTCCAGGCACACATATGGTATATAGGCTTACATGCAGGCAAAACACTCATACACATAAAAATAAAAAATTTAGCCAGGAGGTGGTGGTGATCGCATTTAATCCCAACACTCAGGAGGCAGAGGCAGGTGGATCTCTGTGAGTTTGAGGCCAGTCTGATCTACAAAGTGAGTTCCAGGACAGCCAGTGCCACACAAGGAAACCCTGTCTTGAAAACAAAATAAAACAAACAAACAGACAAACAACAAAAATAATAATAAATTAAAATTAAAATAAATTTAAATCTAAAACAAAAAAGAGGCAGGATTTTATGCCATCAGCTGCTCAGCTTGCTCGCCCCTCCCCAGGAGCACTGACAGCTGAGAACTTGTCTCTTCTTACAGCTGCCCCTGGACTATTAGTTCCAAGTGCAGGGAGACCCCACCCAACAGTGCAACATCCCCAACACAGTATTCCTCTTTGGGATACCCTCAGGACAGGAAGAGTGCAGGCTCTAGCTGCCCACTGATAGCTTCTTTGTGTTTTCTCCCTCTCTCACACATTCATATTTGTTGAACACAGCTCTGGGGCAGACACAGGAGCATTGCTGTGGTCAAGGGAGACTCAGATCTGCCCTTGCGGAACTGGCAGCCCTGCAGGAGAGCAAGTGTCTCCCAACAACTTCCAGGCTACCTGCTGACAGTCACCGAGGGCAGGTGAGTACAGTATAACAGCTGACCCATGGCTTGGTGGGCTCAGAGGAGAGGGTCTGGAGAGAAGGCTTGGGGAGAGCTGGAAGAATGTGCAGGGCTTTCCTAGGCAAAGTGAGGGCACCCACCCAGCTCAATTACAATCAAGTTCAAGGTGGGGTGGAGTGTCCGGAGTAGGACAAAGCAGCTTTGTACTGTCAGGGGCACAGTTGATGTCAGGCTAATGCAGGGCCTCAAACATGAGGTCCTTGTCCAGAACCCAGGGCAGTGTCAGCCTTGCAGGTGTGTGTCTGGGTTAGAAGCTCCCCAACCCCCACCCTCACCCCATGTGTGTCTGTGTGAATACGCGTGTGTGTGTATGTGTATTTCACTGCAGGCTGGTGCTTGTAGAAGCCAGAAGAGTTTGTCAGATCCCCTGGATCTGAAGTTACAGGTGACTGTGAGTCCCTGGGAACTGAACTTGGATCCTCTCAAAGAACAGCAAGCTTTCTTAACTGCTGAGTCACTCCCCCCCCACCTTATTTTTTGTGACAAGGTCTCCCACCACACCTAGAGCTCACCAATTAGCTAGAGCAGAGGCCTGTCTGCTTCTGAAGCCTCTCCTTCCTGGGGCTGGGGTGACAGACTTGCACCACCACAACTGGCTTAAATACAGTGGATCTGGTTCTCATGCTTGGCGACAGGCACTTTACCGACTGAGCCATGTTCTCACATCATCTCACAGTCTTTATGCAGCAAAAGGTGAGGGAAGTGGATGAAACATTAGATAGAAAGGAGAGGAAAGAATGTAATGGGAGCCTCTGGCTCAGTGCCCAACATGCAAGGAAACCAGTCCTCAGAGCAGAGCTGGGGCCAGGGCTGGCCCCACTGGGACCTGATGGCAGAGAGACCCTTTGCTTCTAAAAGACAGCTGAAGCATCTCAGGAGAGTAGGACAAGAAACCTCTGAGTCTTGGGCACCCAGTTGAGGGGTCATCTTGTGGCTCATTCTTAGGTCCCCCAGGAGGCATTATGACCATAGGAGTTCTATCCCTAGTGACTGGTTATCAGTCCATTTTGCCTTTTAAAATAAAAGCATTTTATTTCTAAGTGTGTTTCCATAATAGTAATAACTTATGCACAGTTTTATAAAATGCTTAACAGTATGCAAAATAACTTTCATGTTGTTATAATGTCGCTGTAAAAATAATTTCCCTTCTCCTAAGAAGAGTATTCTTTGGGGCTTTGATAGGCTGAGCTAAAAGAAGTACAGATTTGAGGCCAGCTGGGAAAATTAATGAAACCTTGTTTAATTATTATTGATGTTAAATATTTATTTACCCTTGTTTTATGTGTATGAGTGCCTTGCTTGCACGTATGTGTATCATGTACATGTAGTACCTATGGGGCTGGGAGAGAGTGTCAGATCCCCTTGAACTCAGGTAAAGGCAGCTATAAGCTGCCATGTGGGTGCTGGGAATTGAAATCTAAGAGCTGCGTGTACTTTAAAAATTTTAAATGATTATTTGTTTATTGTGTGCAGGGGTTTGCTTACACATATGTCTGTGCACCACATGCATGTGCCTGGAGCCCTTAGCAGTCAGAAGAGGATGTTGGATCCCCTTGAACTGGAGTTATAGAACTGTCATGTGGATTCTGGGAATTGACCTTGGGTCCTCTGGAAGAGTGGCCAGTGCTTTTAGTCACTGAGCCATCTCTCCAGCCCTGCAGCAATTGCTCTCACCTATTGAGCCATCTCTCCAACACCTAAGCCTTGTTTTAAAATAAATACATATGGATGACGAGATGGGTAAGGGGTAGAGGGACTTGCTGCCAAGCCTGATGACCTGAGTTCCAACCTGGATCCCCACGAAAGGTAAAAGTAGAGAGCCAGCCTCACAAAGTTGACCTCCACACACATCTCCATCACACACATACACACAAAAATAAAATTTTAAACTACATGTGTCTTTATAACACCGAAAAATAAAAGATAATTTTGAAAGAAAAAAAAAAGATGTAGGCATGGCTGGCACATCTGATCTCAGCACTCAGGTGGCAGTGACAGGAGAGTAAAGTTCAAAGCCAGTGGGGACAGAAGATGGCTTCCTCAATGGCACTCCACTGCAGTTTTGAGACAGGTCTCTCACTGGCCCTGGAGCTCACCATTTCAGCTAGGCTGGCTGGCTAGGGAGCTCTGGGGAAGTCAAGTACCTGATGCCACACCTGGATTCTTCACTTGTGCCCTGGGACTCAAACGTGGTACTCAGGCTTGTTCAGCAAGTACTTTAGCCACTGAGACATCTATCTCCCAGCCCAGAATAGTATTTTTGTTTGTTGATTTTTACATTAAGGTGTGTGTGTGTGTGTGTGTGTGTGTGTGTGTGTGTGTGTGTGTGTACAGGTGCACGTGTGGTGTGAAGGTGGAAATGACAGGACAGCCAAACATGGGTTCTTAGGTGCTTTCCACACTCTGTTTGATGCAGGGTATCACTGCCCTGAAACTTCCCCAACAGAGCCCAGGCCAGCTGACTCCAGCTTCCAAGGGTCTATTTGTCTCTACCTATCTTACCATCACCTGGCTTTTATACACAGGTTCTGGAGGTCTGAGGTGAATTGTCTGCTAGCTGAGCCATTTCCTCAACCCTGACAAGAAGACACAGAGGCCATGAAATGACAGAGTAGAGTTTGTAATGCTGGACTTGGCCCAGGAATGCCAGGAGACACCAGAACCTAGAGGAAGAGGCAGGATGGGCTGCCTGGAATCTCTGGAAGAAGTCCATAGCTTGCCTTTGGATTTCTCTTCTCCAGAACTGGAGAGAATGCATTACTATGGTCTAACCCCTGAGCTTGGGTTGATTTGTTATAGGAACCTCAGAAGATGAATATAGGCCCTGAGGCATGGAGCTGTTCAGTTGACTTGCACATACTACAGTGAAACCTTGTTAGAAATGTTCTTTTGTGGGGCTCAAGGAGATAGCACAGTCGGTATACTGGCTAGTTTTGATTGTCAATTTGACAGAATCAAGAAATAGCCCAGAAGAGAGACTCTCAGAAGGGGTTTTCTATGTCTGTTTGGCCTGGCACATGTCTATGGGAGATTACTTGATGTGGGAAGACCCAACCCATGGTGGGCGACACCATCCCCTAGGCAGGGGATCTTAAACTGTTTACATGTAGAGAGTGAGCTAAGCTCTAACAGCAATATGATATTCTCTCTCTGCTCTTGGCTGTGATGAGACCAGTCTTGTTAGATTCTTGCCTTAATTTCCCAGCAATGATGGCCTGTCTCCTGGAGTTGTGAGCTAAAATTATTTCTCACTTAAAATTACTTTTGTCAGTGAATTTTTTGAGAGAGGGTTTCTCTGTGTAGCTCTGGCTGTTCTGGAACTCGCTCTGTAGACTAGGCTGGCCTCAAACCCACTGAGATCTGCCTGCCTCTGCCTCCCATATGCTAGGATTAAAGGTATGTGCACCACCACCTCCCAGCCTTTTTTTTTTTTTTCTTGTAAGGCAAACAGTTTACCAAATATGGAGTTTCAGTTCTGTTTCTGTGATAAAATACATGGACAAATGATATATATGTGTATATATATATATATATGTATATATATATACATATATAATTGAAACTTGAAAGACACAGACACCCACACACAAAGACATGTTTGTTTTGCAAACTCCATTTACCAAGCAATCCCACTAAAGCAGAAACATGCATCAATCCATCCATCTAGAATATATTTATTAAGCACTGTCTACTGCCATAGTTAAGGTTACATCTCTTCATTATTGTTTTTTTTTTCTTTTTGCCTGTCCTAGAATTTACTATGTAGACCAGACTGCCCTCAAACTTATAGAGACCCATCTGCTTCTGCCTCCTGAGTGCTGGGATTAGAGGTGTGGGCCAGCATAGCCAGCTAAACTCAAGTGTCTTATCTGTCATCAATCCAAGCTCTATTTCCCCTGGCTTTGCTGACTGGGTGTGCCAGGTATGGGCAGTCCTTTTTAGAGTCTGGCCACAGGCATTCCTCACCTGCTTTGTCCTCAGTAGCACCAGGCTAACTCTGGAGCAAGTCATAGCACTGTAGGCCATTCACTGCCCTCGACTCACCCACAATGAGCGCTTGGGCATGCGTGCACATGAACCCCAGGGTTCCTCAAGGTGTGGCCTTCTTTCAGCATGAGGCCTGGTCATGGAGAAGTGTTTAAATGGGGTGGACCCAATAAAGAGAGGAATGTGTGGATAAAAAGTATATAATTCATGTGACCTGTGGTCAGTGAAGGTGAACCTAGGATTATTAGGATGGGAAGGTAGTCTCTAAAAGGGAAGTAGTGTCAGCAGAAGGAGGAGTGAGGCTCAAGGAACCTGCTTAGTGGTCAGCCTGGTGGCTTGGAAACCAACTCAAGTAAATAGGTCTCTAGAAAGAGAAGGGGGACTAAGGGTGTGGCTTAGCTGGGCTTGCCTAGCATGCATGAGTTTCCCCCTAACATTGCATACACTGGGCATGGTGGCACACTCAGGGTTAAGCTCATGTCTTTTTCAATGGCTCCCCTTACATAGGAGCCACTTGCCACCCTAGAGGATCCCATTAAGCAGCAGCCTGAGAGTCCCTGCATGGTCATGACCCCGAGGCCCCATGGAGTCAATGATGAAGAGCAGTGGAGTAAGGAATTCCTTCTGAGATGCTTCTAAATTAAGCCATCTGCAGTTTGTCTCCGCCTGGAGCTAAGAAACTGTAATGGCTTTGGCAGGAGACAGCTTTGCTGAGTGGAGCTCTGAGCCACTCTGAGGTCAATGCAGGTAAATGAGAGGCATTGCCACGGTTCGCTAGCAGCATGGGAACCAGCAAACTGGTAACTCTACCCCAGGTCAACAAAGGTGTGGCCCTGCTGAAAGGCAGGGTACTACACAAATCTAAACATTTGTTCAAAGATGGACCTGAGAGTCTGCGGCACAGTGCCCATAGAGGAAGACAGGATGAGTGTTGTCTACGCTGCCCAGTGACACAGTTGCTAAGCACACAATTGCTGAATTACAGTTTACTTCTGATCTGGGACAGGAGAATCTGATTTTATGGGGATAGACAGAGTCTCTAGAGAGGATGACAGACATTGGCCAGGGGAAGGAAGAAGAAAAATGTCCCAGACAGGAGGGGTTACCTCAAGGTCTGAGGTGGAAGGAATTTGGGCAAATTAAAGAATGAAGGCAAACAAGTGTGGCTGGGTCAGTGAGCCTAAGCAGGGAGCTGATGGCAGATGCCAGGGTAGATTTGTCCCCAGTGTGTGTGGGGTCACCGTCCCCTCACAGACAATGCCTTTGTTCTCTGAAGCTGAATCAAATAAAAGATTCTCAGAAATTTGGGGCTGGCAGAGACTTCAGGACTATAATACCCTTTGGGTTGAGAACTCCTGGCCCAGAAGCAGAAAGCAGGTTTCTGAGTCTCCATTGAGCCTGGGTAGAGCTGGGACCAGAGCCCGCCTGCCCTGTGCCCTCTGTTCTCCACCATGCCCTGCTTCCTCTGAGCTCCACCTGAAGGCAGCTGTACTCTTCTCATAGGCTGTGGAGAACAGGTTCCACACTGGGTACCTGCCCTTCCTTGTGCTGTTGATGTCTCCATAATTTGCCCGGGCTTCTCTATTCTCATCTTGCCTGCTTCTGTAAGTTAGCAGTTGTTCTTACCCAAGTTCCTACAGTTGTCTGCTTGGGCAATTACCTTTTCATCTGAATGATTTTCTACTATCAACACTCTGCCAACAACATCAGTAATTTCCATCTAAATCTCTTTCATCTCCTCTTGTAAATTTTGACTATTTTTACCATTCTCTTATTCATCCATTCATTCATTTGTTTGTCTTGTTTCCACATCCCTACCACAATTTCCCCTCTCTCCCCTCCTCCCAGCCGCCCCCTTTTTCTTCAGAAGAAGGCAGGCCTCCTTCCATGGTATATCAAGTTGCAGTGAGACTAGGCACCTCCTCTCTTATTAAGGCTGGATGAGGCAACTTGGTAGGAGGGAAGTGTCCCAAAAGCAGGCAACACAGTCAGAGATAGAGATAGCCCCTGTTCCCACTGTTAGGAGTCACAAAAAGACCAAGCTATGCAACTATAGCAAATATACCATTCATCTTTAAGAAAAACGTTTTTTAAAATATAATTGCACCCTCTCCCCCTTGTCATTCTTTTTTAAATCTCTCCCCCAATATCTAGCTCATAGGATCCTCCTAACTCTGCTTTTCAAGTTTAAGTACAGGTGTACACCATCACACCTCATTGCAAACATTTTCCCCCTTGGGCCAAGTTTATTCTGTGAGAGAGTGTGTATTACAGACATGCTGACTGAGATGGAAGGGTCAGCAAAAGAGACTTGTGTGTAGACCCACATAGATGAGGTGGAGCTGGCCAGGGAAAGGGATGTGTTCCCTGTGGTTATGGAAGAACAGGTGGGAGAAATGAGCAGGTGGCTGCCAGAGTAGGAGTCTCCATGGCCAGCAGACCTAGGGACATGGGATCTGGAAGTGACATATAGCAAGGGGAGCATACCACTGCAGGCCCATCAGATCAGCAATAACAATGTCTGATATTAAACACAAGGATGTTTGCTGGTTGGTTGCAGTGAGAAACACCTGCAATTTCAGTAATTGGGAAGCAGAGAAGTACTAAAGGTTTGAGACCAGCCCATGCTATCTAGTGAGACCTCATCACAGCAAAAATGGGAGGTTGACCAGATGGTACAATCAGTAGAGCACTTGTTGCCCAATCATGAGGACCTGGATTTAGGTTCCCAACAGCCACATAAAAGCCAGGTGTGAGGGTGCTCACTGGCCAATCAGTCTAGCTGAAATAGTGAGCTCTGGGTTCAGGGAGAGATATCTCAAAAATAAGGTGAGAGCAACAAAAATTGATCTCTGCCTTCCATACAAGTACACACACAGACAAAGGAGAGTATTCTCCCTCCCCATACAACACACACACACACACACACACACACACACACACACACACACACACACACACATACACACGCTTTCTTCTGCTAGTGGTTAGTGAGAGTGTTAATTGGAGCCACTTTGGGAGGTGTTGGGACTCTAAGTAGGACTTGTTCACACCCTGTGAATCAGGGGTTCATGTCACATGGAAACCTAGACAGACTCTTCAGAGTGTCCACTAAGAGTTATATATGAGGCAGCTTCATAGTGACATGGAATGAATACTGGAACCCAGAGCACAGCCCCTTGAGACTGAGGCAGCAGATACCTTGTCTGCCTAAGTTAACGCTGCAGAGGGTCCCTCCAGCACGGCAACTCCTCACCCTATACAGTTCCTTAAATCCCAGTGAACTAAAATCAAATAAACTCATGCATTCAACTCACCAGTGGCCCCGTCCACACTGCACAGGCTGGGTGCCCACGTGGCCAGTAGCCACTGCAGTAGATAGGACTCTACAGAACAGCCTGCTCCTGGTTTATCTGAATCAACTTGTAGAAGTTTCAGAGCCACAAGGTTGTATGAAAACCATGACAGAAAATGGCTACAGACTAGAACACAAGCATGATGCCATTTAAAGATCTATTTTTATTTTATGTGTATGGGTTTTTCGCTCACATGTGTCTCTGTGCATGCAGGGCTGGCAGAGGCCAGAAGAAAGTATCAGATCCCTGGAATTAGAATTGTTAGCCACCATGTAGGTGCTGGGAATTGAACCCAGGTTCTCTGGAAGAGCAGCCAGTGCTCTTAAAGGCTGAGCCATCTCTCCAGTCTCACTTTTGTATGAAAAATAGAAGACATATAAAGACATGCAGTGCCAGTCAGTGCATATGACCTTTGGCTGCCTGCATGCACCTGCTCAAGGTCAAGGGCACACAGCATTTTGCTGTCTCCTCTCTTGCCTTCTTCATAATTTTTAACTTGAGCCTCTGCTACAGAAGGGGAGTTTACGCAATCACAGCAGGGTTCCTCTGGGGATCAGGGCAAGCAGGATTGGCCTTAAGTACCAAAATGGTGTCTTACAGCTGCCTACACAACTGTGCTAGAGACGAAGTGGGGCTGTGGTGGGTTTGTGGTGGTGGTGGTGGTGGTGGTGGTGGTGGTGGTGGTGGTGTGTGTGTGTGTGTGTGTGTGTGTGTGTGTGTGTGTGTGTGTGTGTGTATCTGCTCCTCCCATGCTTGCAATTGGCCAGGAAAACTTAAGCCCACGGCATTCACACTCCTAGGCCAAGCATCATTTCCACTGAGACCACTAGACTCCCAGGCCCTGACCCATACCCACTGTTGGGCCCCCTGACAATAGCCAGACAGTCTCCAACTGGATACCAAGCTTTCTAGGGACAGGTCTGAAGCCTGATAAGGCAAACAGAGGCTTGAAGGTAACATAGCTGGAGTAAGAAAAGAGAAAGAAAAAGAATCTGTTGAAGAAATTAGGGGGGGGCGGGATGTGGGTGACAGCCACCAAGGTTTAGTTGAGTTTTTGAAGTGACAACTGCTCAGGTGACTGAGAGAGAGATCCTGCCGTAAAGATTGAGGGGCTGTCTGCTCTAATGAGAGGCACTTGAAAATTATGGATCAGTCCCAGGCCAGTAATTTCTGTCAAGTTCAGGGCAGCTGGAGGTCAGAGGCCCCAGCAGAACACTAGTCTAGGCAAGACCTCTGTGTCGAACAGGCTAGAGCCTCCCCTGTGATGTAGCAGGTTGTGGTTTAAGTAATTAATGAGGAGAACAATCTCTCCTGAGACATCTGGTCCCCTAAATTGTTATTCTGCTACTGGCTCCAAAAATAGATGGAGCAAGGACACAGAATCCGACCCTCCCTGCTGACACATGCTGAGGCTTCAAAGAACATCCGCCCGGGCTGTGCAAGCAAACTTCCTGCCTCCCGACAAGGGCTCTGCTCAGTTCTGAACTACACTAGTCTTGACTCACAAGGGAGATGGGTGGGGAGAGGACCACCCTCACTCCACAGGAGAGGGGACTGAAGTGCAAGAGAGACAGACACCGCCTGCAGAGGTCCCACTACTAAGTGGCAAAGTCAGAACAGAAAGGCAGGTCTGTTTCTGTGTCTGCTGGCTTGCCGGGGGAAGGGGAAATCATTGCCAATTGTGTCTTTGAAAATGAGACTCTGGGGCCAAGGAGGCGATTCAGTCACTAAAGTGCTTGCAAATGAGACTTGAATTCGATCCCCAGCACCCACATGGGAGTTGGCAGTGGGAACATTCCCCTGTAATCCCAGTGCTGGGGAGGCAGAGATAGGTAGATCCCTGCAGTTCACTGGCCAGACTATCTGGCAAAATCAGTGAGCTCCAGGCACAGTGACAGATGCTGCCTCAAATAAGGTGAGGGATGTTGAGATTCCTCTGCAGGAAAGTGAGTTTGATCCCCGGAACTCACAAAAAGATGGAAGGAGAGAACTAACTCCACAAAGTTGTCCTCTGACCTCCACGATTGTGTCATGGCCCTCCCATCCATCTGCAAGTTCTAGGCCAGTGAGAGATGCTGCTTTGAAACAATGAGAAAAGAAAAGAAAGGTGGACAGTACCTGAGGAACAACACCCACAGCCATCCTCTGCCCCCTGCAGGCACCTGTGCACACATGTGTGCATAGCCTGTCACAGATGTGTGCACACACATAAGAGGGGAGACTGGAGACCTGACTATTTTCTTAGCAGCTCAAATGTAGAAATCAACTATTTGGGCCTATTTATAGGTTATGAACCACTGTCTTATTCTCTCCCCACCCCCAAAGACACAGCCGGCCCATTAATAGTCATCCCCAGCCTCTGCAGTTACTATCAGCTTCCTGTCCCTGTGGACTTGTATGGTTTAAAGTTTATATGCCTGTGGTTCTTAGTGATGGAGGTTTTTTTGTTTGTTTGTTTTTTGTTTTTTGTTTCTCTTGGCATGATGTTTTCAAAGTCTGCCCAGGTTGGAGGATGGACATATCTCATTTCTCATGACTGAGTCATACTTTTTGCATGGACAGGTCATATTTCCTTTATTTGTGTATTAACAGATGGATGCCTGAGTTATTTCCATTATCCACTGATTTATTTATTTACTATCATGGGTGCTGTTAGGAATGTCTGTGTACAAGTCTTTGTGTGGCTGTATTTTTTCATACCTCTTGGGTATACATAAGAAGAGAACTGATATGCCCTATGGGATTCTGTTTAAGATGCTAGCAAACTGCCAAAATATTTTTGCAAGGTGGGGCAGGGCATTTTTTTATTTCCACTGGCAACCCATGGGTGCTCTGGTTTCTTCCCAGTCTTGTCAACATTAATATTGTCTCATTCATTAAAGCCATGCTTATGGGTGCAAGGGCAGCTCACTGAGGCTTTGACTCACATTTCCCTAATGCCCAGGGATGCTGGGCATCTTGTGTGCTGATTGGCAGTCTAGATGGCATCTTTAGACAGTGTTTTTTCAGGTCATGTTGAATTTGAGGCATTTGTATCTTTATTATTGAGTTGCCATAAAGCCTCATAGATCTATAGGTCCAAGTGTCAGAAACAACATGATTTACCATAACTCATCACATAGCCAAGGATAACCTTGAACTTCTGATCTCCAGTGTGGATTCACAGGTGTGTCATACCAAGCCCAATTTTCTTTTCATTATCTTGATAGTAGTATTAGAATGATAACATTTTATTTTTTCAATTTTGGCAAAGTTCAGTTTATCTATGTGTGTGTGTAATATATATATATATATATATATATATATATATATATATATAATTTGTGGGGTTTTTGTTTTCTTTTGCTTTTCTCAAGACAGGGTTTCTCTATGTAGTCTTGGTTGTCCTGGAACTTAACCTGTAGCCTAGGCTGGCCTCAAACTCTCAGAGATCTGCCTGCCTCTGATGCCCAAGTGCTGAAAATGAAGGTGTGCACCACCACTACCTGGTATAGTGAGTTATATTTTATTTCCTTTTGCATGAAGAATCATCTTGATGGGACAATAAAGAATTTAGGAATACAACTAGTTAAGCAATGTATTTAAATGGCTCCT
This sequence comes from Cricetiscus sungorus, assembly GCA_030556225.1. Taxonomy (NCBI): domain Eukaryota; kingdom Metazoa; phylum Chordata; class Mammalia; order Rodentia; family Cricetidae; genus Cricetiscus; species Cricetiscus sungorus. The sequence goes on along the minus strand of JANBXA010000132.1, from coordinate 12,571,281 downwards.
CACAGCACCCCCCCCCTCAAGGTAACAAAGATGAATGTAGACCCTTCCTCCTTAAGTAGCTTCAAGTCACCTGGACCTGGGACAGCTAGTGTGTGTGTGGGGGAGCAGGGGTGCTCATCTGTCCCTGGCAGGGTAGAATGTAATGATTCAAGAGGCAGCACAAGGCCAGCAGGGCTTGGCAAAGGCATGAATGTGGACTCCCCAAGCCTTGTTCCTTACAGAACAGTCTTAGTTGGTATGGGTGCCAGAATAAAATCAGAACCAATGCATGCTTCTGTAAGTGTCTTAAAGGAGAGTGTTGTGCCATTAAAAACAAAACAAAAACAAAAGCATACCTTTAAAATTATCACAGTTTTGAGCAGGCTTTGGAGCAGGAGTGGAGGAGCTGTGGCCATGTGCTTGTGAGGAAACACTGAGGTCCCCTCACAAGGAGGTCTTGAGCGCAGCCCCCACCATCCTCATGGTCTTTGCACTGAGCAACTGCCTCAGCACGGCTTTCTCTGGTACCACCACCATGGTCTCCCTCTACTGGGACCCCAGAAACATAAATCATCTTGGCCTTGCATCTTGTCTGCTCTTTGAAACACCTCAGCCCAGGAAGAATGTCATATTGGAAGATGCTACTTGAGTGGGGGGATAAACATGACATATAGAGAGACCCTTTCTGTCCCCATCTCTGACTCCACCTCAAGCTCCCCATCTAACACACTCGTGCACACACACACACACACACACACACACACACACACACACTGGCATACATGCTTGCACACACACCCTGGGATGCAAATGATAACCACCCACCCATCACTGTGAAGCTTGACAGAAAATAATGAGAAACACTAAATCTTTTATAAGGTCAACACTCGCCTTAGCCGAGCAGCTGTCAAACAAGAAAAGAATTTAGCGCTGGAGCCACGAAACTTCCATCGGCTCATTAAACCCAACAGGGCCCGGGCCTGGCGTGGCGGAGCAGACGAGGGGCCTTCCGTTTTGTGTCAGTAATTTGCGGTGGAGGAGGCAGAAGAAACAGCCAGCGCCAAAGGGGCCTGGGGGGCGACTGGGGAATCGTTAGCGCGCCAGGATCGGCCGCAGCTCCTAATTGGAAGCATTGGGCATTATCAACGGAGGATTTGCCTCAGCTCCCTGACAGCTCGTGGGCCCAAAATGATCGCCCACTTGTCAGCGTAAAAGACCATTAAAAACAAACCGTTTTTGATTTAATTGGAGGCGGTGCACTGTGGGACCAGGTGAGGAGGCTCAGCAATCGGCTCACCCGGGTTGCACCCCTTCTCCCTCTGTGAGCTGGGCCAGGCCCAGGAGCCAATATAAGGTGTGTTGTGTGTGTGTGTGTGTACAGACTTTTCGTCTTTCAGAAACTCACAGCAGCAGGAAGGTCTCTTTTCAATGGGCCTGTCAATAAACACAGTGACAAGCTGAAGTGGGGGAGGGGCCTCTTTTCAGAGGCTGCAAAGTAGGAGTCTGTTGATTGAATTCTTTTGGGGGAAAGTGTACCCATGCCTCCAGACACAGGGGCGTAGGCAGCCATCAAGCAGGGGGATATTCCAGTGGATACCCCAAATTCAGCTGTAGCTTGCCCACCCCTTCAGAACATCAGAACATTGTATGTTCGCTTATCAGTGGACAGCAAGGCTTTCTCTGTCAGCTCAAGAAAGCTAGGGACTTAGGACAAGAGATGTCCTAGAAAAGACCTTCCTGAGGGCCCTCTGTAAATGGGACAGCCCCAGGGAACTGGGCTGTCTCAGCACTGTCCCCTTGGGAATGAGCGTGGTCATCTGGCCAACAATCTTACATGGTCCCTGTAAGCAGCCACTCATAGAAATATTGCCTAAGCACTGTTTGGCTTCTCTGACCAATGAAAGTACCTCCAAGCACACAGAGCATTTGTTAGGATAGAATCTGGGAGAGGAGTCACCCCAAACTCAGACCCCATGGGCATGGTATGTTGCTTCTCAAAACCACTCACACCACAGGTACTCCATAAACACCACTCACACCACAGGTACTCCATAAACACCACTCACACCACAGGTACTCCATAAACACCACTCACACCACAGGTACTCCATAAACACCACTCACACCACAGGTACTCCATAAACACCACTCACACCACAGGTACTCCATAAACACCACTCACACCACAGGTACTCCATAAACACTAACTGGCTCATGTCAGTCCTCGAAGAGGAGAGGGCCATTCATCTCACTCCATCTCACAAAGCACTCATCTCATTTATTGCCTATAGCTTCTTTGACAAGACAATACATGCAGGCCCAGACAGTGCTGGAGTGCTAGGGAGAGCCAAGGATGCTCACAGCCGATCCCTTCCCAGACAACGGTTCATTTTGATAAATAATCAAATGGGAGGAGACACTGGATCCCTGGTGAGCTTCAAACTCCAGAGCTCCAAATTTTGCTGCTGAATTTGGCCAATGGGGATTCCTTAATTACTTTCCCTGGAAATTTCCCTGGTAGTGCTTTCTCAGGTGGTTCTCTGAGCGCACAGTGCCTCGGTTGACAGAGTCTTTGATTTTGTGCTGTAAATTAAGTCCTTTGCTGTCCCGCTCGTTTGGCGCCTCCCTGCACCTTATTGCGTATTCATTTAGGCTGCTGAGCAGCTCCTGCAATACTGCTAGGGCAGCCACAGCCACACTCAGACGGTCAGTGCCTCAGCTTGCAGATACTGGGCTTGATGTCAGTATGCTTCTTGCTTGAATAATGATCAGGAAGACGTTCTTCCAGTGTCTTTTAAGAAGAATAGAACTTTTCCATGGTCAATGATGCTAACAAAGTCAGTTGCAAGGAGGAACATTACAGTAAGTGTGCTCAGCTAGAGAGGAAGAAGGTAAACAACATGTCCTGGACAGTGTCCTGTGGAAACGTCAGCAGGTGGGGCTCTGCAGAGGGTAATTCTACCATGAAGTGTGTTCAGTAGACATTTAACTAATATTTGCTATATAAGCAAAAGGATGGATGATAGATGAAAGGATACATGGACAAATGGATGGAAAGATGGATGTATGGGAAGATGAATGGATATATGTATGCGTGGGTGAATGCATGCATGCATGGATGGATGGATGAATGGATGCATGGATACATGGACAGATGAATGGATTAGGAACCTGCAGTGAGACAACAGAGCCCTTAAAAATTCATCTGCTTGTGCTGAAGAGAGGGCTCAGCTGTTAAGAACACTGGCTGTTCTTCCTTGGGACTCAGGTTCAAATACCAGCACCCACATGTCTGCTCACAACTGTCTGTAACTTACAGTTCCACCCTCTTTCTGGTCTTCCTGGGCACCAGATGTGCACGGGCCGTACATGTACACAGCCGTACATGCAGATAAAACACCTACACACATCCCACACCCATACACATAGGAAAAACTCATCTACTTTCCTCAATTTAAATTCTAAGTGCAAGAAGCATTTCATTTTCTCCAATATCTGCACCCTGTCTCCTTCCCTGTGATTTGAAGGTACCCAGTGGGTTGCATATGAGGGGAAATAAGGTATTGCAGGGTTGTGCAAAGCAGAGCCAGCCTGGAGTGGAGTTCAGATGCTCTGGGGCCCCTGAGTTGAACACTTTATAACTCTTGTTTGGGGTCTGCTTCATGTCAGCACACTTCCACAACAGGAGACACAGTGCTGGCATCCATGGGGAGGAATGTAGGTATGTGGGTAAGCCTGGGCCCTATCACTATCCAGCCGTGTGACCAGGAGTCTCACATACAAAGTCAGGGTCACGTGGTCCATCCACCCTGGGGGTCATGACATCGAAGACAGGGTGGCTGCTACTATCATGACTATGAAGTGATACACAAATCCAGCAGCCTCTCCTGAGCATGCTCTGGCGGGAGCTTTCCCCACAGGGGAGTCGGGCCATGTGACAAGCATCTGTAACCACAGCATGTTCAGAAATGTGTAGAAGTTCAGTTCCAATTGACAAAGCACAGCAAGGGGTAAAGGCAGAGAAGACATTGCTGAAGGCCAGAGGTCACAGTCTGGGTGGTCCCCTATTGTTCCAAGGCAGGACTCTCTACTTTCCACACTCAGAGCTCTGCCCCCAAGAGCAGCAGTCAAGAACCTGGCAGCTGTGGAAAAGTCACTGCCTTGGGAAATTTGCAAAGCTGTCATGTTCAAGGGGGAGCCAGGGATTCAGGGGGCTTCAGAAGCCAGAAATATAACCAGGAGGTGGGAGGCAGAAGGAGACAGATTTTCACTGAACTTGAGAAAAGAGTTGCCAAGGACTGATGGGTCCTTTCAAGTCCCAGAGAAAGAGAAAGCACCAGTAGGGTGGTATTGGAGGCAGGGCCTCTGGGAGGTGATTAGGGTTAGATGAGGTCATGAACAGGAGCGCCAATGATGACACAGGTGGCCATCTAAGAACCCCCCTTTCTCTCCCCCCTGCCATATTTCTCATATTTGGGCACAGTAAGAAGGTATGTTTGTTCAAATCTGCCTGTGCTGCAGACTGAATTTCTAGCCTCTAATGCCAGGGGGCTACAACGGCTGCTGTGGCTGCCCAGTCTGGGGTACTCTGTGAGAAGGCTGGTCCTTAGGACCTATCACTAGCAGGCCTGGTTCCCTTTGGATGTCCCAGCTTACTGCATGCCACACCTACCTATCCTAGTGAATACATAGCTCAAACTACTGAGCTACTGACCTTGACCGAGGGTGCTTTGATAACTGCTTGCCAAAAGTACAAGTCTGAAGGTTGTCCCACATCTGCCGGATCAGGTCCTGGAATATTTATTTGAGCCCAGGTGTAGCTATGCTAGAGAGCTGTGGGAGGAGATGACCAGAGGTTGTACTTTTGTGTGACCATCCTCTAGCCAAGCTTTGTATGGACCCATTCCTCCTGATGGCTGTACTCACATTGCAGTGAGGCTGGCAGCCATGAGGCAAGCTGGACTATAGAGCCGGCTTGTGGTTCTCAGCCTGAAAATTTAGCCATTTCTCACAGTTGGTCTGCTTCCCACTTGTAACAAAGCATCCTGAGTCTGCATCCATGGCCTCTTTCCTCTTTAGCCTTGGGGCCAAGCTGCAATTTAAAAGATGTCAGAGGTTGTTGTTTTTGTTTTTGTTTTATCAAAGTCTATGGATTTCAGGGCAGTGGAAAGTATGGTTTATAGCAAGGGCTTAAATCAGCCAAAACAGGGCTGGCCATGACCCTCTGGACACCCATCAAAACCTTACTGCTGTGCCTTTCCCTCCCTGGCTCCCAGGCCCTGCAGTTAGCACTGCTGACCCCTGACCTCAGCTTCAGGCCTTCAGCCCTCCTCAGCTTTTGCAGAGCCTGACCCAGGAGGCTGCCAGTCAAAGTCCAAGTCTCTGCTGGTACCTTGTTCACTATTAACTTGGGCGTGTGATCATAAACCTGTGAGCCTTGGGTTCCCCATCACCGAGGTGTGGGACTCATTCATGCCACAGGGTAACTGAGAGAAGGCCATGAAATGGGACACTTCACAGAAGCATCCAGGCCAGTTGGTACCTAGTTGGGCCAAGGACAAGGCTGTCACTGCATCCATCAGGGAACTTTATCTTCACTTCCTTTTTCCCACTTTGCTTCCACCCACAAGTCTGGTTAAACCTCCCACAATTGTTTGTGTTGCTCTAAAACACCATTTCCTAGGATGCCTTTGAGTAGAGCAAGGGAGGAGGCCATGATGTTCCCTTCTTCTCCATAGGAAGCCAGCGAAGGTGTGTTTGCTCTTATAACAGTTGTGTATGTCCCACCAACTTATCCACAACACCAGGTTTGTCCCCCTAAATCATGGAACACCATTTATCTGCTAGAACCCACCATGGATGTCAGGCAGCTTTAGGGTTCATTTAACCAACCACTTTGGTGCTCCCTGACAGGAGATGACATGTGGGACATGGAGGAAGACATTTCAGAAAAGGCAAGCTCCTCCTGCATCATAGGGTCCTCCCAGAGTCCTCCTTAGCTTAGGGAAGATTTATTCCCTTGTAGATGAGCTAAATGGAGACATTGAGAAACTAAAAAAAACTCCCTCACTCCCAAAAGGCAGCATGAGATTCTCAACGTGTACATACATGTACATACATAATCACATAGGCATGCAAATAATTAAAAATGAGCATATGAGGCTTGACTTGGCTACATAGTGAGTCTAAGGCCAACCTGAGATACATGAGTCCTTATCTCAAAAAAAGAAACATAAACATATATTAATAATGTTAAACAAGCTATCTGTATTTTGGTTTGGTTTTCTTTCTCTTCTTTCTTTCTTTTTTTCTAAAACAGGATCTCACCATATAGTTGTAGCTGTCTTGGAACTCACTCTGTAGACCAAGCTGGCTTTGAACTCCCAGAGATTTTTCCTGCCTCTGCTTCCTGAGCACTGGCCACCATGCACAGCTTCAGGTTGGTTTTCAACATAAAATATTTTCACACCCAGTAGAGAAGAAGAACCTTAATCCAGAAGGGTTAAGCTGGAAATCCCCAGGCTCTGGCAGGATTCAGGGGGCTGGGCCCTCAAGTGGCAGGACAGGACAGGAGTGGATGCCAGCCTCAGCTCCCTCTTGGTGTCATTTTCTCCAGCACACTTGTGCAGGCACTCCAAACACCTATGCCGCTCCAGGTACCTGGCCCCCACTCCCTCCTCTGCCCCAGCCCCAGCTTTGTCCTTCCTTTCCTGTCCCAGATCACAGCTCTGGCTGTTGGTGAACATCAATGTCATCCCCTGAGCAGGAACCCCAGAAAGTGTCAGATTAGGTAAAGTCCCACTCCTGTCCCCTCCCAGGCAGCTTTTCTACCTGGATCAGTTTATAACAGGACAGCTGTTTGTAGGGAGGATGGTCGGCTGCACCAGGGTTCCAAGTCACTCTCTGTTCTCCTGATTCCACCTGTAAATGTCCCCTTCCTGCCCTTAGTGCCCTTCTAGATGACACTGGATGATTCTTACTCCAACTTGAGAGTGACAGGACACTTAAAATAAGCATTTGAGGCTCAGGGAGGGACTAGAGGTCTGGCTTCTGGCTTTCCTGCTTGGGTCTGGGAAATGGGATGCTTGGGTTGGACTCCACTGTCAGGGAGTGGTCCCTCTTTGTGTTTCGTTCTTTGAAGAGATGGAGGTGGTAGGGTGGACTAGGTTGGAGATGCTCTGGGGTTTAACAGAGAGTTAACTTTGCAGCCAGCTATGATTTGTAGGAGAGCTTAAAGGTGGCAGAGAAAATCCTTTTCTTACATTCAGCAGCCTCTCCTAATCGGCTGCTTCTCCGGGTGGCCCTGCTTGGCTGACTGCAGATGTATTTTCTTTCCTCCATCCAGAGACCCAGGAGACCCAAGACAGGGTTAGTCTTCCACAGAAAAAGGAGACTGATCCCAGCGTCCAGAGCACAGGAGCTTGTAAATCAAACTGTTAGCTTAATGGCTTGGGCCATTATTCTAAAGCAGTGGGGCTGAAACCAAAAGCCAAATGAAAATATAGTCAATTTGTTCATACTTTAGTGACTGAAAGACTATGTAATGTTGGTAGGGATCAGCACTGCAGACAGGAAAGGGCTAGTGGGAAGGATCGAGTGTCTGGCCAGAGATGGGGCTTGGATGCATCTTTGTGTGTGTGTGTGTGGGGGTGCGGGTGTGTGTGTGTGTGTGTGTGAGAGAGAGAGAGAGAGAGAGTGTGTGTGTATGTGTGTGTGATCTGTATGGTAAACATATGTATGTAGTTGCTTGGATGATGCAATTGTCATAGGAATTGTCATCACCCAAGTATGGGACTGCTGACTAAGAGAACGCTGTGTAACTGGGAATAATACCTCCGCAAACCTCCCCCTGCTTGTCTGTGTACCTTCCCATTTGTCAGTCTTGTCATCTCTCTGCCCATCTTGTGCCAATTTAATGGCTGGTAGGTAACTCCACAGAAGCAGCAGTGGCCAAAGTTATTTTGGCTCAGATACCACCATGTCCTTAGATTCTGAATAGGACCTGGCATGAAGGTATTCAAGGGAGAAATTTGTGAGTAAATGAGTGAACGTGTGGATGAGCAAATGAACAGATAGGAGAGTGAGTGAGTGTATGGATGAACAAATGAATAGATGAATGAATGAACCACCACCTCTATCCTCAGCGCATGTATTGCTAGCTTACTGTGAGCCAGGAGCTCTGCTTAAGGCCACACGAGTGTCCTGCCAGAGAAGTTCCTTAGCACATTTTACAGAAAAGAACGTGAGTCTTAGACAGGCAAAGCTATGTGACAGAACATTTGACTGCCGGACACTGGACACTCTCATGCACACACAGATACTATACCAGGCCATTCTCACCCTCCTACCACTGGCCTCCATCCTCCTTGCTGTCCCCAGCACACACTGCAGACAGCACAGGCGTCTCCATGGCACTGGGAACAGAAAGCCTCAGCTCAGTGGCTTTTTCCTTAATGGGGGTGGAGGGAGTGATGACTCCATGTCCCCCATAGGAGAACTCAAGAGTCTGAGCTATTCTCCTAGTGGTCTGGAGTTTTTCCACCTCCAATAGTCCCCACTCTGCCTCCCATACGGCTCCATGGCCAGGTAAGGGAAAACCATGGACTCCTGAACAGGCCTCCCAGGCCCGTCTACTTTCTCCTTTTTCTGTGTGGAGACTGAGGCTGCAAACTCCCAGGCTCTCAATTGGGCCCTCACAGTGTGAACATCCCCAGCTGGAAGGCTCCAAGCCAGCTGCTGGGTAACCCTCCACTGTGGTACTGCTACCTCCTGCCAATTGCAGGACACAGAGAGCAGAAAGAAGCCAGGGCCACCAGAGGACCTGCCTGCCTGGCCCACTACAGGGATGTGCCACTGCCTCGTTTGTGGTCCAGAGGTCTTCCCAGCTTCCCTCAGGGCTGGCTGAGAGGGAGCAGAAAGCAGCCTGTCTGACTCGGTGACCCAGCCTCGGAGTGGCTGCCCCACCCTGCCTGCTGCTTTTCCATGTGAAAGGTGTTTAATTATTTCTGACAGAGTTCAGCCTCGACATCTGTTCATGAGCGGGGAGGGTCCATTTAGGTTATCCATCACCGTGACAGGTTCAACTTTTTTGGAAGTGCATTTTCCCATCATAATGGAGCCAGGGTGGGGGCAGCAGATCAGCGTTGACATGCGACCCAGACAAAGACCCTCCTGGGGCTTCATGTACCATGAAACGACAGCAGCCTGACCTGGCCCCGGCGTGCTTTCTGAGTACAGGCCCTGCATTGGCAGCAGGGATGTGGCAGTGCTGGGGCATCTGTGTGGGTAGGAGGGTGTCATTGTGCCTATGGGAGGCTTGGAAAAATCTTTGGTCATTCTGGGCTGGTTACTCATTCATTCATTCCAAGGGTTACTCACTACCTTGTCTGTGCCAGGCACCCTGCTTAGCTCTGGGGATATTACTAGGGCCTTGAAGCCTAGTTCTTGTGGGCTTACACATTATGAAGGAAGATGAAAGTCTGTCTCGTTAATCACCTGACTGCCAAGTTGCTAAGTTCTTCAAAGGGAAGCAGCGAGGCCTGAGGCGCCCCTTGGTGATGAGGGGGGACCTGGTGGTGTTGCCACAGAGGCAGGAAGGAGTCTCGGAAGCCCCTGGATGAAGACAGCTCTATCCTCAGCATCCACACTGGTGCACTGGTACCTACAAAATTGTGCTTGTCCAACACTATGCTGCAGGCAGAGCCAATATTGCTATTGGCCTAAGTCCTATGATGGCAGCTCTCAGGGGTTTAAAGTCTCTGCTGGGCAGATAATGTACCTGATAAGTCCTACTCAAAGAACCTGGCACATATGCTATGTTCCAGGGCCTGCATGACGGGTGACTGGAGCACTAACTTGCAGGATCCCAGGGGTGTCCTTGGAAGATACAGAAAGAAGACTTAGGGCTCACTGCCTTTCTGTCTCAACTAGTTAGTGTGTTACCAGCATGGGCACAAAGGCATAATCCAAAGATCCAGGCTAGCTACTCTAGAGAATCTAGAGATGCACTGGACCCACTTCATCTGCAAGACACAGTTGGGGTGTTTATTCTGAGGATAAATGACATTGTCTGTACCACATTAGCCACACATGTCACCTGCCACCAGAAAGAGTTGTCATTGCTGGGTCACTACTTCTCCTAACAGTACCTCAGAAGTCCTAATGAGCAGCAGAGCTCCCCAGACCCCGAGACAAACCCCCTCTGGTGCAAACAGAAACACTGAATTATTTCTACCTTGGAGCTCCTGTCAGGGCCAGCTACTGTAAAATAGAGGCCACCTGGAGGGTATCTTGTGCCTTTGGGAGCTGGAGGTCCTGGTGCCCCTCTGGCAATGTCATCCAGATTCCTACATGTATTTGGTTACTGGCATAATAGGGGAAAAGGGCCAATGAAGAAATGAAACAGAGGAGGGTCTCAGGAGGAGGTTGTGAACAACTGAGTGCAGTACCAAGATCTGTATGGGACATTGAGAGAGACGGAGAAACGGGAGGGAGGTTTTGCTGTTGAGGCTCCTTGCTGACAGGTGCTAAGAAGTGGCAGTGTGTCAGTGACTCCTGCCACCTCCTGATCAGTGTTTGGTCATGTTCTTTCGGTGACATTTGCTGTGATCTCAGTAGAGGCCTGGGCTGATGGGCAGGGGGCCACATGATCACTGACATATGTTGATGGAGGCCACTTGGGCAGGACACAAGAGGCTGCATCCAGCAGGCCAAAGCAGCTTTCCTGCAGAAGCTCAGCAGCTTGTTCAAGTGCATTAGGCTCAGGAAGGCAGCAGCCCCTGCACTGTCTAACTTGCATTTTAGGCAGCACAGCCGGCCGGCTGGCTGGCTGGGAATATTGCATGTGCAACTGTCTTGATGGGGCCAGGGATGTCCCTCATGACCTTCAGGAAAGACTCCTTCTGTCTGGGTTGGGTACACACAGCCTATGCAGCCTCTTTCTTGTCCTGGACCCAGCATTTTCAGTCCTCCTATTTCCCTTAGTCTGTACAATGCTACTTCCCCCACCCTCCACACACTCACTGTCCTTGTCCTGCTAAAAATTGCTAAATGTGCATCTCTGTCTAGGTATTACAAGACCATATGGGTGAAAAAACACAAAGTCATCTCTAAAGCCGGAGCATAGTCTAGCCCCTGTATCACGATTCATCTTCACCCAGCACCTGCCTGGCGGGGGGGGGGGGTGGGGGGAGGAGAGGGGGGGGACCTGAGGTCATTGCCTGTCAACAGGGTGCCATCATTCAGGTGGATTAGCAGTGAGGGCACAAGCTTGTTTTCCATCTGGGAACATCTTTCCCTTACAAGATACATTAGGACCCTGTCACTAGAGCTATGCTTCTACCCAAGACAGCGTCTGCTTCTGGGTAGCCAGCCATCCCATGCTGAGATGACCTGAGATCTCCCCAGCATTCTCCATGTTCCCTGTCTATAAAACAGTCAATATCAGCAGGTTACCCATGGGAACTTATCAAGTGTCTTAGATGAGGGCTAATGGGGTGGGGGAAGCAGAGACAGGAGGATACCCAAAAGCTGTGGGCCAGTTAGCCTTCTGTACAACCAACATGATAGCCTGCCTGGCTGCAGGGGAAAGACAAGGAGTGATATGCAAGGCTGTCCTCACCAGAGACACCTGCACTCACAAACACACACATATGCACACCACCCTGTCCCCGGTCACACACTAAACACACATTTAGAAAAACAGAGTCTCTGATGAGCTAAGTGGGCTCTGAACCTGGATGGAGGAAAAGCTCACACATGTCAGGTACCACCTGCTGCTATGTTCTGAGCAGCAACGGTCAGAAGTCCACAGAACTCTATGACAAGTGAGCATCAGCTAGCCCAGCGTTGGTGCAGAAGGAGGTGGAGGAAAGGGCCACTGACCTTCTTGAAGTGAGGCATGTGCCAGAGAGCATCCAGCTTCACGGGCGGCTTGTACTTCCTCAACTGACTGCTCCTTGTCTCATACAGCTTTCCCAGGATCACCTGCAGGCCAGAAAGGCAAGGGTGAGATGCTAGCCATGCTTCCTGGAGGCTTTAGAATCTCCATGGAAACAAACCCTCTGAACATGACTGTGGAGTAGTGTCTAGATTGGGCTAATAGAGGAAAAGACTCACACTAATGTGAGCACTACCATCACATAGCCTGGGGTCCTGGACCAAATGGAAAAAAAGAAAGTGAGCTGAGCAAAGGCATCCATCTCTCCCTGCTTGCTGGTTGATGGAATGTAACTTCACCTCCATGCCCTCTCTACCATGATGTACAGGCGTATCTTCAAACAGTGAGCCAAAAGAAACCCTTCCCACTTTAAGTCATTTTTTTTGTCATGCATGTCATAGCAACAATACAACTAAAACACCAGGACAATGACCAAGGAGCTCTGGGGCAGCAGCTGTGATTTTTGGGTGACAGGCTTGAGAGTCACTTATCCTCCAGGCTTTTCTCTTAGGCCATTTCACAGCTCAGTCCCACTGGCCCTGGCCCTGGCCCTGTGCACAGTTCATTGTTGCTTTGATTTCTGGTTCCCTTAAGCTGTATCTTTGAGGGAGTTGCCCTTACACCCCTCCTAAAACTAACACAGTCTCTGTGGTTCACACAGAACCCTAGTATCTGTGTGCAGAAATATTTGACTCAACAGGGTGACACTGTCCCGTGGAGCAGGTCCATATGATGGCCTGCCCAGGAGGAGGAAGGATGGTGAGTGTCTTGAGGAGGGCATGGGCTCCTCTAGAGCCTGGGCAGTCTGTCTCTAGGGGCTTTCAAAAGTGGGGGAAGCCCATCCCTTCTAAACCCTGATTCCATGCCTACTAATAGGTATCAGCAGGTCCATAGCCAGTCCTGTGGCTCATGGTGTCTGCCCAGAACTGAGGTGTGTCCCTTCTAAACTCAGATGGTGCAGTTGGTCCTAACCCTTGTGTGACTCTGTGTGGAGATGAAGCTCATGAAGGGCGGCTTTCAACCCAACACAACTAGAGTTCTTAGAACAAGAACTGTTTTGTTTGTTTTTTTGAGACAGGATTTCTCTGTGTAGCTCTGGCTGTCCTGGAACTCACTCTGTAGAGCAGGCTGGCCTCAAACTCACAGATCTGCCTGCTTCTGCCTCCTGAGTGCTGGGATAAAGGTGTGTACCATCACTGCCCAGGCTTTAACTAGATATCTTAGGACAAGAGTGTGAGTGATCAGTAAGGACACAGTGGCCACCTGTAGCCAAGCAGTGAGACCTCAGCAGAGGTCAGTCAAGTGGGCGTCTTGAACTTGGAGTCACAGAGCTGGGAGATATTAGAGCCTGGAGTACTGAGGTGGGGGATGGGAAGGAACAGACACCCCAGGGGGTTCCCAGCCTCTCTAGAGGGGCCTCCTTGGCTCGCCCCTCTGCCTCTTTCCTATAGTCTTTGCTGTGGTAGTTCCCTGGGGACAGGCCATGGGGTAGGCTAGGGATTGGAGCTTGGCTGACCTACATCTGAATCTACATGTTTCTATAAATGTTGTGGCACTATTTGTGGCATATGAGCCTAAGCTGTAAAAGGGCCTTCTCCCTGTTCCTAGAACTCTTCCAGCTGTTTTATCCCAAAAGTACAGAACCCTAGGCCATGGCTTAAAGTGATCTAGGTAGAAGCAAATGTCTGTGACAACTAGAGAACTGGAGGAAGAGAAATAGGCTTTGCCTCTTCAAATGCATATGGTGGAGCTGTACTGCTAATGTAATGTCCACTAGTAACTTCCAAGCCTTTGGCTGGATATTCACTCTGTGTCCTAGAACAAGAGTGACACTTTAAGTCAAGGCAGAGAGGCTATCTAGTCAGGTGGCCAAGCTGGCTTAAGAATACTACAGACAGCCCTGTGGTCTTTCCAATGCTCCCTTCCCTGACTAGAAGGGACGAGCCAGTGCCTGATCAGCACCGTTCTTATAGGAGCTGCTCATGGGCACTTGGAGCAGAGTAGCTAGCCCAAGGTTCATTAGATGTCAGTTGTCACCAAGAACTTCATCAGGGAGTCATTGCTGTCTAAGATCCAGGGTCCCCTCAGCAGCATGCAGGCTTATGGCAGAGCCAGACTCCTCTGGGATGTGGGTGGTTTTGCCTTGAAAACAGATCAAGCCTGGTAAATTGGGATCAGCTCAGACAGCGGTTCCAGCACCTGACAGCTTCACAGAATATTCAAGACAACAAGATACCTACAAAGACTTAGAACAGGGTTCTGGGGAGACAGTTCAATGGGTAGAGCGCTTGCCAGGCAAGTGCGAGGATCTGAGTTCAGATCCCTGGTACTCACATAAAAATCTAGGTGTGATGTATGTGTCTGTAACCTCAGCTTTGGGGAGGTAGAGATAGGCAGATGCAGGGGCTTGCTGGGCAGATAGTCTATGTAAACCAGTGAGCTCAAGGTTTAGAGGCTGTCTTAAAAAAAACAAGGTGAGACCAGATGAGGAAGCCAGTGTTGACCTGTGGCCTCCATGTATGTCTGTACACCTGAATGCATGTGCCACACACACACACACACACACACACACACACACACACACACACACACACACAATAAGAGAATTCTGAGGCTGTCTTTCTGTTTTCTGGGTGCCTGCTGTGTGCTAGGGCTAGGACTCAGGACATTATACCCCAAACTACTATATCAGCCTTGCGAGAAGACATCCCAGGACATTCCTCTGTCACTCTCTGCCGCCACCCTTCATCCTTGAGCTGGGACCTGCATCCCAGGAAGGAGGCTCTGCTCTCCTGTTACAGGGCCCTGAGATTCCTGAAGGCTTGTGTTCCTATAGGAGGAAGGGACCTCCTTGTCTCTGAAATGCAGGGCACAGAGGAGAATCCGAACACACTTACTTTGTGTGTAAGGGTCACCATCTGATCATATTCTGCCTACTCTGTTCCCAGGGCCACCACCACCTCCTCAAACACAATGCAAAAATGTGCAGGCCTGTTTCTTCGGATCTTCACCTCTTTGCAGATTCTTGAACTAGGGAAATTTTAATCCACATGATTTTTTCTTGCTCATTTAATAGTTTTAAAAATATACATATGTACAGCTGCCTACAAAGGTCAGAGTTCTCTGGAGCTGGAGTAACAGGCCATTGTAAGACACCAGACATGGTGGTAGGAACTGAACTCAGGTCCTCTGGGAAAGCAGTATGTTTTCTTAGCCCCTGAACCATCTCTCCAGCCCCTTTGCCTCATCTCTAGTACCACACAGGCCTCAGCTATGAACCCACAGGGTAGGAAACTACTTCTACAAGGGGTGTGTTAAAAGACTGCTGTGAGAGAGCTCATGGTGCCTCCTCAGTTGATCCAAAACTGTGACTGCCAAGTCAGATCCTGTGCTTTTTAGATTTTCCTGGAAGAAGAGCACCAGCCAGGTATGGTCTCTCGAAGTCTGTTTTGAATATTTTAAAGGAAGAGACTTAGAGTACTTTAAAATGTGTGGGGCATCATAAAGAAAAGCGGGGAGCATTTCTCTGGTAAACTCTCACCAAAGCTACTTCCTGCCCATTGCTAATGACCCACATCAGGCAGCAGGAAGATTTTGGGTGCAACAGGGACCCTGGCTCCCACTTCTCTGTGCTGCCCTGGCTTCTCCACACAGCTTTCCCTGCCTAGGATGTAGAATAAGGATGTCTCCTGGGAGCTGGAATGAGAAGATGTGTTCCTCATGAGAGGATTTCTCACTACTTAGCAACAAAATGCTTTCCTGCTGTTTAGGAAAACATGTTCTTTAACATATCCTTGTAGAAGTGGCTTCCTACCCTGTCATACTAGCCAGTGTGGGAAACATGTCTGTCTAGGCTGTGGCATTAGAGCCTAGTTTCCTCTGTAGGAAGTCAGACAGGGTCAGGGAAGGATCTCCATGAAAGAGTTGATGTGACTGGGTCCTAATCCCAGCTGGCAGGTGACAGGGCCTGCTGACTGGCATCCAGCCATCTTACACAATTCAGAATTAGGTACAAGTGGAAGAGCTGACCATTGCTGAGACTGGTCCAGATCTGAATTTCATTGCAGCAGGATGTGCCTGGACCCCTGGCTCATGCCCCAAGCACACACACTGATGCTGACTCCTCTCTCCCCTTCCTGAGCTTCAGCCTCTCAGAAGTGGGGGCAAGGCTACCTTCTGTTTCTTCTCCAGTTTGATGGCTTGCTGAGTGGCCTTCTGCTCCTGTACCCACAGCTGCTGGTACCGATGTTGTAAAAGGTCAAAGAATGGTGTGGACGGCCTGCAGGGAGAAGGTTATATAGAGCTTGAGGCCTGGGGATGACCAGGACACCCACATACAGAACAGACACCTCTCTCCACCGGACACAGGCCCCACCATCACAAGCTGCAAGCCACATCACCCTCCCCAGGGCCAGAAAAATCTTCCTGTAGCACCCAGAAAAAACAGAGAATCAGATCCTGTGCACAAACTGCTCTGTAATTATGGGGAGCCTCCATGTATGAACTGGATGGGACAAAGATTCTGTTCTTGGACTGATGAGCGGAGTTATTGCATTGGAGAAGCCTTTCCCTGGAGCAGGGCTGTAAACTGCTACGCTTACTGTGACCTGTGGTATTCCTTGGCTCCCAGTTGCAAGAATACCTTTCCATCCGAGCTGTAAGAGTATTCCTTGACTCACGACTGCCAGGATCCCTTTCTATCCAAGGCACAATGCTTAAAAAATGGACAGTGGCCATGTACAAAGGAGAACTCTGGTACTCAAGTTCGGAACCTGCCCAAGAGGCAGGCTTGTTGTTGCCTATACCATCTAGCCAGGAAGCCAACACACTGCTTATGGTGACTGGACAGGAAACCATCCCAGTCTACTAAACATGAAGAAAATAAAGCTATACACTCCCATAACCCCAACAACAGTCAAGAGGTAGAGGCAGGAGAAGCACAAGTTCAAGGTCACCTTTGGCTACGTGAGTTTGAGGCCAGCATGGTTTACATGAAAACCCATCTCAACTCTCTACCCTCCAAGAGTTAATTTTTAAAATTTATTTAACAATAATATTCATCTTGGGTACAGTGAGGAGAACTTCATGGGCTAGATATGTAGACCCTGTCTCTAAAAACATGTGATAATAGAGGCTGTTAGCAGTTAAGAGCACGGAGTGCTCTTGCAGAGGACCCAGGTTCTGTTCCAGGCACCCACATGGCAGCTCACAACTATCAGTAACTTCAGTTCCAGTTTGTATGTCCTCTTCTGGCTTTCAAGGGCACCAGGCACTCACTAGGTACACAGCCATTCACGCAGTTGAAATACCCATACACATACATAAAAATATTAATATGTAATAATAATTGATTAGGATAATCAATAGAGGAGTGGGTGATGCTCATTAGTGGTGACTGAAACAGCTAGAAGGCTAACGGGAAATGCCTGGTGGATGGTCACTTCAGCCTCAGTTCAGAATAGCCGGCCCTTGTTGCTATTATTTTACCACTGTGGTAAACAACCACACTGTGAAAGTGGTATGTTTCGATGATGGGGTGCTTGCCTAGCTTGTGTGAGGTCCTGGGTTTGAGCCCCAGCACAGCAAACCAAATAAATGATCATTTTAACCTTGCTAGTGATGGCCAGCAAAGAGTATTCCAGAAACTTGCCCTGGGAGGTGTGTGGAATCTTCTGCCACGTGTGACCAGCCCTCCAGACCAGCACTATCCAACAGAATGCAAGTTAGAGTTTCCTGGGGCCATGAATGAGGTGAGAGGTGACACCTCAGGGTCAGACTTCTGGCCTCCAAAGCTGTGAGAACCTGAGCCCACGTTGTTTACCCTGCCCCCACTTCTTCCTTAACCTCCTTTGCCCCTCTTTGAGGCAACTTGTTAAGGAAGCCCCAGGAAATGCTGCAGCAACTGCTGTCTGGGCCTGAACTGAAATCAAAGCCAGAAACACTGAAGACAGTAATTTAGGGGCCCTCTCACTCCTGAGACTCACAGCCGTGAAAGCTCATAGAGATACCCATCTGGATGGTCATTGCACTAACACTTGTCAGGAGCCACTCAAACCTGAGGTGAGTAGTAGAGACAAAAGAGAAACAAGCCCCCTTTAGCCTCCCCATGTCTGCCCAGCAAGGTCCAGAGGCTGCAAACCTCTGCCCCTGGATTTGTTGGATCTGGTCTGTATGGTAGCCTCAAAAGTCTGAAATCATTGCCAACACTTAGAAATATGGATGGCTGGGACTGGATTGATGCTCAGCCTGTGAAGTACTTGCTGTGCAAACACAGGGACCTGACTCCAATTCCCAGAATCTCTAAATAAATAAATAAATAAATAAATAAATAAATAACAAAACACCCACTGTGGTGGTGTGCACTGGTGATCTTAGCACTGTGGGATGGGGGCAGGGAGGAGACCAGCAGGTCCCTGGGTGTCCCTGGCCAAACAGCCTAGTCTACTTGACAAGCACTAGCTAGGCCCGTGAGAGACCCTGTCTCAAAAAATAAGGTAGACCTCTGAGGAGTGACACCCACAGTTGACCTCTGACCTCTACATGTATGTACACACATGCACACCTCCCTACGTGCTAATAGGATAGCCAGCGTTTTAAAACAATTTTTTAGATTATTGTGAATGTATGTAAACTTTCCCTCATTCCCAGTTGGTGTAATTGGCTGGCACTGAGCCCCAGCTGCCATTAGCCCCAGTTCTCAGCCTTCCCTGATGCCCTGGCACTGATAAACTATAATCCCTGACTGATCCCTTCAGTAAGACTGTGTGGCAGTAGAGACAACCAGATAGTTAGCCGGGACCCTAAATATCCACCCACTTCCCCAGCCCACTGTGCCTTGGCATGAGGGCACAAGAGGACCTAGGAACCTGGCTAAGTTGGATTCTATTTAAGAAGCGACCCAAGGTTTTGATTCGCATAGACAGACAGTGGCTCTTTGTTCCTGCCTCCTGTACCCCTGTGGTGACTTTTATTACTTAATTATTACACACCCCATGCCTCTGAGCAGCCTAATTTATAGCCATGCTTTCTAACGACGCTGTATGCGTAATCTGGAAATATCTACCCCAAGAGGCTGCTCCCAGCGAACAGCTCTCTTCCCCGAAGCCCCACTGAATCCATCACTTCATACCAGCTCTTCAGCCCTCCCCCAGCCTGGCTGACTGACTCGGCGTCCTGCTCTGGCCAGCCCAGCAATTCTTATTCTCTGAGAAGAGGCAGTGGGGGCTGAGCCAAGGGGAACCTATGATGCCGTGAGTTATGGCAGGCAGCTCTGGCCTAGGTCCTCCATGGCCACCCACAAGCTGGCTAGTTTCTGTTCTGGCTCATTAACGTAGATAAACAGGTGCAGAGGCTGGCCTGGTGTGGAGAAAACTCAGGCCATAAATTGGATGTTATTGCCCCTGCATGGTCTCCAGTTTCCACGCTAAGCCTGGACTCGCAGCCCTGGTCCACTAGGCTCAGCTCCTCTTCAGCTCCTGGCGTTCACTCTACCCTGCATGGCTTCCCTAGACTTTCAGCCCTTTCCTTCTGGGTGGAGTTCTTCTTGCCAGAACATGCACATACATGCATGCCCCCATATGTCAGCTCTCCTTTGTACATGAGCCTCAATTGTGGGGTTGCCTCCTCCAGGAGCTAGGTGCCCTTTCCACCTGAGTATAAACCTGTTTATCCCTCTTCTGGCCCCAGTGGACCTCAACCCTTGAATGGCAGCCAGTCCCAGAAGGCAGAAACAATTCTGTGCCTGCTGTGGGCTGACAGGGCTACACCCTGTACAGACATGTGGGAAGGGAGCTCTGTCTGTAAAGACCCAAGCTAAATCCCTAGCGCCCATGTTAAAAACAAAACAAAGCTGGGTGTGGTGGTGCACACTTTTAATCCTAGTGCTAAAGAGGTGAAGACAGGTCCAAGGCTGATAGCTAGACAACCTTACTGAATCAGCAATCTCCAGGCCACTGAGAGACCCTATCTCAGAAAACACGGTGGACAGCACCAGAGTATGGCAACTGAGCTTAACCTCTGTCTTCCACACACACAAATGTGGGGGCAGGGAGAATGGAAGGCAATCGAGAAAAGAAGGGGAAAAGAAATCTTTGGCAAATTTTTGACAGATACACTTTCCTCAGTTTGCTTGGTACAAATTAGGCTGCGTGTTTTATAATAAATTAACAGATTAAATTGGTGGAAATCGCCCTCAGGGAGGATGCCACCTTCTCACAGGTGGAGTGATGCCAGATGCTGAGTATCTCACAGCAACTACCAAAACAAACCCAAATTTCTCCACTTAAGTCCCACACCTCAAAAGAGAGTGCACAAGTGGATATCAGTTTAAATATAAAACAAACGCTTTCAGGTGCACAGGAGAAAACCTTTGAGATTTAGAGTGAGGTATTCACTAAGGATTTTTGAGACAGAGTCTCATGTAGACAGGCTTTCTCAAACGCATTCTATAGCTGAGGATGACTTTGAACTTGTAACCCTTCAGCCTCCATCTCTGCCTGTAAAGGAACAAGGCATCATGGTGGGTTTGAGCAGAGCTCAGAGCTGAGGCATCAAACCCAGGACTTCCTGCATGCTAGGCAAGCACTCTGCCCACTGAGCCACATGCCCTGAAAGCCCCACCCCACCCCCAGTTTTTGACCTTTCCAGGTGTTGTTATTAGGAACCAATTACCCTATTTTCTTCTGAATCCATCATTGTTGGGATGTTACAGCTTGTGTGTGTGTGTGTGTGTTTTGAAGTTCTGTTTTTTATTGTAGTTCTTTCTAACTCCAACATTAATGATTTTGCCACAGGCTGAGGCCCCTGCGGTAACAATTACCGCTGCCCTTCCTGCACACCTCTCTTTTGAGGAGCTAGAGGGGTTCATAGAAAAAAAGCTTAATTATTTATCCTCACTAAATGCACACAGGAAAGGGTGGTATTGGGGCAGCTGATGCCCAGAGAGGTCAAACAGCTTGTCCAGGGTCACACAGCACACACAAGCAGATACCACAGCCCAACAAATTCTAACCAACTTTCACCAAGGGCAGTTGTTAAGGATGACCGAGCTTGGCTGGCCAGCTACACCTGGAGGCCATGTCCAGGGAGTCTGGCTACTTTCACAAGAGACCTCAGACTTGCCCAGGCATTATTTTCTATCACCAGACACTATGTCTCTTGGTCCTGCCAACCCCACCCAGGAGCTGAAGTTTTAGGGGAGATTCTCAGCTGTCCCCAGCTGACGCCTGTGGCTTCCTGCTGTCCTCAGGATGTACTGCTCCATTTCCTAAGGCATCACTGACCACCTCTCAGCTGACCCCTGTTTTCCTGATTCCCCAAGAGCTCCCTGCATGTCCTCTGCTTCCTCCTCCCAGGATTCCCCTTTCCTTTGTCTGGTACTCTCAGTCCCCAGACTGTCATCATGGCCTGTACTTTGCACAGGGTAGTTTGGCACCATCCCCAATTGTGGGGGTCAATGTCCCCCTTGTCCAGCCTGCTCTAGTCAGCTTTCTCAAATCATTCTCTGGGAATCTCCAGGCTGAAGTTATACTCTGACCAAGAGTATCCAATTTGCAGCTCAAAATAGCTGTGAATTCAGCCCAATACAAAACCCTAAGCTTACTTAAGACCTGAAGGGCTCACGTAGCCTCGGCTAGCCTTAAACTCACTATGTAGCCAAGGAAGACCTTGAACTTCTGATCCTCCTGCTCTACTTCCCAAGTGCTAGGATTGAAGGCATCACCAGACATGGCTGGGGATTGAACCCAAGGCCTTCTGCATTCTAGGTCTGCACTCTATCACCCTCCG
This sequence comes from Cricetiscus sungorus, assembly GCA_030556225.1. Lineage (NCBI taxonomy): Eukaryota > Metazoa > Chordata > Mammalia > Rodentia > Cricetidae > Cricetiscus > Cricetiscus sungorus. The sequence continues at coordinate 12,549,578 of JANBXA010000132.1, read as the reverse complement.
CCCCTCTTTAGTGTTTGAAGTGTGTGTGTGTGTGTGTGTGTGTGTGTGTGTGTGTGTGTGTGTGTGTGTGTGTAACTAGATTTTGTCATTGGTTCTCCAAATGTGCAGGCTGCAGGTAGATAACACTGCATAGGTTCAGATAATTCTTCATCCAACAACATTCTCAGATAAACACTAAGTATCCATGGAGGCCTTTGAACTCTCTTGAGTGCAGCTTCCCTGCCCACATGCATGCCCAGGAAGGGGCTGTGGGAGAAGTGACTTCTCAGACAATCCCATAACAGGGATGACCGGGTGCAGTGACTCAGGACAAGTATTGATATATCACCTGTGATATCCTCATGACAGCAGAATCTTGGGTCTCTCTACCCCTGGAGGCTGGCCATGCCTTCCTGAGCGCAAGTCAGGTGGCTAGAGTCATGGACACCTGTGGCTCTCAGCCTCATATTAGATCTTGAAAAGCATGCCTTCAAGCCACTTGTGAGCTGTTGGATTCAGAGCCTCCAGAAGGCTGGAGGTCCCAAGGTCAGGGGCTGAGGCTGTGGGGATGGCAGTGGGGGGAGGGCAGGACAGCCCTCGGGATAGTAAATAGGGTCTGCCCAGTTACCCAGATATCTTAAGATCTTTTGAGTGCAGAGAGAAGAGGCAGAGCAGAGAGGGGATGGTGTACACAGGTCTGGGAAGGGCAGGAGGAACTGAGCCAGGTCCACTTCAAACTTGGGGAGCTTGGTGAGACCTGGGGTCCCCCAGGAAGGGGAAGAGCTTTGGGGGAATGAAAATGTGTTCCATTGTCACTGGATATCAAGGTTTATAAATGTACTGATTCACGCTGGGGTGCTTGCACTGGGCCCTGCTGCTTCCCCTGGCTCTGAGGCCAGGGGGGACCAGCCAGGGATTCTCACACAGCATCTGCTGTTGGTGGCCGAGCCACTGCTAAGTGTTCTGACAAATCCTTTGCTCTGACCTGGAAGGAACCTTCAGAGAAGTTCCTTCTGGCCCTGATGCTCCACTCTCAGCCACACCATGTCACAATTAAGTCTAACGGTGCAAAAACTGGGGAATAAATGAAACAAAAATCAGCTTTGGCTCCAGGTGTGCCTTGAGAAAGTTCAGATTCGCCCCATCAAATCCAACTTCAAAGCTTTGCGGTTGATACCCCAGACCAAGGCTTGATCTCCAATGAAGGCTCAGGGTGAGCACACAAGGGAGATAGAGGGGATCATTTGCAAATGTTAGGTTGACATGGGTGCAGTGTGGTGCAGGGTGGGCACAAATGAGGGCTGACAGCTCTGATTTGCCCGCCGCCTCCGAGTGAGAGCTCTGTGGATCAGAGGGGCCTTCTCATAGAAACTCATCTTCATCCGAGATGCTCATTAAAACTTTGCCGAGCCCAGAACTTGGCGGGAGCCAGGAAAGTGAAGACGCCTTCTGAGGGACTTTAGGTACACATTTGTTGAAAGGTGTTTAAGAAGGAGATTCGGGTCTGACAAACTGGATTCAGTGCAGCGCTCCGTTCACAGCGGGCTAAAATAATTGGTCATCAGTGACTACTAATTCCGTTTAGTAGCCAGAGGCGATTTTTTTCTTCCTAGAAAATCAATGACAGCACGGAGGCCTGTTCAATGTGATTCCACTCCAGATGGGCCCTTCTTTCACGCTTGACGCCTCTTCCAGTGGAGACAGCTATTTTGTTAAAAATAAAATTAAAATCCGTACCTAATATGCCAGCGGCTTGCTGCTCCTGCGGAGCCAGGAGCTGTTGGCATGGGCATTCACCCAGCCTCAAGGGGATGAAAGAGTGGACAATGAGCCAAGTGTGGTGGCTCATGCTTGGAAATCTAGCTAACAGGAAGATGAGGCAGGGGGATTGATGCAAATTTGAGGCTAGCCTGGCCTACATATGGAGCTCGAGACTAGTCAACAGCATACATCCTGTTTCAAAAGTAATTTTAAAAAGAAAACTGAAAAGTGTCCTCCATTTGGGCCTTGTGCAGGCCACAGGCCTTGACTGCGAGCCATGCACTTTAGAACGAGGGAGTCTGTGGGTCCTGCTTCTCTTCTGGTTTGGATCACAACCCAGCTTCATTTGGGCATGATGGTATACGCCTTTTCCAGAACTTAAGAGACAGAAACAGTCTATATAGTGAGTTCTAGGCCTATGCCTTAAAAACAACAAAAACCCAAGGCAGTGCCACCTAAAGTTCACTCCTGGAACTTACCCCAGACCCAGATGTGGCTTCCAGAGATGGCATTTGTGTTTAGGAAGCAGCAAGTGGCCAGCTAGGGTGCCTTTCTTCTCTGCAGATATGAGGCTACAGTGCGGCTCATGGTCTGCCTCCCCAGGGACTGTAAGGAGATATTCACTGAGGACTTAGCTTATGTTTAAAACTCTGGCAAGCAAGCCTGCCCCACACTAGTCTTAATATTCCTTTGCAATTTGTCTCTAGGTCTGGGGAGCTGGCTCAGTAAGTGACATTATGAGAACTCAGGTTTGGTTCCTGAAACCATGTGAAAAGGTAGGCATGGTGGCACATGCTTGTCATCCAGTCACTTAGGAGGTAGAGATAAGACTACTCCTGGAGCTCAATGGCCAGCACACACTCACATATACACACTCACACACACACACACTCACACTCACACACACACCTCACACAACTCACACACACTCACACTCACACACACACTCACACACACACACTCACACACATACTCACACACACACACTCACACACACACATACAACCCATACACACAGTACTCTCACACATACGCACATACACACCACACACACTCACACCCATTCTCTCTCACACACACATATACGTAACCCATACACACATTCACATAGTACATACACATATAGTCACATTCACAACACACACATACAAACACATACACATATATTGTCCATCAGTGCTTGAAAGGAGGAGTGATGCTTGAGGAAAGAAATAGACAAGAAATAGAAGACAGAGTCGGGAGGGCATCCGGTAAATACTGTGATCCACCCCAAGTTTATTGCTCCAAGTTCTTATATACTACAGTCAAAATGGGGGAAGGCAAAAGACTTCCTTAGCATGATGCAAGGAACAAACAAATGTAATTAATTCCTTGAAACCCAAAACATCAAGTAACCACATCCTAAACCAAATATCCTGTTGTTTCGTTAAAACATCCATTAGCTACACCTTAGGGCAAGTATCCTGTTGTCTAGGCAAGACATAAATAGCCACATCTTAGGCCAAACATACTGTGGTTTAACCCTGAAGGAGCAATAATAGGCTTGAATCTCTCTGACCTTAAGTTAAGATGGAACAAAGCCACTTTTATGGGTCTCCACAATATATGAACACACACACTAGAATTTCCATCAAGATCAATGCAGCACCCCTTACAGTATTAAGATTTAACACAGACCCAGACCTCCATCCTGTACATTCCTAGCCCAGCTTCCCCTGACCATAATATCTTGCAACCCTGTAGCAAAGCATCACACCCAGGATGGTGGCATTGCTATTGCTATGGCCCACTGGAATTACTTGCATTTTCCCGATTTTACCTGTACATTTTTTATGATTATTTTATTTAAATTTGAAACAAGCTTGTTTTATATGTCAATCCCAGTTCCCTTACTCCCCTCCACCCCTGTCCCCCCAACCTCCCATCCCATCCCCTTTCTGCTCCCCAGGGAGGATGAGACCCTCCATGTCGGGACCTTCAAAGTCTGTCATATCATTTGGACCAGGGCCTAGGCCCTCCCCCATGTGTCTAGGTTGAGAGAGTATCACTCTGTGTGGAATGGACTCACTAAGTCCATTCATATACTAGGGATAAATACTGATCCACTACCAGAAGCCCCATAGACTGCCCAGTCCTCCTAACTAACACCCACGTCCAAGGGGTCTAGGTTGGTCCTATGCTGGTTTCCCAGCTATCAGACTGGGGTCCATGAGCTCCACCTTGTTCAGGTCAGCTGATTCTGTGGATTTCTGCAGCCTGGCTTGACCCCTTTGCTCATCACTCCTCCCTCTTTGCAACTGAATTCCAGTTCATCTCAGTGTTTAGCTGTAGGTGTCTGCTTCTGCTTCCATCAGTTACTGGATGAAGGCTCTAGGATGGCACATAAGGTAGTCATCAATCTCATTATTGGGGAAGGTTATTTAAGGTAGCCTCTCCACTATTGGTTAGATTGTTAGTTGGGGTCATCCTTGTAGATCTCTGAACATTTCCCTAGTGCCAGATTTCTCTTTAAACCTATAATGGCTCCATCTATTATGGTATCTCTTTTCTTGCTCTCCTCTACTATTTCCCTGACTCAATCTTCCTGCTCCCTCATGCCCTCCTCTCGCTTCTTCTCTCCTTTTCTTTCTCCTAACTCCCTCTCCCCTTCCCCTATGCTCCTGATTTGCTCAGGAGATCTTGTTCCTTTATCCTTCTAGGGGGTTCATGTATCTCTCTTCGGGTCCTCCTTGTTTCCTAGCTTTTCTGGCAGTGTGAATTGTAGACTGGTGATCTTTTGCTCTATGTCTAAAATCCATATATGAGTGATACCATGTTCCTCTTTTTTTGTGATTGGGTTACCTCACTCAGGATGGTTTCTTCTAGTTTCACACATTTGCCTATGAATTTCAAGATTCCATTGTCGCTCCCTCCCCCAGTAGTATTCCATTATGTAAATTACCACATTTTAAAAAATCCATTCTTCGGTTGAAGGGTATCTAGGTTGCTTCCAGGTTCTGGCTATTATAAATAATGCTGCTATGAACATAGTTGAACAGATGTCCTTGTTGTATAAATGTGTATCTTTTGGGTATATGCCTAAGAGTAGAATTACTGGATTTTGTGGTAGACTGATTCCCATTTTCCTGAGAAATGGCCACACTGATTTCCAAGGTGGCTGTATGAGCTTGCACTCCCACCAGCAGTGGAGGAGTGTTCCCCTTTCTCTACATCCTCTCCAACATAAACTGTCTTTGGTGTTTTTGATTTTAGCCATTCTGACAGGATGGCAAGATGGTATCTTAGAGTACTTTTGATTTGCATTTCCCTGATGGCTAAGGATGTTGAGCACTTTCTTAAGTGCCTTTCAGCCATTTTAGATTCCTCTATTGAGGAAGCTCTATTTAGTTCCATACCCCACTTTTTAATTGGATTATTTGGTGTTTTGGCAACTAGCTTCTTGAGTTCTTTGTATATTTTGGAAATCAGCCCTCTGTCAGATGTGGGGTTGGTGAAGATGTTTTCCCATTCTGTGGGCTGCCATTTTATCTCATTGACTGTGTCCTTTGCTTTACAGAAGCTTTTCAGTTTGAGGAGGTCCCATTTATTAATTGTTGATCTCAGCATCTGTGCTACTGGTGTTTTGTTCAGGAAGCAGTCTCTTATACCAGTTTGTTCAAGAGTATCTCCCATTTTCTCTCTTAAGAGGTTCAGTGTGGCTGGATTTATGTTGAGGTCTTTGATCCATTTGAACTTGAGTTTTGTGCATGGCTATAAACATGGGTCTATCTTCAGTCTTCTACACACCATCACCCAGTTGTGCTGGCACCATTTGTTGAAGATGCTTTCTTTTTTCCATTATATAATTTTAGCTTCTTTGTCAAAAATCAGGTGTTCGTAGGTGTATGGGTTAATATCAGGGGTTTCAATTCATTTCCATTGGTTACCTGTTCATTTTTGTGCCAATACTGAGCTGTTTTCAGGACAATAGTTCTATAATAGAGCTTGAAGTCAGGGATGGAAATTCCTTTATTGTAAAGGGTTGTTTTAGCTATCCTGAATCTTTTGTTTTTCCATATGAAGTTGAGTATTGTTCCTTCAAGGGCTGTGAAGAATTGTGCTGGAATTGTGCTGGGGATTGCATTGAACCTGTAGATTGATTTTGGCAGGATTGCCATTTTTACTATGCTGATCCTACCTATGCAAGAGCATGGGAGATCTTTCCATTTTTTGGTATCTTCTTTAATTTCTTTCTTTAAAGACTCAACGTTCTTATTATATAGGTCTTTTACTTGTTTGGTTAGCATTACCCCAAGATATTTTATGTTGTTTGTGGCTGATTTCTTTTTCAGCCCCTTTATATAGTAGGGCTACTGATTTTTTTTTAGTTAATCATATACCACTTTGCTGAATATGTTTATCAGTTGTAGGAGTTCCCTAGTAGAGTTTTCTGGGTCACTTATGTAAACTATCATATCTGCAAATAGTGAAAGTTTGGCTTCTTCCTTTCCAATTTGAATCCCCTTGATCTCCTTTTGTTGTCTTATTGCTTTAGCTAGAACTTCAAGTACAATATTGAAGATATATGGAGAGAGTGGGCCTCCTTGTCTTGTTCCTGATTTTAGAGGAATCACGTTGTGTTTCTCTCCATTTACTTTAATGTTGGCTGTTGGTTTGCTGTATATTGCTTTTATTATGTTTAGGTATGTTCCTGTTATCCCTGATCTCTCCAAGACCTTTGTCATGAAGGGGTGCTGGATTTTGTCAAAGGCTTTTTCAGTGAGGTGATCATGTGGTTTTTCTTTTTCAGTTTGTTTATATGGTGGACTACATTGATAGATTTTCTTATGTTTAACCATCCCTGCATCCCTGGGATGAAGCCTAGTTGGTCATGGTGGATGGTTTCTCTAATGTGTTCTTTGATTTGATTTGCCAGTATTTTATTATTTTTACATCAGTGCAGTGTTCATGAGGAATATTGGTCTGTAGTTCTCTTTCTTAGTTGTGTCTTTGTGTGGCTTGGGTACCAAGGTAATTGTAACCTAGTAAAAAGTTTGGCAATGAACCTTCTGCTTCTATTGTGTGGAACACTTTGAGGAGTATTGGTATTAGCTGTTCTTTGAATTTCTGGTAGTATTCTGCACTGAAGCCATCTGGCTCTGGGCTTTTCTTTTTTTTTTTAGTTGGGAGACTTTTGATGACTGTTTCTATTTCATTAGGGGTTATAGGTCTATTTAAATTGCTTACCTGTTCTTGATTTAATTTTGGTAAATGATATCTATCCAGAAATTGTCCATTTTCATTAAATTTTCAAATTTTGTGAAGTACAACTTTTCAAAGTATGACCTGAAGATTCTTTGGATTTCCTCAGTGTCTGTTGTTATGTCCCCCTTTTCATTTCTGTATTGATGTTTAATAAGGATCAGGAGAAACAAGTAGGCTGAATAGATGTTTATTCAGGGAAAAATAACTCACAACATAGACAGATGAACACCAGCAGGTTCCTGGTCCCAAGGATGCCTCCGGATGTACTCCTGCCCCCGTGCTGCAAGCAAGAGAGCTCTCAGAGCCCCCTCCCCAGCTTTAGTTCCCCCAGGTCACATCCAGCCCTGTCTCCACCCCCAATGGGCATGGTCTATGCCACAGGTGAGAGCAAGGTGAATATCTCACTACATTTCTGATTTTGCTAATTTGCACGTTCTTTGTCTTTTGGTTAGTTTAGATAAATATTTGTCTATCTTGTTAATTTTTCTCCTAGAACCAACACTTTGTTACATTGATTCTTTGTATTGTTTTCCTATTTTCCACCTTATTGATTTCAGCCCTCAAATTAATTATTTCCTGGTATCTACTCCTCCCGGGTGAGTTTGCTTCTTTTTGTTCTGGAACTTTCAGTTGTGCTGTTAATTCTCTAGTGTGACTGTTCTCCAGTTTCTTCATGTGGGTACTTACTGCAATGAACATTCCTCTTAGCACTGCTTTCAAAATGCCCCATAAGTTTGTGCATGTTGTGTCTTCATTTTCATTAAATTCTAGAAAGTCTTTAATTTCTTTCTGTATTTCTGCCTTGACCCAGGAATGGTGCAATTGTGCATTGTTCAATTTCCATGAGTTTGTAGGGTTTCTGCAGTTAGTGTTGTTGAATTCTAACTTTAAAGCATGGTGACCTGGTAAGATATATGGAGTTATACCAATTTTTTGTACCTATTGAAGTTTGCTATATTGCCAAGTATGTGGTCGATTTTAGAGAAGATTCCATGTGGCACTGAGAAGAAGGTATATTCTTTTGTGTTTAGAAGGAATGTTCTATAAATGTCTGCTAAACCCAACTTTTGTTAGTTCCTTTGTTTCTTTGTTAAGTTTCTGTCTAGTGGACCTGTCTAGTGTTGAGAGTGGGGTGTTAAAATCTCCCATTATAAGTGTGTGAGGTTTTATGTGCAATTTGAGTTTCTTTGATGAATGTGGGTGCCTTTGTATTTGGGGCATAGAATTGAGACTTCATCTTGATGGATTTCTCCTGTGATGAATAAGAAATTACCTTCTTCATCTCTTTTGATTGATTTTAGTTAAAGTCTAATTTGTTAGATATTAGGATTGCTATACCCCTCCTTGTTTCTTGGGTCCATCTGATTGGAAAATCTTTTCCCAACCCTTTACTCTGAGGTAACCTGTTTGTGTATATGTGTGTGTGTGGGGGGGTTGTTGTTGTTGTTTTGTTCTGTTTTATTTTGTTTTTTGAGATAGGGTTTCTCTGTGGCTTTGGAGGCTGTCCTGGAACTAGCTCTTGTAGACCAGGCTTGTCTTGAACTCACAGAGATCTGGCTGCCTCTGCCTCCCAAGTGCTGGAATCAAAGGTGTGTGCCACCACCACAGGGCTTTACCTGTACATTCTTATCTGCAGATTCTCCCTCTGTAGGTTCAATTGGCCACAGAAAAAAATACTTTTTTTTCTGTTTGACATTCCCACATGTCAATATGTGTCTGAGATGCAGAGGCAAGAGCCTTGGCAGGAGAGCACAGTTTAAGACCTGGGCAATACAGTAAGAACATTGCCCTCATTTTGAAAATATTATCTGGTTCTGTTGTTAGATGAGGCATGAGCTTGAGTTTGGCACAGTCTCCACTACTCTATTACTGTACCCATGGCCAGCTTTTCCCCCATTCATCTACATCATCATGGCCTTATAACCTGGGTCTCTGCCTCTTATACAGCATAAATACTGAATTCATGTCGCTATCTTCTTAAAAGCTCAAAGGACGATTTAGAGATGAATTCACATCTTTGTTTCTGATGTGTCCAAGAGACTGCATTAGTCACACTGAGCGATTCGGAATTGGGACTCACAGAGATTAAGCAATGGACACAGAACACAGAAGCAGAGGATTTGGTGCTGTTTGGAGTTTTTGAGCCCCGAGGGAGGTTTCCATTATTTGTAATGGTTTAAGTGTGCATCCAAGATTCCCATGTTGAAAATTTGATCCCCAGGGCTGAAGAGACAGCTCAGCTGTTAAGAACACACATGGCTGCCAGTCATCCTCCACATGACTTCTCTTCCAGAAGACCTGGGTTCAATTCCCAGCACCCATGCATGGTAGTTCACCCCTGTCTGTACCTCTAGTTCCAGGATCTGATATCTCACACGGACATAAATTCAGAAAAAAAACACCAATGCATATACAGTTTTTAAAAAAGAAAGAAAACTTGATCCCCAAATCCACAGGTTGATGACATTTGAAGGTGTGTTACTAAGGTTAAATAAGGTATTGAGGTGACCACAGAGATGGCATCAATGGCTTTAAAGGAAACCAGAGGCAACCTGGCATGCTGCCTTGTTTCATGTGGGAAGCCCTTTGCTCTGTGATATGGAAGGAGGTCCCTTTGTACATGCTGACACCATGCACAGCTCAAGCCCCATGCTGTTCACATGGCCCACCTCAGACACCATAGAGCAGGCACTGGAGAGGGGGAAGGATGGAGAGCCCTTAATGGTGGCTAAGCAGGATGAGGCAAAATCTGTGTGTCCATCTGGCCCAGGAGGTAAGTTACAAAGTCCCAACAAACTTTCAGGGACCCATGAATTTTTTTTCCTTTTAAAAATCAGCCTGGAATTTATCTCCCTTCACCCCAGCAGAGCCAGAAAATACTATTGCAGACGTATGTGAATGGGAGAAATAGCTCTGAAAGACAGGGGTGTCCCTGGGGCCCACAGAAGCCCTCCTATAGGACTGAGAAGAGGATGGCCACTACTCACTTCTCCAACACATGCCAGCCCACTTCATCAGCCTGGGTCAGAAGTCATCTCAGTTCTGCTGCCCAGACCAGTGACTCTCAGGAGAGAGTATGGAGTATGCAGAGAGGAAATGGGACTGGAGGGCAACTCAGTCCATCAAGTGTCTGTCTCGTAAGAACCGGAAACAGGGCAGTGGTGGCGCACACCTTTATTCCCAGCACTAGGGAGGCAGAGGCAGGCTGATCTCGGGGAGTTCAAGGCCAGCTTGGTTTACAGATCAAGTTCCAGGACAGCCAAAGCTACACAAAGAAACTGTATCTCAAAAAAGAAAAAAGAAGAAGAAAGAAAGAAAGAAGAACTGAGAAAAAAGATCTGAATTTGAGCTACAGAACTCAAGTAAAAGGGCCAAGTGTGGGGCTCACACTTAATCCCAGCACTGGGGAAATAGGGGCCCCATGGCCAGCCAGTTAGTTTAACCTACTCAGCCAGTGAGAGGCACTGCCTCGAGAAAACAAGGTAGATGGTGCCTGGGGTCCTGGGCAGAGCCAAGGAATCTACAATTTCCCAGGTACACTCCACCCCCAGACCTAAGGTTTTGTGAAGGTTGCCACTCTGAGAAATTCCTTGCAGAGAAGCCTGCTGCTCGGCTGTCTTCTGAAGGAACTGAGGAGGGCTGGTCAGCCCCCATCCTCCTTTTCTGTTGTACAACAGGAAGGGCGGTGACCAGGCCCTGGAAGGACTCAGAGCTAATTAGAAGCCAAGATCTCTGGGCTCACAGATTACTTCTTAATTGTTTGTGGGTTTAACATAAAAGCTAATGATGGAGGGGGAGGAACTGTCACAGCATAGTCCCGACTACTAGATTATCTAGGGGGTCATTTGCAACTCGTTAACATTCCTCATCAGGGTGATTCAATTAACAGTTGCCTAGCACAGGTGTCCACCCCCAATGTGGCAGAGGCCTCGGGCTGAAGTGGAAGAGAAGGCTGAGAAGCACATTCTCCAGAGGGCTGGGAAATTCAAACTGGGGTGGAGGTGGGGCTCCTAGCACCTGGGTGGGAACAGTAGAAAGAGCAGTGTGCTGGGAAATGGAAACTGGCTCTCACCAAAAGCATGAGGCTCACAGCAGTATGACTTTTCTGTTCCGTGTTACAGGGAGCCGTGCCCACCAGGCCCTAGCAGCCTCTGCATGCTGCGGAGAGTATGATGCTGCAGAGGGAGGAGAGGCCAGCAGCTGGGAGGTTGGTCCCTAGCCCACTTTGCGCTGGCCCCCAGCTCTCAGTGAAGTCTAACTGGGAAAACCTGAAACAGAGCTGGCTGGCAGCAAGGATGCACAGGAGACACCCCCGGGAGGAAGCAGCTAGCCTTGTTAGCGCTGACCTTGGCACCCAGCAGCTCCTGATGGATGGGGTTCGGCACGGACAGGCCCCATGGGAGCCACAGACGATCCATTACAGGCCTCCTGTTCCCCATACCGCAAGCTGCAAGCTGGGATAAATCTCTGTCTGGGCAGCGAGAGAGCCAAAGGGGAAACAGCACAGTATGAAAAATGCCTCTGTCCTGGCCCCAGCTACAAAGCCCATGAGAGAGGAGAGGAAGGAGTAACCCAAAGAGGCAGGAACCTCAAATGTAACCTTATCTCAGGCCACTGCTCAGTCTGAGTCCCTGAAGATCCACATTCATGGAAGCCTACAACCCTGAGGACAAGGAATCCTGCCCCTGCTGGGCAGCTGGACAGCTGGACAGCTGGACAGATCCAGATGTTGGCCAGAACCACCACCTGTGCAATCCCCTTCAGCTTCTGCAAGGACCCTGACTGAGTCCTCACCCTTCCACTAAGTAAAACTGTGACCTTTCATGAGAGAATAGAACTTGGTGCCTCGGTTTCCAGCACCCACTACAGGAGCAGCTTAGAGTATCGCTGGCTTCACTCCAGGGAAAGCTGAGTCCTCATAATCAAGCACCAGGGTCACACTGAAAACTATAACCAATTATTCCAAGCCCATCTGGCTGTGGGGCTCACACAACTTCATCAGGCCACTCCCATCACCACAGTCACACTCTCATGAGGAGCTATGTTCTCCCCCTGAGTCTTACTCTGCCTCCTGGAAACCTGTGTGTACAGTCATCATAGAGGGAGGCTGGTTTAAGCCTGGTACTACCATCAACTAGTTCTGTGGCCTTGGTCAGTTTCCCCACTGACAGAATAGGGAGGTTAGTCCCCATTCATTGTGAGCAGTTAATGAGACAGTGTGTAAGGGGTGCTCACTGCTGCATCCAAGGGTCACATAGGGAAGATGTGGGAATACCAGCCAGGAATGAGGACCCCAGACTCGGTGGTCATCCTGTAGGTCTCTGAAGCCACTCATGGCCTCAGGGAGCTGAGTTGAGGCCAGATGTGGTGTCTCCTCTGCATTTCTTCCCAAGCAACAACAGGACTCCATTCTTGGCACTCCCTCCCTGTCCCACACCCCATCCTGGCAGCTCCCCTCTGGCTACTGTCCTGTCAGGGTACCTTCTCCTAAATGTATAGCGTCATCATTGCCTATTTTGTCATCATCATCATCTTCTTCTTCTTTTCTTCTTCTTCTTCTTCTCCTCCTCCTCCTCCTCCTTCTCCTCCTCCTCCTCCTCCTCTCCTCCTCCTCCTCCTCCTCCTTCTCCTTCTTCTTCTTCTACTACTATTGTTCTTTCTTCTCCTCCTCTTTCTTCTCACTCCATCTCTCTCTCTCTTTTCTTTTGAGGAAGGGTCTCATATAGCCCAGGCTGGCCTTGAACTCCTTATGTAGCTGAAGATGATCTTGAACTTTTCATCCTCCTTCCTCCACCTCCCAAGTGCTAGGGTTACAGCCATGTATCATCACCATGCCTGGCTTATTCAGGCATGAATAAGCCTGAATGATTAAACCTAGGACTTTGTCCATGTCAGGAAGCAAGCTACCAGTTGAGCCATTGTCCCCAGTTCTGCCTAGCAATTTTTAACACCAGACTACAGGTATGAGCCAAGCAGCAAAGGGGTCACCTCCCTTGTTCTTTAATTTCTTCCTCTGCAATGCAGCCAAGGGACACAGTGTGTGAGGCAGCGCCATACTGCTCACCCATCAGCAGAGTCTGTGAAGTGATACAAGAATGCTGGGCCACTCTACCCCTTCTCCGAGTCTCGGGCTGACTCTGCTTTCAATCACTGTCTCCAAGCCTGAGACAGATCTGGATCACGTTTTTCTTTCAACAACAACTTAGCCAGGACCTGTGTGTGCCAGACAGAGACTAAGGCTCTGACATCATTTTCCTTTCTTTGCTGTGTTGGGGATGGAACCCAGGTGTCACTCACAATAGGCCAGTGTTCCCCAACCTAACAATGACGATGGATGATGAAACGGACCCTGTCTCAGTGTTCTGAGGTCTGAGAAAGCAGAAGGGAAAATCTGCCTGAAGCTGAGGTGCACTTACTGTGGTGTGAGGCGAGCTGGATTCTGGGGAGGGACCCGCAGTTACAGGCTCCTCCCAGCTGCCAGCTGGGTCTTCCCAGATCTCCTGGCTCCCCCTTGTGGTCATCCAGGCCCCTCAGCAGCCACGGGGCCCTGCCTGTGACAGCTAAGCCTCTCCTCCCCTCCCTGGACTTTGGGTATCTGGCTTGGATTTGGGCATTGGCTCCAGCAGAAGCAAAATACGGCAGTGTGATTGATGGGCCCACCGTAAATTTGATAAATAAATCAGCTTGGCAGAGAGATTCACAAGGCCTGTCAGGCGGGAAGCATTTATTTAACTGCCTATGAAACTTCTTCCATTCTTCACTCTCGTCTCCTCAGGCTGCTGGTGATGCCTGAGAGCAGAGTGAACGACACCCGCACAAAGTCGGAGGTAACACTCCTACCTCTCATTCCTCCACCTCCCCAAAGCTTTCAGCCCCCTGATCTGTCTGTCCAGATCAAACTAGCGGGGTGAGCCAAGACCTCTGTGGAAGGAGTGCGTTGCTACAGGCTCCATACTTGAACCTCACTGTGATCCTGTGATCATGCATTCACTCAGCCAACATTTACTGAAGGCCTCTTCAGCTAAGAGCCTCTAGTCGGAACTAGAGATAGGGAGATGGGCAGGGGCAGGCCTGGAGCAGCCAGTGTAGTAAAGCCTTGGAATGTTCCCTCACAGAATGATACTGCTGGATGTGAGAGTCACAGAAGGAGAGGAGGAAGGGGAACAGGGAGGAAGTGGCATGTGTGGTGTGTTCGCTAGCCCAGAACTGAACTGGAAGGTAGAGAGCCTTTAGAAGGTAGAGCCTAGCTGGGGCACGCCTTTAATCACAGCACTGGGGAGGTGAAGGCAGGCAGATTTCTGTAAGTTTAAGGCCAGCCTGATCTACAAAGAGAGTTTCAGAACAGCCAGGGCTGTTACACAGAGAAACCCTGTCTTGAAAAAAACCAAATAAATAAAATGTAGATCCTAATTAGATTCCAAATAAACCTCTCTTCCTCCCAAGCTGGTTACAGGTAATGTGTCACACTGGGGCGGTTGAGGGAACCTCACTTGAGCTCCAATATTTATAGATGGACTTTCAAGAAATCCAACTTGCTATCCTGATCCCAGGGGAAATTCCAGTATCATCCTCAGCCATGTTACCTCTACCTGGTATCTTCGGTCCCTGTAATGGGCATTAAGGGTACGCCAGTTTCCAGCCCCTCTGCAGAGCAGCCCCAGGCAAGCTAATCTGCCATTCTGACCTTCTGTCTCCCCTCTGAAAACACAAGAATATAAAGGTTCTAAAGGCGCACATGCACACACACACACACACACACACACACACACACACACACACACGTACTATACTGTCACTTAGTGAGGATATAGATAAGGGTTTCCAAAACGGAACAGTGACAGTGACAGACAGGTGTGTGTACAGCTCATCTGGCCTATGATCAAGGGTACCCTTTGCTCACTGAAGGATGGACCTCCCACTGGTGACTGTCCCTGAGGGTGGCATGAGGCAGAGTGGTAAGAGAGCCTCAGCTTACTGGACTCTACCAGCTCCAGCTCAGGCTGTTGCCCGGCTCCATGTCTCTGACTCACTGTTACTGAGAACACAGGATCAATTAGCAGCAGCAACAATTAAGATATGCGAGGGCATGGGCACCCCCTCCCCACAAGCCCTTATTAAAATGCATCAATAATTAAGCATGTCTTTAATAGCTACATTTCTGCCTGCAGACATGTCTCTGTACAGGCCTCAGGATGCAGCATGCTTTGAGATCTGTGTTATGGCCTTTTGTACTGGTGATGAGGTTTGACAGTCCCACCCTGCCTGGAATGCTGGCATGAGACAGTGAAAAGGAGCTAGAGAATTCCCAGTGGTTCATGGCTGTCTGGCCGCAGAGGTGAAGCCTTCCCAGCTGGGGCCAGACCCTGTATAAACCCTACATCCCTCACATTCCTCTTTGAGATAAGACCTGACCCTCCCTCTCAAGGCCATGGGGGTGGACAGGCTGACCCTGCCACAGTAGTTAGCTTTGTGTATACAAACACCCTTGATGTCTAAGTGTTGCTTCAAAGAACAAAAATCACAGTGAGTTAAGAAATCAAGGATAGAGATGGTGGGACAGCTGTGATGTCTGCACTGGAGAGGAGGGGGAAGAGGCAGGAGGATCAGATGTTCAACGCTATCCTTGGCTTCATAGCAAGTTCTAGGCCAGCCTGGGACACGTGCAATGCTGTCTCAAAAAATAAAGCAACTAAGGAGTCTTTGCCAGAAGGTCTGAGCTCTGATACCAAAACAAGACACGTAAGACAGACCTGAGAGATACCAGGCTAGCAAGGATGGGACACATGGAGTGTATGGGTCCTTCCCAAAGCACAGCCAGTAGGGTGGCGAGACCCCACTGCCCATAGAAGGGCAAGAAGTCTAGTCTTTATGTGCTGTCCTGTCTTCTTTCCTTTTAATGAAGCAAGCTGTTCGAACTTTTCAAACCGTGTGTGTGATGTGTGTGGGAGAGATATGTGTGTGTGTGTGTGTGTTGTGTGTGTGATATGTGGTGTTGTGTGTGTGTGTGTGTGTGTGATGTGTGTGCAATGTGAGTATATGATATGTGTGTGTGATGTGGGGGGTGTGTTTGTGATGTGTGTGGGTATGATGTGGGTATGATATGTGTGTGTACAATGTGGTATATGACTTGTATGTGTGATGTGGGCATATGATGATGTGTGTGTGTGTGATGTGTGTGCACACTGAAAATGCCATGGCACAATGTGGAGGTCAGAAGACACCCTCAGGTGTTGATCCTTGCCTCCCATCCTGTTTGAGATAGATTATCTTGTTTTGCACTGCTTGTCCCAGGGTGTCACACCCTTGAGCTGCCCTCCCATCTCTGGAGTGGCACAGGTACAGATGCTTGCCTGGTTTACATGGGTTCTAGGGTCCAAATCCAGGTCTTCACTCTTTCGTGGCAATTCCTGAGCCATTCCTCCAGCCCTCCCTCCTTTTAAAAAATTGTTACATGAGACAAGGGAACCTCTTGGCCTTGTCCCCTGCCCGTCCTCCAATCATGCCCATGGGTCATGTGGCCCTGTGTTTCAGATGCCTGCTTAGAGCTCTGCTTTTTTGGGAGGGGACCTCCAAGACCGATGATTGCAAGGCACCTCTCCTGCTTAGATCTCACCACTAAGAAAGTAACTGAAGGATTCCAAAGCTGGGTTTTCCTGTGGGTATCTGGCAAAGGGGACACACCCATGGGAAACATAAAAGGTGGAGTTGGTATCTCACCTCTGTACTCTCCAGGATTCCTTGAAGTTGCCTTGGCTTAGCACCCTATCTCCCACTTGGCTTGTGTATATCTAGTCTGTCTGAGACTTTATTGTAACACCTCTTAGAGGAATGTAGGTGCTGCTCATTTACTTCATTATTTATTTATTGGAACAAATCACTTCAACAATTCTTGTGTCGTCGAGTGTAATCTGATTTGGTTTTCAACATGCTTTTAACGTAAAGAAATAAATACAGTGGAGGCTTGTTAAAGGCCATCACAAGGGAATGGGCCTTGAACCCATAACTTTAAAGTAATAGCCCCATTACGGGGCGGGGTGATGGGTTTTTAACTGTTCCTAAGCATCTAAGTCAGAAGGGTGAGGTGTGCACCACACAGTCTGGGCAGCTCCAAGCCCTTCCGGAGGCCATTTAACCTCCATTTACAAAGAAATAAAGCGAAATTGATGCTGATCAGGCTGGCTAGGGGATATTTCTGATCCATAAAAGCCCTCTGCCTGCAATTTGTGGAGTGGCCCTGTCACATGGGAAAGGCCTCACTGATAAAGATGGAGCTTTATGGCCCAACACTCACGGCTAACAGCAACCTAATGCCACATTTTCATTTCTGTGCAATTAATGTTAATGTCGACTACGAAATTGTCATTAAATACCATTTTAAAATCCATTCAATTTGCATATGCAAAGCTCATTTACCATCACAGGAGATGCAGCCGGCACTTCATCACGTCCTTGCCCTGGAATTGTGGCCACTCTGTTTTATAGCAATTTAAGACTTTAAATTGGGAGCTGATGATAATGCATGGTCTTTTTTAACCCAGCTGACTTGAAGGATGTAAAGCTGAAGTCCCCCAGGGACCAGAGATTCTGGGTGTCTGAGTCAAACCTACATTAGAAAGAGGGGAACCCCTAGGGAGGACCCTCAGATAAGGAGCCTACCACCTGACCATAGGCCTGGCTCCAATAGCAGCAATGCTGTGTGACCTTGGGGCACTCACCCCACCTCTCTGAACTCTCTACTTCTCCTGTTTTCAATACGATCTTCCAATCAAGTGATTATTAATGTATGTTCTACTATTAAATGTTTCAAAATAGAAGAAGTCTATTTAAGAATCTGGGCCAGCCAGGCAGTGGTGGCGAATGACTTTAATTCTAGCATTTGGGAGGCAGAGGCAGATAGATCTCAGTGAACTCAAGGCCAGCTTGGTCTACAAAGCAAGTTCCAGGACAGCTAGAATTGTTACACAGGGAAACCCTGTCTCGATAAACCAAAACAAACAGACAAACAAAATCACCACCACCACAACAAAAAGACTATAGGCCAAGCTCTGACTTGCATGAATTTGGGGAGGTCAGATAACCCCTCCTGGCCTCCTGTGGGTAGATAGGACCCCTACTAGTCTCCAGTGAATATCAAATGAAGTCCATTAAAAAAAAAACCTGGGCAATGAAGGTTTATAGAAAAATGGGGACAGAGAATGAGATTACTGGTATGGCTCCCCTATTACACAGGATCAGGAAACAGAATTCCCAAGTGAAAAAGATTGTCAAAATTCAAGGCACAGCAACCATATTCTGGAAGTCTATATATAAAACTGAGAAAGTAGGAAGAAGTTCAGAGAGGTAAAGAGAACTTCCAAGGTCACACAGCAGACGGTTCACTGAGCTGAGCTGAATCAAGCTGGCAGGCTTCCTGCCCAGTGCTCCCTCCTTTGGGGAACTGGGAACAGAGACAGAGCTGGTACATGAAGCTGCTCTTGACCTAGACTCTTCCCCTGATACCAAACTGTCTCGAGGACTCCAGGATGGGCTGCTGCAGGAATTCTGTCTCAGCCGACCAATTGTGAGTCTGCAGGGACAAGGTGAGGAGGGCACCTTTGCAAAGCTGAACTGTTGTGATCCAGAACCAAGGTGATTAGTCCAACTTCCCCATGTGTCTCTCCACCACCACACCCCAGGTTTAAGGTTTCTGCATGCAAGGAAATGCACTTCTAGTGGGAGGTGGTGGGCCAATGAAAAGCAGCTGCTGGACTGGACTCTGAAGAATTCGAGCATTTTCCCCGGCAGAATGGTGTGACCTGAAAAAGCTGCTCAGGTATTAGATATTCTACAAGCCTGGTTGACTGACCTTAGAGACTGCAGAGAAGTGGAATGTTGCAGGCCCAAAGCCAGATTATTGGGGCTATCTTTAGCCTCCTTTTAGCCCTTCATTGCCCACCTGTGTCTGAGCTAACCTCCATTTGTAAGGTACACACATAGACCTCCTTTCCCATCAACCCAAAGCCTACGAATGGGGGCTGAGTTTCAGTTTGGAAGGATAAACAATTGAGGGCATGGTGGCTAACAGTGTCAGGAATGTGCCCATTCCCTCTGGTTAAAAGGATAGGCCCGGTCTTGATGATTTTATCACAATAGAAATATGAGAGAAAAGGGATTCTTACCAACCAACAAGCAACAAACAAACAAAACAGGGGTAGATTGGCATAGCTCATTGCTGGGGGCAGAGGAATCAGGTTCCCTGAATGGCCAAGCTTGATCCCATGGTTCTTTTTGAAGTCAGAGTGAAATGGGTACCCATCATGCACATGGGCTGATGTAGGAAGAAGATATGGAGAGAGGCACTCTGATGGAGGCTGGCGTAAGTGCATAGAACTAGGAAGGGGCCAGTCCTGAAAACAGTGAGCAGCCAGCAGGCCTGGTGCCGTGGTAAATGTGGGCTCTCTTGTATGAAGTGACTGATCTGGGCTCCAGACTGGTTGTGTCTTTGTTGTAGAGACCACGGCACTGACATTGGCAGTGACCCATGTGGTCTATGTAATCACAGGACCAGAGAGCTTGCTTCTCAGTGTAACCCATGCTTCCGTGGTACAGGCTAGATTTTCTACATTTATCTGATGGTTTGTGATAGGAGAGTTTTCATTTTATAAGCCAAACACTAATAATTCAGTTTGCCATGGAACAGTCAAACCACAAAGGTTTATTTTTAATTGTATGTGTGTGAGTGTTTGCCTGCATGCGTGTGTGTGCACCATGAGTGTGCAGTGCCCACAGAGACCAGAAAGGTGTCAGGTCCCCTGAAACTAGAGTTATACGTGGTTGTAAGCCCCATGTAGGTGCTGGGAACTGAACCTGAGTCTTTTGCAAAAACAACAAGTGCTCTTAACCATTGCTAAGCCATCTCTCCAGCCCCTAATCTCCTCGCTCTTGGGCTACATTTTGAATTGCAGCATCTTAACTACCAACACAGCTCACGTGTGCTGATCCAGCTCCTATAAAAGTCTTCAATGAAGTTAAGCCTTGAAACCTCTTAACAAGGAGGCAGCAGGTACTGCTAAGATCCCACTGTACAGGTACAGGAACCGAGGCAAGGTTCTTGGCAAGTCACAGTCCAGACTCAAGTCCTCATACTTTTGCAGCGGGCCCTGGATTGAAGGCAATGTCTTACATTGGCCAGGCTGGCTTGAGACTTGTAGGCAATATAGACAAGAATGGCTGTGAATTCCTATCCTCCTGCCCTTGCCTACAAAGTGCTGTGACTGTAGGCATGTGCTACCACACCTGACCTATGACCTTGAATAAGAAAAATCTTCAGACAGTGTATAACTGTCCCTGCTTCCCACTACAGCTTGGCTTCAGCCACTCCAGTGTTCTGCTTCTGGCCCCCAGTTTCATGCTGGCATTGTCACCCTTGTTAGCCACAGAGAAGGTAGGAGCTGGGTTCCCTGATCTTACCGTGAACGGATCCCAAAGGTCACATTGGGAGGGGCAGAGGGTGGCTCCTTCTGTCGCCGGTCTTCTTGGTCGTTGATTCGGATGTCATTAAGTTCACGATAGAGCATATTTTCCCTGGCAGTCACCAAGCCAGCTTTGACAGCCCCTCTGTTCATGGCAATATAGTTCCGGGTCAGCTCGTGGGGGCAGGTGGGTTGCTGCTTAAACACATTCCAGTGCCCAATGGCTGCAGGCAAGCAGATAACGGGTGGGTGTCGGTGAGAGGAGACTCTCATCACAGGGGACAGCACTGCCCGGCCTGGCCAGCAAGCCACCTGAAGGGTGTATAACTCCCAGAGATCCCAAAGGGGGCACATGATGGTCATCTTTAACTGCCAACTTAGTTTCAACAAGAGATTGTCTACACAGGGGTTAGCCTTAGTTGTCTCAACTAAGTTAATTGATTCAGGAGACCCACTGTGGGTGGCACGATTCTTAGGCAGGGGTCCTGGACTGTGTGAGAGTAAAGAAGTCAAGATGAGCACAGGCAAGTAGGTGTACATTCATTCTCTCGGCCCTTGACGGAGCATGCAATGTCCATCTGCTCTGTGCCCCTGCCACTGACTCCCCTGCAGTGACCTGGAACTGTAAGCTAAATATGTCCCCCTCTCCCCTAAACTGTTGTCAGAGCTCCTCACCCCCCCAACCCCCTGCCCCAGACAGGGTTTCTCTGTAGCCCTGACTGTCCTGGAACTTGCTCTATAGACCAGGCTGACCTCAAACAAAAACCAAACCAGTTGGCTTTGACTTCTACTGGGACCTCAGGAGGTTGGTCCTGAGACTGTTCAGTGCTTGCTTCATGGTGCAGGATGAAGACAGCCACACTGGGGGTGTCTTTGATGGTTCCCTACCACTCACTCCGGGCCCCTCATGGTTCTCCTTTTTGCCATTGTCTTACCACCGGGATACCAGATCTTTGCCTTTTATTTTCCCCTCTGTCCCCGCCAAGCTGCTTATCTGAGCTAGCTGAGAGTGGGAAGGAGATGTGAGTCCTTCATCCACCTCTCGAATCTCTGTGCTCCCACAGACAGCCACTCACCTTCAGGGACTCCTCCATCTAGCCCCCGGATGTAGAGTCCATAATTGAAGTTGATGCCAGGCAGGCTGCAGCTTCTCTCCCTGGGCTTGCCAAGCTCTGCCTGTTGGGGCAAGAGGGCTGAGGTAAGGGGAGGAGTCTTTCACTTAGTAGGGCCGAGCACCATCTCCCCCAGCAGCAGGGGGCAGCAGGGGGCAGATAGGGCTCTTCCCTTGAGGAGCAAGCAAGCTGCACTTGGGGTCCCAAAGCACCTGCACACCATGTATCAGCAGAGCAGCTAGTGGGTCTGAGAATCCACACCCACTATCCTGGGACTGGAATAAAGCTCAAGAACACTGAAAGAGGTGTTGGGACAGAGGATCAGTTTCTATACCTAACACTGTGTACCTGTTGGGGACAGCCCTAACCATGCACAGGTGGCTGGAGGAAACCACTTCCTCTTTGAGTTCTCATCTGGGGGTGGGGACCATGGAAACTCACTGTCATCCTCTTAGCATCTGGATAATGACTCCTACCTTCTGGGTCTGCAGCCAGCTCTTCCTTAATGCCCAGGATGTCACCGTGATCAGCCGCAGACCTCCCCCCTCTTTATAAACAAATCACCCACAACTCCTAAGGGATGGGGAGTCTTTCGGGGCAAGCAGATTTCCCCTATGTGAGGGATGAGAACCCTCTCACATAGGAGCCAGCAATGGGCTCAAGGCAGGGAAACCAGACAGTTTCTTCTATGATCTTGCAAGATTCGGTGCCACCCTAGACAGTCGTGAACATGCCTTGAGCACAGAGAACATCCACATAACCTCCGAGGATTGCACCTCCCTCCTTTTCCTTGTCAAATGAGTACGGGATGGGGTGGGGGCACTACATATCTGTTGCTACGGCCCTCTATTTCTTGTTTTTTAAACATTTGTTTATAGGGGTGAGCATAGCAGACAGAGTGTGTCCTAGTCAGGTTACTATTGCTATTATGAAACACCATGACCAAAAGCAAGTTGAGGAGGAGAGGGTTTATTTGGCTTACATTTTTACATCATAGGCCATCATGGAAGAAGTCATGGCAGGAACGCAAATAGGGCACAATTCTGAAGGCAGTTAATGGAGGGTACTGCTTCCTGCCTTGCTCCTTGTGGCTTGCTCAGCCTACTTCCTCCTTCCTTCTTTCCTTCCTTCCTTCCTTCCTTCCTTCCTTCCTTCCTCCCTTCCTTTTCTTTCCTTCCTTCCTTCCTTTTTTTTATTTAAAAAATTTATTTTTTATACCAACCCCAGTTCCCCCTGCCTCCCCTCCTCCTACCCCCACCTTCCCATCCCCATCTTACTCCACAGAGAGAGTAAGGAAGGCCCTCCTTGGGGAGTCAACAAAGTCTGAAATACCAAGTTCAGGCAGGACCGAGCCCCTCCCCACTGTATCAAAGCTGAGAAAGTATCCCACCATAGGGAATGGGCTACAAAAAGCCAGTTCATGTACCTGGAATAGGTCCTGGGGATATTGTCATCCCACCCCCAACAGCAGATCAAGTCACATAACTGTCACCCACATTCAGAGGATATAGTTTGGTCCCATGCAGGTTTCCCAACTGTCAGTCTATAGTTCATGAGCTCCCACTAGCTCAGGTCAGCTGTCTCTGTGGTATTCCCCATCATGCTCTTGACCGCCCCCCCCTTGTTCATATGATCCCTCCTCCCTCTCTTCAACTGAACTCCAGGAGCTCAACCCTCAGTTTGCTTTCTTACAAAACCCAGGACAAGCCCATAGTGGTCTGGGCCCTCCCCTCAATGAATCACTAGTTAAGAAAATGCCCTAGAGGCTTGTCTACAGGCAGATCTGATGGAGGTATTTTCTCAGTTGAGGTTCCCTCCTCTCAGATAACTATAGCTTGTGTCAAGTTAACATAAAACTAGCCAGCACAGAAGACACCCTGTGGGACTCACTTTTCTCCTTCCACGTAAGTTCCAAGAACTGAACTCAGGTTGTCAGGCTTGGTGGCAAGCACTTTTACCTGCCAAGCCCTCTTGTCCTTTCTCAATTTGTCTTTTCTCAATAGAGAATGTGCATAGATTTATCTCTGCTTTTTACACCTTGCTTATTTTAAAGCTTTTAGACATGTAAACTTCATCACATCTGTAGTCTGTTAAGCAAACTTGGCTACTAATAATTTTTGACTTGCAGAACAGTCATGGCACACACCTTTAATCCCAGCATTTGGAAGGCAGAAGCAGGCGTATCTCTATGAGTTCGAGGCCAGATTGGTCTACAAGAGGGAGTTTCTGGATGACCAGGACTGTTACACAGAGAAACCCTGTCTCGAAATACAATAATAGTTTTTTACTCTAATCTTCTAGTGTGGGTGGGGATAGCTTGACTAGCAGGTGTCTGCAGAGGCTCAGTGTTTCTGGTTTTTCTCTAGGTGGGCAGTTCTGTCTTGACAATGGGCCATTCTATGCTATTTCCTACACCTAGGACTGGCTTCTTTCTTAATCTCCACGCCTCTCTGGAATGGAGGTTCCCTGCCCTGCTGGCACACAGAGCATCTTCTCCATCTTCGTCTTCACACATGAATACTCTCCTGTGATTCCTCCCATGCCTGCTCTCATTCATTCACTAGGGCAGTGGTTCTCAATCAGTGGGCCACAACCCTTTTGGGGAGTCAAACAACCCTTTCAAAGGGGTAGCCTAAGACCATCAAAAACACATATTTATATTATGATTTATAACAGTAACAAAATTACAGTTATGAAGTAGCAACTCAAATAATTTTATGATTGGGAGGTCACCACAACAGGAGAAACTTTGTATTAGAGGGTCACAATGTTAGGAAGGTTGGGAACCACTAATCTAGGGTCTCAGGGCTCATTGCCCCAACTTTTCACATGGGGAGAGTGAGGTTACATCCACGTGGCCATGGGTAGGCGGGGCAGAGTCTGGTGGGAACCCTGGTTTTTTGTCTTCAGCCCATGGACTGAGAAAATGTCAGAGCCATGTGGCTTTCCAGTATTGTCAGCCTGTGGTCGGTGGACACACTCTTGCTGGTGTGTCCATGGCCACTGAATGAGACTTATCCCCTAGTGGCCAGGGTTATCTGCTTATGTTGGGTCATTCTGAGGATCAGGAAGCTCCCAGCTTACAAGATGTTCTGTGGTGTGCGAAGGAGCAGAAGTCAGGGAGGGCCCTTCAGAACTGCTCACAGCTGTGGCTGGCTAGGCCCTCACAGCAGCCCTTGCTGCCTCTGCAACTTTGGTAGCTCAGTATCTCTCAGCTAAGGCAGAATAGACCCACCACAGCTGATGGATCAATAGGTGTCCCAACTCTATCTCCCATACTCTTGGTCCCCCATTTAACCTTAAACCCGTCTCTGCTGCCACACCCTCATTCCCAAACTCAAAGTGGCCCCGCCCTCATCTGAGTGTTTGTATTTTTCAGAGCTGGAGTCTTATGTAACATAAGCTGTCATCAAGCTCACCAAGCCGAGGTTAATCTTGAATTTCTGATCCTCCTGCCTTCACCTCCCAAGCGCTAGGATTCAGGCTTGAGATGCCATGCCCAGTTTGTGTGGTGCTGGGGACTAAACCCAAGACTTTGTGCATGCTAAGTAGTGTCATTCTTAGATCCTGTCCACTCACTTGGGGCTTGGAAGTCCCCTTCTTCATTGCCAGGGACACACATGACCCTCTTGCATGGGTCATGCAGTGTCTGAGGCTCCTCTTCTTGGTGACACATGGCAGGTGTGCAATAGGTGACTAAGATAAAAAGCCTCTTGGGGGTGGAGTGATAGGTGGGTGCTTAAGATTGTGTACTGCTCTTGTAGAGGTCCCAACCAATGTTGGGAGGCTTGCGGCTTGTAATTCCAGCTCTAGGATCTGATGCCCCCTCTGGCCTCTATGAGTATTATACTCATGTACACATACCCAAACACAGACATACATTCAACATAAATAAAAACAAATAGTTTTGGGTTTTTGTTTTGTTTTGTTTTGTTTTCGAGAGAGGGTCTCACTATGTGGCCCTGACAGGTCTGGAACTCACTATGTAGACTAAGCTGGCTTTGAATTCACAGAAATCTGCCTGCCTCTGCCTCCCAAGTGATGGGATAAGATGTGTGTACCACCATGACTAGCTAAAAATAATCTGTTTAAGCCTCTTCAGAGAAGATTCTGGGATGGCAATCTGGACAGGTTCTTTGATACCTTTCAAGGTCATGGCCCTCCCAAAAGTCCATAATAGTATCTGCCACAACATGACTCCATGAAAGTCCGTTATGTGAATGCCTAGAACAGGCTGTCCACAGAGGCAGGAAGGTGAGGCTCCTGCGTCAGGGTTGGATGGTGAGTGAGGGATGGTGAGGCTAACTAAGGAACAGTTTCCTAGGAGAAGAGAGCATCTACTGCAGCTGATGGTGTCAGTTATTATTTGACACTGGTTAACCTAAGGGCCTTTACATCTTACACGCTAAGGACAGGTGAACTGGGCGATGTGATAATTACATCTCAAACAAAGCCATGGCCAAAGTGTGAAGGAAAGTACTTAGTCAGCAATTGCCTGGAGGCTGTGTCCTGTGGGGACAGTGATGTGCCACCCCACCTCCTGGAGGGGTTCTGGGTTCTAGGCAGGTACTCTGCTGAACGGTTTGGTTTTAAATTCCTTCCACATAGCTCACTCTGGGCTACAGATGAAGCTCTGGCCTCTTGTTTGTTTATGAAAACTGGTGTCGCCAATGACTGCTGGGAAGTTAATTAAAACATGGCTTCTCTGCAAGGCCCTGCCTCCCTCAGGGTAGGTGCAGGTGGGCTGACTTCCAGCTGGAAGAGGAACAATGGACAGACTCAAGAGCTGAATGCCATCTTCAGCAAGGGACAGGTGCCTCAGTCTCCATGCTCTGCAGACCTGTTGCCTGGGATTTAGAAAAGATGGAAGACACTGTCCATCAGAAATAACCTTTGGGGCAGAGCTTGCTTGTATTTATTCCATAGATCTTCAGTTTGTTCCTTTTTTTTTATACCGAGCTCTGTACTGTGAGTTCTCAGATGAGAGCAGCCACATAGCCTCGATCTGTTGAGACTGTTGAGACTGGTGGTGGTGGCACAACCTTTGGTCCCAGCACTCAGGAGGCAAAGGCAGCCAGATCTCTGTGAGTTCAAGGCCAGCCTGGTCTATAGAGCAAGTGCCAGGACAGCATCCAAAGCTATACAGAGAAACCCTGTCTCAAAAAACAAAAACAAAAAACAAAAGAAAACAAAGGAAAGCATGTTTATAGAAAAATTAACAAAAGACTTGAATTAAGAAGATTTCTAAGTAGTCAAGGCCCACACATCAAGCCATTCAACCTTGTCAAAGCAAAAAATAAAAGTTCAATGGCACTGTCAAGGCGTGACACAACAGAGGCAGGCGGATCTCTGTGAGTTTGAGGCCAATCTGGTCTACAGAGCCAGTCCAGGACAACCTCCAAAACAATACAGAGAAACCCCGTCTCAAAAAAACAAAACAAATAAGACCTGAAGCAATCAGGACACTCATGATCTGTGGGATTGTGAGCTGGCACGGCCATAGGAAGGCTAGGATTAGCTATGAGAGCCAAACATCTGCCTAGCCTCTAACCAGACTGTCGCAAAGTTGTGGACATCCACGAGTTGTGTGAGTTGTGGCTCGCACCTTCACTGTCAACCTGACTAAATATATGGTTCCCGAGGAGGCATGCTTCTAGTCACGAGTGGCACCATCCTGTGGGCTGCAGTCCCAAACTAAATGAAAAGGAGAAACCTAGTTGGACTTCTGGCTCAGCTTCTGACTACAGATGCCATGTGACCAGCCTCCTCCTGCTCCATCGCCATCTTTCCCCACCAGGATGGACTGCCCTCAAGCCAGGAGCCAGGATAAACTCTGCCTCTTCTAAGCTGGTTCG
This sequence comes from Cricetiscus sungorus, assembly GCA_030556225.1. Lineage (NCBI taxonomy): Eukaryota > Metazoa > Chordata > Mammalia > Rodentia > Cricetidae > Cricetiscus > Cricetiscus sungorus. Next base: position 12,522,176 of record JANBXA010000132.1, on the reverse strand, counting down.
TCTCAGGGTATTTGGTTACAGCAACAGGAAAAACAGCAAACATAACACTAGAGAAGTACATATGTGTACACACCCCAAAACATCTGTAAATGATACTAACAGTTCTACTCAGGATAGCACCAGAAACCCCACCCCATGCCCATACAGGGAAGCTGTCATCACAGGACAATAGTTGGCTTCTCTTCTCTCTCTTCTCTCTCTCTCTCTCTCTCTCTCTCTCTCTCTCTCTCTCTCTCTCTCTCTCTCTCTCTCTCTCTCTTCCTCTCTCTCTCTCTTCCTCTCTCCACCCTCCCTCCCTCTCCCTCCCTCCCTCCCTCTCTCTCTCCCTCTCCTTCTCCTTTTCCCTCTCCCTCTGTGTGTGTGTGTGTGTGTGTGTGTGTGTGTGTGTGTGTGTGTCTGTCTGTGTGTGTGTGTTTTGAGGTAGAGTTTCTCTGTGTAGCCCTGGCTATCTTGGAACTTGCTATGTTCCAGGAACAGGCTGGCCTCCAACTCATAGAGCTCTGGCTGCCTCTGCCTCACAGCCATTACCAGCCGGACACAGGATGGCTAAGTCTTACTGAGTCTGGCAAAGTAGTCAGGAAAAGAGAGACACATGTCTCAATTGGCATTTTATGGAGTGTCCAGCAGGCATCCTGGGAGGGCAGGGGAGCCCAGGGTAATACAGGGCTTCCTGGAAGCAAAGGGTCTTCTAGAACATGCTCTGCAGCTCTCCAGAAGCTGAGAGAAGCAGCCTGACAGAGGGGGCTCTGGGTCCCTCCCTGTGTGCCCAGGGGAGTTCCTGACCTTGAATTCTAGAGGCGGACAAACAGGTGATGACAGGTGTCTCAGCCAAGCTGCCACTGTGAAGCAAGGAGACTTGAGGCCTGGTGGTTGACTGTTCTTCCATGGCAACCTTACTCTGACATCTGTGGAGCTGATGCCACTCAGTCACAAATCTCAGCTTTGATGGTTCACATGAGTCCCCAAATAACCTGCCTCTCGTATTAGGAAAGGACAAGAGATGGTGACTTGCAGGGCTGGAGAGATGGCTCAGAAGTTAAGAGCACTGGCTGCTCTTCCAGACCTCCTGAGTTCAATTCCCAGCAACCACATGGTGGCTCACAACTCATTTGTAATGAGTTCTAATGCCCTCTTCTGGCATACAGGGATACGTGCAGACAGAACTCTGTGTACATAATAAATAAATAAATCTCAGAGAGAGAGAGAGAGAGAGAGAGAGAGAGAGAGAGAGAGAGAGAGAGAGAGAGAGAGAGATGCCGACTTGCAAAAGGGATCTCAGGGCCAGCAGTAAGGTTGGGCTGTGAAAGGCCTTGGTGCAGGTAGTGTGGCAGCTTATTGAACCTTTGGATGTTGGGAACAGCATCCCCAAACAAAAAACTGACATGCCATCCTTAGTAAAGGAGAAACAAAGAAAAGAAAAAACATCTCCTGTGTGCATAGCATGCATGGTGCCCTGTGACTTCTTTTTGTGATACTAGAATGAGCTTTTTAATTCTTCTCTCTGAACTCTGAGAATGCCTTAGGTGGGGTTGCTCTTCCCATTTTACAGATGGGCAAACTGAAACTTAAAGAAGTCTGTAACAGGGGATGGAGAAATGGCTCAGTGCTTAGAGTGCTTGCTGCTTTTGCAGAAGACCTAGGTTCATTTCCCAGCACCTTCATCGGGCAGCTCACAACTGCCTGAAACCCCAACTATACATAATCAGTCATCCTCCTCTGATTTCCTAGGGCACTGCATACATGTAGCATACACTTACACATAGACACGCATACACATGAATAAAAAAATCTTAGAAAAAAGTGCAAGTCTATATCTGACCCATTCTAATAGCAAACAGATGAATTGGCATTAAAATCACCTCCCTTGGCCTGGCAGTGGTGCTGCATGCCTTTAATCCCAGCACTCAGGAGGCAGAGGCAGGTGGATTTCTGTGAGTTCAAGGCCACCCTGGTCTACAAAGTGAGTGCCAGGACAGCCTCCAAAGCTACACAGAGAAATACTGTCTTGAAAAACCAAATTAACAACAACAACAAAATCACCATCTCCCTTGGAGGTCAGCCCTCTGTCCTAGTCCACACAGTCCCTCACCCCTGTAAGGGAGGCTATATCATTCCCATTGGACAGATGGGAGACAGAGGATCAGGAAAGGAGAAAAACTAATAAAGTCCTATCAGTCTTCAAATCCTGTATTCTTCATTCTTACAGGGATTCTTTAGACAATTCACCCAAGTCCTCCAGGTCTGCAAGAGGCTCGCCTTGGTTTTGCACATCGGGGAACTGTGAACTATTAGAAGCCATTTAAGATGGCTCCCTAGCCAGAATCCCTTATCCCAGGTGTTCAACTGCAGAGAGGAGGGTCCCAGCTCCAGATTGGCCACCCCACCCTCCCCAGCGGCCTTGAAAGCACTCTCTCCCGGAGTTTTCCTGTCACTGAGTGGCTTGGCTGGGACACAGCTCTGGGTGACAGCTGTCCCCATCAGCAGACAGCTTCATTAAACCTTATTAACATGTCATCCCTCTCCGCCTTAGTCCCATCCTCTCTGCTCTAATTAAAACCATCTCTCTCCTCGTCCCAGGGGGTCCTGGGATTCTCCCAGTTTCTTTTACAACAGCAGCTTCCTCCAACTCTTCAACACAAGGATTGGAGCTCTGAAAGACCACCCCCAGCAAGGGTGGGTCGGCAGTCCTGGAACTGCCTAAGGCTGGTGGCCCTGTGAGAACCACAGATACAGCTGACAACGTTTCCCAAGGGCAATTGCCTTGCTCTGAAGTTCGCTGGGACCCCAAAAGAGGCTGCCTTGAAGGCCAGACTGCCCTTCACCTCATACCCTTCTGTATCCTCAGTGAAAATAGGTGCTATGGCCAGTGTTGGCACTTAGGTTGTCCAAACTGAACTTGCTTCAGACAGATGGGGAGATCTGTTTATTTTCCAAAATGGCCAGGGAGCTAGATGCCTGAGTTTGAGGTCCACCTTAGATGACCACTCCAAGCCCCATCCCAAGGCATCAGCTGCTCCTGCTTCCTGGTCACCACACACAGTAAAACCTGTTAGCTCCCTAGCCAGCATTCAAACTCTGCAATTGTAAAGCCTCCCCCTCCCTATCCTGCACCCTGCTAGAATGGAGAGAGGTGAAATCACAGTTATTGCCCAGTTATTATATAAATATCTGCGTCCGTCCCACTTCTGCACACATACCCTGTGCCTGTGCTCAGGGTAGTTCATTACTGTAAAACAACTTAAGATCTCCCAATGAAAAGCACAATATAAATGCAAATTGTGATCGCTATTAGCATAGGGATATTTATTTATTTCCATAATGAGAGCCTCAGATAAACAATCTGGGGAAGCCAGGCGCATGATGCATCAAAGGACCCAGGCAGCCTGGGCTTTGAGGAGTGTGCATTGTCTGAACGTTGTATAATGATACCAAAAGCCACACATCGGAAGAACACATCCACATATGATCAAAGGTGTGTAAAATAGCATCAAACAAACAAACAAACAAACAAAAAGACTCAGCAGGACTCAAAACTTTACATATATCAACACCACCCAGAGATGCTTTTGTTATTTTCTCAATGCTCTTTTTTTTTTTTTTTTTTTTTTTAATTCAGGGAGGAACAGAGAAGCACAAATGCTGTGTGAGGGTATGTGGCTATAAATGTCACTTTTATCATTTAAAAAAAAAAGAAAGAAAAGATAGCTCAGTTGGAAGAGTTGCACAAAGCCCTGGGCCCCATCCCCAACACCACATGAAGCAGCTGTGGTCCACATTACAGAATCCCAGCACCGAGGGGGTGGAGGGAGGTAGGAGCAGGACTTTAAGTCCAATTTGATCTACAGGAGACTCTCAAAATAACAACATTTTTAAAAGGACAAAAAGTAGGGTTGCTTTATACATATTATTATTTTATATAATAAATTTATATTTATATTTTAGCCCAGGGTAAGACTCTAGTTTCATCACCATACTTCAGCCCAGGATGGGAGACTGAGGTGGCCCGAGTGGGTTCCATGACCCTGGAGTTGTCAGTGTCCCCCCTCCCCCCACATCTTCACCCACCAAGCTTCAGCAAAGAGGTTCCTGGACAGAGCCCAGTGGCATGCTCAGTCAGCAACGATTGCCTTCCCACATGACTAGCTGCTAAGATTTCCATAGTGCCTGGACAGCAGGCACACTACTGCTCCCGGCCCCTAGGGCCAACCCAACCACTCCATTCCAGCCTTTGCCTATTTCTCATGGCCCTGAACTACCTGGATCCCACAGCCTGCCTACCTGGCTGCCTTGGCTGTTCCCCAGGGCAGCCAGCCTCCCTCTGTGAGACCCCAGCTCAGGTCTTGCTTCTGATGTATGGCCCTCGCCCCATGAGGCGGTCACAGTAACAGAGCCCTGGTGCTCTCACCCCTCCCCCTCGACAGCTTGAAATCAGGTCTTTCATTTGCATTTACATGATCTCGCTGTGCAGCTTATGAGATCGAGAGATTTATTTGCTACTTAGCTCGATGCTTGATTACACTCAGAGAAGGCCGGCTGGAGAGTGTATAGATGCATCTGCCCAAAGCCACAGCCTCTGGGGGCCGGTAACTCAGCAGCAGGTTTAGGTGGATGAGGGGGGCACAGCATTTGGGGGAAAATGCTAACAGGAGACAGTGGAAAGAACTATCACCATAGTTTTTAGAGCTTTTCCTTTAAGTAATGAAAATGACTAGATGTCACTTGAGATTATGAAGAGACCCAGTCGCTCCTATGAGGCCTTTCATTGTCTTGGGGAATGGACTTCCAGAAACTTCTCTCCCAGGAGGAATCAGAAGCTCTAGAAAGAGGCACATATGGATATAAGGAGGCAATGAGCAGGTCTCCTGCTCATATCAGCTCATAAGAATGTCTGAGACCAGCAGCTCCCCAGCTGTACCTATATGGCCATGACCTGGTCACAACACAGACCCAGGGGGACACACTCTCTACCAGGCTCACCCAGGGAGACACATAGTAACAGCAATGCAGTTCTGGGCAACAGACTGTTATCAAAAGAAACAGGAACTCACACACACACACACACACACACACACACACACACACACACACACACGTTTGTGGGTTATGAGCAGGTTGGGTGAATTCTAGTCCCCAATAGGCACGTTCCTGCTGTCCACAGCTGGGCGTACTCAAGGCAGGAAAACTCATTTTCCTGGCAGCCTGTGCCTGGCATGGTGAGGATGGAGTTCACGGCTGGCAGCCTGTCCCCGTCACAGCATCCAGATCCAAGAAGAAATCATCTGGCAAGTTCTTGAGACACGACAGTTTAGTGATTGAGAGTGAGCTGAGGCCAAACCACCTGAGGTGCAGCTCTGGCTGCCTATCTCCCTGTGACCTTGACCAAGTTAACCTTCAAGTCATCAGAGTCCTAACTCATGAACCGGGCTCAGGAGCTGAGGTGCTTTCCAAGCCCATCAAGTTTTTAGCAGAGGGCATGGTGGGTCCTGAATAAAAAGTCATATTTGCACAGGATGGTGGTGGCACACACCTTTAATCCCAGCACTCCAGAGGGCAGAGACAGGCAGATCGCGCAAGGTTAAAGAATAGCCTGGTCAACAGAGCAAATTCTAGGACACAGGACTACACAGAGAAACTGTCTCAAAAAACAAGTAACAACAAAAGGCTTCTGGGAGTAACCAACCAGTATCTAATTTGACTTAAGACCCACTCCACAAGATATCCAACATTGCTTGAGTGACCAAGAACCTGAGACTAGATAGCCCAGGGACCGAGAGTAAAACCAAATATTATTCTAAAAAAGAAGAACTAATAAATGACATAATAGTGTGACTCATAATGACAATCCAATGTACTCCTAGATCAGTGCCTTGCTCAGCCATCATCAGAGGAGTTCCCATTCTGCATCAGATGGGAAAAAGTTTAGAGACCCACAGCCAGACATTATGAAGACAGCGAGAGAGCTTGGAACACTCAGCCCTAAATGTGATGTCGCTATCAAATCCTTCCCTTCAGGGTCCAGGAAACACTGGAAGAGGATGTGGAAAGAGTATAAGATCCAGAAGAGATAGAGACCTGAAGCAGTGTGCACAGGACCTACATGGGCCTGCATCAATTGGGGTCCAAATGAAAGGAGAAGTGGACACAGGTCCCATCCTTAACCCAGAATCAATCTCCAATTAATAACCACTTGCAAATGAAAATTTTGTTTCCTCCAAGGCAGTCTCACTGGAGAAACAAGCTACTCTTAAGTAGGCTGCATGCCCAGTAGTAGATGGCCAACAGAAAACAAACTCAATAGGCTCTTAGTCTTATAATGTTGTGTTAGAACTCTTCTGCTTAAGAAAAAAAAAGTCTTTTTTTATTAATGTATTTTCTTCTTCCCTCTTTTTACCCTCCAGGTCCTTTGTGTATATATTATGTGTTCTAGTTTGGATTTCTATTGCTGTGAAGAGACACCATGACCATTGGCAATTCTTTCTGTTTTGTTTTGTTTGTTTTTCTTTTTTGTTTTATTTTTGAGACAGTCCTCAAAGCCTGGAACTCACAGAGATCCTCCTGCCTCTGCCTCCTGAGTGCTGGGACTAAAGGCATGCGCGCCACCACCTCCTGGCCCATGGCTACTCTTATAAAGGAGAAACGTTTAATTGGGGAGGCTTACATTTTCAAAGGTTTAGTCCATTATCATAATAGTGTGGCATAATGGTGTACAGGCAGTATGGTGCTGGAAAAGTAGCTGAGTGCCCTACATCTTGGCTGCAGGCAACAGGAAGTGAATTGAGGCACTGGGTGTGGCTTCTGCATATAGGAGACATCAAAGCCCACCTCCACAGTGACACACTTCCTCCAACAAGGCCACACTCACTCTAACAAAGCCACTCCTAATAGTGTACTCCCTTTGGGGGCATTTTCTTTCAAACCACCACATTGTGGCTTCCAGTTTAATGTTTTTATGGGGTCCCTGAGTATGCAAATGAGTAGGTGTCTGTTTCTTGTGTTTTCTCTTGGGCTCTTTTCCTTCTGTTTGTTTTTGGGTTTTGTCCAATGTGTTAGTTTGTATTTTATCCTTATATTATTATCTCATAGAAGCCTGTTTTTGTTTTGTTTTGTTTTGTTTTGTTTTCTTCTCTTTCTTTTCTCTGTGTATCCCTGACTGTTCTGGAATTCACTGTGTTGATGGCTGGCCACCATAAGCGTGGAGTCATGGATACAGTCCCATCCACCCCCTTTGTTCCCCATAGCACCCCAGACACTGGAGCTGAGTAACTTCTCAGGAGTTTAGGAATAACTCTGTGGATAATGAAGAGAGAAGACATGGGTGAGGGAGAGCCCCTCATAATGAACCCCTCATCCTGACCCAGCCAGGAATGCTGGGTCTCCATGAGGGACTCCATTGGAAGACCTTCAAAAAATTGATGTATGTGGGTGTGGTGACACATACCTGTAATCCCCACACTCAGGAGTCTGAAGGTGGTGAGTTTAAGCCTGAGCTACATAGGGATAAGCTGTCCTAGAAAGCCAAGGGCTGAGGAAGGAGCCTAGTGGTAGAACACTTGTTGGCCATGGGCTCTACATTCCATCCCCACTACATAGAAGGGAAAAAAGGGGAAAGCGAGGGAGAGGAGGGAAAAGCAGACCCAGAAATAAGAGAAAAGAAAGGAAGGGATCCCAGCTGGGAAACACTGAGAGGTTGATAGCACACAGTAGGTACACAAGCCAGAAGATGGGGTCCTTGGGTGCTCATCCACTTCAGTGTGACACTGTTTTCACGGAAGAAAGAAGCCCTTGGAGGTGGCTTTGATGTGAGGGCTAGTGTGGAAAGGGAGGTCTCCGTTGAGGAAGCATGGACAGAGAAAGGTCCGATAAAGCTACACCTGGCATTTGGTCAGTTTGGCCACCAAGGGTCAAAGCTGGAGGATCCAGGAGAGATCAGATTTTAGAAAGAGACTCCCTGTAAAAAGAAAGGTGGGGAGTGGAAAGATAGAAAAAAAAAAAAAAAAAAGCCAAGAATGATCTATGTACATTTCAAAACTTAAAACAGAAATCAAAGGGGAAGTGAGCTGTTTTAAGTTTTGACAGCTGCAGGGATCACCCTGTTTGGACACTGTATTTATGTTTGCGTTTTCTTTATAGATTCATTGAAAATCGCATCATGTAATCGGGAAGGAAAATGTTCAGTGTCCCCCCCCTCTCCCCAAACCCTTGTTCCTTCCCTAGAACAGACGGAACCGCCAGTGCTGCTGCCTCCTGCTTTGATGTATATTTCATAAGAGCTCATTGATTGTAAGTTTTATTTCCATGTCAATAAAAAAGTGGTATTGTAATGAATGAGAAGGAGTTTAACACAAACGGCAGCTGACCCGTTTGCAGAGTGTAGTGAAGTTCACGAAGGGGAAAGAAGGTTGACTAATAAGGCAGGGACAGTGGGACCAGGGGCCAGGTGGTGGGGAAACCTGTGCTGGCTGGTTTTAGCCTAAGCTGGAGAGGCTCAGAGGCCAGAGGCCTGGGCCCTTCTTCTTTGCAGCCTGTGGGATTGTTTTAGGATAGGTTCCTCCAGGGATGATGAGCGGCCCTAAGGAGTGTAATGGAAGCAGAGACAGCTACCATGGAGGTCACATGGGTCACTGTCTCCTGGGGTGGGGCAGCTTCTAAGACACCTCCTGATTATTGGCAGGGTGGGGTGTGGGAATGAGTTCCAGGCTAATCCAGGAAAAAGATATGCTCACACTGCAAGAGTCGTTGCATGCAAAGGAGCTTACACTGTCCAGCATTGAGGGAACTTCTGACCACTAATGGGGGGAAACAAGTGCCCCCAGGGAGAGGGGCTCAGACAGGCTGTGTATGACAGGGAGTTGCTAAGCCTCAGAGTGCCCATGAGTGTTGGTAACTAAGGCCTTACAACCAAAAGAATTGGGCTAAGGCTATAGCTGGGGTAGTAGAGAGCTTGCCTAGCATGCATGAGGCCCTGGCTTTGATCCTCAGCTCTTCATAAACACAGGAACAACCTGTGTTCCCAGCACTTTGAAGATGGAAGCAGGAGAAGCAGAAAATCAAGGTCATCCTCAGTTACATAGTGACTTTGAGGCTAGCCTGGGTTGTATGAGACCCTGTCTCAGAAAACAAAATAGCCAAAAAAGCTAGAGGCAAGTCAGGTAGTGGTGGCTCATGCCTTTGATCCCAGCACTTGGGATGGAGAGGCAAGTGGATCTCTGTGAGTTTGAGGCCAGCCTGGCCTACAGAATGAATTCCAGGACAACCAAGGCTACACAGAGAAACCCTGTCTCAATAAATAAATAAATACCTAGAGACAAACCTGAGGCCTTAGCCTACACAGGGCTGCACCTACCATGCCAGTTTCTTACAGTAGACTCACATGCAGGTTCTGAATGGCTAATATTCCACTTGCTTGAGCAGCTTTTGAAATAATTGAATGTGTAAAAATTTGAGTTTGGTGCCTGAAGGCTTTTCGGCTACTGAGTCTCAGTGAAGAGTAAACCACGAGGGACCAAAAGACACCAGCGCGTGCTGTGCCGCCGGGCGCTCAGGAGCTGTGGGAGCCTCCATTCAACGCCTAGCTGTAGCTTGCCCACATCCTCTCATGCTCCCCTCCAACCATGCCTCTTTTTTGAGTGTTTTGGAAAGCTTGAGCCACTCCCCAAGTAAATTCTGTTGTCCTCATTTGCCCCTGGGGCTCCCAGGGAGAGACCGCTCAACCTTTAAAAGGACTTGCTGCTCTTGCAGGTTCAGCTCCCAGCACCCACACACTTGTTCACAACCATCCATAACTCCAGTTCTTGGGGATCTGACACCTTCTCTGATCTCCTTGGATACCACATGCCTGAGGTGCATGCGGCCAAACACTCATACACATAAAAATTAAATTAAATTAAAAACAATGAAAACTTTAGATAACACCACGGGGGGTGTCCCTGGACTCTGCACCCCACATCTAAGCCCATGAAGTCATGCCCCAGTAGCCCCACTCACCAGGCTCTTGGGTGGTGGTTTCTGCTGCTCAGGCTCAGCTGCAGGAGTATAGAGCAGGCCCATGTCCTCACCACAGGGTCCCAGAGTAGGTATTCAACAGCCTTCCCGGAGTACTGGCGTGACTGAGGGGATACTCAGTGTGTTGGCTAAGATTTTGGAAGCTAGTGTACAGAGCCCACTGCCTTCCCGGTCCAGGGTTTCTAAAATAAGATGTGTTCTTTGAGAGAGAACCTCCTCTCCACAGGTTCTCAGGTAACACAGGCTGGCCTCCAACCCTATATAACAATGATGGCCTTGAAACTCCTGATCCTCCTGCCTCGATCTCCTGAGGGACAGACAATAAAGGTTTCTGGGCAGAGAAAGAGCAGCAGTGGCATCTTCTTGCCTTGACAGGACTCTGTGTGTGTGTGTGTGTGTGTGTGTGTGTGTGTGTATGTGTGTGTAAGTGTGTGTGTAAGTGTGTGTGTGTATGTGTGTGTAAATGTGTGTGTGTATGTGTGTGTGTAAGTGTGTGTGTGTGTATGTGTGTGTAAATGTGTGTGTATGTGTGTGTAAGTGTGTGTGTGTATGTGTGTGTAAATGTGTGTGTATGTGTGTGTGTATGTGTGTGTGTAAATGTGTGTGTGTATGTGTGTGTATGTGTGTGTAAATGTGTGTGTGTATGTGTGTAAGTGTGTGTGTAAGTGTGTGTAAGTGTGTGTAAGTGTGTGTGTATGTGTGTGTAAGTGTGTGTAAGTGTGTGTAAGTGTGTGTGTGTAAATGTGTGTGTGTAAATGTGTGTGTATGTGTGTAAGTGTGTGTAAGTGTGTGTGTAAGTGTGTGTGTATGTGTGTGTAAATGTGTGTGTATGTGTGTGTGTAAGTGTGTGTAAGTGTGTGTGTAAATGTGTGTGTGTAAGTGTGTGTGTGTAAGTGTGTGTGTGTAAGTGTGTGTAAGTGTGTGTGTGTAAATGTGTGTGTGTGTAAATGTGTGTGTGTAAGTGTGTGTGTGTAAGTGTGTGTGTAAGTGTGTGTGTAAGTGTGTGTGTAAGTGTGTGTGTAAGTGTGTGTAAGTGTGTGTGTGTGTAAATGTGTGTGTGTAAATGTGTGTGTATGTGTGTGTGTAAGTGTGTGTGTAAGTGTGTGTGTAAGTGTGTGTGTAAGTGTGTGTGTAAGTGTATGAAGGGTGTGGGTGTGGAGGAAGCTAATAGGAAGTTCAGCTCAGGAAGGCTTTTGCATGGCTGCCTTACCTGTCTTTTGACCTCAGACTTCCATCTTTAAAATGGTAAAATATAAAACTCCCAACTGCTCTCCAGCACCTCGTGAACTCCATCATCCTCTTTCTGGAGCTTTCTGGACCCCCATGATCTGAAGTCCCATCTCCTGGGCCTCTATCACCTTGAGCCATAGCACCTGCTTCTTCACTCATCCAGGAGTTCTGAGCTGCACTGTGGGAGAGCTTGTGAGTAGCCAGATCTGTGCTCCATGTCAAGTATTTTAACATAGCCACAGACCTTAACATTGTCCTGGCTGTCTCACAGACCCACATATTCATGTCTGGGACTTCAGATGTTACCTGATGGTGCCAGTCCATCACGGTTTGAAAGGAAAGACAAACCATGCAAGAAAAGATCCAAGTTTGCCAAATATGCTCTGGGTGATGGAAACATGGGAACTCAGGACAAAGCCTAAGGGGTGGCTTCTTGGTGTTGCAAAATAGAGGTAAAGACTTCAACTGTATACCCTGACTATTCTGTGTGAAAGCTGTTGGCCTGTAGCTTTCCTGAGAATGATCAGGCTCTCTGTTGCTCTACAATTGACCAGGAAAGACTTGAGAATGAAATCCCCACCCACCCCAATATGGTAAAAGATTCCAGTGGCGGCCTTGAGCCAACTTATAAACAGACAGGTTGGTGCCACAGAATAATTTTCCTCTTCCCTGCACCAAATCAGGGATGCTAATCAGACTCTCCGGCTGGAGTGAGGGCTACAAACGGGCGGAGACCAGCCTGTAATTACCAAAATAGAAAAAGAACAGCATTTTGTAATGAATGACAAGCGGCTGAGTGGAAATCTAATTTGCTCTAATTAAGCAGCCTTTTGTGAGGATTTGTCTTTAGATGAAAAGAGGGAGCGAGGAGATCTAAATGCAAATGAAGCCCTTCTTTGGGTTTTAAAGGGCCAGTGAAATGAGCAGCTTGCTCTGGCTTGGCTTCTCCATCAGGCTGGAAGTCTTTCCACCATACCTCAGGTCCATGCTCAGTGACCCTGCCTTGGTGGGACCTGGTGCTCTTTTGTTCTCCATCTTTTCAAACAGGACACTTTGACAAGGCTATCAAGGAGCTTCCTCTATTCAGTAGCAAGTTTCATTTTGCCACCCAAAAAACAAAATCCAGGGGTTTGAGCAATGAAAGGAATCTGCCCTGCTCTTTAGAAACCCAAAGAGCTCAGCACACACTCAGAGCCATGGGCACTGGAGAGATCACTGGGGGAAAACCAAGCCCCCTTCTACTGTCTCACCCTCAGTGAGAGACTAGCTGTCACCTATGGCTCCCTGGGAGCTTCCAGAGTATCTGTTTTCTTAGCTAATCTCTGGCTGTTCATCTGACCCAGGCTGTTCTTGTATCACTAGAGATAACACAACACAAGATCCAGATGAAATGCTGGTACGAGCCCTTCAGTCATGCCACAACTTCAAGGTGAGCTGAGGTATGTGGTGAGGGAAGCTGTGGTTCAAACCCAAGACCATCTTTAGCTCTGATAATTCACTAGAACGACCTACTGAACACAGAAAAGCCACTATATGTGAAGTCATGTTCTGTCATACAAAGACAAGAACCAGCCACAAAAAAAGGCACCTGAGGCTGCAGCATCCAGGGAACACCAGGCAATGGCTTCTCCTTGTTGTCCCCAGTCAGCCAAGTAGCATTTACTTTGCCTAGCAGTGAGTGACAACATGTACAGGATTGCCCGTCAGGGAAGATAACCTGGAGCCCAGGATCTTTGTATGAGTGGTAAACATTCACACACCACACACGTGTGAGTGGACACATTTGTGCATACATATGGAGCCAGAAGCTGACATCAGATGTCCTCCTCTAAAGCTCTCCACATAATTTTTTTAGACAGGGTCTTTCACTGAACCTGAAGTTCATTGATTCGGTTATTTTGTGTGGCTAGCGAGCCCAGGATCTTCATGCCTCTATCTTCCCAGTATTGGGGTTACAGGTGCGCATGATGCCAGGCACATGCTTGTTGGGGGTGGATTCAGACCCTCATGTTTATGCAGCAAACACTTTACTGACTGAGCCATCTTCTTAGTCTCAGAATCCGAGATTTTAAAAAATAAGATTTCTTTTTATTTGTATGTATCTGTGTGTGTGTGCAACCTATATGCAGGCCTGTGGAAGCCAAAAGGTACAAGATTCCCTGGAGTTGGAGTTATAAGCAGTTGTGAGTTGCCTGACCTGGATGCTGAGAATTGAATTCAACCACTGAGCCATCTCTCCTGCCCCAGAATCCAGAGTTTTATTATTATCATAAAAACTGGTACACAGACACGGCTGGCCCCTTATGAGGCTGAGCATTGACTCTGGCCTTCCAAAAGTTAGCTGATACTTTGTGGTCCAAAGCCCCCACTACAGATTGCACTGCTAGTCTGGACCAGCTGGTATGAATGCAGACCTTTAAATTAGGTAGGATGACAGGTTATAGGTCACCACCCAGCAACTAGGTCAGAGCTTTATGGGGAATGTCAGAGTTCTGCCAACAAAGGCCTGCTAGGTTAACCCAGAGCACATGGTGTCTGACAGCACCTCAAGTGGAAGGGAAAGCAGGACAATGTTGACTAGGCTGGCCCCTCACCCTGACCCCATCTCCATCCAAATGCTTGTCTTTGTTCTCAAGAAAAGATGCAGCTGTTTGGGTTTTGTTTTTGTTTTTTGTTTGTTTGTTTTGTTTTTATGTTCTGGGCTAGGACAAGTTGAATGACTGCGACAGTAGATGGCTGTTGTACTGACCCCAGCTTGGCCACAGCTTCTCCTTTATAATATGAGATTAAAGTTCCCTCTCTAGCCTGCCCAGTCCACAGTCCCTCCTCTTCCTTTTCCTCATCTTTCTCTTCCCCTTTTCCCCTTTCTCCTCCTCTTCTCCTCATCCTTCTGTTTTGAGACAGGGTTTCAGGTAGACCAGGCTAGCCTTGAACCCACTTAGGGCCAGCTGAGGATGGCAATGAATTTCTGAGCCTCTTACCTCCATCTGCCAAGCTCTGGGATTACAGGCATGCACCACCACCCTGGTTTAGGCAGTGCTGGGGACAGAACTGGAGCTTCACAAATGCCAAGCAAACACTACCAGCAGAGAGCTCCATCCCCAGAGCCAAGCTTCCTCTTTCTGTCTGTTTGCATCATTCTTGCTTTACCCCTAACTGTCTGCCTGGCCTGCAAAGGACTCTAAACAGGGAGCTGGGAACAGGGCCTAGGCTGAATATGAGGCAAAAGAAGGTACAGAGCACTGTACAGAAAAAAATACTCAAACATATCTGTGGTGCTTCAAAGTCTACCCAAGGCAACAGCTTTAAGGCCCCTTCCCTACCTCTCTGCCAGCATCCCTCAGCCCTCTGCTTCTGACCACATCACTCCCGTTTCTGCCTGTCTTACAAGGCTCTCTCTACTCCAGAGTGTGTGTCTTAAGTCACACTCTCTTTTCCCTATCGGGTCATTTTCAGACAGAGTGTGGTATCCTAAGAACCTTAACCAATGACATCTGTAAAGACCCCCCTCTATCAATAAGGTCACATTCACAGAGATTGGAATTAGGATGTGGACATATCTTCTGGGAGGACACTATTCAACTCCCACATCTCCAACCACGTGCCACCACAATGCATAATCCTACTATCATTCAGGGGAGGTTGCTACAGTCTGAGTAGGGACAGCAACTCCATGGACAACACCCCCCCCCCCGCCCCCCGTGCAGTGACCAACACAAGACATGTGACCACTTTGGGTTCTAACCTTCTCAGAAATGTTCCCTGTAGAGAAGCTGCCAGCCCAGTTTCATGTGAATTCTTTATTCTTCCTGATCCTCATGGTGGATGCCGTTCCCTGTTCTCTCATGCTCCTAGTGCCCTACTTGACAGGGGGCACTCAGGTCATAAAATACAGGGGAAATTCAGACAGGGCTATCTGCTAACTTCACAGGGGCATTCCCCAGCATCAATTCAGCAGGATAATGTGAATTACATGAGCCCTGCATTCCCTGATACCGAGTGGCCTCCGTGCTGGGGCCAAAGGTGAACACAGTCTTATGACCAAGAATGAAACCGCAGCTCTGACCCAGAGATTGGCTTCCCAGACGCTCGCCATTCCTCCCTGCCCTGCAGTTGCCAGGGGAATCTTACTGTCCTTTGCTGGGTGCCTGTGAAGTATGAGGCTATAAAGAACCATGCCACTTTGCTAGACAGCCAAAATGAGTTCCTCTTTCCTCAAGGACCTCAGGCTCCAACGATGTCACCCACAGGAGAGAAACATCTTGGTCAACTCTCTTCAAACAACAAAATAGTGAAAAGTTTTGTTTTGTTTTAATCTAAGATGACATCACCTTCCTATGAATCGACCTGGGGAGGTCTGTGAATTTTACGATTCTACAGCCCAGAATTCCCACAAGAAATCAAATATAAGCTCTTTAAGAAGCCTTAAATCATTTTGAGCTTTCTTATTGACTTATTAAAATGCAGCTTAGAACACGCCTTCACACGATCCTTTTACAAGGGTCAGGGATATAACAGTTGAAGGAACATAATTAGAAGAAGGATGGGTGGGAAAGGCAGAAGCAGTCACATCCAGTTTTGCCTGTCTATTTCAGAGATAATATCGGTGGTATTTCTGGTAAACCCTGCAACCTGCTCTGAGTCACAAGGCTGGTTGTGCCTGAGTTAGCCCCATAAACCCACCTGTCACCAACTTGATAGCCTGCTAACCATTGTCTGTGCAGAAATATCTCCTGCTGAGACCACTCTGTTTCCTTTGCAACTGGACCCCAGCGGCTTCATCTGTGAACAGCCCTCTGGTTCTAAGGATAGGACTTTCTACAACGCCTTTGTTACCAGCTTCAAAGGGCTTGGAACATTCCGGGGGCAGCCTTTGATCCCTGCATACTTGAGTGATGTGAACCAGCCGTGAAAGGCCAGGCCATGTTTATCCCATTTCCCTCCAGTGTGGATTCTCTGAGAGGTGAAGGGGATCCAGGACCACAGCTGAGGTGTGACTGGGTGATTGAGTTGGGTGCACAAGGCTTTCATGAGAGTGATGACCGACATAGAGTCCATGAGAACAAAGGCTGGGAAAGCCACACTCTTCAAGGCAAGGCATCTACCACACTCCACTTACTCCTACTCAAACCAAAAATGAGATCTGGGGGTGGGGGCTCTATCCCTCCCCAGCTGGATAACCTTGACGAAGTCATCAGGGGTAAATGAGGGATGCCAAAGAGAAAACGCATCTGAGATTTTCCTAAGACTCAAATGAGAGAGTGCATGCTAAGAATGAGATTGAGCTTGCTGATTATATGGGTCCAAACAGGAAAATCGGGCAATTTCATATGGTTCGGCAAAAGCCCCTACCATATTTGACATAAAGTCTAGACTGCTATAAACCTGCCATGTTAGTGGTGGCATCTGTACACTGTGAACACACATGTCTACTATCTGGAGTCACTACAGCACTTGTTATGTCATTATTACCTGGGCTGCAGGTTGGCCTTTTCATCCCATAACAAAGAACCTGACCGGCGTCTGATGAAGGGCACCCATCCACCCACAGAGGCCTCCTGTGGGACCTTGGGGCACACACTTCACAGATTGCCCTGGGTCACCTGTGGATAGGAAAGGCAACATGGAAGCGAGAGACATGATTCCAGGTCCCCCAAACTAGTGACTTTCTGAAGGACAGAGAAGAAAGACTGTGGTCACAGAACAAAGACTGACCACTGTTCTGGGGCTCTGCTTGTGTGTCCACCAACAGGGTCAAATGATCAAAGCATGGTTCCCTGGGAAATGGCCCATGCCACCATGGCCACTGCCACACCCTCCTCCTCCTCTTCCTTCTTCTCTCCTCCTTTCCTTCTTTTCCCTCTCTCCTTCTCTTCTCTCCACTCCCCATCTTGGCTATTTGAGACAAGATTTATAACAATCCAGACCAGCCTAAACCTCCTAACTCCACTTCCTTAGTGCTGAGATTACAGACATATGCCAATAGCTGGCTTTTGTCCCTGTGCCCTGGTCACCTCCAGGTGGTCACCTCAGCTTTCGAGACCCATTTCTCTTTCCAGCACTTATCAATAAGGGGACCTGAGTAAGAGGCTACTTCTGAGAACCCCAGCGTCCTCATCTGCAAGGGCCAAGGGCACCTCGTTGCTGGGCTGCTCAGTGTGCCCTCGATGCTCACTAAGTTACACTGGAATCATAGCTCCTGAACACTGGGCATCTCTAAAACATCTTCCTTAGAATGATGGAGCAAATGGCAGAGTGAAAGTCAGGCCTGTGGCAAGACCACATCTTTCTCCATGCTTTGTGACTCCCTTAGTTATTAAGCCGTCACCTCTGGGTTTAACTCAGGGAGGCTTCTCAGGCCTTCTCTCAATAACTTTTTGCAATTTCATTGGAATTTCTAATCATTTCAAAACAAGAAAAACATTATTTTTTTGAGATGGGCCAGTGAGATTCCCTACATAGAGCAAAGACTGTGTAGACATGCAGATAACTCATATTTTCCAGGAACTCCATGAGTCTCTGTCACCCCCACCCACCCCTGTTCAGCTGCCTTGGTATTTTCCTTCATTATGCCAGTGCCTCAGAAGTAAACCTCTCTAATTTCCTACACCACAGCTATTTATTTAAATGCTAACTCGCATTATGAAGTGATAATCCACACGCGCAGGAGATAATTTATGAAG
Source organism: Cricetiscus sungorus (assembly GCA_030556225.1). Classification (NCBI taxonomy): domain Eukaryota; kingdom Metazoa; phylum Chordata; class Mammalia; order Rodentia; family Cricetidae; genus Cricetiscus; species Cricetiscus sungorus. The sequence continues at coordinate 12,504,261 of JANBXA010000132.1, read as the reverse complement.
CATTTAAATTAAGAGCAGCAGCTAATTGGGAGCATGTGTCTTATAAGCCTTGCTAACACCAGAAAACTACAAATTAGGGGGAACGGAGGGCGCTTTTATCTTGCCTTCACCTTCTTTTGTAAGGTGCTGGTAGCTGGGGTGTGTGTGCAAATATCTCAGATCACACAAGCTGGTCCCCTGTCCCTCTGGTGGCTGTGTCCCTGCTCTGTCCTGGAGAGCGTCTGCTCATCCTTGACTGCTCTAGCTAACACAGCATCACTGTGTATTCTTAGGAAGCCTCTTAGCTCCACTGTAGAGCTGTGCGAGGCGAGGACTGGTGCTGTTAGGTGGGTACTGTGATGCAAGTCAACATGAGAGGCAGAGGTAGGAGGACCATGTGAGCCCAGGAGGTCAGCTTGAGCAGCAAGATGAAACCCTTTTGGTTTTGGTTGGGGTTGGGAGTGGCTTTTTAGACTTTGGACCTACTCAAGAAAGAGGCAAGAGGATCTGAGGAGGAAGGAGCTAAAGATTAGAGAATCAAAAACAGCAATGGGTTATGCAATATTTTATTACATTTATTCACTTGTTTGTATATAAAGGAGATGAGGGGGACATAACACCTGCCATGGCTTGCTTGCACAGGGAGGCCAGAGGACAACCCTTGGGAATTCAGTTGTTTCCTTCTACCATGTGGGCCCAGGGATGGAACTCAGGTAGTCAGGCTTGGCAGAAAGCCCCACTACTCACTGAGCCAGCTTGTAGGTCCCCATGATGAATTTTTTTTCCAGTTTTTCAAGACAGGGTTTTTCTATGTAGCCTTGGCTGTCCTGGAACTCACTCTGTAGACCAGGCTGGCCTCAAACTCAGAGATCAACCTGTCTCTGCCTCCCTAATACTGGGATTACAGTGTATGCTACCTACCACTACCACCTAGTTTATGATGCTTTTTTGTTTGTTTGTTTGTTTGTTTGTTTGTTTTGTTTTGTTTTTCGAGACAGAGTTTCTCTGTATTACTTTGGAGGTTGTCCTGGAACTCACTTTGTAGACCAGGCTGACCTCAAACTCACAGAGATCTGCCTACCTCTGCCTCCCAAGTACTGGGATTAAATGCATGAGCCACCAACTCCCGGTTTATGATGCTTTAAAAAAAAAAAAAAGGTGAATTTACTTTTATGTGTATGAGTGTTTTACCTGCATATATGTTTGTGCTCCATGTGTATGCTCCATGTGGAGGCCAGAAGAGGGTGTTGAATCCCTTAGAACTGGAGTTACAGATGGATGGGAGACACCATGTAGATCCTAGGACTGGACCCAGGCCCTCTGCAAAAGCAGCCAGTGCCCATCTCTTCAGCTCTCCTACATTCAATTATCCATTTGACACAGCACTGCCTTGGTATGTGTATTCAGGTGAGAGGTCAGCGTGAACATGCGGGTGCTGTGAGTGATAAGGGCATTGTTCATGAAGCCCATGTGGATGTCTGTTGGTTTATCTTTTCAAAATCCATTAGACAAGCAGCTACTCTGTGGGAATACCAGGTATAGGGCAGTAGCAGGAGAGACATCTCAAGGGTCTGGGAAGATGACCCAGTGGATGAGAGTGCTTGTTCCTAACAGTGAGGACCTGAATTCAAATCCTCAGTATCCATGTAGAAAGCAAGGTGTTCACTTGTAAGCTCCACACTGTCATGGCAAACACAGAAAAATCCTTAGGGTTTGCTGGCCACCAGCCTAGCTCCAGATTAAGTAAGAGACCCTGTATCGAGGGAATAAAGAGGAATGTAACAGAACCCACATCTGATGTCTTCCTCTGCCTTGTCACATGACCTCCACCAACCTTTTTTAAAGGGGGGATTCTGGAGACCAAACACAGGTCTTTGTGTTTACATGACAAGCACTGTACCACCTGAGTCATAATTTTATACTGACTGCACACTGGAGAGGTGCAGTCCTAGAAACAATGAGTTAACTGTTTTGGAAAGTAACGTCACATGTTTCTTTCTCCCTTGGACATTTCACAGCACCTATGTGGCTCATTTTCTGTGAGCAGGGTACAATTTCCCCCAGAGCCGTTCATCCCCTCCTGGAAGGCAGTAGGAATATCACAGCCTTGGAGACGGTACATCTGAGCTGAATCTCCTGTGCTGTCTTGGCCTGGCTTGCACTTGGAGCCACTCAACTTGCCCCAGCCTCAGTTTCCTCATTTGAAATATAGGGATTCTGGGAAGCCATCTGCCAAGATGCTCAGCCTGATATCTGAATCCATGCTATAGTATGACATGCTGCCTACCTATTGTGGACAATGTTTCCTTTATTTATTTTATTTATTTTTGTTTTCTGTGAGACAGGATTTCTCTGTGTAACAGCCTTGGCTGTCCGGAAACTCATTTTGTAGAGCAGACTGGCCTCCAACTCAGAGATCTACCTATCTCTGCCTCCTGAGACACCACGCCTGGCTGTATGTTTCCTTTAAATGTGAAATTAAAGATTGTCTGTGCTCATTTTAGATACTAATTCCTAAAGAATAATGGACTTTTTATCACAATGAACAAAAACCAGTCTTACATACAGAAGGGTTCCAGAGGGGTGAAGGAGGCTGAGCCAGCACACAGGTCCAGGACTCCAGCCCAGCATCAATGCCATTCCCAACTCAGGTTTCCTGGTGTTAGAGTACTGGGTGCTTATGATGCCTATGTGCACAGAGTACAGTTTAGAGCCTTCTAGATTACATCATGTGGATTTCTACCTCTCCCTAGCAGCACAATTTGCAGGTGCCAGGTACTCTGGGGCCTGACATCTGTCACGGGCTTAATTTAACTCTTGACTCCAGGCCCAGGCCTGCTCCCAGAAGCCCCCAGGCTGGGTGTGGGTAATGCCATGGGGCTGCTTCCAGCAGGGTATCCCTCCACCCCTGTGCCACTGTCACCAACTCCATCAATTATGTGGCTCACAACCATCATAACTCCAGCTCCAGGGAATCTGACACCCTCTTCTGACCTCTGTGGGCACCAGACGTGCATGTAGTGCACAGACATACACACATGCGAAAACCACACACATAAAATCATGTAAGTCATTCCAAAAAGGAGAAAGAGGGAGCTACTCATGTTGGGGTGCACCTGCCACTTCAGCACTTGGGAGGCTGAGGGAGGAGGATGGGGAGTTTAGGCCAACCCAGACTATATAGCAAGACCCTGTCTAAGAAAAATGTGCTCTCCATGAAAATATGAGGGCCTGGGTTTGCATTCCCCAGCACACATATAAAATATGCAGGCATAGCAATGAGTTCCAATAATTCCAGTGCTGGGAAGGTAGAGCTTAGAGGGAGCCCTGGCACTTCAGGAAGGGTCGTCTATCCAGTGAGCTCCAGGTTTAGCAAGACACTCTGTCTGGAAAATAAAGGTGGAGAACAACAGAGGAAGACTTCAACCTCTGCCCTCCACAAACACACACACACACACACACACACACACACACACACACACACACACACGGCAAGAATAGATATGTCTTCTATGACAAGATACCAGTTTATAGAAAAATAAAGCAAACACACCCAGAAAAGACAGGAGCACTTGCATATACTTAAGAGTTTTCTGGAGTAACTCAGAAAGTACCCCCATCTGTTACTCCTGGGAAATGGGGCTGGGTTTCCTCCCTCTGTCCCAGGGGAGCCCTCTTCCTTTTTGCTGCTCCAACTCTGAGTTCTATAAACAAGGACAGACACTGAAGCACGGACTCACACTGGGAATTGGGAGGCCGGCTGTGTGACAGTTACTAATCGCTCCCTCTCTGGGCCTCTTTCTTCTTCCCTATAAAATGAAGGAGCTGAGATGTTCAGTAAATAGATATTAGGAACCTGCCAAGTGCAAGGGCCCACAGAGTCCTCTCTGCATTTCCTTGATTTCTCTTCCTCTTTAACATTTGCAGAGGAGACTGGAAAGGACCCTTGGGGCTTTTTAAAAATGCTTGCTGCATTCTCAAGGACGCCGGCTCCAGCACAGCCATGGGAGGGTTCCCAGTTGCTACTCTGTGCGGCAGATGAAGCCTCCCAACAAAGGCTGCCATGGCACATGCAGGAAACCTGTCTGTCTTTAACAAAGCATTGCCCGTGCACACCAGTAATTGCCTTGTTACGGCCATCGGTGTCATCGTTCATCGGCCGGTCCCCAGAAGGGCCCAGGGGAACAGTTCTGCCTCTGCTAAACCAATATTCCCTACAACAGCCCCCTGCAGTCCTCCCCTTGCAGTTCCCGGTAGGATGAATCCTCTGTCGCTGTTTGCTGAATGATCATGAAGTCATGATTAAACCTCGAGATTTATAGCTTGCTTGGGCTTGAGGATGTAAGCTGTTCCTGCTGCTAAGGCATGCCCCCTTGGCTACTGGGCACAAGGCAGGAGGGAAAGCATGGTCCTCAAGCTAAGGGAAGCCTGCTGAGGTAGTTACAATGTATGCATTAGCCAAATTGCGTCTGGTGTCACTGGCTCTGCCATGGTTGTGACAGGGGAGAGCAGAGTCTTGAGCATGCCTGTCTTTGAACACACATTGTGTCTGATATGGATTTTTGTCTAACCTACAATTCTGTCCCTCCTCATGTGTCCCATCTCAGAGCATCTAATGCCAGCTCTCTGAGCACCACTCAGACCTGTGGGGCCTGAACATTATGAGGGATTATTATAATCAGAAGCAAAGATTGCCATGACCACATGTCTACCTTCTGTACTCTTGTCACCCTGTCACAATATCCCAGGCACTGTGCAAAGGGCCTCATGTTAGTGACTTCATATTATTTAATTCATTCACATTTGTATTTAAGGAGGAAATTGCAAAATGTAAAATTGGACCATGTGTATATGTGTTTGTACATGCCTGTTCATGTAAGGGGTGTGTATGTACACACATGAGGGTGGGTCAAAGACACCCTCTGGGAAATAGTTAATTCCTCGAGCACCATCCGCCTTTTGGTTTTGAGACAGGGTCTTTCATGGGCTAGAGCTTGCCAAGTAGGCTAGACCAGCCAGCTGGTAAGTCCCTAGGGCTGCTGGACTCCACCTCTCCAGCACTGGGATTAATGTGCACAATCCACCACACTCAATTTCTTTTCCTTTACATGGGTTCCAGAAATTCAACTCAAGCCCTCATGCTTGCAAGGCAAGCACTTTACTGATTGAGCCATCTCTCCTGCCTCAAAACTAACCTTTTCAAATGTACTCTTCAGTGGCATTTAGGACGTGCACAGTGATTACATCTCTATAATGCCAACACTTCTTTCCCTTTTTTCCATCATCCTCAAGGGAAATCTTATATCCATTAAGTAGTCTCCCATTCCCTGAGGCCCAGAAACCACTCATCTATTTTCGGTATGGATTTACTTGTTCCAGATATTTCTTACAAATGACATCATCTCACACATGGCTTTGTCTTGTGTCCTTGCCTTTGTGGGGACATCTCTGAGGCTCACGTTTGCTGTGGTGTAGATCATTGCTCCAGTCCTTACTGTGGATGGACCACACTGTGCCCAGTCCAGAGGGTGGACACCCAGCCATTTTAGAGGTAGTCACCACTATTGTCTCCATTCTATGGAGGTATTGGATAATCACATCATTTCCTCTTTCAGGTAGAGGAAGCAGATGTAGCCATGCAGCCCAACTACTGTGCTGTCAAGGACTGGGGCAAGAGTTGAGGTCACAGCCAAATAGGACCCTAGAGCATGAAAGGGATTTTTCTGCCACACCCAACTGATGCAGCCAGAGAAGTCCTATGACTTCTGTAGGGTGAGTGGTGAACCCCTCTGGTGAATATCAGAAGGTTCTTCATGGGTTTTACAAGTATACACACTTGCACATTCCCATGATAAACATACACACACACACACAGAGGGGGGAGGGAGGGAGAGGGAGAAGGAGAGAGAGGGAGAGGGAGAGGGAGAGGGAGAGGGAGAGGAGAGAGAGAGAGAGAGAGAGAGAGAGAGAGAGAGAGAGAGAGAGAGAGAGAGAGAGAGAGAGAGAGAGAGACTTACCCTATCCCTTTGGCTGGGTTAAACAGACACACAGGGATTGTTTAGGTGACTCTGGGCTGTAAACTGAGCAACCGCAAAGAAAGGAAGGCACACTTATATGGACTATCTGCTAATTTTTGCCCTAGGGAGGTTTCCTTCCCAGATCTGGTCTGGTTATCAAGTCTGCTCAAATTGTCACCCCCAGCTGTACTTGGGAAACAGTGTGACTTCAAAAGGGCTCAGCTGTTTCATGGTTTTCCTCCTTGCTTTTATCTTCTATACACTCCTCCGTTCTCCAGTGCTGCCTGAGAGAGACTGGCTGCCAAGATAACAAAAAGATGTAGTGGAGATTGGCCTCTTCATCTTCCAGAGGGCCTGAGTGAGTCTGTGCCAGCTGGTATGATGGCCACTTAGGTGCTCCCAGACAGCTTTTGGGTGCTCAGTCAGTACCCTTGTGTGGTAGCCCCTTGAGACAAAGGAAAGTACATACCCACCCAGAAAGTTCTCTTTTACTGAGCAGAGATCATTGTTTCAGGGGTGGGGAAGAGGATGGTTCGATGGTTAAGATCATTTGCTGCTCTTCCAGAGGACTAGAGTTCAATTCCCAGTACCTATATCAGGTGACTTACAACTAACTGACTGTCACACCAGCTCCTAGGAATCCAATGCCCTCTTCTAGGCTGTGTGGGTACTTGCACTCACACATGTACATACATACACACCACTCCCAACACACACACACACACACACACACACACACACACACATTTTTAAAAATAGATCATTATTAGGATTGGAAAGAGCTGGGGAGACAGCTGAAATTCCTGGTGGTGTGACAAGGAGGGGAGGGGAGAGGGGGTACTGAACCTCCCTCCACCCTGCAGGGAGACACAGCTGGAGAGATTGATGGGAGGGAACTCAGCTTATCTCTGCAACTGTCCATGTCACTAGCAAGTGACTGCATCCCCCCTGGCCAGGTCTTTGAGGCCATGCATGGCTCCCATGTGACTTAGGGAACCTTCTGACTTAGGACCTGGTGGCATTGCCTTACTCTGGATGTCACCGACAAGAGGTAATGACACTGCCTTGAGTCAGGCAGAGACTCATCTCAAGCTCCTCTGCTGCTCTAAGCTCCAGGGAAAATGGGACCTTAAACCACGAGGCTGGGGGCAGGGAGCGGTTGGAAAGGAGAGGCCCTGCTGTGAGACTTCTAACTATGCCTTTAAGAGACAGCCCTGTGGTCTGGGATGCCAGATTACTTGGGTCCACATTGAAGGCACAGGAAGACACCAGGAAGGCAGAGTGATGCTTTAGGAGCTGGTTTTTATCCAAAAAGGCATGTGTACATATACCACACACACACACACACACACACACACACACCACCACCACCACCACCACCATATACTTACACACCACACACACATACCTCCACACAGACACACAAACCACATACCACACTCACACACCAAACATCACATACCAGACACACCACATACACACACAGACACACCACACATCAACCACACACACACCACATACATACCACATATTCAAACACATACCACACACCAACCATGCACACAGAACACTACACACCATACATATACACATACCAAACACAAACAACACACACCATACACACAAACATATATCACACTATATGCACAACATACCACACACACACACATACACATACACACAACACACACACAATTCAAACCATACACATAAACACATACTATACACACACAACACACACCATATACACAAACACATGCTATACATTACACACACACACACAACACACACAACGCACACACACACACACACAACACATCTATACACAAACTCACACCATGCATATAAACACATATCACACTCTACACACACAACACACATTATACATACAACTTACACCACACACCACACACACACCATGCACACCATACACACAACATATACCACACACCACATACACACATATACTACACACTACACACACACTACATGCACAGCACACACACACACACACACAAGCACACACACACACACACACACACACACACACACACACTTCCAGGTGCTCTCCCTACGATGCCTTCCCTTCCTTTTCTCTCTGCTTCCTAGAAAAGCCAGCAGGAGCAGTTTGTTTTCAACTGCTGGAGGAGACTTGAAATATGACGAAGGTGGCACACGGAATGCTCCCTCCGGCCCTGCCCCAATGGCACACGCACAGACATAAAAAGCAAACACCATCAGTAACCTGTCGCCGGAACCCGGCAACGAGGCGGGAGTTTTTCTCCCTGCCGGGGCTGTTAGCGGCAATGTATCTCTCCCTGCACTAAGCAGCATCTTTCCCAAGGCTGCATTATAGTGATTTATAAACCCCATTTCTGGGGAAAACGAATAGATCAAAGTGAGGAGAAAAGGAAAGGCGACATGAGCAGCTGGAAGAAGATATTGAAGCATGAAACAAAAACACAAATGAAAAACCAGGCAGTGACACGATCCCGCCATTCTGTGCCGCACTTTTATCAGAAAGATATCATAGCAGAATCTCAATTTTAATCCTTTCTTCTTTCTGCCTTCACGAGATGGGGCTTCTTGTCAGTTGCTGGGGTTTGGTATCGGCTCAGGAGCATGTGTGGAAATGGGGCTGTCAGGATTTCACTGCTCGTCGTGGGGTGGAGGCTTCTGTCAGGAGTGTGCACTGGCCTTGGCATCATCTTCCTCACTTACCAGGGAGGAGCTGGCCCATGTCAGAGGCTTAATCAGCTCCCAGCTGCATAAGCCCATAGTTGCTTTCATAGTGGGGCCCAGGCAAGGGTCTTCATAAGAATCTTCCTAGGACCTGGTAAAATCTGTGGCTAGATCAGTGATCATCTCCCACATGGACCTGATAGGACCTAGGGAGAAGGTTCGGCAGTAAAGTACCCAAGCTCAAAATTCTAAGCTCACAGGAAAAAAAATCAATCCTGATGGCACATACTTGTAATCCCTACATGGTTAGGGTGAGACAGGAAAATCCCTGGGGCTCACTGAACAGTCAGCCTAGCCTTCTTGGTGAGCTCAGACCACTGAGAGACCCTGCCTCAAAAAACAACATGGACTGTGCCCAGGAAATGACACCTGAGGCTGTCCACAGGCCTCATCATACATGTGCCTACTCATATATGTGCACATATAAAAGCATGCACACATACAAGCATGCACATACATGGTCATACACACAATGACATGTACAAATGCATACACACTCACACACACACACACACACACACACACACACACACACACACACACACACACACACCTGAGAAAGAAGAGTCAGATTCAAGGTGGAAGTGAACAGGGCTCACCGGGAATGACTTGCTCTAGAAGTCCTAATGGTGAAACTTGGGTCCAAGTGTGAGAACACAGACAGCTCAGGGCCAGGGCTCTGCACAGGGATGAAAGACATGGCCTCTGCATGGTTTCTTTGGGAGGTTTGGTAGAAGGCATCTCTAGAGCTTGGTGACATGCTCAGGAATAGAGTGCCCTAGGGAATCTTCAGGGCCAGTGAATCAGCCCCAGGGAAGGGAAAGAGAAATGAGAACACACTGAGAGCACATCAGACTGGCAGGACTAAGCTAAGAGGCAAATCAAGTTGCTACTAACCTGCTTGAGACAGCCTTCCCTGCTCCTGACCAGCCAGTCACTAAAAAGTATGTTAAAAAATGTAAGCACAGAATGGTACACTATCTGCCCCATTCATCCCATTCCTCAGACCTAGACAGCACCGGACACACAGTAGGAGCTTAACAGAAACTCAGTAAGTGAGTAAATGCAAGCCAGGCACCATGTTCACACCTGCCTTTAAATATCCCCATAGCAACACTTTGAGGGACACTGGATTGGTCCTGTTCACAGATATACAAGCCTAAAGGGGTTTAGCAACCTGCTTATAGTCCACTGATAATAGGTGGCTGAGTCTGGGTAAGGACAGGCCTGTGGACCTCTGGCCCCTACATTGGAGGGCCTCCCTACATCCCAGAGTTAGAGCTTACTGTTTTCATGCTGCAGACTGCATTTGGGGACTGAGGGGAGAGAGCCCTGCATACTCTGGTATCTTCTAGGATAGCAAGCCCACAACTACAAAGCACCAATGGGCTCTCCTGTGAAGACATCACCAGGAACAAAGCTGCATCCGTAATAAGACCTAGAAAAGGTCCTGACCAAGACTGCATGGAGAGTGAAGAAGCTGAACCGTCTGCTCCAGCTGCAGCCTTCCCCAGTCTGCTCTACGTGCTGGATTTTTCTGAGCAGTCTCATTTATCTGCTTCACTTTTAAAGGCCAGCCCAATAAAACAAAATCTATACCTGGTTGTAACTAGGCAGAATTTGCATGTGGGGTTGTGATACTTTTGTGGTGTCTCATTTTAGGTGACCCTGGAATGTTAAAGTGATCACTCAGTTTTGATTCAAAGGGACTTTAAGAGAAGTGCCAGGGCACATGGATGGGGACAGGAGCTAGCACAGCTCAGGGACTGAAGCCCACATGATCAGCCAGCAGCACAGGTACCAAGCAGCTGACCTATCTGTCCTCTCTGTGATAAAAGCAACATTGAATCTTGGCTGAACCTATAGGTCTCTCTCTCTCTCTCTCTCTCTCTCTCTCTCTCTCTCTCTCTCTCTCTCTCTCTCTCTCCTCCCTCCCTCCCTCCCTCTCCCTCTCCCTCTCTCTTTCTCTGTCTCTCTCTCTCTCTCTGTCTCTCCATTTCTCTTTCTCTCTCCTTCTTTCCTTTCTTCCCTCCATCTCTCTCGCTCTCTCTAAATTTTATCTTTATTTATGTGCATGTGGGGGGTGTCACATATGTTTGGGTACCCATGAAAAGGCCATTGTGTCCCCTGGGACTAGAGTTACAGGTATTTTGTGAGTGGCCTGATCTGAGTATAAGGAACTGAACTCAGGACCTCAGCAAAGAGCAACAAGTACTCTTCACCACTGAGCCATCTCTCCAGTCCCAACGTCTGTCACTTTCTTTTTATTTTTATTTGATGTGCACTGGTGTTTTGCCTGCATGTATGTCTGTGTGAGGGTGTCAGATCTTGGAGTTACAGACAGTTGTGAGATGCCATGTGGATGCTGGGAACTGAACCCAGGTCCTCTGCAAAAGCAGTCAGTTCTCTTAACCACTGAGCCATCTCCCCAGCCCCTGTCTGTCACTTTCTTAAAGACCACCATGCCAGCTGTAGAATCAGGACTTTTCATTTGCCCTGCTGAAGTATCAGGGCTAGGGAGATGCTCAGAAAATGCAATGCTAGCCTTGCAAGAATAAGGACCCAAGTTTGAGTTTGATCCCCAGGTCCCTCATAACAAGGGAAAGATCTCTGGAGCTGGTTGACCAGCCAGCCTAGCCTAAGCATCAAGTTCCAGGTTCCCAGTGAGAGACATCCCTCCCAACAAAAAAAAAAAAAAAAAAAAAAAAAAGATAAATGAATGATTCTTAAGGAATGAAGCCCAAGATTGCCTCTGGCCTACACACACACACACACACACACACACACACACACTCCACTTCTACAAACAGATATGCCTTCCAGCAGTGTTGCAAAGTGTCCTATCACTAAATCAATCAGTCTATAGACAATGGGATTTGTTGATGGATTTTTCAGAACACACTTGCCACCAAACAAACTCAGAGAGTTCTACTCCAGCAGCTGCTCTTCGGCTTGCAGACAGGAACCTTGGCAATATCCCGGTGCATCTGATGCAAGGGAATCTTAATTCTACTCTATTCACACAGAAAAGCAGAAGCAAAGTTTCACCCTGAAAACTGAAGGAAAAGAGCTGTCAGGCTATTGCTTTAACACTGTAGAGAACATCCAGGTTCTAGGAGAACCCACCACTTGCCACGCTCAGAGTCTTATCTGACTTTCGAAAGATGAATTACAAACCTCCTGAGAGTTGGAGTTTATAATTGAAATATTGATAAACTCTTTCCCATAAAGCAGCTACTAGATTCTGCATCAGTAACTAGGAAATACACACAAAAATATATATTATAATAATGTTTTTCTCTGTTTAGCCAAGAAATACAACAGCAGAGATTATTGCTTACAAAATAGAAATGCCTTTCCTCAAATTGGATAGGAAAAAAATGAACCCTGATAAATTATGATGCCCCTAAATTCCAAATAATATGCATCAATTGTTGGGGGTGTTGTCACCATCCCTCTGGACAGCAGCTGATTGGGGCTATAATTTATAATTATTGTGTTCTGATGCAGATATGAAGGCTGACAAAATGCAAATCTATTAGCAGAAACATCTTCCTTTTTCTGAACAAGAAAGGGACAACAATTCCAAAAGAAACTGCCATATATTACAAAAGGAAATGATTCTGCTATGCTCACAAGTCAACACCAAGAGGTAATTAAGAAAGGAAATGCCTAACCACCACCACCCCCAGGCCTTCTGCACCTTGCCACAGAGACTATGAATTGTTATAAAAGCAGCTAGGAAGGCATAAGATTGGGATCTATATACCTTGTGTTCTGGCCCCACTGCATGCTATTGCCCTTTTGTGAAGGCTTGAGTGCAAGTATACATACATGTGAGCTCGTGTACACACACACACACACACACACACACACACACACACACACACACACACACACACGGGAGGGACACCTTCAGGGGCCAGGCCAGAAGAAAGTGTTGGATTCTGTGGAACTGGAGTTCTGGAGTTTCAGGGCAATTGTGAACCACTTGACATGGGAGCTAGAAACTGAATTCAGGTCCTCTGCAAGAATAGCAAGCACTCACTTTTTTTTTAATTTTTATTTTTATATGTGTTGGTGTTTGGCCTGCAAGGGTGCCAGAGCCCCTAGAACTGGAGTTACAGACAGTTGTGAGCTGCCATGTGGGTGCTGGGAATTGAACCCTGATCCTCTGGAAGAGCAGTCAGTGCTCTTATACACTGAGCAATTTCTCTAGCCCCAAGCAGCAAGTACTCAATCACTGAGCCACTCCCACCACCCCATATCATTTTAAACAATAACTCTTCTAGTTTCTATTTTAGCCAACATATTTCAAGCTACTCCTCCTGCTTGCAGTATGAGTTGCATTGGCATTTTAGAAGCTGAAAGGTACATTTAGGAATGTTTTGAGATAGACCCGGTTACCTTTTTTGCAACAGAAGAAAAAGAGACATGCTGAGGCTGTAGGGTAGGGCTTAGGTCAAGGCCAAGGCAAGCTCCCAGACTAATCCAGCTCCACGGCCTTGACTTTTGGCAGAGAGAGGCTGAGTGGCTCACTATGTGACCCATATTTAGTCGTACAAAGTTCCTTGCAGATACATTCTTACCAGGAACAGAGCTAATGCTTATAGCCCAAGAATTTGGGAAGCAGAGGGGCTGGGGGTCATCAGGTCTTCATTCCCTTGGGTCCCCTGAGTGTTATGAGGCCTAAGGCTTTCTGGGCTGGAGTTAGCTCTGGACTGAACCCCTGGACAGCACGAGGTACCACCCCACTGATGGGCATGTCACACTCACCAATGTCTCCATGCATATCCAGCTGGACTCTGCCTCCCTGGATAGTCCACCAGGACTATCCCTGCACATCCCTGACCCCTGGTAGAGGAGCTGGTGTTAGGAGCAGCTGAACAAATGATTCTTTTGGGAGCGAAACAGAGAAGGTGGCTTCTTAGGAACAGAAACTCCTGATCAGATTCAACTCTGGCTGTTCTTTTCCGTAACCTGGGCCACCCCTACCTGGCCTCTGGAGTGCTCCCCTCTCCTCTCCTCCACATCAGGCTCCCAGAGGACCAGAATGCAAACAGGGTGCTCCTCACACAACAGGACCAGGGGGGATGCGTGCTGCCTGTTCCAAATGCCTCAGCTCACACCAGCACGTGCCACTGTGTGGCTGTCTTGGGAGCAGGTTTCATCTATCTTAGGAAGACCCTCAGAAGAGTCTGTCGTAGCCCCTTCCCTGTAGCTCACTCAGAGCAGCCTGGAGGAGACATGTCCATATGACCAGCCTTGAAGAACTGAGGGAGCCTGAAATGGAAGGGGTGGAAACAGACTAGTGATTCCTTTGTAGTGTGGGGGCTAGGAGAGGACTGGGGCAGGTGGTGAGGTGTGACAGGGAGCAATTATGAGTATCCCAGGGTGCAGAGCAGAGGCTCTGACATTACAGGGAGCCGGAAGACAGTGCAAAGTGTCAGAAAGGTGGGAGGAGAGAACCACGGAGGGGACATACACTAATGAAAGAGGTTCCTGAGTGTATCCCACTTATGCACACATGCATATAGACATGGACACATACAGTCACGTACACATGCACACACATACAAGCACATACACAATTTACAAATACATATATACATATAGACATTCACATACATATATACATATACATACATACATATTAACACATACAAACTGGCACACAGAACCCTGACTTCTGCACTGACAAGCTTCAAGCAGGATTCTCCCCTCTATGCTGTTACTGACAAAACTGCTTGAGCCAAATCCTGCCTTGTACCCTCCACTCTTTCTCCAACACCCCTGCCCATCCAGGCTCTTCAAGCCCCACCCCCATGCTCTACCTCTCCAACCAGGGTAATTCAGAACATCATCACATCAGCTCATTTCACACTCCCACTTAACCCCTTTAGAAGTATCCCCAATCCACAGAGTCTAAACAAGATGTCCAAGCCAGACCACTGGAGCTCACTGCCCATTCTGCACATTCACTATCTGTGTGTTTATCTGTTACTGACCCATGCATTGGCTTTCCTGGATCTAAAAGGGGACAACAGGCCTCCCAGTAGAAGCCTGGTGCCCGAGTACAGGTTTAAAAAGTTCTAGCTGTCCTCACTGTTTTTATTACTTACGGTCCTCACCTCCTTTTCAATCCAGCTGCACTTTACCTGTGCTTCTCACACAGCTGAGCATCCTTCCTGTCTCTCTGTTTCTCCATGCCATATTTCCGTTGCCTGGAATGTCCTTCCCACTGTGTTTCCCTACCAAATTCCTAATTACCCTCCAAAACAAAACTCAAGCACCAAGTTCAAAGGACTGACAAATGCAAGCATTGGAGGGACCATAAGGGACAGGGAACTCTCCCACATTGTAAGTGGGAGCAGCCATTTTGGAAAACAGTAAGACAAACTATGTGGAGAACTAACAGTTACTGTGTAACCCAGGACTCGCCCCACCCTCTCTTTACCTAGTGGATGTGAAAGTACTTGCCCACAAACGTTTATGTAGAAAGTCTGCAAGGCATTGTTCATAATTGCCCCCAGACAGCAAGTCAGACACCCATTGCCTGGACGAATGGAAAAGCAAACTGTGGTATGTCCACACAAAGGACAACTACCCAGCAATAAAAAAAAAGAACAAAGTACTAGTAACATCAAATGGCAATGGAAGATGCTGAACGTACGATAGCACATTCACTGTTTCCATCTAGGAAGATTCTACAAGAGGCAAGGCTGTAGTGATAGCAAGTAATTTTATAGCATCTGATGTGGTGACATGGACTTACAAAATTACCCAAATTAAGAAAATCATGTCCTTGCTGGGCAGTGGTGGCACACACCTTTAGTCCCAGCACTCAAGAGGCAGAGAAAGATGGATCTCTTGAGTTTGAGGCCAGCCTGATCTACAGAGTGAGTTCCAGGACAGTCTCCAAAACTACACAGAGAAATCCTGTCTCGAAAAACAAAAGGACGGAAGGAAGAAAGGAAGGAAGGAAGGGAGGAAGGAAGGAAGGAAGGAAGGAAGGAAGGAAGGAAGGAAGGGAGAAAGAAAGAAAAGAAAGCCATATCCTCACTGTGGCTGGACTGTTTTTTGTTGTTGTTGTTGTTGTTGTTTTTTGTTTTGTTTGCTTGTTTTGTTTTTTGTTTTTGTTTTTGCATGAAAATAATGCCTTAAACTAGGAGGGAGGCATTTGGAATTCACCCTCCAGACTGGGTTCTTAGGACCCCTCTTGTTCTGATTCAGGTCCAGACAGCCCCATCCTTGTCCCATCCCAGTTGTTGGACTTTACCTACAATTTTCCCACAGATGCGTGGAGCTTGGGTAGTGGTACTGAGGTCCCAGAGGCACGCCCTCCACTCCACTGTAAGGCAGCAGCCTTCACCAGCAGGGCACTGCGTATCTCCTCATTTCCTCCTGAGAGTCCCCCCAAGAGATGTGGCTCACTAGCCCAGCTCTGTGTGAAGATTCAGAGCTAGGGCACAGTGGTGGAGCCCCAGCCTAGTGCACAAGGCCCTACATTCATCTCAGCACCCAGAGAAAGCTGAAGGTGTAGCGATGTTAAAGGGACAGCCAGGAGTGGTGTTGTGCTGAGAGGATGAGTCTGCCGGCCTGATCGACAGCTGAGGACTGTCCAGACCTAAAGTACCATGGGAGCTCTCCTTTCCTCTCTTCATCCAAGGCCACAGCCTTTCCCAAAATTACAACTAAAGATGTGTGGCATATATGTACTGTGTGTGTACATGTACATGTCTATATGTTCTCCATCTCCATAACCTCTCTCCCCATTTCCAAATTAAACCAAAAGGCTAAATTAGTCTTTGGCCCAGAAGACCAGGACTGTGTTGTATACACATGGCACCTCTGAGTTGTCAACTAATTAAGCCATGCTCCCAGACACATAGCAGTGTCACTACTCCCGAAACAGCTCTTGCTGCAGCCTACAACTCAGCTCACTGCAAAATAAATACCATTGCTGTTGGGTAAACGGCATGCCTAAGCAGGCCTCCCTTTAGCAATGACCTTTGAAAGTTGCTGCATGGCTTCATAGAGGAAAATTCTAGGGTAGGTCCAAGAAGTAGCCACACTCTGATTCTTTCATCAACCCCGTTTTCTCCCTTTTGGCAGTCTAGAATGTCCCTTTCCAAGCTGGGGGCAAAGCTTAGTTGATAAAGTGTTTGCCTTGCAAGTACAAAGTCTCAAGTTCAGCCTCCAGGCATGAAACTGGAGAGATGGCTCAGTGGTTAAGGATACTTGCTGCTCTTCCAGAGGACCTGAGTCTGGCTTCCAGCCTCCCTGTCTAGAGGTTTACGATTGACTGTAACTCCAATTCCAGGGGATCCTTTTCCTCTGACCTCCGTGGATGCTTGCACTCACATTCACATAACCACATGTACAGGCATGTACACACACACACACACACACACACACACACACACACACACACACACAATTTAATAATAACAATACAAGCCAGGTATTATACTGCATGTTTCTAATCTCAGAGTTGGGGAAACAGACAGGTAGATTCCCAGGCTAATTGATGAGATCCAGGTCAGTAAGAAGACCCCTCTCTCTCAAAAATAAAAATAAAATTTAAAAGGTGTATGGTACCTGCCTGAGGCTGTCCTCTAGCCTTCACATACACATGTACACACTTGCTCATGCATCTGCATACATGGGACAATATGTAGCATGTGAAGCCCATATCCCACTGAGTTTTTAGAATTTAAACCTTTCATGCAAAGGGATGGACCATGGGCTGAAACAAAAGAAGGGAGGAAAAGTTTACTAATTCTGACATTGTTATGTAGCCATTGTGGAAAAAAAAAAAAAAACAGTATTAGTTTGCCTAAAAATTAAAGATAAATTTACCTACCATATGACCCAGTATCTTAGTCAACATTCTATTGCTGTGAAGAGACATCATGACCACAGCAGCTCTAATAAAGGAAAACATTTAACTAGGGCTGGCTTACAGTTTCTGAGGTTTAGTCTATTATCGTCATGGCAAGACACATGGCAGCATGCAGGCAGACATGGTGCTGGAGAGGTAGCTGAGAGTTCTACATCCAGATATGCAGGCAGCAGGAAGTGGGGGAGACGCTGGACCTGGCTTGAGCATCTGAAACCCCAAAGCCCACACCCAGTGAATCACTTGTTCCAGCAAGGCCACACCTCCTCCAACAAAGGTCCTAATCCTTTCAAATAGTGCCACTCCTTATGAGTCTTTTGGGACCATTTTCATTCAAACCACCACACCTAGCAACCCTCCCTTTTGGAATCTCTCCGAAGACACTTCTGCTTCCATGATTCTTCCAGGCTTAGTTACAAGGTATCTCCAGGATATGGAAGCAATTTAAGCGCCAGTCAATAGGTCATTGAATGAAGAAAACCGGGTGTGTGCACACAGGGAACATCATCATTCAACCTTAGCAAAGTCGAAGAGGTCATTTGCAGCAACATCTTGCTGAGAGAAATAAATGTGCTGAAGAAAGGTCAATACAGCCTACAGTGGCTTTAACTGTCAACCTGATATAATCTAGAATCACCTAGGAAGAGTCTTGGTCAAGGATTTTCTAAATCAAGTTGGCTTTGTGGGCATAGCTGTGGAATGTTGTCTTAAATATGATAGTTGATGTGGGAACTACTATGCAGCCTACTATGGGCAGTGCCATTTCCTAAGCAGGAGATCCTGGACTGTATGAATACAGAGAAGAGGCTAAGCACTAACAAGTATGCACTCTCTCTGCTCTTGATGTGGATGTGACAAGCTGCTTCAAGTTCCTTCTTGGCATCTCTGCAATGACCCTTTCTCCATTAAAATTGCTTCTGTCAGGGTATTTTATCACAACGATGGAAACACAGCTAGGATAGGTATGATATAACTTTTCTTTTTTGAGATGAGATTTCACTGTGTAGCCCTGGCTGTCCTGAAACTTGCTCTGTAAACCAGGCTGGCCTTGAACTCGCAGAGATCTGCCTGTCTGTGCCTCCTGAGAGCTGGGATTAAAGGAATTGTGGAAATCTTAAAAGGCCAAACTCATAGCATTAGAGAATAAAGGGCGACAACTAGGGATTAGAGGTGGGAACTAGAGAGATGTTAGTTAAAGGATATAAAATCTCAATTATATGTAATGGTAAGTTCTGGATGGCTGGTGGCTGGCTACAGCTAATGATATGGCACCTGCCTTTGTTGTCATTTGTTTTGTGGTGCTGGAGATTGAATGTAAGGCCTCACTCATGTTAGACAAGTGTTCCCTCACTGAACTACATGTGTGTCTGTGTGGAGATATGTGCATATTCGGTCCTGAGCCTAGAAGAAGGTGTCAGAGCCCCTGGAGCTGGAGTTACAGGCAGTCATGAGCTGCCTATGTTTTCTTACCCACTAAGCCATCTCTCCAGCCTCCCATGTTGTTATGTTTTCCTTTTTAATTTTGTGTGTGTATGTGTATGAGTGTGGTACATGTGTATGTTGTGTAATGTGTGTGTGCAATGCATACAGGTGTGTGGGCAATGGCCAATAGAGAATGTCCAGTGTCCTGCTGTAAAAACTCTTGACAAGATCTCTCCTTGAACCTGGATTTAGGCTGGCAGCAAGCAATGGTATTACAGGCACATGTCTGGATTTTTATGTGGGTGTCCCTGTGGTGGCATTCACTTTAATCCCAGCACTCAGAAGGCATAGGCAGGTGGATCTCTGAGTCAAAGCCAGCCTGAACTACAGAGTGAGTTTCAGGACAGCAAGGACTATACAGAGAAACTCTGTCTCAAAAATCTCAGATCCTCATGTGTGTCGGCATTCTGTCCCACTGAGCTCTCTCTCCAGCCCCTCTCATCTTATCTTTGCCAACTCCTAACTGCCTAAAATTTTATGTGTGCATGAGTGTTTTGTCCATATGTCTGTTCACCTCTTGAATGCTTGATGCCTGCAAATGCCATAAGAAGGCATTTGAAGGTCCCCTGAAACTAGTTACAGACAGCTATGAGCTGCCATGTGGGTACTGGGAATTGAACCCAGGTCCCCTGGAAGAACAGCTAGTATTTTTAACTGATAAGCCATCCTCCAGTCTTCTCAGTGCCTACATTTTTAGAAATCTCTTCTCTGCTTGCTTTTCAACATTGTCTACTTAATAGGTGGCACCTTCTGCATTCATAGCACCTGAGAGCACAATGAAGGCTTTAAGAGATTTCTGCTCGCACACACTCAGGCTGATACAATGAGAATGATGACCAAAGACCAACGCAACCCAACCTATAGGCCATCCTGGCCAGAAGGTCAAGGATGGAGCCTGATGCCCCCAGCTGTATCTAGAGCCCCTCCTCCCCTGAGAGTACCCCAAAAACACAGGGTTAGGTAATAGGGATGAACCTGGCAAAGGCTCTTATTGGTTGTGTTTTCAAAACAAACCAGTAACCTGGACCCTCATGTCTAGGAACCCATCGTTGGCAGGAGCAGGAAGGCAAGGGCAACTAACAGTTGTTCATCAGTGGATGGAGGATGCTCTGACACACGCTACAAAAAAGTTCTGGAGATGTGCAGTGGGGATGTCTGTACCATATAAACATATTTGCTGCCATAGAGCTGTACATAGAAAAATGATTAAGATGGAAATGAATTTCTTTTTGACCTACACTTTCAGTCCAGGCTAGTCTTGAACTATGGATTCTCCTGCCTCTATCTCCCCAGGGCTGGAAACACAAGCATGCACCACCATGTCAAAAAAGAAAGAGGATTCTATGTCAAGGGCATTTTACTACAATTCTTTTTTAAATTAAAGTGAGCTAGGGAGTTGGCTCAGTCTGTAAAGTACTTCTCCCATAAACATGAAGATCTGAGTTCGGGTTTCCAGTGACTGAGTAAATCAAACAAACAAACAAACAAACAAATGTTCTGTATAAGTCAGACAGGCAGCTCACACCTGTAATCCCAGCAGGGAGCAGAGAAGGTCCCTGGGTCTCACTGGCCAGCCAGCCTAGCCAAATCAGTGAGCTGCAGTTCAGTAAGAGATCCTGTTTCAAAAAATAAAGATGTCCAGTGTTGGGGTCTGGCTTTCACACATACACACATGCGTGCTCACCCAAATGAGCAAGCACACACAAACAATTTTAAGAGGGTAAAGTCAATAAGTAAGTCAATAAGTAAGTGCAGTGACAGCAGTGTCACCTCAATGACGTGAATCCTGCAAGACTTCAGGGGACATGGCAAGGCCCTCAACCAGCCCACGGAGCTCCTCACCCTCACCATTTTACCGTCTCCCCTGAACCTGACCTTGAGTCCTCTCAGAGTCTATGCTAACCTGGAAACAGATCCCATGCTTGCTGTGACACGGATGAGTCCAAAGTGTGTCTGCTTCTTTACTCTGCTCGCTCTCTTTTCTGGCAAGGATCCAGCCCATAATTAGGCAGCCTCCCAGAGGAGACAGAGTACTTCCTGCCCAAATGACAAGCTGTGGATTATGCAGATCTTTCCAGATGTGGCATTTGTCTCCCTGGCAATGCTGCAGGTGGCTCTAGGTTTGCTTGGCTGGAAAGCCCCATCTGATGCCTCATCCTCACAAATACCTCCCTCCATTGCATCTGCTAATGCCCAGGACTTCCGTTGGCAAACTCGCTTTCCTCTGTGCTGGAAGGTCCCCCTGGGTAGGAAGCAGCAAGACAGTTTTTGAAGGAGGGGGCAGGCTGAGCCCTTCACCCTCACAGCTGCTCAGTTATCATCTCTGGGGTGTCTGAGCACCTGCTTCCAAGGCCCTGGAGGCCCACCACCACCTCCCCAGAGCCCAGTGCAAAATTGACAATAAATGGCTAGTGAATGAACTCAACAGTTGATTGGATGAAATGGGCAATCAGCCCCAAGATGCTGCTGACTCCATGAAGCATCATTGGTACAAAATGCACGCTTTGCAAACCAAACGTGCCATTCTCAAGTGCCACTATCTGCTATTCAAGTGTGTCTTGGAGTTCATGCACGACACTCGGTGGTCTGTTTTCAAGGTGACACTCTGATTTCACAGCACACTGTTTTCCCTTCTCAGAAACTGGTTTACTGAGTTTTGAACTGAGTTGTGAACGTGGGAAAACCTGTTACGCATATACAACTAAATGACAAAACTGATGTCTTGACAATTCAGCAATCTAAACTGAGTCTTGCTGCTTCCTGATGGGACAGTTTACCAAGAAAGTCTGTTTCACATGTGAGAGACTCACAGCTATTTTAAATTGAAACAAAATTGCATGAGTATGAATTCCATTGACAAATGAATGAATAAGTGGTATTATATCTAAAATTCAAATGTCTATTTATTTTGTGTGTATGTGTATGTGCACACACATGCACAAGCCACAGTACACATGTGGAGGTCAGAGGACAACTTTCAAGAGTCACTCACCTCCCACCACACAGGTCCTAGAGATTGAACATGGGTCATCGGGCTTGGTGACAAGCCCCTTCACATGCTGAGCCATCTCATCAGCCCCAGAATTGTAAAAATTGTAAGAATAAAATTTTAAAAAGAGGTGGAGAGCTGGTTTAGCACTTCTGAGCGCTGGCTGCTTGTGCTTAGGACCTGATTTCGGCTTCCAGCACCCACAGTGGCTCACAACTCCAAAGAGTTGTTATAACTACAGCTCCAAAGAATTCGGTCCCTGCTTCAGACCGTGGAGAGCATCTGGCACACACATGGTGCTCAGACACACGCGCAGGTAAAATACTCATACACAAAAAATAAGTAAATACAGCTAAAAAAAAATTTTTAAGAGAGAAAAGGGAAGGAAAGAATTGATACCCACTGCCCATGCTGAGTTAGGAAGCCCAAAACAAATGATGAACTGTGTAGTGTGTAAATTCCATTTTCCCCTCTATATAGATTTCCCCTCTATATAAAATAACTATGAAGCCTAGCTCCAGTGGTGAACACCTTTAATGCCTGCACTCAGCAGGCAGAGGCAGGAAGATAGATCTCTGTGAATTCAAGGCCAGCCTGGTCTACAGAGTGAACTCCAGGCCAGCCAGGGTTCTACAGTGAGACCCTGTCTAAAACAGACAAACAAACTAACAAAATCCAAATGCAGTGTATGAGATAAGGATTATGTGACTGGAAAGTGATACAGGATAGATCATAACAGCACAGCTGGGCTTCCTCTTTGGATAAATGTCACCAGGATACTAATGTCACTCGGCCCAGGTAATGAGTACCACCCACACACCCCAGAATCCCACGTGACTGTGTGGCTTCCCTGAAGGTCTGCAGACCCCCTGAAGAGGGCACAGGTTTTGATAGCCTTATTCCCTGTGTTCCTAGTACCTAGAAATTCCCAGGACCTAGTAAAGTAGGCGCCAAATAGGTAAATGGCTTCTACCCACCTTGTGCCGTGCCATTAAACCTGAGTGAGAAGCAGGGAGTCTGATGCTAGAACAGTGCCTCTGCTCTTGATTACACTTGAAGTTTTACTGGATATGGGCTAAGATATCACGTTTCTAACAGGGCTCAGGGTGTGTAAGCCATGGTCCCAGTCCCGATGACTACCCTTGAAGAAGCAAACACCAGGCATGACAGAATGCCCCATTCCCAGCCTTGTTTTTAAAACAGCAGCAGCTTTCCAATATGCTCTGAGCTTTTGAACCTGGTGTTTGTCTCCCTCTAAGTCCCTGCTCGCTCTCTCCTCCCACGGAGGCCGACTAAGCTCTTCTTGTTGTTTCCTGGAGATGGCTGATTAAGGTAATTGGCAACTTTTTCCCGTGATTCCAAGGTAAGCTGTCATTTCAAGGAGAAGCCGTCCACTCCAATTCAGAACACCCATTTTTCGATGTTTTCTTCTCTGCGGCGGGAGAAGAGAGGAGAGGAAATCTGTGGCCCCCCCCAAAGAAACACGCTGTTCGTCTCCCTTTGTGTTTCTGAGCGTGTAAACTCAGCTGGAATCACAGCTAATAAATAGGTCATCTTGTACTTTCAAAATAAAAACACACTGTATTTCAGTGGAATAGTGGCTGTACGTTAAAAAGCTGTCAACTTCACTACAATTTCCCTGAACCTTGTACTGCAGAGAGATACCTTGTCACTCAGAGCCCAGCGCATTTCTACTGAAATATCTCCTTGACTGCGTAAATAATGAGCAGAACTGCATGGAAATATGTAGGCCCACAGCCACCTTTCTCCATTCTCCCAAAGAAGCCATATGCAAATGACAGGTGGAGGGGGGTCCTGCTTCTCAACAGTTCACTTTGAAAAGACAAAGGTAGGCTATCCCACCACCCCTGGTATTTCAGATGCAGCAGGGAGGGGTACAGAGAGAAAGTGATGGAAACAGTTATCTGCAAATTTCAAATCAAGGAGGCTGGACCACCATTCAACAGCTATTTTGAACTGAACACACAGGGGCTGTGGCATAAAAAAAAAAAAAAAAAAAAAAAAAAGTAAAAGCCATGGGATATATTTGCTAAGAAAGAATGGCCCAGACCCCCAGGAGGTGTTTATGACAACAGGCAGTCCATACACCTGCAGGGTGCAGGGCTTAAGATGCAGGCTTAAGAATCACTATAGGTTCTTTTCCTGGTGCTGTCTTGTTTAGGTGAGTATACTGTTGAGATTTCATGGGTCTGGCTTTCCTCCTACATCAACACTGCTTCCCAGCAGACAACCTGCTCCTCTGACTCTTAGAATCTTTCTTCCTCTTCTGCAATGTTCCCCGAGGCTTAAGTGTAAGGGCTGCGTTGCAGATGTATCAGTCAGGCTTGGGCACCACAAGGTCAGTTTTCTTGGCTTTTTGTTTTTGTTTGTTTGTTTTTTGTTTTTGTTTGATTGTTTGTGTTTTGAGACAGGGTTTCTCTTTTGTTTTTTGAGACAGGCTTTCTCTGTGTAACAACACTGGTTGTCCTGGAACTCACTCTGTAGACCAGGCTGGCCTCAAAGTCACACAAGATCTACCTGCTTCTGCCTCCCATAATGTGCTGGGATTAAAGGTGTGCACCACCACCACCTGGCTTGTTCTTGGCGTTTTTATCAGTTGTAAATTTCTGTTGACATGTCATCATGATAGGGGAAAAAAAAAATCTCACAAAGTCCCACCAGTAGATCAAGAGCTACAGGCCTTTAATGGCTTCTGAGAGAGGGAGATAAAGTTGTCTCCAAGGACAAAGCCCAGGGTCTTCTGTATTCATTTCAATCCCTTACCTCCCCCTAGAATCCTGGATGGTGTCAGCTAAGGTCATCACCACCCACTATTGCCTGAACAAAAGAAAGAAAGGGTGGGTGGGTTTGTACTGTTCTTCTGCAAGTGAACCACAGTATTCCCGGGTCTGGAGGATATGTTAGTTACTCTTCTTATTGCTATAACCAAACACTTGACAAGAAGTAACTTCAGGAAGGGAGAGTAGCAGGAACACGAGGGCAGCTGGTCACATCCCAGCCACATCTGGGATGCATAGGATAGCAAGAAGTGGGTCAGAGAATGGGCAGAATATGGGGATGGCTATCAAAACTGAGGGCCTACCCTCAGTGACTCATTTCCTTCAGCAAGGCCCCACCTCTTAAATGTTTCACAATCTTTCGAAACAGCACCACTAGCTGGGGACTATGAGCTCAGGTACATGGGCCTTTGGGGGGCATTCCACACTCAAACCTCATTAGAGGCAGGTGTCAAACCAAGGGTATAAAGTGAATTAGGTTATGTTTTGCTGGGTGCATTCACACACCCCTCTTTACAACTCTTCCTGTGTCCCCTTACTCCCTTTCAAATTTATGACAGTTTCTTCTTTTGTTGTTGTTGTGTCTGTACAAATCCACCCCTTGTTTCTTTCCCTTGTCCAGTGCATAGTCGGAGGTGATGACATATTAGCTGAAGTCACTCAGAATTTTAGGGCAAGGTAAGGTGTGGAAATAAACACAGAAGACTCTGGATTCTACTCACAGGATTGAAAGAGATGGTTAAACCCTTATTAACTGAACCCTCGCCATCTTTCTTGTCAGAACCAAATGCTAAAGCGTCTTCCGTCTTACCAGAGTCCTTCCGGTAAACCAACATCTCAATCTGCTGGGCCACCCATGAAGAGAGCAGTGCTTTCTGAAGTAATTGGGCCTCTTGGATTTAGCTAGGAGAATAGCTGAAAAGGACCCAGATGACTTTTATTTGATTCAGTATGGACAAGGGCTCTTCTAGAAACCCCACAACGGCTGTGATTGGCAAGTGGTGATACAGCATGGGTCACAAGTGATTGGCTTGGTGTGTGGCTTGTGCTGTGCATAGCAGTGGTGAAGAGGACCAGGCTTGTAGTAAATCTTTGAAATTTTTCTATCAGGAGCCCCCCCCGCATGGAAGTTACGACACTAAGTGAATAGATAAGTGGGTGAATGGCAGAGACATTTTCATTAGCCCACTTACTTTCTGTCTCATGAGCCTTCAGCAGGGGGAGAAAGGATTGTTTTAATTAGCCTGGCTGAAAAGTCCTGCACTGGTGGCCATCCCTCCTGCTGTTCTCAGGATTACCCTGTCGGCTTATCAGTACAATGACAGAGCATCATAGTCCAAGATACCACCTGGGAGGCAACTGAAGCAAGGGGGTCCTCCCAGACCATGTTAAGCGCATTTCTTAGGGCGTTCAAGTCTGATTAACAGGCAATATTGAACTTTATCAAACAGCTCGATATCTTGCCACTAAAGATCCCAGTCTAGCTTGAGACTAGCTCTGTGTGCTCCTGAGTCTCCTTTTGTGTCCTGGGCTGTTTAGGCAAAGCAGGCGTCTGATGTGTGACCGTGATCGTGGTTTCAAAGTCGTTACTTGGATTTCCTTGTTAAAAATTCGGCTAGAAAGCCTGGCCCCTGTCTAAACACAACTCTACTGCTGCCAGGCACTGAGTAGCTAAGAGCAGTGTCCTTGGTGTTAATTGTGTGTCAATGGCATGGAATTATATGTGTCTCAGTGAGGTCAAATGCAAATGCATAGCTTCTATCCACCTATGTACAGAGATGACTATGCCTTCCTTCACAGAGAACAAATGTTTAAGTCTTAAAGGACCTTAAGTTTGAGTTGAAAATAAATCTAGACATTTGTAGGAATGCCGAAGCTACTGTTTACTAAGAAACAGTCTCCCAGGTACTCATTAAACTGTCTGTTTATTCACTCATCTGCATTTATTGAGCACCTACTTTGTACCAAGCACTGTGGGCACTGGGGGTGCAAAGACCAAGAAGACCCAGCTTCTGCTGACAAGGAACCCCCAAAAGCAAGCTTTTAATGTGATGGGGAGGGCAATAAGGGAATCCCATGTTATAAATTATGGCTGCATATATCAGGGGTGCATAAAACATCTTAGATTAAGGGTGGGGTACCCAAAGACGCCTAGAAGAGAGGACTCTGAGATGACTTTCACAAGATGACTGGGGAATGGCACCTCGAGCCCTAGAGGTCACAGTGGTAAGCAGAGACGCCCTACATCAGGTAGGGACAGCAGCCTGCTCACCAGCAGGTGACTGGCTCATGACAACTGGGTATCTGTCTTTATAGTGGTGTCAATGTTTAAAGTCCTGCAACAGGGGAGAGCTGGAAAGAGAATGAACTCTGCCTATTCTATTCAAGGGTTCTGTAGCCATGGATTTGACCACTCGATGATAGAAAATGTTAGGGCCTGCTGTGAACATGCATAGACATCTTTTTCTTATCATTATGCCTTAAACAACTACCTACTTAGCATTTACATTGTATTAACGATTATAATTAATCTAGATTTTATTTAAAGTATAAGGAAGGCCTGAGGATGTAGTTAGTTGGCAGAGTATTTGCCTAGCACTCACTAAGTGTGGATTCCATTCTCAGCACCAGGTAAACCAGGCATGGTGGCCATGCCTCGGGAATCCCAGCACTCAGGAGGTGGAGGCAGAAGGATGAGAAGTTTAAGGTCATCTGCTACATAGGGAGTTCAAAGCCAGCCTGAGCTATATGGGACCATGTCTAAATAAATAAATGGAAATGATAAACCATTACCACAGCCTCCTTGTAGAAGATGTAGGAGGACCTAGAGGCGCCAGTCCCAGAGGCCTCAGGACCACGTGTGCCTCAGTCTCAGAACTATGGAAAGACATGAAATGGCCCTGTTTTTGTCTCTCTTTGCCATGCTTAGAAGGAACCTCACTACCAGGATTATCCACAGTGTCTGTACTTTCTTTATAGTCTTAACTCTCAGCATCTGTGGGCCAGGAGTCAACAGAGACTCTGGCTCTCTGGCCACCAGAATCATGAAGCCACCAATGTCTGAAGATTTATTAATTTATTTTGTATAAGCATACACCACATGCATGAAGTTCTCAGAGAGGGCAGAAGAGGGTACTGGATCCCCTGGACTTACAAACAGTTGTAAACTGCCCTGTACCCACATGAAACCCAGAGTCCTCTGTAAGAACAGCACATGCTCTTAACCACTGAGCCATCTCTCCAGCGTATTTATTTATTTATTTATTTATTTAACTCATTTTTAAGACAGGATCTCACTGTGTTGCCCAGCTGGTCTGGGACACTCTAAATAACTCTAGGTGGCCTAGAACTCACAGAGATCCACTTGCCTCTGCCTCTCCAGTGCTGGGGTTAAAGGTGTGCACCACCACTGCCTGGCTAAATGTCTCCTTAAGCCACTTGTTCCTTTACAATTTGCTATGGGCCTTGGGTACTGAGAGGGGAAATTACTAGATATAAAATGGTGAGAGAATTTTTTAAATTACTATATAATAATTAAACAAAATATTGGATTTATTATGACATTTTTATACAAGATCTTATCTAGCTCAATTGCCTTCCTTTGTCTCCTCTCTGCCCCCAACTGCCTCCCTTTCTCTTCTCATACAGTCCCTCTTTTTTTTTTTTCCAGTTTTTTGAGACAGGGTTCCTCTGTGACTTTGGAGCCTGTCCTGGAATTAGCTCTTGTAGACCAGGCTGGCCTCGAACTCATAGAGATCCGCCTGCCTCTGCCTCCTGAGTGCTGGGGTTAAAGGCCTGCCCATGCAGGTGCTCCTGTTTGTTTTGTTGATGGTAGCCAGAGAGTCCAGGGAGTTGAGAGGGTGCAAATGGGCTTGGGGCTGGCATGGCACTAGCAGGCAGAGGTAAGAGGGAAAGTGGAGACGGCAGTGGCTCAAACTTAGAGAAGACCTATTGCAGAGGGAGCAATGGGAGCTGGGAGACAGCCAGTCAGTTTAGTATTTGCTGCACAACCTGAGGGTGTGAATCCACAGCACCCACATAGGTGCTGAGCTGGGATGGCAGCCTTCCATGATTCCAGCACTCCTGGGAAGCTAACTGCACTAGGAGACTAGCTAGATAGCTAGACTAACAGAAATAAGCTCTGGGCTCAGCAAGAGACCCTACCTCAAGAGTGATTGAGGAAGGCCAAGATCTGGCGTCCACCAGCACACCCACACATGTGCTAGCAGGCATACACACAAGAACACACACTACACAGATACATACAAAAACAAGTTTTTGTTTTGTTTTGTTTTTAAGAACAAAATGTGAAAGGAGGTCTTGCTACCTCATCATGAGAAGGAAAAAGTTCTTGCAACAGAAAGAAGCACCATGGGTGCCAGAGGCTCTGAGATGCCACTCCTAAGAAGCCCAACCCCCAGTGAGGCTGGCCCACCTGCATTCCCCAATGTACCCTGCACTCTCCGATGCCTGGAAATAACTCTGTGGCAGGCTTTTTATATCGATGAATTTTCCCATTATTAGCCAGCACCTTGTTTCTATTTAGATTAATAACCATGTAATGATCACCTTTGCTGATTTAGATGGTGTCATTTTAAGAAATTATGGGTCTATCCATCTCCTGTTTCCCCTTTCCCTCTGCCCTCCTGGAATTATTCCCGAAGAAGAAACCAATTAATAGCAGCTTGACTGCTCCAATGAGCCCTCTGTACAGTGTAGCGATGCCTAATGGAGTTTTAATTTCCCCATGGTGAGTCAATATTTACTTTAAGAAAGAAAAATGTCACCATAAACCACTGCCCCCAATGAATTTGGTAGCACAAAGGGTGAGCAGATTTTTTTTTTCTTTTTCGGCAAATAGGGAGGGAGAGCTGCAGACAGTTGGGAGCGGGGATGGGGTGGAGGTGAGGGGAACCACTTGATCAAACACAGTTGTGGAAAGGATGGTGGTTATTAAATATTTTGCTTTGCAAATGTAGATGACTGTCAGGAAGTCAACCACAGTTTAAAGGGCCTGAAACAAAGTCATTACAATACAGAAGAGCAACAATTTATTCCAGCCGAGACAACTTGTGGGGAGCGTGGGGAGCGGAGAGGGAGCTGTATTTTAGGCATTCCCCACTTGAAGCCATTATGGCTGTTTCCCACCTTCCCCCAACTCGGCTTGCATTGAAACCTAATCCTACTTTTTACAAAAACTCATTAAGACTTTTCAGGACTGTTCGTTCCAGGATATAAAGTTCCGAGATACTCTCCTCGTAGTGAATCTGTTCAGAAACCATGTAGCTCAATGCACTGAAAGACAGTTTCATTTCCCAACTCAAACGCCCTATGAAGAATCTCCCTTGCCAAATGAGCGTTGTATACAGAACTTGTCACAATCCTTTCTCCTGACACAAATAAAAGATAACATTGGCTGGCAAGCATGTAAAACAGCTATGACAAGGTAGCAAGGGGAGACAAAGAAATACACAGATTCTGATTCTGATTTAGAAGCTGAAGGGAGGAGGGGGTCCTTCACAGAGTGACTGACCAGCTTTTGAATGTTCCAGGTAACAACAGAACAAGCCTCTTTCATGTAGACTTTTCTAATTAGCCAAAACATGACAAAAATCTCAACTTTTACAGTAGTAAAAGCTGCCAGGGAGAAGATCACCCAAGTGACAAGGTTCTTCATTCAAAAGTTTGCAGGTGCCCAGTATCAGTTCTAACACTGTGGGAGATTATGCTTTGTGTATTTAAAAATAGACAAGGTAAAGAATCACCCTTTCATTAGGTTTGTGCTAACCTCATGTCAGTGACTTTCCCCCTATTAAAATTGTTGATTGAAGGCTGTTATCTGTTTATCATACTAAAATTACATTTCTGTTCTCTTAGGGGCTGTAGCCTTAAAAAAAAAAAAAATCACATTTGGTGTCTAGTTAGTAACAAGAAAAGACTCCTAAAACTGCAATTTCAGAGGGAAAAAAAGCCACAAGCAAGAACCCCAGATTGTACCTCAGAGTCCCCAAAGGCATCACGCTTCTTTGTTCTGCTAAGAAAAATTAACCTCAATCTCAGCTCAGGGTCCCCAGGTTGATTACCATAGTCATTTAAATACTGTAATCTCATTTTCATCCTGGGGATAAGGGGAGGGGGGAGTGCTGAGAAGGGATTGGGGAGAGAGAAAGAGGCTGGAGAGAGAAAGAGAACCAGGGAGGGGAAAAGCCGGAATAAATTTATCTGACAAAGGGATCGTGCCTTTCCGCATACAGAACCTATTTCAGATCCTTCCACTTGATTGGAAAAGTTGATGAAGTTTAAATGAAGCAGAATTAGAACCTCAGGCTGCCCGAGTATTGATGGGGGAGCTTGGAAAGAATGTGCAATTCAATAGCCACGGTCTGCGCAGAAGACAAGGGAGAGGCCTAAATGGTATAATCTTCAATCGCATCGAACATCCACACTGACAAGGCAGGGTAATGAGTTAGGCCAGATCAGGCCTGTTGGTTAAAGAAATTAATCCCTCCCGCTGCCCAGAGACAGACTTTGATGCCTATTGTATGGCCCGGCCCAGTCTATCTAAATGGAAACTAATGGCAAGGGCCAGCACCCGCTTTTCATTGCTGAGACTAATCTGATAACAATTTGCTTTCTCTGATTAGGGAGGTAGAGGGAAGGAGGGACCGTGTTGGGGGGGGGGGGGGAAGAGAGGCAGGGCACCATCTCTTTGAAAGGGTGAGGCCATTCCCAGAGGCCTGGATAGAGCTGTGGCTAGACACATCCCAGCCCCTGTGCCAGCAGATACAAACTCTTCAAGTGACCCGCAGGCCCAGGCTTTCCTGGGAAACAAAAAAGCCATGCTGTTTTTGGTGATGCCTCTTAAAATATGAATGGTGTCACTCCAGTACATATTCTGAAGGTGTTCCTGACATGATCCCACTGTCCTTTGCCCAAATGACTGCCCTCCGGTGCCTTTGTTATGGCATGCATGTCTCCCTTCCCAGGGGGGTCCACACTCATGAAACCCAGCTTCTCCTCTGGTCTGGACACATTTCCTATGGGAAACCATCTTCTGAGTCCCTCTGGATGCCCCTGCCCAGGTACTAGCCTTCTCCCTATTCTTAACCCTTGCATCCCTGTGCAGTCACCTCAAAATCCATCTGCTTATCTGCCCAGGCAGATCTGACTCTTATGAGAACAGATAAGACCTCCATAGATGAGCCTGCCTCTGTAGATAGATGCAGACTTGGATGACGTAGGTAGACCTGCTGGATCCTTCTGTCCATCAGGAAGAAGTTGTCTTCTCAGGTAGCAGAGAATCACACACATCACCTGACAGGCTATGAACTCATTCTAGCTACAAATGCCAACCCTGCCATTTGTCCTCTGTGTGACCTTGAGGACCTCACAAAGCTGATATATATATATAGATATAGATAGATAGATATAGATATAGATAGATATATGAAAAATATGGTACTGAGGAGGTCCATATGCAGTTCAGTAATAGAACACTTACCTAGCGTGGGGACACCCTGAGCTCTGTCCCCAGCATGTATAAATAAGAAAAAAAGAGGGAAGGCCATGAGTTTGGGTACATTTGGACGAGATACATAAATAAAGAAGGCAGCAGTGGGCAGCCACCTGGGCAAGAGATGCTAGGATTATGTTAGTAGTCTACCTTTGATAGCTCTGTGTGTGTGTGTGTGTGTGTGTGTACATGTGCAGAACATGCATGTGTATGAGTGTCAGAAACAACTTGAAGGAATCAATCCCCTCTTTCTACCATGTGAGACTTAGGGATTGAACTCAAGCTGTCAGGCTTGGTGGCAAGCAACTTTACCCATCGCACCTCCTAACAGCCCTTGGTGGTACTCCTCAAAGTCTTTACAAGCATGGCAGGCAAGAAAGATGGAAAAGAGGGAAGGAGAGAGAGAGGGAGGGAGAGGGAAAGAGGGAGGGAGGGAGGGAAGGAGGGAGGGAAGGAGGGGGGAGGGAAGGAGGGAGGGAGGGAGGGAAGGAGGGAGGGCTTGAGACTTGAGAGACTCTTGATGAATGGCAGCCATTGCTGTCACTACATACTTCTGATTTGGTTTGTACATTGGCTGTGACCTGACACTTTGGAGTCCCTGCTTGGCTTGGCTGGTTCCTCTGGCTGACTTCAAGCAAGCTGTGTAAACTCAAGGCCTCATCTTCATAGCTGTAAACTGGGAACAGTAGTACTGCCATCTTTTAGGGTCGTTGTCAGAAGGCCCATTTGTCATTGCATGGAGATCAGCAATCCGATGAGTCTCCAGTCAAGAGTGCAAGGTTCTGGGCTCAGCCTCTTCCTTGAATTCTCACTCTGGAAGAAGTCAAGCCCAGGGCTGCTGAAGAAGGCCTGGGGCTCTCAGGAACTCAGGGCAGATGCTTGCTTTCCTTTTGGAAGAGGCGTTCCAAAAGATTTTCTTAAATCTCTGAATTCATGCTCACTGGTGCCTCCAGAGCAAGCAAAATCTTCAGTGACAGTTTATAAAGCTTTTGAAAGCAACCATAGCACTCAGCCCAAAGGGACCTTCAGAACCTCTCCTGAAGGTTCTCTTAAACAGCTGGTGACATTCGGAGCATTTCAGACTTGGGCTTGTTGAATTTGCAAAAAGTAAACAAACCCAAAATTCTGACCCGAAACCATCAGTGAGGCACATGTCCTGTCATCATCTAGCTCTCAACATCTAGCCTGAAAAGAGATCAGGATGCAACCAACACACCCACTTCAGCAGTCACACACAGGACCTGCACATGTGCACAACTCCTCTGTCTGTCCTTAGTTGCTCAACCCCCCTCATTGCAGGAGTGAGACACAGTGGCTGGGACAGTTGTTGACTTCTGGACATGGCTCTGGGGCCTTTGGAGTCTGTGGCCTTTATTCCTTAGCTTTGGGCTCTTCAAGTCTTTCCAGGCTAGACTTCCTACCCAGCCTCATCTTAGCTATTCCTGTCCCCGGGGGCTCATGGTGGCCATCCTGCCATCTTTCTTCTCCAGATTATCCCTGAATCTGCTTCTACAAAACCTCTTACTTCACCTGGAATAACCTGGTCTCAGCAGCTACCAAACACAACACTAACACTCCACTCTTCTGAAAAGGCCAGAATTAAAAGCCTAGAAGTGGGTCTAGCCTCTGGTAGCAGATCCCTTGGCAACCTTACCCTGGAGGACACTGTTCTCCAAGGCCTCTCCAAGGCCTGTCTGCTGTAGGGACAAAGGCTACCTTGCCCCATGAGGTGGACAGACAGCGAGGCACAGACATTTGGCATAATATAACATTTGACAAGTGGCGGAGTGTGCAGAATTAGTGTGGACTCAGGGTGGCTGCAAGGGAAGGAGGAATTCAGGGTCCAGGAAACCAGACTGAAGGACCTGAGAAATGCACCAGGTATATCATGAAGTCATCACTGTAGTTCCAGGGCTGGGCACACCTAATTCAGAGGACTGTGTGACACTTAGTATATGAATGAGTGAATGCATAAATGAATGACACATAGCCAGGAGAGGGATGAAGGACTCTCAAGTGTAGCTATCCAGTGCACCCTCCCCTCCACCACACCACACAAAGTATCCCCTCTTCTGGAATACTTTTCTCCCTGAGTCAAACATTGACTAACCGAGTGACTATGAAGTACCAGCTTCAGGCTCACTAGCATGGAGCCTCTTCCAAACTCTTGAACATGGTTTCTGGGGCTATCCAGCATTTTGTTTTTGTATTCTGACAATGTAGCTCACTTTGTAGAGTGCTTGCCTAGCGTGCACAATGCCCCAAGTTCAATCCCCACACAGAGAAAACCAAGCTTTGCAGCACATGCTGATAATCTAACACTCAGGAATTGGAGACAAGAGGATCAGAAATTCAGAACCATCCTTGACTACATAGTGAGTTCGAGGCCAGTCTTGGCTACATGAAGCCATCTCATAAAGAGGGATTCTAAAACGTCTGCTTCACAATCTGATTCTGTCTCTCCTCTTCGGCTCCCTGGACACATCTTCTGATCTTCCTGCAAGACCTTGCCTGCCCTTCCTGCTGCCCACAACCCTCAGCAGGGGCCCCATCCTGACTGCCACTTCTGTATCTCCTAAGCCTTTGTTGTTGTTTCTTGTCTGTCTTCTGCTTACTGGGTTGTGAGCTCCATGAGAGCAATGCCCAGATCAGTACCCAGCCCTGCACTAGATACAAAAGGTATGCTTAGAAAGGAAGTGTTGGCTAAAGCAGGGAATGAATGAAAGTGTCATTTTTCTACTGGTCCCTTCATAGCACTCACAGAATCAGAGTCCCTTCTCCCTGGGAACACCTGCACATGATGACTGTTGTCCAGACTCTCTCCCATCCATACCCAAGTCAAGTCCAACTCACTTGGCAACTCCAGCCCAGCCTCAACTTCTGAATGTGGTGCCTTGACCTCCCTCTCCTCTCCTTCTACTCTCAGTAACTTGGTTCCAACCTTCAAAGACTGGTGATTCCCCAGTCAAGATCATTAGCCCACTGGACACAAATCTTTAAACCCCCTGTTTCCAGCCATGCCTCCCCATCATAGGACGATAAACATTTGCTCACTCACTGATGTGCTCATTGGAATCTCAAATGCCTACCATAACCACACCGAACCACAACCAAAGCTAACCTCTGTTGTTGTGTTGTTTTGTTTATTTTTGCAGTGCTAGGAGTGGAACCCAGTATCTCACCAGTTAGACAAGTGTTCAAACCTTGAGCATTCTTCAACCCTCAGCTTCCGTATTCTTAACAGATCTGCTAGGAGGCAAAGGGAAAACAGAAATGCAATTCTACAAAATTCAAACAATGGCATCTTAAGGTGATTACATGACCTAATTCATTCTGGTCCACTAAAATGAACTGATGAAGCCAATGACAAACTTTCCATTCACTCACTAGAAAAGCCACAGCCTCCGGGAGTAGGTGGTGCATGCCTTGAATCCCAGCACTTGGGAAGCAGAAACAGGTAGATCTCTGTGAGTTCCGGGCCAGCCTGGTCTATTGAGCTAGTTCTAGGACAGCCTCCAACGCTACAGAGAAACTCTGTTTTGGGAAAAAAAAAAAAAAAAAAAAAAAGAAAGACAGAAAGAAAGAAAGAAAGAAAGAAAGAAAGAAAGAAAGAAAGAAAGAAAAGAAAAGAAAAGAAAAAATGAAATGCCACAGCTTCTCCGCATGCCCAACACTGTGACATGCTGTAACTTCCAAGCATCTGCAAACTGTGACTTTTTCTCTGGTGCAGTGGACCAGTTTAGATGATGCTCTATGGTCACATGCAAATGGCCAGCCACCTGGCAGCAGTGTGGCCATCTATACCTTGAAATCAAAGAGCTTCTAAGGGTGTGCTTTTATTCTCTTAGAGAAAACACAAAGGGTTCTGCTGGCCAACACAAAGACAATTTAGCTTGCATGCTTCTGAGTTCTCTGGCCTCCCACATATATATTGTTTGGTTCCCATAAAAGATTAAAACTCCCTCTTTTTGAGTCATTATGTATTTTCTGCAATCCTTTTGATGGACCCTTCCCCTTCTGGGTGTTGCCTGCTGAACTCTGGGCTCATTGACCCGTGCATGTTTCTTGACCCATCCCTGGTGTGCCTTTAAATTATTGGGTTGGGCCATTACAGCTGTCTTCTTTCTAAAGCTTGTTCCTGCTTCCCTGAAATGTGGTGTTTAATGCCACAGAGAAATTGTGAAGCCTGCCATGGGGTACTGGCTCACTATGAGCTTAATTTTTCTTCACTGCATCAATCCTACATGTAAAAATTTAACTTAGTTCATGCAGAGTGAAACAGGACCTGGAAGTTTGTAGGGAAGGGACACAAAACTCACACACCAGCCACTGATTGCTCAACAAACCATTCTCTCTGCTAATGAGTTTACTTAATGAGTTATTGAACCACCCCATAAGATGGCTGGAAATTTTTTTTTAATTGCAATGTGGGCAGGGATTGAGGCAAAGAAAATAGATTAAAGGGGGGGACTTAAAATAGCATAGACCATCAGAGAAGAGAGAGAGAAGCGAGAGATGAGAGTAGTAATTCAGACCAACTGTTTGGTTTCCCTGAGTTTACATTAGGTTTTCAAGAGGCTGTGGTGAGCCACAGACAATCCCCCTTTTGTTTATGGTTTCTAGTCCAAGGTCTCTCAGCCTCAAAACTGTCAACATTTGGAGACTGAGTCCTTGTTGCAGGTGGGAGGGGCTGGTTTCACATTATGACAAACTGAGCGGCATCCATGACCTCTGTTCGCTAAGGAGGGGCTGGCACCACCTCCTCCTCCCCAGCTTCACTAACCAAAGACAGTGCTTCTAGAAGTAAGTTCCTTAGAGTCCTTTGATCTCCAAAGTATGTAAAACTGCCCCCCTTCAGTTTAGAGCAATCAACATCATTCAAAAGTTTTCATATTTCCTATGATGTAGCATCCCATTTATACCAGTCTTCGTTAGAACCTGGACACATGGGTACGGTTAAGCCCCAGAAGTGCTTTTCATCAAGCTTAACAAGAGTGTGCTGTCTCTAGAGTGGCAGGGTAAAAAAGTTTGGGTTGAGTGACAGTGTGGCTCAATTACAACACACACTGGGCAAGCATGAGCACTTGGTTAACATGTCTAAGTGTAAGTTCACTATGTTTAGACTCAGCATTATTTTTAGATTAAAAAAAAAAAGGATGAGTGTGTACCTATGTGAGTTTATGTGTACCACGTATATGCAGGTGCCTGAGGAGATCAGAAGAGGAAGTTAGGTCCCTTGGAATTAGAGGTACAGGTATTCTAAGACACCCCACATGGGTGCTGGGAACCAAACCTCGGTCCTCTACAAGTTCCCAGTAAGTGTTCTTTCTTAACTGAGCCTTCTCTCCAGCCCTTAACATTCACCCAATATCAATAGCTGCAAACACAAGGGTTGCCTTAAGGAACAAAAGTATTTGTAATGAGGAATATAGGAAACAAAAGCACTTGCTTTTAAAATGCCCTCTGAGGGATCCCATGGTTAGCCGGAGCCTAGTGACCTCATGGAATCCTCATTACTCTCCCATGACCAGGTACCAACTCCTCACTGACGGAAGAAACTAAGTCTGGAAGACAACCATCCCAGCCCTGGGTGGCAGAATAAACAAGTAACTGCGATCTGTTGGTCCCAGAACCACTCTGCTGGCCTCCCTCTCCATAAGAGAACTGCAGTTTCATACCTGCCAACCAAGTCTGAATTGTGTCCTCGTTTGCATTGCTGGAAGAACATGAAAGAGGAACCAGAGGACATCTGTGTTTAAAGTTGAATTGCAGCCAGCAGTCAGCAGTTGCTTGGAAGGTTAGTTCTTGTGGCATTTGCTTGTTTGCAGCAAACAATGAGAGGCACAGCACAGTTCTTGTGTTTGTTAAAACCTGGGGGAGGCTGCACATTTTTGGTGCTATGCTCCCCTTAATTTTGCCAGACACCCTGAAGGTCACCAGGCAGGAGGGAGAGTCCAGCAGGCCCATTGCTGGGCTTAACACATCCAGATCTCAAGGCAAGGACAGAGTTCTGTGGCACTTTCCTACAAGAATGTAAAGTCTCAGATTGGGAAAGGCCCAATCTTCCCTAGGTGAGACGCATTTTCAAGTCTCCCAAACAGGAATGCAAAGCTAACAGTCTGGAACTAGCCTCAAAGTGCGGCTGCAGTTTGGTGAGCCCATGTGAGGGTTTCATGCTGTATGCATTTAATGATATTTGTCTTCTTAAGCCTTTAAAACAAGGATGTGGGGCTGGAGAGATAGCTCAGAGGTTAAGAACACTGACTGCTCTTCCACAGGTTCTAAGTTCAATTCCCAGCAACCACATGGTGGCTCACAAACATCTGTAATGAGATCCGGTGCCCTCTGCCTCCATAAAGGCATATATAAGGATACTTTAAGTAACTGACTAGAGTCTATTTTGTGTTACTGGGGGGGGGAGTGTAGGAATTCACACGCACTAGGCACAGTGTGACACTCCCAGTATAGATGCATTTTTAAAAATAGGATCAATGCTTTTATGAGATCTCTAAAGCTTCTGGAACCCCTAGAATGGGTTGAAAACCACTGCAATAGAAAACAGGGTTTGAAGCCTGTGAGAGGATCAGCTGGTTAAAGAACTTACTTTGTGGGGCTCGAGAGATTGCTCCGTGGTTAAGAACATTGACTGCTCTTCCAGAGGAACTGGGTTCAATTCCCAGAACCCACATGGAAGTTTACAACTGTCTATAACTCCAGTTCTATGGGATCCAACAACTGTTGCACAGACACATGCAGGCAAAATATCAATGCACATTTTTTTTTTAAAAAAAGAACTTACTATGCAACCATGATGACCTAAGTTCTATCCCTGAAACCCACACAGAGGAAAGACAGAACTGGCTCTGAAAGCTACCCTCTGATCACCACACAAAGAAATAAAGACCTAAAGAGCCTGACTTGCATATCAATCAGCACTGTGTCCAGAATGTTCTGAAAGGTATGAGAATGATTGCCAACTCATCCACCAAGGTCTCAGAGTTCTTCCTTAAGGAACAGTCTGCCCTTCAGGCTCCAGCTATGTTCTGAGGGTCACATGATCAAAGGTTGGCTGGGTTTAGTAGAAAGAATCCCAGTTCTGAGGTCTGGTCTTCATTCATGCACCCCCTTGTTCTAAGAGACAAAAGAGAGAGGTGGCCCTGCAGCTAGGCTCTTCTGGGGCCTGTAGTGAGAAGCCAATGGAGGGGGCAACTCTTCTCTCTGGAATGGCCACAGATCTGGGCAGTGGGATTTGTTCACCGCTTTATCTGCTGCCTCCTGAAGGATGAGGCTGGGCATTAGCCAGAGAGAGGCTTTGATTTAAATGGAGAAAGGGGACAGCCATTTATTTAAAAAAAAAAAAAAAGCTG
Organism: Cricetiscus sungorus; assembly: GCA_030556225.1. Taxonomy (NCBI): domain Eukaryota; kingdom Metazoa; phylum Chordata; class Mammalia; order Rodentia; family Cricetidae; genus Cricetiscus; species Cricetiscus sungorus. The sequence continues at coordinate 12,464,472 of JANBXA010000132.1, read as the reverse complement.
GACAAGGTGGTTCTTGCTTGTAATCCCAGCTCTTGGGAGGTGGAGATGGGTGGATCCCTGGGGCTCCCTGACCAGCTGGCCTAGCCTACTTGATGAATTCTAGGCTAAGGAGATGAGATCATGTCTCAAAAACCAAGGTGGATGGCTTCTGAAAAACTACACCTGAGGTTGATCTCTGTCCTTTCCACACATACACACACAAACATGCACAATGGTGTGCACAAACACACATACACATACAGTTGTGCACACACACAGGCACATACATACACTGGAAGAATAAGAAAGAGGGAGAGAAGGGGGAGGGAAGAAGAGAAAGAGGGGGAGGAGGGAAAGAGGGAGAGAAGAGGAGGGGGAAGAGGAGAGGAGGGAGAAGGGAGAAGGTAAGGGGGAGGAGGAGGAGGAGGAAGGGACTGAGAAAATGAGGCTGGATAAACCCACAGCAGTGCATCTGGCCCAGACTAAAACACAGGATGGTTTTTTAATTCCTCACTACCATTTCATTTCCTCCTATTACACTGTAATTGAATGTAAAGGACCTGAGCGATCACAGCCATATTCTCTTCAGCAGACAAACCACACACAATATTTTCCCACCATGTAATGAAAACATTGGTATCTTTGTGCAACTGACTTTGGACAGCCTGCCTTCCTAATGCCCATCTCTGTCTCCGTGTTTATATTTGCCAGCATTAATATTTATTAGGACGTTAGGCTATTAGTGGGCATGGTGTGCTTGCCTGGCTTTGTAGAGCATCCAATTTGAACACACTTGCTCTGGATAAACACTTCCTCGTGCTGGTAATGATAACAACTCAGTGCAGCCCCAAGTCTTATGAACTAGAACTTGAGTTGGCATGAAGGGCCCTAATGCTTGGAATCTAAGGAACAGTGGAACCACTTTGCACAGAGGCTGGCTTTTCAGGCTCCCCACCCCTGACACGAACCTAGTTAGGCCCTCTCCTCTAAACTGAGTGCCCTGGACTTGTACTTCACTGGAAAACTCAAAGGAGGTGACCTGTGACTTTGCCGACTTATTTTCTATGTGTGCCTGTGTTTTTGTGTCTGTGTGTGTATGTCCATGTTTCCATCTCTGTGTGCCTATATGTCTGTACATATGATTCTGTGTGCTTGTGTATCTCTCCAGGTAAACCCTAGATGGTCAAGCCCCTTTGGGCAGAGTGTGAGTTCTGAACTTGTTTCTATGCCCCCCACTCCAGCTTAGGCTGGCCCTCCGTGACTAACAAACATTTAAGAAGTACTAAGAAATCTGTCTTGCTCACTTCTGCAGGGACATTGAGTGAATGATGCTGGGTCAGATTCATTTGTGAGCACCTCTGACTGCCTCTTCTACAGGATGTGACACCCCTGGGCTGCCCTGGATTAATTAGTCATGGCTTGGAGCCAAAACCACATGAGGTTGTAATTCAGGAGCCCTGAGCCTCCTCCCACTTCCGATACCAGGTCACAGTAGCACCCTAGGGTGAGCATCTTCCCCTGATTGGAGGCTTCACTAAGCCTCCCAAAAGATGATACATTTGATGCTGGCAAACTTCCTTCTAGCCTCAAACGCTTGATTCTATTACTTTATTTTACAAATGTATGCTCTTCTTATTTGTGACATAAACCCCTCCACAGGAAAAACAAAACAAAGTCTGTAATAAATTATGAAAAAAAAAATCAGGTACCCTGATCATTCCTATTTTCTGAGGGTGCTGGATTCAGTCAGTCCCAGCCCTGTACAGCAACCTGCCTCTCCGGGGCGATGGAAGACTCAAAGCTGTCATTGGAGCAAACCGCACAGTCTCTCCCTGCAATTGTATTGACAGGATATCAGCCAAGTTGCCATGGTGGGAAGGTACGCCCTGACAGGTTTTGTGAAGGAGGCTGGAAGGCTACTGTGGCAGGATTCTATGTTGAGTCTCCGGATTCTGGGGAAATGAGAATCAAGCAGGGTGAAGCAAGGTTCTTTCTCAATTTAATTTTATGCTTCCCACAGAGTCACACGGAAAGGGAAGCTGGCTGGCTTCACATCACTTGACAATAGAGAAGCCCTTGCCAATGGAAACTATTTATATTATTTTTGTGGTTGTGCAAAATACCATCTTGACTGTTAACGGCCATTAACCAAACAGTTTGCTTGGGTTTCAGTGAGGTGACCAGCTGATGAGTGTGTACAGATAAAAACACCTGCTTGCAAATCTGAGGTTTTCCCTTTTCCTCTGGTTGCTTTGGCATCTTGAAGACATGTTTTTGAATAACTGAAGCAGATATGTACTGGTAAATTCCATGGGTGGGAAATACCAGGGTTGCATTTGTCCTACTGCATTTGAAGTGGGAAAAAAAAAGGAAAAGAAAAGAAAAAAAACAAACAAACAAAAATATGCTGAACCTATCTATCCATGAGGGGAAACAATGTGAGTGACAGCCTCCCTATATAGTGAAATAAATATTTCCAGGGTGCTGTATTCCTGTGATAGAGACACACTTCTTCAGGCTCAAGAAGAGACAAAGCTAAAATACAACCCAGTTTCCATTAACCCCAAAGACATCAGAGCCAAGTGCACTCATAGTATGAGGAGGCATTCACCCTAACACCAGGGCCAGCAAAACTAGCAACCCACCTAAAGAAACCTACAAATCAAGCCCAGTAGAAATGATGAAACTGTTTTTTTTTGTTTTGTTTTGTTTTTAATGTTCTGGAACCCTAACTACTTTTAATATTTCCATTTTCTTTAAAATCCAAACTCCCAATGTTTCAGAATTCCAGTTTTCTTTACATGGAGAAAACTGGGCTGGGACTCAGTGGCGTGGCTTTTAAGCCAGCTCTCGCAAAACCTCAAGTCAAAAACCTTGCAGACATTTCCCCATGCCCTGATTTATAGGGAGTTTTTGCAACAGGGGGCAGCCCAGCTTCCTCTGCACATTGTCTCTCTGTCAACTTTTATGCAGGCTAGGTTTTGACGGAAGAGCTTACAGGAAAGGGTAAATATTGAATGTGAACATCATCATCTTAACCGCTACCGGTGCTTCAAAAACCAAGGACAGAATTGGGGGGAGGGGGGAGATTGTCCCCGGCTGTCACTTGTATGAGAGCATCCCAGGCTCTCTCACCAAAGACTGCTGGGACATGGCCCCTGCAGGTGGTGATCACCAGGGACCAGGACAGCCTGAAAACAGAACCCCATTGTGGATCAATCATCACCAATACTTTTTTTTTAAAATGATCATTCCTAAACTCCAGCTCCAGAAGCAAGGATGGAATTCATCCTGAAAGCTGTTAAGCTGGTGCCACCTACAGGCCAAATGCTGTCCTTGACATAGCCAGAGGGAGAAAGTAAAGGGGGAAGAGACAGCTGTATCACATATAGTATTTACACACATTGTAGTTTACACATCTATGTACAAATGCTAGACATATAGTATACTATATATAACAAGTTTGCTATGCACATATGCAGGTATAATTCACGTGTATGCAGATATACATATACATGGGTCACTTAGGAAGAATTCACTGTGGAAGTGACTCTGTAATGCCCTTCACCTCATATTTAAGTGGGAAGGAGCTGCACACTAGTGACAACTGATTAAAGCAATAATGGGACATCAGAGCAGCCACTGATAGGTGGTACTTGATTCTGTCCTTGGCCCACGACAGTGAATCCCGGCTGTCTGTCCCACGTGCCCGATAAATCAGCTCTCCAAGAAGTAACCAAAGTTCCACTGTGGCGGCATCTCAGAGGGACCAGTGCTAAGGATGCTGCTGCACCCTAAACTGTATCTAATTGTCCTCCTGGGAACATTAATTAAGCCCAGAAAGGTCCAGGAGGGTCAATGTTTTCCCAATAGTCAAAGAATGCTTCCAGTTCTAGCATAGTCAAGAAAAACCAGGTTTCCTTCACAAAAGAAGAAAAGACAGGAGGGAGTGAGGGGGGAGAGGAAAATAAAAGAAGAGAGGAATGAAGAAGAAAGGGGAAAGAGGGAGGAGAGGGAAGAAAAAGGAAAGACAGAAGGAAAGAAAGGAAGGGAGAGAGAGAGAGAGAGAGAGAGAGAGAGAGAGAGAGAGAGAGAGAGAGAGAGAGAGAGAGCGCGCAAACATCACCACTCTGGGTTTTAATCAGTGCCTGGAGTCAGAGAATTCGCGATTGCTAGCTGAATCCATGGTTACCATCAGGGCGCCCATCACCCTCCACACTCCAACCTGGGAAATTGAGAGCATTCTTAGAAACATACTGCCCTCTCGTGGTGAAAAGTAAATTTGCTCCATGACTACTAAACTTTTTCTGTCTCCTGCATTTAAGAGCAGAGCCACGCCAAAGTGGAGTTTTCAGCCTGGAGGGAAAACAGACTAAATTACAGAGAGCCAGTGCCGGCCAGGCTTCATAGAGAGTGTTTGTACCTCTCCCCACATATACACTTAGGGTTTCCACCAGAGCCCCGGAGTACCTGCTGCACAGAAGACCAGAGGTGCTAGGTAAAGTGGATCTTGGCGGGTGGCAAGGGCACGAAAGGGTGCCTGAGACCTGTTTGTCAGCGTCTGGGTTCTTCAAGCCCTTCGGAGATTGCCCTATCCATAGTCTTTCCCAGTGTCTTCCGCTAATGTGTGCCACTTAAGGACACTGAGGCTCAGGGACTGGCCGCTACTGTCCAGGCTTGTCCCACCTAGAGCTAGTTTCCGACCCCGCGCCTGGACCCCGGGCCCTGAAGCCAGAGGTTCTCGGCAGCTGGAACCCATTGGCAGCGTCGGTGCCTGGGGAGGGGGACGAGCGCGCCCGAGCGCTCACCTTGACGATGAGCGGGTTCTGAAACATGGAGTCTCGCACGACCCCCAGCCTCTGGTTCTCCATGCCCGGGCGGATGTCCGCCACCGTCAGCGGCCGTCGGGGCGGCGGGCAGATCTGGCTGACCGTTCGGCGCACAGGCTGCTTCTTCTTCTTCCATCGCGTGAAGTCTTGCCGGGACTTCCCCGGACCAGGCATCCTGGGAACCTCCGAGATCAGACCCTGGATGCAAGTCCACAGAGTTCTGCCCTGTCTGGGACCCTTGCCCGACTCGCGCCTCACCGGGCTGCACCACACGGACACCGGGGTGTACCCCGCGGCGAGGCAAACTCGGAAGTGGAACGTGCCCACCCAAGGATGCCCCGCCGAGCGCATAAACCCCGCCAGTTCTTCAGAATGATTTAGGCACCTTGTTGCAGACTAAGAAAGGGAAAACTATTTAGACAACCCCTTGAGTAGAAATGGAATAGCCCGTCTCCTTGGCCACGGGACGCCAACGACTCAGGAGCTTCCGGTTCCCTAACTTGAAATTCTTTTCCTTTTCTTTTCTTTCCTTTTCTTTTCTTTTTTTTTTTCTTTCTTTTCTTTCTTTCTTTTTCTTTTTCTTTTTTTTTTAAATCTAGTTTGTTTCGAGACGGGGTTTCTCTGTATTACTTTAGAGCCTGTCCTGCGCTCTGTAGACCAGGCTGACCTCAAATTCACTGAGATCTGTCTGCCTCTGCTGGGATTAAAGTTGTGCGTCATCACCGCCGGGCCTTTCTTGAAATTCTTGGCAACCACGGAGATCTTTTAGAATTTTCTCAAGTCCACATAGGAAAACCCAAGAATCAGATATAAGTTGTGTTAAAGGCGAAAAGGTTCCAGAGGGCCATTTATCCTTGGCCTCTGCCCTCTCTCTACCCATTCTGCTCTACTCAGTTCCCTCCCAAGCTTGCTCCAAGCTTCTTGCACACACACACACACACACACAGAGAGAGAGAGAGAGAGAGAGAGAGAGAGAGAGAGAGAGAGAGAGAGAGAGAGAGAGAGAGAGAGAGAGAGAGAGAGAGAGAGAGAGAACACGCACATTGCACATTTCCCCGGATATCTCTCACCAACATGATCATGTTGAAATAGAAATAAGCATTCTAATGCTGGGCGGTGGTGGCGCATGCATTTAATTCCAGCAGAGGCAGAGGCAGGGGCAGGGGCAGGGGCAGGGGCAGGGGCAGGGGCAGGGGCAGGGGCAGGGGCAGAGAGGCGGAGAGGCGGAGAGGCGGAGAGGCAGAGGCAGGTGGATCTCTGTGAGTTTGATGCCAGCCTGCTCTACAAGAGCTAGCACCACGACAGCTAGGGCTACACAAAGAAACTCTGTCTCAAAAAAACAAATAAATAAATAAAAGAAATAAGCATTCTAGGCTTGATGTCAATGCTAACCCACTCCCTGTTGGATTCTTCTTCCCCCATATTTGTGAAGTGGGTAGAAAAAAAAATATGGATTAGAAGAATAGTGTCTGACGCTACAACTAAGTGGGGGGAAGCTGAAAAACTCAGGTCCACAGGAATCATTGGCTTGATTTACTGAGTAAGAATATCTAAAACAGGGGGCAGGAGAGATGGCTCAAAGGTTAAGAGCACTGGTTGCTCTTCCAGAGGTCCTGAGTTCAATTCCCAGCAACCACATGGTCACTCACAACCATCTACAATGGGATCTGATGCCCTCTTCTAGTGTGCAGGTGTACAGGAAGACAGAACACTAAAGAGACGGCTCAAGATGCCAAGCCTGACAACCAGTTTGATTCTCAGGACCTATATGGTGGAAGGTCACATGTTCTTGTCCCCTGACTTCCACGAGAATACTGTGGCACACGTGTACACACACACACACACACACACACACACACACACACACACACACCAAATATTAAGTAAATAAATCTAAAGCATAAAAATACCATCTGGAAATGTCATCTGAGACCATTCTTTAAGGTCTATCAATTCTACACCATTTGTTTTAAAAATTCAAACCTACTGGAAAGTTAAAAATTGAAAAAGAAAAAAAAAGCTGGAGAAATGGCTCGGGAGTTAGGGAGTCTTGCTGTTCTTGCTGAGGGCTGCCTGGGTTTGATTCCAAATAATCACTTAGTGACTCAAAACAGCAATTCCAACTGGAACTCCAAGGGATCTGACACCATCTTCTGTCCTCCTTGGGCACCAAGTACACACATGGCATATAAACATATATGAAGAAAAATCCATACCCATTTTTAACTGAAGACAATGAGTTCAGTTAAAACCTGAGACCTCACCTGGATTTACGAGCCTTTGTATCTATCACATTGCCACTCATTTGGGTAGGCTCATATGTGTGTGCACAAACACAAGGCTGGGTTGCTTCAAACTATCAAACAATAGTATATCCTGTGTTAGTGCCTGCCTGCTCTGCTGATGTGATAAAGGACCATGACAAGGAGCAACTTAGAGAGGAAAGAGTTTGTTTATGCTTATGGTTCTGAAGGGATAAGGGTCCACTGAGGCAGGCATGGTTGCTGAAAGAAGTTGCTGAGACCTCACATCCAGAATCCCAATCATGCAGGAAAGAGGGAGAGGGACAGGGACAGGGAGAGGGAGGGGAGGGGAGTGGAAGGGGGAGAAGGAGAGGGAGGAGGAGAGAGAGAAGAAGTGGGAGAGGGAGTGGGAGAGGGAGAGGGACAGGGGCAGGGACAGGGAGAGGGGCAGGGAGAGGGACAGGGACAGGGACAGGGAGAGGGGCAGGGACAGGGAGAGGGACAGAGACAGGGAGAGGGACAGGGAGAGGGAGAGGGAGAGGGACAGGGAGAGGGAGAGGGACAGGGAGAGGGGAGAGCGCGCACTGGGAATGGCAGGAGACTTTGAAACCCCAGAGACACCAGGCAGTGGTGGTGCATGTCTTTAATCCCAGCACCCAGGAGGCAGAGGCAGGTGGATCTCTGTGAGTTTGAGGCCAGCCTGGTCTATAAGAGCTAGTTCCAAGACAACTTCCAAAGCCACAGAGAAACCCTGTCTTGAAAAACAAACAAACAAACAAAAAACTCCGAAACCCCGGAGACTTACTTCCTCCACTAAGACCACAACTTCTAGACCTCTTAACAAAGTATTTAAATAGATGTGGCTATTTCCATTCAAACCACTGCAGACCCTAAAGATGTCACCCTGTAACAACTTCGAAATTTCATACATAAGTTGATCATATTGTTCTCTTGTCCCTCTCTCCATTTGCTGAACCCCTCTTCTTGCCAACAACACTTTCTTCTACTTTCATGTCTTATTTTGTGCCCTCACTGAATTTAATTAGTGTTGCTTGCCTGAGAAAAGGTGGAATTTTATTGAGAACTGTTGCCTGTGGCTGTACAGTAAGGCATAGACACCCCCCCAACAGCCATTAACTGTCAAAGGCACTTTCATACATGACCATCTCCTTACTATGTCTACTGATAATAAAAGGGTGTGATGGCTATTCTTGGCTGTTAACTTGACTACATCTGGAATGAACTACAATCCAGAAGTGGAGGACACACCTTCAATCAGATTTTGAGGCAGGAAGGCACTTCTTTAATCTGGGCCACACCTTCCACTGGAAGCCTGTATGTAATAAGGACATGGAAGAAGCTTTTTGCCTGCTTGCCCTCGCCTTCCCAGCACATCCATTCCTTCACTGGCATTGGAGCCTACTGCTTCAGGGTTCCAGCATCTGCAGAAGACCAGCTGAGACAGCCAGCCTTGTGGGACTGAGAAACTACTAGATTCTTGGACTTTCCATTCACAACTAGCCATTGTTGGACTGTGCCTCGCCCTGAGAGACTTCAACCTAGAACCCAAAGACCTGAAAAGGGTATGGAGGAGGAGTAAGAGACTCGGGGGATTAATCACAGGACAAGATTCTGATCAAGTGGCAAACTTTATTTTTCTACCCTGAGCTTATATAGTCAGCAGAGCAAGGATGTAGGAAAGGGGGCAGGGGAGGTAAGAAGAATAGTTGAGGACCAGGTGTTCTTGCAAGCAGAATATAGAAAATCACAAAGAATGGATGTTGGCATGGGTAGAAAGATCAGGTGTTATGAGAACAAGAAAGATTACTATGGTGATGGGGCTAGTGGTTATATGCTAGACTGATCTTGCTAAATAGGACTAGTTACTGAATCATCAAACCATTGTGATATAACTGAAGGCTCTAAATGTACAGCCAAGAGAAATAGCCAGAGTTCAGCCAAGGTTCTTTCCGTAACTGAGCATAGATCCAGCCTCAGTTTCCAACAGTGCTGCAGTCTGTAAGTCATTTCAATAAATTCGTATGTATGTAGATAGATAGATAGATAGATAGATAGATAGATAGATAGATAAATAGATATTCGTTCCATTGCAAGGAGTGGTCATGGCATACACCTTAGAGATTGCCAGCCTTTTTTAGAATAGCTCATTGAGTTAGAAGAGTGCTACCTTCATCCCAATCAACCTTCCCCCCCCCAACTTCCTGACAGGTAGAGTTTGGGGCTTACAGGAATGCAGTTAGGTTACTTGGTAACCCCTCCTTATGCAGTTAGGGTATTAAGCAACTTCTGCAACCTGTTTCCCTGCTAACAACCTGCTTATCTCTACCTGCATTTCCTCTTAGCCAATATCCTGCTCAACTTCAGTGACCTATAATGAAGAACATCTTGGGGTGGTTACCAGGCAATGACCTCCCCCCTCTGAGTCTCCGCCTTACCTATCTTCCCACCCTAGCTACTATATAACATGCTTGAGAAAAAGAAAATTTTGCAGCTTGATAAAAAAAAAAAGCCTGTCTTGCTGCCTGTTTCCCATGTCTCTTCATTCCAGATCCTTTGGGGTTCAGGCCCTCGTTACTGCCCTGCTGGCCAGGGCATTCCATAAGTTCTGTGATTCTAGAGAACCCTGACTAATATAGACAGTATACCCCTGGCTGACCTGGAACTCACAATGTAGGCCAGGCTGGTCTGAAACTCACAGATCCACTTTCCTCTGGTGCCTGATTGTTAGAATTAAAGGTATTTGTAATGATGCATGCCCACAGATAATTTATAAGAACATTTTTAAAATTTTATGTGTATGAGTGTTTTGCCTGCATATGTATTTGTGCATTTCATGCATGCTTGATGCCTCCAGAAGTCAGAAGATGATGCTGGAGGCCCTAGATATTAATGGCTGTAAGCTGCCGTATGGGTTCTAGACTCTCTGCAAAGACAACAAGTATTCTTAACCAATAAGTCATCTCTCCAGCTCCATGTCCATGGATTTTAATGTGGTGCATTAGTGGTGTCTAATATGTATTCCATATGCAAAGTTAGGAATTCCTTTTTTAAAAAATACTATATTTTATGTGTATGGGCATTTTGCCTACATGAATGTCATTGCACCACATACATGCACTGTGTACCACAGTGGTCAGAAGAGGAAACCAGATACCCTGGAACTGCAGTTTTGAACAGTTGTGATTTGTCATTGAGTGCTGAGAATTAAAACTGGGATCTCTGAAAGAGCAGCCAATGCCTTTAACCTCTGAGCCATCTCTCCAGCTTCCTGGATGATTTGGAACCATTAACCTGAAGTCTAGGCTCACTGCCAGTATCAATCTTTTGTGAGTTCATTGGTCCACCCTGAGCATCTTCATTAAATGTGAAAATATCCACTTTCCACAAAGCCCTGAGTTTACCATGGAACAAGCTGCGTGGACAACAACCTGAACTTCAAGGCTTTACAGTGGACACTGTCAGTTACCAAAGCAGACAACACAAACATCCGTCTGCCTGGGCAAGGCTCGACAAAGACTTGGTGTATCTACTTATGTTTTTTCCAGAATGCTTCACTATGTAACCCAAACTTGTGATCCTCCTGCTCAGCCTTATAAGTTCTTTGTTGATGCACCTGGCAGATTGTGCATTTTTTAAAGATTTATTTTTTATGTGTATTAATGTTTTGCCTGCATGTGATATGTATGTGTACCATGTGTGTGCCTGGCACCTGAGGTCAGAAGAGGGTATTGGATCCCCAGGAATCTGGACAAACAGTAAGTGTTCTTAACTACTAAACTATCTCTCCAGCCTCTTTAAAACAAAAGTGCTTAGCAGCTCTCACAGAGGAAGTTACATCAGTTTAGAGAAAAGCAGAATAGTAAAGGGGGGAAAGCATGGATTGGAACCCTGGTCTAGGTAAGTCATCTTGTCAAGTTACCCAAAAGCCTCAGTTTCCTCATTACAAGATGGGACTGACACAGTGTTGCCTAGTAATGATAACTACAACACAGAATTGTTTTAAGAGTAAATTAAAGTTAAATGGTGGTGGTGGCACACATCTTTAATCCCAGCACTCTGGGCAGCAGAGGCAGGCGGATCTCTGCATTCAAGGCCAGCCAGAGATGTTACACAGAGAGAGTAAATGAGAAAACTACAGCTTTTAGGCTGGTATGTAGCTCCACGTAGCACCAGGCTCTGGGAGCAGTTCCTAGCACTATACGAACCTGGTAAGGACTCACAGAGATCCACCTGTCTCCTCGGCTTCCAGGGTGCTGGGATTAAAGGCATGCGCTCCCCAGCCCCCCTCCCTGATTTGTTTTTTCTTACAGGCTGTTTTTTGCGTTTTTGGTTTGGGTTGGGTTTTTAATTTTTATTTAAAGATTTTATTTTATTTTATTTTATTTTATTTTTTTATTTTATTGCGACAGAGTCTCACTATGTAATCCGGCCTCAAACTCGCTATGTAGATCAGGCTTGCTTCGAACTCACATATACCTGCACACTCTAACTCTTCCTTACGTCAGGATTATAGACCGGCAACTACGCATGCGTCCAATCCTTGAACGCATCCATGTTACCATGGCAGACGGAAGCGGAGCGGGCCGGAAGTCAGTACAGTACTTCCGCCTCCACAAACACTTCCGGATTGGAAGACCTAGGGGTACGTTATCACCGGGTAAGTTGGACGAACTTTCGTCGTGAGTTTCTGGTTTGCAAATGTGGCGGTTGGCGACCCTACGGCCTCGTCTTGTGCGAGGCCGCGGCCCGAGGTGGATCTGCCCGTTCCGAGGGGCGGGGCGGGGGGGGCGGAAAACCCGGGACCCAGGCTGCGGCCTGCGCGGTCTCTCCAACCAGTCCCTCGGGTAGCTCTCCCGGCCGGGGCAGAGCAGGGTCAGTCCAGTCTATGGGTGGTGAGTGAAGGTAGTGCGCCTGGGGCCGGAAGTGGGGATTAGTTCATTTCCGTTCGTTAGATGAGACGGAGCACGTCTCGGCTCTGGATAGTGCACTTCGGGAAGGTGCCCGGCTGTTGGGGAAGTCTGTGTGCAGAAAGGAGCGTGGTACTCAGCTAGGGGTCAGTGAAGGCACCTTAATAAATTGGCCGGCACACTGAGGCCAATCACCAGGCATTATAAGGCGTCACGTGGTCCCTCGGAGGAAATCTGACAACATAGTGCCTTCTAGGGACAGAAGATTGCCAAGGGTGGCTGAAACCAAGACAGAAATGGGAGGCATTGGCTAGGTCACTTAATGAGGAACAGAAGGTCCCGGAGGTCTGGAAGGATGTTATTTTATCTGAAGAATAACTAGGGCAGCCAAAAAAGCATTAATTCATACCAAAAACAAAAAAAAATACTGTTCAGAACCCGATAATGTTTGAGGTGCTGAGGCTACAGTGGTTATGTAAGACTGTCTACTAAACCCTTAGTAGCCTTTGTGCACTCCTACTGTGTTGTCAGTTGAGACCTTAGAAAGTCTTTGAAAGGGTCCCCTGCATTTCTAGGTGATTGTTCCCCAGCTGGGCGACCTTGGAGAGGAAAGTCTAAAGCAGAAGACCTGCCTTGCAGGTGAGAATTCAGCTGTTCTTTCCAGAACACAGTCTTTACCCACCATTCACCCAGGGTAATGCATAGGTGCCTTCTGTAGGAAAGGTTGCCTAGCACTGTGGGAAGCAGAGGCAGGCAGATGTCTGTGAGTTCAAGGGCAGCTTTGAGAAACCCTACCTTGAGGGGTTGGGAGGAACAGGAGTGCATGCTTACTGCAGAGAGAAAAACCCAGAGTCTGCTAGTAAAAACAAGCTACAGGCCAGAACGTAATGATAATGAGAAGAAAAATAAATAAGAGCACACAGTTTTAAGCTGGTTGTGGTGGGCACACATCTTTAATCCCAGCACTCTGGAGACAGAGGCAGGCAGATCCTGAGTTCAAGGCCAGCCTGGTTTACAGAGTGAGCTCAGGATAGTCAGGGCAGTGTAGAGAGACCCTGTCTACACACACAGCACTATTTTGAACTATCTAAGTATATTACCTAGCCATCAAAGTTAAATTCTAAATATTTGAACACAGAAGCAATTTAGATTGAGACGAGAATATAAAATGCTTGTACAATGTAATCCTTTTTGTTTCTGTTTTTGTTTTTTTGTTTGTTTGTTTGTTTGTTTGTTTTAATTTCAACTTTATTTTATGTGCATTGGTGTGAGGGTGTCATATCCCCTGGAACTGGAGTTAAAGACAGTTAGAGCTGCCATGTGGGTGTTGATTTGATCCTGGGTCCTCTGGAAGAACAGCCAGTGCTCTTATGGCCCAGCCGTGTATGTTAACTCTTTATGCACTAGAGAGGAGAGGAGTATCTGAGGCAGGCTCTCAGTATTCCAGGCTGTCCTCAAACTTCTGTGTACCTGAGAAGACCTTGAACTTCTGATCCTACTGCCTCTACTTCTCAGTGCTAGGTTACAGGTACATGCAACTACAGAGATTTATGAGATGCTAGGGATTGGACCCAGGACTTCATGTGTGCTAGGTAAACACTTAACCAGCTGAACTACATCTCTACCCTGTTAGTATAGTTATTCCAAAATTCGTACATCCTGTATGTCAGTATTAACACAAAATTTTGCCCTTATATACTGAGGAATTTTCTTGTTTTGCTGGTCACTAACAAGGCACATCTACCCTCTTTGTCAAAGACTAGTGAGTCTACATTAGGTCTGTGGATGCTTAGTGATGACAACATGAAGCTCACTTCACTCTAATGAAGGGCTGGGTCATGGCTTCGAGGTAATGGAAGTACGGGGGGCCAAGACAAACTGCCTCCCTTTGTGGGATCTGAATGTACTAGCAGAGGACACAGACATTGACCGATAGAGGGGCTAATTGCTAATTTTTATAATTACAAGTGCTACAAAGGAAGCTCTGAAAAGATGAGGAAAGGAGGCTTTTTTTTTTTTTTCTTTTTTTCTTTTCTATACAGGGTTTCTCTGTGTAACAGCCCTGGCTGTTCTGAACTCGCTCTGTAGACCAGGCTAGCCTTGAACCCACAGGGATCCACCTGCCTCTGCCTCTCCGAGTGTTGGGACTAAAGGTGTGTGCCACCACCGCCCAGATTCAGTATAATACTTCTTTGAGAATTTTATAATTCTCTGAGAAACCCAGATTGATCATATATATCCCCATACTTCCCCAGCTCCTAGATCCACCCCCACTTCCTTCCCTCTCCTTCGCAATTTCATATCCTCTGTTTTCTTTTTAAAAATAACCCATCTACTCAAGTTTGTGCTGCCATATACTCTGGGTATAGGGCCATCCACTGAAGCCATGTCAGCCTACCAGGTACCACACCCTTAGAGGAAACTGCCTCTCTCTTCCCCAGAAATCTGTATCACCATAGTTAGGAGTAGGGGCTCATTAGCTCCTCCCCTTCTATGTTTGAATGTTGGCTGGCTTCATCTTGTGTAGGCAACTATATACAGCTGCTGTGATTTACTAAAGCAAGGGTCCTGTCAGTCCAGAAGACACTGTTTTGCTCTGGTTCTCCCCAGCCTAGGTTCTCAGGATCTTCCCCCATTTTCTGAGTGGGTGGGCAAGGGATATAGATATCCTGTTGTCATGCCAAGTTCGTGAGACCCCAAAAAAACAACCAAGGAGCCTACTCACCAATGAAAACGCACAAGGTTTATTGTTAGGCTACAAGCCTAGGCAGGGACCCTGTCCAGCAAACTGGCACCCAGCTGCAGGAAAAGGGTGCCTGGCCTCGATTGCATGGGTGTATCTGGACTACACAGGGAAACAGGATGCTGGCCCCTAGAGATTGACAAACAAGTAAGGCTTGGCTGGGGAGAGGGCTGATCTTCTCTAGTGCTTCTAAAGTCATGTGAAATGGCAATCCAGTGGGGGGCTTGAGTGGATCCTTGAAGGTGGTGTGTACCGTGCACAGGGCAGTGTGAACTGTACATCTGTTGTGACAGTGAGGGAATGTGCAGTCCCAGCCTGCACACATTGCTGCACATGAGTTACCGGTGTTACAAAGGCTCCACTGGGTCCCTGGCATCTGTGGCCATGTCACTGCCTCTCTGACTGTCTTTTTGTTGTGTTTGGTTTTGTTTTGTTTTGTTTTGTTTTTCAAGACAGGGTTTCTCTGTAGGTTTGGAGCCTGTCCTAGAACTCACTCTGTAGACCAGACGGGCCTTGAATTCACAGAGATCCGCCTGCCTCTGCCTCCCTGAGTGCTGGGATCAAAGGTGTGCGCCACCACTGCCTGGCTCTGACTCTCAAGCAGGGTGCTACATGCCTTAGCTATTTGGTATTGAATAAGACTAGGTGACCTTTGGATTCATTGACATAGGGGCTAGGAGAATTTCAAAAGTGTTACTAACATTTGCCTCAAGGACAGTTGTGTCAAGAAGATGTTATTTATCAAAATTAGTTATTGCCTGACCACCCAGATGGAGTCACTTTGACTGGGGTGGGCACAGTTTGGGTGCTCCTTGGAACTGTTTATGGTTCCTTAGCTAGAGCTGAATCAGCCTTGTACCAGGCAGGGAATTTCTCAAGGTGGCTTTTTCTGAGGGTGGAGTTCACTCCATCTTCTCCAGTTTACCTTGCTCTCACACCATTACCCACTAGCACTTATCCTCTTTACTTTTTTTGTTTGTTTGTTTGTTTGTTTGTATTGTTTGGTTTGGTTTTTCCAAACAGGGTTTCCCTGTGTAGCCCTGGCTGTCCTGGAACTCACTTTGTAGACCAGGCTAGTCTCAGACTCAAGGAGATCACCAGTGTGTACCACTACAACTGGCTTTATTCTCTGTATGTTGACTAGTTGTGAATTTCTGCATTAGCTGCTGTCCACAACACAAAAGAACTTCTCTGATGAGGCCTGGGAGATTAATGTATGGATAGAGGTATAAATGTAGAGACAGTTTGATGCTATGTCTGCTTAGCAGAATGATAGTGGTAGATTCACTGCTAGGCAGTGGTGGTGCACACCATTAATTCCAGAATTCAGGAGGCAGAGGCAGGCGGATATCTGAGTTCCAGGACAGCCAGGGCTACATAGAAAAGCAAACAAAAAACAGTAGTAGATCCACCCTGGGGCCTGTGAACTCTCTAACCATGGGCTCTTGGCCAGATTTGCAGTACCAAGCTTGTTGGAGCAGGCCTTAAAACCACCTAGAAAGCACTTTGCTACCCTCAAAACATTGATGCCGCTGTTGTCCCCCACAACTTGTCATGACTCTCGTTGTCATTCACAGGGCTCATAGCCAGATATGGTTGTGATTTTCCACCCAGAAACCACATAGCACCTCTGGTACTATGAGAGTTAGCCAGTAAAGAGGCTTCCTGGTCAGTACTAGCTTGATGTAAGAGGAGGCTTTCTTAAAGATGTCACCTTCCAGCTAGTGTTGTGATTTGTGCCTGTAGTCCTAGGACTGAAGAGACTGAAATGGATGGACTACAACAAGTGTGGGGGCAAACACAGTAAAACCTTGAATCAAAAAAAAAAAAAAAAAAAAAAAAGACCCAAAACCAAGATAAAGCAAAAAGTCTTCTAGCCAAGTTCACAGGCAGGCAAGGGAGCAGCCAGGAGAGTAGGAGGCAGCAGAGATCTCAGGGAGAGCCAGGAAAGGAAGGGCGTGTTGTGAGGACCACAGCAAGTACATATACACAGAAGATGAGCCTGTGAGTGGCATGTGGTCTAGGGTGCTATTGCCTGTGAGCCAGGGAGTGGGGTTTGTGTGTACATGTGTGTTCTTGAATGTGTATCATAAAGGCAAAGCAGATTACAGTGAGCTTCCTATATATTTTGAATAATATAAAATCTATACTCAAGACTGCAGACTTGTCATTTGTTATACAACTTTGTTTGACTGTGCTATGTCTTACTCAAACTTACATTTAAAATACCACAATAAACCATCATTGTCACATTTCCCTAAAGGAATATGATGGAAGGAGTCTCCAGCAGATTTAAAACTCACACTGCAGTTTTTTACAAGAAAAAGAAACAGTCTTCTGTGTCTAAGGAAAGACCACAGACACCAGCCCCTGAGAACTTAGAGAATGAGCATCTTCAGGTGTCCAAGCTGGAGAACAGAAAGAAGAAGGCCCAGGCACCAGCCCCTGAGAGCCTGGAGAGTGAGCAGCCTCACATAGCCAAGAGGAAAAAGAGGAAGAAGGCCCAGGCACCAGCCCCTGAGAGCCTGGAGAGTGAGAAGCCTCACATAGCCAAGAGGAAAAAGAGGCAGAAGAAGGCCCAGACACCAGCCCCTGAGAGCCTGGAGAGTGAGCAGCCTCGGGTGTCCAGGCTGGGGAAGAGGAGAAAGGAGTCCCAGGCACCGGCCTCTGAGAGCTCAGAGAGTGAGCAGCCTCGGGTGTCCAGGCTGGGGAAGAGGAGAAAGGAGTCCCAGGCACCGGCCTCTGAGAGCTCAGAGAGTGAGCAGCCTCGGGTGTCCAGGCTGGGGAAGAGGAGAAAGGAGTCCCAGGCACCGGCCCCTGAGAGCTCAGAGAGTGAGCAGCCTCAGGTGTCCAGGCTGGGGAAGAGGAGAAAGGAGTCCCAGGCACTGGCCTCTGAGAGCTCAGAGAGTGAGCAGCCTCGGGTGTCCAGGCTGGGGAAGAGGAGAAAGGAGTCCCAGGCACCAGCCCCTGAGAGCTCAGAGAGTGAGCAGCCTCACATAGCCAAGAAGAAAAAGAGGAGAAAGGAGTCCCAACAACTTACTTCTTCTCTTCTGAAAAATTCAGAAACCTCCCATAAAGCCAAAAAGACCACTTCTACCCATAAAAAGAAAAAGAGTAGTGTTTGGGAGGTGGATATGGAAACAGGTATTATCCTTGTAAATAAAGAAAACATGGAGAACCTACTAGAGAATTCTAGGAAAGATGTGGATATTGTTTATGTAGATGTAAGCAAGGGACAAAAGTCAGCAAAAGTGGACAAAGCAGAGAAGCTGTCCATTACTGAGTCCCAGAAACATGACTGTCAAGAGCTACACAGTGATGTTAAGAGCAAAAAGAATCAAAAGCATCAGAAGAAAGTTGCATCCTGGGATGCAGTACAGGGAAGCCAGCCTGAGAGCATACCCCTGCCCCACTCAGATGCCTTGTCTTCTGTGCATCTAGAAGGCAGAAGCACAGAACTATTGGTGTCTCATAAAAAAATATCTAAGGAAAAAGTGTCCAGGAACCAGGAATTGGGAGCCAAGCCCGAGAGTCTTGGTAGCACACACCCTAGAGGAGAGTTTGGGACTGGAGATGATGAGAGGGTCAAAGGATCTGACAGTATCAGGAAAAAGTCTAAGAAAGGGAAGTCTGTTGCTATTGCCACCTCTAATGACAATGTCTCGATGCTTGACAATGATGCTGAGAATACCCTCATGGATTCATTAGAAGGTGGTGATGCTTTGAGGGAAGAAGATGTGGACTGCAGACCAAGGAAGGCAGAAACCCAGGCTTGTTCCAGTGAGAAACCTGCAGAAGAGATGCAGGGGTAAGCTGGGAATGGGCTGCATCTTCTGTGTGCATATGAAATGACAGAAATCATAATAATGTGCACATTTAATTGAGCCATCTCAGCAGAAAGCTAAATTTCTACATGTGTAAAAGAAGGTAGTTAAATTAGGTTTTGACTGAGGTCTCTTCTACCTAATGCTGTACATTTGAGCCATTTTAAGACTTCCAGCCATTTTAAGACTTCCAAGCCACGTACTTTGTCTTGGAGTATGTATGGATGTAAGGGTTACATACATTATACTGAGGATTCTGCAAAGCAGCAAAAGCTGGAATCTCTGGCACTGAATCTCACACAAGCAATGTCGCTACTGTTACTTCTCTAATGTTATGCAAGTACACTGTCTAATGAACTGATAGAAGGAGTCTTTCCCAGCTACACATCCCAGACTGGGGACAGATTTTCTCTTCACATTTTCATCCAGTAACTTGTGGTTGTTTGGTAATCTGACTTAGAAGAGTTTCATGTAAGTGTTAAATGGAAGTATTGTTAAATGCCACATGGGATGGTAATGATAGAAGGTGTGGGTCATTCACATTGTCCTTTGTATTGTCAGAACACTGGTCATGAGGCAAGAATATGCTAGGGCTATAGCTCTAGCTTTCCTTGGTCCTATGAAAGTCACTAACTTCCCAGCATGACAGACACACTGATGCCAGAATATACTAAGAGCAGACAGATTCTGACATCTGGCCAGGAACTGGTAAAAGCAATTGAAATGGATACATAAAAAACTAAGGAGGCCCATAGCCCGTGAAGCAAGAAAAGCCACAGTTGAATAAACCCTGAACACTGAGTTAACTGAATTACTCATTGGAAGGGCTGGGAGAAGTATCTGATTCTCAGTAGA
Source organism: Cricetiscus sungorus (assembly GCA_030556225.1). Taxonomy (NCBI): domain Eukaryota; kingdom Metazoa; phylum Chordata; class Mammalia; order Rodentia; family Cricetidae; genus Cricetiscus; species Cricetiscus sungorus. Next base: position 12,445,071 of record JANBXA010000132.1, on the reverse strand, counting down.
GATAAAAGAGGGCTTTACTTACTAGAACCAAGGGTGAGAAATATAGCATATGAACAATAAGAGGTGGAATGGAATTATCTTCTGTCCACATGTACCCATCAATGTAATCAGGTTTACATAAAGAGTTTGAAGGGACTGAATGACTCCAAGATGCAGTCTAGCTAGCTTTAGTATTCTTCTAGACTGGGAGCCATACAAGAAGAGTTGGAAAGGTGTTAGCTAAAAGATGACCGCTGGTAACCCAGTTTCCCCCTTAGGGTAGAATCTACCCATGAAGAAGAAAGCAGTTTGGAATCAGCCAGTAATTCCGCAACAAGATACGTATCTGAAGATGGGAGAGATTCTGATGAATCAGATGTGGATTTGGGCTCTGCAGTGAGGCAGCTCCAAGAGTTTATTCCTGACATTCAGGAAAGGGCAGCCACCACAATCAGACGCATGTATCGTGATGACCTGGAGCGCTTCAGAGAATTTAAGGCACAAGGTAAGCTTTCTAATGTGCTGAGCAGGCAGCAGCTGCTTTTGTGAGCAACTTAGATTGATGCGTCCAGAGGAAGCATCCTTTAAGATCTAAGAAGCTGCTGGGCAGTGATGGTGCATGTCTTTAATCCCAGTACTTCAGAGGCAGAGGCAGGTGGATCTCTGTGAGTTACAGGCCAGCCTGGTCTACAGAGTGAGTTCTGGGACTGTTTCACAGAGAAACCCTGTCTCGGGAAAAAAAAAAAGTTTCTTCATTGCATGTATTTATTATGCAGGATAGTGTGTAGCATAAGGATTCTTTCACATAGGTATGCACTATATGTTCAGTGAGGGGCTTCTGACTTTGGGAGCCAAGGTGGTTGAAGAAGATAGAAACAAAGAAGTTAAGTACACATACCCTGAGCACCTCGTGTGGATGCAGTTACACAGAAGTGTCTTGGGGGTCCCCTTTGCTGTATTTTGTGTTGAATCATGAGGTAGACCAAGCTGAGCTCAAGTAGACCAGGCTGAGCTCAATCTCAGTCCTCCTGCCTCAGCTTCCCAAGTGCTGGAATTAGCAGATGTGAATCATCATGCCTGGCTACACATGTAAATTACTGGGTTATTTATTTATTTTGTTGTATGTATGTATAATAACCCTAAAACCAAGCAGGGCATTGGTGGCACATGCCTTTAATTCCAGCACTCGTGAGTGAAGCAAGCAAGTCAATGTGGAAGAGATACCTGGGAAGACTTGGGGACAAGAGCTATAGCTTAGACTAGACTTGAGGATGGGGGTTGGGGAGCCACTCAGTGCCTAAGACAGCAGTGGGCTGCTCCCAGCAGGCTGGTCCTGCTGGCCATAGTATTCTGAGTAAAGAAGATTTCCTATTGGGCTCGGGAGATGCTCAGTCAGTAAAGTGCTTGTTGCACAAACATGATGACCTGAATTCAGGTCCCCAAAATCTATGTGAAAAAGCTGGCCATGGTGGCATGTGCTTGTAACCCTAACAATGGGGAGGCACAGACAGAAAGATCCTTGGAGCTTGTTGGCTAGCCAGCCTGGCCTACTTAGTCAACAGGAGAAACTATCACTAAAAAAGGTGGCTCTGAGGATCGGCAGCTGAGGTTGATCTATAGAGACTACAGGTTATTTGTGGAGACCACACGTCTCTCTGCACAGACCCCTACACCACACCATAGAAAAGAAATGACTGTGGTGGGTTTGTCTTAGTCTTTACTGACAGTACGTACTTTCTCTCCTCATTTCCCCCAACCCTAGGTGTTGCTATTAGATTTGGCAAATTTTCTGCTAAAGAAAATAAACAAATAGAGAAAAATGTGCAAGAATTCCTGTCCCTGACTGGAATTGAGAGTGCAGACAAGCTGCTGTACACAGACCGATATCCAGAGGAAAAGTCTCTGATCACCAACTTAAAACGAAAGCATGCATTCCGACTGCACATTGGTAAGTGGAAGAACAAACTCAAATCCCCAGGCCTTCCCACACTCTCTCGGTTGTGCATGCCTGCACGCCTGCCTGCCTGCCTGCCTGCCTGTGTCAATGGGTACTTATTTTGCAGACTGTCTGGATGTCTCCCCATGGTGATGGGTACTTATTTTGTAGTTCTCTCAAACTAGTGCTTCTGTGTGAAGAAGTAAATGACCTTCTACCTTGTCTCCTTGGCAGTAATTATGACTTCAGTTTCTTGTCCTGTCTGTCATTCCTTCTGCATGAAACATATCCTTCCATGCATCGTGGTTTTCTAAGTGTGTGCTTTGAGCTAGATCCCTGCTGGTGGGTACTGCTGAGAAAGTTAGGAGGTCATAATGAGAGTGACCCTATACCCAGAAGTTTATGGACAACATGAATTGGACACAGGGTTGTTAAAAACAAAGAAGAGGATGGCCCACAGTTTGGGCCATAGAGAGGAGGAAGTGGATCTTGGAGGACTTAGGGAAAGGGAGTTGGGTGTAAATATGATCAAAATACATAGTATGAAATTCTCAACAAGAAAGGGTTTCTCTGTGTAGCCTGAACTGTCCTAGAACACACTCTATAGACTAGGCTGGCCTGAAATTCAGAGATCCACCTGCCTCTGCCTCCCCAGTACTGGGATTAAAGGCGGGTGCCACCATGTCCGGCAAAAAATACATTTAAAGAAAAAAGATCAATAAGTGGCATTGGGTCCCTCATGAAAGAACCTTTTTTGAATCTGAAGATAGTAATTTCATGGGTGTATCTGGACTACACAGGGAAACAGGATGCTGGCCCCTAGAGATTGACAAACAAGTAAGGCTTGGCTGGGGAGAGGGCTGATCTTCTCTAGTGCTTCTAAAGTCATGTGAAATGGCAATCCAGTGGGGGGCTTGAGTGGATCCTTGAAGGTGGTGTGTACCATGCACAGGGCAGTGTGAACTGTACATCTGTTGTGACAGTGAGGGAATGTGCAGTCCCAGCCTGCACACATTGCTGCACATGAGTTACCGGTGTTACAAAGGCTCCACTGGGTCCCTGGCATCTGTGGCCATGTCACTGCCTCTCTGACTGTCTTTTTGTTTGGTTTTGTTTTGTTTTGTTTTGTTTTGTTTTTCAAGACAGGGTTTCTCTGTAGGTTTGGAGCCTGTCCTAGAACTCACTCTGTAGACCAGACGGGCCTTGAATTCACAGAGATCCACCTGCCTCTGCCTCCCTGAGTGCTGGGATCAAAGGTGTGCGCCACCACTGCCTGGCTCTGACCCTGTCTTCTAACTGTCTGTAGGGAAAGGTATCGCTCGGCCCTGGAAGCTTGTGTACTATCGTGCAAAGAAGATATTTGATGTGAATAATTACAAAGGCAGGTAAGAAAGTCTCACCAATTGGGCCAGAATTGGTCCTGATGGGAAGAAGCAAAGCATCCACAGCCATGGAGAAGATCACAAAGATATCTGCATTGGAACTTAGCTGGGGATTGGTTAGATATATGCCTTTAAGATTCATTTCCGTTCCCACTTCTTTAATAAGCCCTCTGGAATCTTCTGTACTCAGTGTTCCCTTTGTCTTTGTACCTGGGCTTCAGCACTAGGCACCTCCTGCCAATTGCAGTCTCCTGTTTGCTCTTTCCACTATATAGTAAGCTCCAAGTGCTGGAGCTTCCATCACTGTGATGTTCTTTTCTGCCTTGGCACACTCAGTTGGGTTTTCTGTAACTGATTCACCACGTAGTGCAATCCTGTGGTGCATGCAGAATGCTAACGTAGTGGTTCATACTCTTCTCTCTTTCCCAGATAAAGTCCCCAACTTTGATTTGTGTGTTCAACATTTCACGTTATTTTTGAATTACATTTAATTTTTCTTTTGTGCGAGTGCTTCTTTCAGTGAGTGAGGGATTTGAGCCGTGGCATTCATTCTGACTTGGTGAGCATGGTACCCACTGAGTCAGCCCATTTTTCCCTCTCTCCCATCCCCACTGCCCACTGTATCCTTATAATCTCACCCACAATTTTTTTAATCTAAAAATGTGTATTTTGTATGTTATGTGTGTGCACCACATACATGCAGGAACCTACAGAGGTCAGAGGAGGTGTCAGATCACCTAGAACTGGGGTTTCAGACTGTTGTGAGCCATCGTGTGGGTGCTAGGTTCTGAACCTGGGATCTCTACAAGAGCAGTAAGAGTAGCCAGGTGTGATGGTGGACACCTTTCATCTCAGCGGTAGGGAAACAGAGGCAGGAGCTGGAGGATTTCTGAGTTCAAGGCCACCCTGGTCTACATAGCAAATTCTAGGACAACCAGGGCCTTGTCTCAAAACAAACAAAAATAGTAAGTGTTCCTATCCACTGATCTAACTGTCCAGCCTTTACTCACAGTTTTGTCTTTTTGGTTATGAGCCTATCCTAATACCATTGAGCATCTGTGCAGCTCACTTCCCACAATTCTTAATAATGTCCATGTTTTCCAAGTCCCTATTTGTATGTGCACTTTCTGCAGACACTGGAACACTGCTGTGATAGAGAAGTTCCACGTCAGAGGGTTGTCATTGTTCTACCAAACCCTTGCCTGACCATAGTAATGACATAAACCACTGATCTCTCCACCCCCACTTTGGGTTAAGATTTAGAAATCTGGCAGTCATGCTGGTACACACCTTTAATCCCAGCACTCTGGAGGAAGAGGCAAGTTTCTCTGTTATACAGAGAAACTGTCTCCCAAAAAAAAAAAAGAGAGAGAGAGAGAGATTTAGAAATGGCCATATATGGTGAGAGCGGTTGATGTGCTGGGATTCGAATGGAAATCAATGCCCTCTGACACTGACTCCTAGAAGTGTTGTACCATGCACTTAGGTGGAACCTGGGCCTTTGCTTCCCAGAATGTGCTGAATCAGGGAGTCACATGCCCAGGCTCAAAGGAAGTTTGTTCTCATGTTAATCTTACTAATACTAAGTGAAGTGAAGTCTTCCTTGTGGGGGAGTGAAGCATGGCTGAGTGGCTTGCATGATGTTTTGGTTGACAGCAGTCAGCACTGGTCTAGAGGAAGTAGTGTGATCCAGGGGTCACACTACTAATGCTAATGGCAGGCCTAGAACAGTGCAGGGAGAGCTCAGAGGGAGACTTGGCCAGCTGGCCAGTGCAGCACAAAATGCCCTCTAGGTGGCCACTGATGGGTGGAGAGAGTCACATCCAAGCCAACCTAGAGGTTGTAGGGCAAGGATAGGCTGAGATGGCTCGTTGTGGCCTCTGAGAGAGTCAAGCCTCTGGCTCTGGCCAGCTGTGTCTGAGGACATGACCACTGCTGGAATGCTGACACAGGCAGTGAGGGACTCCAGCCATTGAAAGGAGGGGCATGGCTTCCTATCAGTGCTGTCTTTTCCAAAGAAGTGCCATGAGATACCCTTTCTAGTCTTGGACTTCATTAAACCTTCATTATACATCCATTTTACTTTTTTCAGGTACAATGAAGAAGATACTAAGAAGCTGAAGGCATACCATTCCCTCCATGGAAATGACTGGAAAAAGATCGGGGCAATGGTGGCCCGAAGCAGCCTGTCTGTTGCCCTGAAGTTCTCTCAGATTGGTGGTCGTAAGTGGCCTATCTCTGTAAAATAAGCCGATGACTGAGCCAGTGTGCAGAGCTCTCTGTGGGCCCATTCTTAGTATATGTTCTCTTAATGTTAGTTCATTGGCTTCTTTGTGTGCAGTCAGTGAAACTGTAGCTTTTATTCACTGGGCCTACTGACCATGCCTCAGTTCCATACAGAGTAGCATAAATCCATCTGGTTATGCTGGGCCTCCAGAAGCTGGCCAGGTGGGAGCTGCTGGGAGGGAGTTAATGCAGTCACTTTGCCCCAGAATGTTGGAGCTTAAACCAGGTTGGGTGGTGCACCCCTTTAATCCCAGTACTTGAGAGTCAGAGGCAGGCTGATCTTTGTAAGTTTGAGGCCAGCCTAGTCTACATAGTAAGTTCCAGGATAGCCAGAGCTACATGGAAAGATCTTGTCTCAAGAAACAAAAGTAAATGTTGTCAATTATTTTAGATTGCTTTGATTGAGCTGTTACCCATTGTTTTTTTGGAAAGAGCCTGATATATCAACTATTTATCTCATCTATTTAGTAGTGCTCTGTGTGTGTGTGTGTGTGTGTGTGTGTGTGTGTGTGTGTGTGTGTGTGTGTGTTCTGTGTGTGTCTGTGTGTGTCTGTGTCTGTGTGTGTCTTGTGTGTCTGTGCATGAGTGTGTGTTTTTTTTGAGACAGGGTTTCTCTATAGCCCTGGCTGTCCTGGAACTCACTCAGTAGACCTCAGACTCACAGAGATCCGCCTGCCTCTCCCAAGTGTTGGGATTAAAGGAGTGCACCACCAAGTCCAGCTATGATCTCCTTTTTAACATGCTTAAAAGCAAATAGATGAGCAACTACGAGGTCATCCTTTTGTGTCTGCAGAAAAAAACCACGGTACTTGGAGTAAGACAGAAACCCAGAGACTAATCAAGGCTGTGGAGGATGTGATCCTAAAGAAAATGTCTCCCCAGGAGTTAAGAGAACTGGATTCTAGACTTCAGGAAGACCCTGAAGGTCGCCTGTCAATTGTCCGGGAAAAACTGTACAAGGGCATATCATGGGTGGAAGTGGAAGCTAGAGTGGAGACCAGAAACTGGATGCAGTGCAAAAGTAAGTGGTAAGTGTAAGGATTCCTGTGTATGCTTTGATAGGTTTCCTTCATTTGTCTGACCTGGGTAAGAGGTGAGGTGAGCTTACATAATGGCTGTGCACAACACACAGTGTCAAGAATGCTCCAGCCCCTGCTGCGCCTGCTTCAGTCAGCACCTGAATGTGCCTTGATTGACAGCATGCAGGTGTGGAACAGCTTCTGTGCAGGGGTTTATTTCTTCCTCATACAGAACTTAAAGACAGGCTTTGTGGTGGTATACACCTGTGAATCCCATGCTTAGGAGGCTGAGGCAGGAGGCTCTCACATTTGGGGCCAGTCTCAGCAGGAGACCAAGATGGACTTCTCTTTTTGTTGTTGTTTGGTTTTTGGTTTTTTGAGACAGGGTTTCTCTGTGTAACAGCCTTGGCTGCCCTGGGACTCACTCTGTAGACAAGGCTAATTCCACCTGCCTCTGCCTCCAGAGTGCTGGGATTAAAGGCGTGGGCCACTGCCACCTGGTGTGGCTCTTCACTATATCTTTCGATGTCTTTAGTGAGGCAGGATTAACAATTTTTTTTAAAAGATTTATTGTGTATACAGTGTTCTGTCTGCATGCATGTCTGCATACCAGAAGAGGACACCAGATCTTACTATAGATGGTTATGAGCCACCATGTGGTTGCTGGGAATTGAACTCAGGACCTCTGGAAGAACAGCTACTGCTCTTAACCACTGAGCCATCTCTCCAGACCCAATAGTCACTTATTTATAAACAACCACAAAGAACATTTGTAATTGGGTGCTAGTGGTACACACCTTTAATCCCAGTACTCTGGAGGCAGAGACAGGTGGATCTCTGTGAGTTTCAGGCCAGCCTGGTCTACAGGCCAGCCTGGTCTACAGAGTGAGTTCCAGGACAGACAGACAGTGCTACATAGAGAAACCCAGTGGGTAAGTAAAGCATTAGAACCTGAGTTCAGGGTCCCAGCACCATGTAAAAGCCAAGTGTCAGTAACCCCAGCTGTGGTGTGGGGTGAGGGCTAGAGACCAATGATCCCTGGAGCTCTTTGGTGGCACTGGCTCTGCCAGTGAGTTCCAGCCCTATGTCATAAATAAGGTGGGCAGCACTAGAGGCACACAGCCAGTGATAACCTCTGGCCTCACATACTCAGGCACACACACTCACAAAATTTCCCAGAGCAAAGAAATCAAACCCCTTTGCCATTGATGAAGCCATATTCAAGTCCTATATTGCCACCTGATGGATACTGTTTAACAGTTCCAAATCATACGCTTATACCTTTACAAAGAAAGCCATCTACTATATGAGAAGAATAACAGTTTCAGGGTTAATGTTGGCTCTGTTACTAGCAGACAAAGTATACCCACACCAGGCCCACTAACTCTGCCAACCCTGTCTATTTTAGCTGAAGTGGGTTCTCCATTGTTCCTTGTACTGCAAAGGCTTACAACACAGATACCTTTTTCTCAGTCCCCTGCTGTAAAAGCTGCACTTCCTGCAGCACCAGCAGTTGGGCAGGCTCTGATTGGTCTATGAGTAATCGGGTCTCAGAACAGTCTTATTTCCACTAATATGGAGGTGATGAGATTGGTGATGAGAGCTCATAGTCCAGCCCTGACGTGTGTAACTTAAATTTGATGTGGACTCCATTGTACTGCTGTTAAGCCAGCATGCTGTTTCATTAAGAAAACACCATTCATAAGTATACTGTGCTTCAGAATTGAAGCGTTTCACTTTTACACAACTAGTTTTATGCATAAAACCAAAAATTGTCATTCCCTTTACACAGATTTCATACGACAAAATTATCCCTATTATCCACGTTAAACAATCATGGCCATTCTGTTCATTTATTTACTCCCGGCCCAGATCATTTAGTAATATTTGAGCACAGAACAATCTTTGAAAGAAATATTCAGGTAACAACTCAGAACCGGGCAGTAGTGGCGCCCGCCTTTAATCCCAGCACTCGGGAAGCAGGGGCAGGTAGATCTCTGAGTTCAAGACCAGCCTAGTCTACAACAGCTAGTTCCAAGATAGCCTCCAAAACCACAGAGAAATCCTGTCTTGGAAAAACAAACAAAAAAAGTTAACTCAGCCCCCAAGTGCACAGCAATTTAAGTCATGTTTACACTGAGATTCCTTACAAAGTATATCTGGCTTCTTTCACAAAAATGAGTACTGTTGACTCAGATCATGCCCAAGATTTAGCATCTAGGGAGTTTGATTGAGGTAAACATAACACCTGTGGGTGTTGGGATTGTCCTTAGGCTGTTGGAAAGTACAAGTGACCTCACTCATAAGAGTGGGTTTTATGGTCTAAAAGCAGTGCTCTAGATTTAGGGAGAAACGTCTTGGATAAGTAAAAACATAAATTCCGGAAGATAAGGTAGAGCCTGTCTCATCACACAGCAAAGAGTCACCAGGTTGTAAAACATCATCCCTAGTGTTCCAGGAAGAGCAGCCAGCACTGCATTCTGTTGAAGAGGTGAGCTTCTCCAGTGTTTATTTGTGTGCACAACGCACTTTGCTCTCTAAACTAAGAATATAGGAAATTTACCTTTTAAACTAAAAGTAAACTACATTTTTCTTTTTCTTAACAGGACAGAGATTCTTACCAAAAGGATGACCCATGGTGGATTCGTGTATCGTGGGGTCAATGCTCTGCAGGCCAAAATCACCCTTATTGAAAGGTACCAAAATAGGAATGGGTGTTGTATAAAACACTAATTGTTAATCCAGAGACTAGAATGTCATTGCTTAGACTCACTTCCCACATGTGTCACAGTGGGTGTGTGGCCTGCCTTTCTGAGTCTGTTGACCACTTCTGAATGAGGCTGATAAAAAGAAGTTATCTGTTTCCCCGTGTTCACGGAAGTATGAGGGACAATGCATGGTGGCCATACTGAGTACTTAGTTAAGGTTGTTAGCTTAGTCTGCAGAGCTGTTCTTATGGGTGTGCTATCCCTGTCCATTGCAAATTGATGGTGGGAAAGTTATACAGCCCTGCTACACCACAGTGACAAAGTTGGTGCAACTGTTGCTTGGTTTTGTCCTGAGTTCCTTGTCTATGCAGAGTCCTCAGCACAGTAGTCCCAAGGGAAGTGGAAGCATGAGACTCTGACACTGGTGAGTCTGGCAGATGTAGGCTTATGTTGGAGTAGCAGCAAGAGCAGCAGAGGCCCTTGGTTGTGGCCAATCTGTCAAGCTTCTTTGTTCCAGCACTCTGCCATGCTTCCTGTGTTACCCTGGCTGGCTATGCTCCATCCTTCATTCTGCAAGAGAGACAGATTAGCAGATCTGAGGAGATAGCTCAGGTCAAGCAGGACTGGGGTTCTGGTCCTCACCACTAGTTAGTCATGACAAATTGAGTCTGTGGCCCAGTCCCTGAGCTCCATTTACTTGTCTGTAGAATGGGGCTGATGCCCCCCTGACTCCACCCATAGTACTGAGAATTACTGTGCATGAGTAGTGCACATATAATGCTAACAGTGTCTTGAGTAGTAGGCTTGATTACAGTGTACTGTTCCTGAGAGACTGTTGAATGGAGAGATGCTTTTCAGTTCATCTCCATAGCTTACTCTCTGACCTTGAACTAACCTTGGCCTAAGCTGAATAGTGTACTTGGGGAACTGGAATAAGATGGAAGCCCTTGGCCTTTCAGCTCTTGGTAGTTTGTGAGTTGGTGGAGGTGGACTTTACTTATAATTTTTATTTTTTCTTGCAGGTTGTATGAACTAAATGTGAATGATGCTAATGAAATAGATTGGGAAGATCTTGCTAGTGCCATAGGGTAAGACCGTTTACTGAACATTAAGTTTATTCAATGGTAGAAAGTTTGAAAAATAATTTTTCTTTATTGTGTGTATGTATGTGTATGAGTGTGCATATGTATAGTACACACATGTCGATCAGAAGACTCATTGACACTCAGTTCAGCACATGGGTTGTGGAGACTAGACTCAGATTGTCAGGCTTTATGGCAAACATCAAGAGACGACTTTAATACACGACTGCCTATCACATTTCTGCAGGCCTAAAATTCATGTTGTGTGTGGAATCGTGTATGAGTGCAGAGAGGTGGGTAGAGAGATAATCTATAAAATGCTTGCCACTGTCCAGCCTCACTATATATTATCAAAACTGGACACAGGGTTGACATCTGTACCCCCAGTGCTGGGACAGGGGGTCCTCTGAGCTCCAGACTGTCTCAGAAGATGTGTAGTAATAGAGGAAGACATTGACTTCAACCTTCAGCCTCCATACACAGCACCAGCTGACACTAGGTCATCTCTGAGACTTGTGCTTCACTTTGCTTTTGCTGTGTTCTGTGGCAGGATCTTGTGTGTAGCCAGATTGGCCTCAAACTCACCCTCTTCCTGCCTTCAACTCTAGGAGCTGAGATCTTTTCAGGGCTAGCGGTGTCACATCCAGCAGCAATGGAATGGTGTTGCCTGGTTGTCAGTTTTTTACATTCCTTGGTAATTCTCACCTGTAGCCACTGAGGAGAGTCAGAGCAGGAATTCAAGGCAGGAACCTGGAGGTGGGAACTAATTCAGAGTCCAGGAATACTGCTTGCTTCCTATGGCTTTCTCAGCCTCCTTTCTTATAGCATCCAAAATCATTAGCTCAGGGGTGGCACCAGCCACAGTAGGCAAGGTTCTCCTACACTCAAGAAAATGCTCCACAAGCTTGCCTACCAGCCAATCTGGTAAGGGCATTTCTCAATTGAGGTCGTCTCTCCCAAATGTTTCTGGCTCATGTCAAGTTGACATAAAGCTAGCTAGCACAGTTTGACTTTGTTTTTTTTTTTTGTTTGTTTGTTTTTTTTTTTAATAGAAAACAAATTGCATTGTTCAGAGTAAGGGAGGCATGAAAAGAGGCAGTGAGTAGCCCTCTCCCCACAGGGAGCCAGCATCTGGGTCCTTTCCCAGAGCCTTTGTGCAAAAGGCCTGCAGGGTCTGAACCATGTCCTACGGTCAGAGCTCCTGTTGATTGTGCACTTTTCTCTTCAAAGAGCCAACTGTAACTGCCAGTCCCTTTACAGTTGTTTTTCCTTCCCCTCCTTAGCTCTCTATCTACCCATCCCTCCCTCCATCCATCCATCTACCCACCCACCCATCCATCCATCCATGCGTCTCTCCATCCATCTGTACCTATCTGTCTATTTCTCTTTCACAGAATGAGGGTTGCCTCATTGTGTCTCTTATGCAGTCTGAGCACATGTCTAACCGGCCTTGACTTTGATGGCCCTCCTTCTGCTCCTTCTCTGCTGTTCATCTGTTGCTCTCTGAGTTTGTTTCTCAGCTTCTTGAAAATTCTTTTCTAATAAGCTTTTTTCTCAGCGCTGCTTTATCAATAACACCTAGTAGTTTTTATCACTTTATCAGAAGTTTAGACAGATAAAAGAACAAATGGACTTCATGTACCCACCCTGCTCTGCAGAAACTGGCCAAATCCCACCAGCCTAACTGCACTTCTTTGTCCACTTTCTCTGATACTGTCTTTTTTTAGGAAATTATATTTGCTTTGTTGCCTTGGTACCCTTCAACATTTGAAAAGTCCAACTTTGAGTAATTCCATTTGGAAATCAGTAATTCTGTTTCTAGAAGTACCTTCTGCAGAAACAACTCTCAGTGTGCATGGAACTAGTTATGTACAGAAGAACCCACTGTGCTAGTTGTGTGCCCACTGATTGATAGGAGAGCTAGTCATACGCAGAATGGCCCAGTGTGGCAGTGTGCCCACTGATGGGAGAGGAGCTCAGGGCGCAGCTCGGCTGGTCTAGTGCTGCCTGGTATGCACAAAGTCCTGGGTTCTGTCCCCAGCACCACATAAACTCAGGTGTGGTGCACACCTGTAACGCCAGCACTCGGGGTGAAGGCCAGTGTGGAATACATGAAACCCTGTCACAAAAAGAGAACTGATGACATTTTAACTTTTTCCTCACCTTTCCTTTTTAAAGGGATGTCCCTCCACCTTTTGTTCAGGCAAAATTTTATAAGCTGAAAGCTGCCTGTGTTCCTTTTTGGCAGAAAAAGACTTTTCCAGGTCAGTATTACAAATCTTTGTCTAGTTAAGAGTATGGTGTTGTCAGGGGGTGATCCCAGCAATAGGGAAGCAGAGGGGGAATCTCTGTGAGTTAGAGGCCAGCCTCTGCTACACAGAAAGGTTACATGGGCCACATGAGACCCTGTCTAAAAATAAAATAAACGAAAGTTTCTGAGTCTCCTCCCTTCCCCTTCAGGCAGCCTGCTGCCTCACAGCAGTGTTGTAAGCCTAAGCCACAGGGCAGGGACACTGACCTGAAAAGAGTTGTAATACACTGCTCTGCATTTTGTGGACATTACTGCCCAGCTCACCTCCTTGTTGATCCATGACTTCAGCACCTTATGCCTTCAGGGCAGTTTCCTCATTCAAAGGGTGGGTTGGATGGGGCTGGGGAGTACCTGGGTAAAGTGTCAACTACACAGCCGTTTGTTCACCTGAGCTTTGATCATCAACAAGCACATATGAAGCTGGGCAGTGGCAGTGCACACCTTCATTCCTGGCTACTCTAGCCAAACCCACAAAGCTGTAAGCTGCAGCTCATAGTTCAGTGAGACCCTGCCTCAAGAAATGAGGTAGAGAGCAGTTGAGGAAGGACGTGACATCAACCTCTTGCCTCCACGTGTATGCACGTGTGTGTATATCTATACACATGTACACATGTACTCACAGAGATGTGCACATATGTACACCAGACAGCATATCCCGTGCCAACAAATAAGGATAGAATAATAGCCGCCTCATAGAATTTTCTCAAAGACTGCATAAGAGATGGCACCAGCTAAATTGGATCTTCTGTGTGGAAATGGTGCAGAGCATTATTGTTAAGGTCCTTTGTCCTTAATTAGAGGCTTGTACAAGTAATTCCAAAATGACCTTTTCTGTAGATATCATTGAGTACTTATATGAAACCAGTCTGCCTTTGCTGAAGGAAAAATTAGAAAAGAAGATGGAGAAAAACAGCAGTCAGGTCCAGGCGCCCTCAGCTCCCAAACAAGATTTCCTGTTCAAAGACATCTTCTATTGTGATGACGACAGCGATGGGGAGGGCTCAGAGGAGCCCAGGTGAGTGCGGTTCTTGTTCCATTTCTTTAGTTTGGTCATGCTCTTGCACATGTGTCAGTCAGCTCTTTGCTGTAGCTAAGCACCTGAGTGGTTGCCTCAGAAAGAGAATTTTTTTTTTAGAGGTTCCGGTTCATGCCCCATTGGTGCTGTTTTTCTGGGCCTGTGGAGGCAGCACATTGTGGTTAAAACAAGTGACAGTAAAGTCATTTACCTCATAGCCAGGAAGCAAAAGAAAACCACTCCCACCTCACCCCACCTCCAGTTGCCTAAAGAACTACCAGGAGGAATCACTGTGTCCCACTGACACTGCCCTGGTGAAGCCTAGGGGGCGGGATCCAGATCTGCCCAGGCAGGAAGATCTTTTGTCCTAATGTCTGGTAAAATGGTGTGAGCCCGATATGGTGGTGCACGCCTTTAATCCCAGCACTGAGGAGGCAGAGATGGGTGATCTCTGAGTTCAAGGCAGGCCTAGTCTGCAGAGTGAGTTCCAGGACAGCCAGGGATACACAGTGAAACCCTTGCAGGGTAGGGTGGGGAGAGGGAGAGGGAGAGTATGATGGGTAGGTGAACATCAAAACGCATTGTGATGAATGGATAAGCATTAAAACACACTGAGAGATGGATCAGCAGTTAAGAGTACCAGCTGCTCTTCCAGAGGACCAGTGTTCAATTCCCAACACCCACACAGCAGCTGACAACTGTCTGTACCTCCTGTTCCAGGGGATCCAACACCCTCACATAGACATACATACAGGCAAAACACCAATTACATAAAATAAAAAATAATAAATATGGGGAGAAGACTCCACTCATGGAGGGCTTTCTCACAAGTATAAGGACCTGCGTTGGATCCCCAGCACTCACATAAAAGGCTGAGCCCAGGCATGGTGGCATATGCCTGTCACCTATGCTTGAGCTATGAGAACTGAAGGATCTTGAGGGTGAGGTGGCCTACTTAGTCTGATCAGCAAGTCACAAGGCCCAGTAAAAGAGCTTACTTGATATTGCCCTCTGGCTTCTCCATGCACATACGTGTGTGTACACTGAACACACATGCACATCTTAAAAAGTCTTAGTATTCACATAGTTTACGTGTCGGGGCACAGAGGTCTTGTATTCACAGAGAAGTACTAAGAGAACCAGGAGTGCTAATCATGCAGGGTGTCTCCTTCTCAGTGGAGGAGATAAAATCCTGCTGTCCATCCAGAAAGCTGAGAGTGGAGGTTGTTAATGACCTGGTGACCTTCTGTCACTCAAATTCCCCAGAATGATTATCCCAGACTCTTCCCTCCCTAGACCATTATCCATCTTTAGGGGAGATGTCACATGTACTCTATGGCCCGCTGACATCTATGCTGTGGATCAGAGACCATACTAGAATCTAGGCATTTCAGCTGTAGAACCTACCCTCATTCTCACATGTACTTTGTAAATGAGTCTCTTTGTAGTACATCTGGAATTGAATTGATTATTGTTTGAAAATCTTTTCCCAAATTGTACTGTTTTAAATACACTGACAGTGAACTGCCTGGCATTAGACTCCCTGAAGTCTGATCCAAGTTGACAAGTCAGCCTGCCCCCCCACCTCCACCCCCACCCCTGCCCCCCAACCCTCCACCCTCGTTTCACTTCCTGTGTAGCACCTGCAAGGACCCCCTCATGTGTGACGGTGGGAAGTGTGAGCTGATTGAATGAATACCTTGTATCATTGTATTGAAACACTTACACTGCTGATCCTATTGAACCAAAGCAGCCCTTGGCCCAGCAGTTGTTGCAGAGAACACTATGCCCAGAAAAGTGAGAAAGCTTTTCACTCTACTCTCTTTTGCAGTGCCCCTGGTGTGCCGTGACTATGGATCTCCTCCTCCTCAGGCTTGTCTCTGTTCCCTTGGACCTCTTGCTGTGCACCTCCTCTTCTGGGTGGACTGCTGGTGGCCATATCTGCTGGCACACTTTGTAGAAGCTCAGCTGTTAGTCTTGGAAGGGTCTTTCTAGCTGGGGTACAGCTGCCCCTGGAGTCTCAAGACAGGGTGAAAAGGGGGCTCTTCCATCCATCGGGAAAGCAAAAACAACATAGGTGTTCTGAAGAGAGAACTTTGTACAGGGTTTTAGGTAACAGAAAAATTTCTACAAGGCCTATGCATAGTGGTGCAGGCTGCACTGTGGTGACAGGCAGAGGCCAACCTGGGCTTGAGACCTTGTCTCAAACATACACACATACAAATTGTTAAGTGGGATGCTGGAGCCAGCAGGACGACTGCATTGCCCAGAGAGCCGGCAGCACTGCAGAGAAGCTGTGTAGCCCTGCAGACCACCCCAATTTCCCCATACCCCAGCTGCTCCTCATACCCCAGGGTGTCCTCTGCTGCTGCTATCCTGCAGTGGCCTGAGTCCCTCCACCAGCACATCTCTCTGCCGAAATGTGTCCATGCATGACCTTAGCAGAACTCTGCTGCAAGGAAGTCTGGGACACCCAAGTGTTCTGAGTTCTGTTGTGCGTCTATGCTGAGGAGCACAGAGCCACAGAAAGTGTGGCAAATTATACGAAGTTCCCATTCATGCCCCTCAGCAATTGATTGGTTCCCCCTACATCTCTTAGATGTCATTTCTATGGCACTAATAGATTAGAAGGTGGGCTAGACCAGCCACAGGAGAAGGAAGCACAATAATAGGGGGATTTTTGTTTGCCACTGTACCCCAACACTTGCATAGACATGCAAATAACATTGAGTAGTCTGGTGATGCACACACGTGTATCCAACACTCAGGTGGGGGCAAGATGAGGGAGTTCAAGGTTTCCGTGTGAAATTGCAGTTCCTAAGCCAGCCTGGGCTACAAAAGACCCTGTCTCAAACACACAAACATTGAGTAAACGATGTCTTAGTACATGCTTCTCTACCTAGCCTTCTCTGTTCCTGACATTCTAGTCTCAATGCTGACAAGACTAACTTATTCCTACAGAAATAATAGTATTAATGTATAAACCAGTGCTATGTTTGTAGTAGAAAAAAAAGAAAAACTTAAATATTCTTTAATAGGAAGTATGTTAAGTTATGGTATGGTCCTAGAATGGAATATTATATGGTAAATTAAAATGATAACAATAGATTTGATTGACATGAAAGTATATTTTTGTGAAGTACTTCAAAGAAATATATATTTTCTCAATTTTGTAAAACAAAAATAAAATTGGTTGTTTATACAGTTGTGTGTGGAATGACCTGATGGCGGGGGCACACTGCACAGTTCTCAAACTAGAGCACAGACTCACAGCTCTCTGGAAGCCTCAGGGAGCTCCCAAAACCAGCTGTGGGACTTGGTTGAGAACCACAGCTCCCACCTGGGATCTTCAGCTCTTGGAATGAAGGTCACCCCTGCTCCTCGGTTTCCAGTGGTGGGCTTCTGGTCTGGCTTTCTGGCTTTGTTTTTAGACCTCTGCCCACACAGGATGGGCCTCTGAGGGAGCCATGATGATGTCTGCTGCTCCTGAGGTGGCCCTGACTGCTGTTGCTCAGGTCCAAATGAGGGCTCATGGCAGGCAGAGCTGTCAGCATGGCCAGCAAGATAGTATTGGCTCAGTGCTGCAGTTGGGTATAAATGAGAGGGCAGTGCCCCAGCAGAGTCAGGCATCAGTAGCAGAATGGGCTGATGGGCTCTGAAAAAGTCACTCATAGAGTGGGTCATGGCTGGGACAATGATGTTGCCCAGGACATTTGTGTGCTTTGTAAATGTTTGATTCTTAAAACTTTTTCCTTTCCTTTCTCCAATACCACCACCCCCTGCAAAGGAAACCCTCCTTTGCCCTCCCTCCCACCAGCTTCTCCTTTGCAGTAACAGTCAAGGGATTTGGAGAAAACTTGGCCTGTGTGTGTGTGAGTGAGTGTGTGTGTGTGTGTGTGTGTGTGTGTGTGTGTGTGTGTGTGTGTGTGTGTGTGTGTGTTAGGGTAGGGAGGTTTTGGGGGCTGGTTTGAGCAGACCCCTGTCTGTGATAAAGAGTGGACAGGAAAGAAGGGAACCTCACTCAAGAGCTGGTTTAGTTGCTCAGTCCATGATGATTTCATGACAGCCCCAGTGTGGTCCAAGTGAATGTGGGCGAAGAAATGTCAAGTTCAGGGAAAGTGAAGAGTCTGAAGTGAGCCTTGGTTACAGATCAGTGGCCACCCCCAGAAAGCAGAATAACAGACCTAGAGCCTTCTCTATCATCTTTCTCTCCTCTGCTTATCAGCTGTTTGTCAACACAGCTTCCATGGACCTAGGGACTACAGAACCAGGTGTCTTATCAGCCCAGGACACCTGGATGCCACAACACATTGCCACCAGCAGGAGTCTGAAGGCCTGAGGGGTACGTGTGCCCACTTACACAGAGAGAGACATAAATGCCACATCGTTTAATTTCCTGAAAACTTCCCAGCCTCTCTTCATTCAATCCTTTGATTCCCTTTGCCTGCTCCAAGCCTAAAACAGCTGTTGATGACCTGTGGCTTAGTCTCCCACTTTCTCTACATGTCCTTATGCTCTCTCCCAGTGTCCATCACTGTTCACAGAGTCCTGTCTTCCTCCTTCCTCCACCACAAGAGCTGAGTATCTTGGAAGACTACCTCAGCTGCTGATTCACTGCCGTGATGCCAGCAAGTCTCCAACAGATACAAGGCATTCCCAAAGGTTCTGCTATGACTCTGGCAGATTTCAGTTAGCACTGCTTCATAGATCTAGCCCGTCTATACCCTCTATTGTGCTGAGTTGAAGGCTTCAGCCATTAACTCCTACTTTCCTCCAGGGACCAAGATGATCTCCATCTAATCCTGGGTGGATTTCCATACCCAAGACCTTCAGCCCATATCCTCATAGTCTCAAATTTTGATCCTATGATGATCTGTTTCCTAAACTGTCAGAAAACTGACCATGATCACACTTTAAACAAGCTCTATTGTCATTCAAGGCGCGCGCGCGCGCGCACACACACACACACACACACACACAGAGTCAACTCTGCATGGACTCACCTAGGAATATCTACTTCACCCCCTGACTACATTCAGCTAAGAAATGAGTTCTTTAGATCTCACTTGGGGCTCTTGGGAGTCTGCCCACACCTCTAAGTAGCACTGTATCTTCATGGTTGGAGTTGCCTCTGAACCTTAGTTCAAGGTTCCATCATTCAAGGATCCCCTCCACCCCCACATGATGCTTCCCATTTATTGTGTGAGTGCCACAGCACTCTAGGTCAAAGGAATACGTGAAGGAGTTGGGTGGTCCTCTTTCTATGGTGTGGATCCCAGAGATCAAACTCAGGTCATCAGGGTTTGTGGCAAGCCCCACTGCACACTGAACCATCTCATGAGCCCTCCACTTTGGATTCTTTACGTCTCAAACCTAACATTACAGACCTCCTGATGCATACATCCCCTTCATGTCCAACACTCAAGCTTCCTCATTTTTTTTGCCAGTGATAGAGTTCCTGTCTGGGTTTCATCCTCCCCCAGTCCCTCCTCAGTCCATCAGTGAGCACATCCCTGGAGCCTACCCCTGTTCTGCAGCTGCCCTTTCTTACAACACTGATGTTCTACTTTCCTTTCTATTGTAATAACAAAACACTCTGACCAAAAGCAACTTGGAGCCAGCCATGGTGGCACACACCTTTGATGCTACATAATGAGACCTTGTCTTAAGGAGGGGAAATGCAACTCAGGGGAGGGAAGGGTTTCTTTGGTTTATACTTCCAGGTTACAGTCTATCGCTGAAGGAAGTCAGGGACTCAAAGCAGAAACCATGGAGGAATGCCGCTTGCTGCTTCACTCACAAACCAATGCTCAGCTAGCTTTCTCATTAACCCAGCACTGGAGGAGTTAGTAAGGGGGTGGGCAATCAGGAAAATGGCCAGACCTTGGAAGGAACTAAGCTTCCCATACAATAGCTGGAGTGCCCTTAACAAGGCCATCAATCTGGGGCTGGAGAGATGGCTCAGTGGTTAAGAGCACTGACTGCTCTTCCAGAGTACTCAGGTTCAATTCCCAGCACCCACATGGCAGCTCACAACTTATCTGTAACTCTGATTATCTGACACCCTCACACAGACACATGCAGGCCAAACACCAATGCAAAACAAAACAAAAAAACCAAGGCCATCAATCAACCAGGGACAGTGATGTGGCTTTTCTATTTCTGTCCAACAATAGCATCCATTTGGGGATATTTTCTATCTGAGCCAAGAAAATGAAATGAAATGGGAGAGGATCAAAGGAAGAAATGGTCTGGGAACCTTTGAAGAGACCAGCTCAGAGACTACTTGGCAGTTAACCAGCTTTAAAGACTAAGCCTACATGGGCTTTTTTGCTATTGTTGCAGGAATTTTTCTAGCACAAGCACCCCAGCACCAATTAAGAGTGGGAGAGGGGAGATGTCCCTGGTGGGCAAAAGCAAGGACGGCTCCTGAAAAGCCTTGGTATCAGTTCTAGTTTGCATTCTATTTTATACTCTAACACTAGGTGGGGTAAACTGGCAAGCAAAATTCCACAGAAGCATATGTGGTGGTTAAGGGCAACAGCCCATTGTTTCAGCTGTTTCTCCAGGACATTGTGTGAAGTCATTCTTGGCAAATAGTACACAAGTGGCACCTTAAGTAAATACCTAAATAGGTCAATGAATCTAATAATCAGCCCTTTTTAAATCTTATTCTGCTTTACTACTTGCTTCCTGCTCAGTGAACTCGTTTCTACCTTTTCTGAGTTTTTACTTCTTTCCCCTCTGATGTTCAGTTCTTTGTTCATCCTTGGGAAGAACATGGACTCCTAGACAGCCAGCCCTTAGTTCCAATACCACCTCAACAGCACGACTGCCTAGGGATGGTTCTGCCCACAGTAGACCAGGCCCTCCCACATTAATTAGCAATGAAGAAAATCAATTACTTACAGATATGCCCACAGGCAGTCCTTCAATTGAGATTCCTTTCTTGGGTACTATACATTGTGTCAAGTTAACAACGCTAACCAGGACAGGGGCTCTCCTTATGTTTGTACAAGGTCAGCCCCTTAATTGGTTTTCCACAAAACTGAACCCACAGGACTTACCATTGCTCTGCTTCCATTTAGGTTTACAACATTCGATGTGGATCCAGATTTTTGTTCTCTTACTTACTGTGAGGCTCCTGCCTAGAGATAAGCTCTGAGGAGACAGGCTCACATGGGTTGCATCCAGGTGAACAGTATCTAAGTTGAATGGATGAGTTTGAGGGATGAATTGATAGAAGCAGGTTGGCAAACAAAACACCAGCAGCTGTGATGAATGCCATAGAGAATTATAGGGACTATCTTTGTAGGGCAGATGAATGAATGACTGAGGTGTTTGTTTGTTTGTTTGTTTGTTTGTTTGTTTGTTTGTTTGTTTGTTTCCCAAGATAGGGTTACTCTGTGCAGCCCTGGCTGTCCTGGAACTAGAACAGGCTGGCCTTGAACTCACAGACATTGCACCTGCCTCTGCCTCCCAAGTGCTGGGATTAAAAGTGTGTGTCATCACTGCCCACATGACAAGATCTATCTATCTATCTATCTATCTATCTATCTATCTATCTATCTATCTATCATCTATCTATTTATCCAACCTGTTGCTACAGCCAATATCAAATCTAGCATCTTGTGGATTCCAACATAGACTGAAGACCAGCAGCTCTCCAGGACCCTCTAGCACTCCAACAGCAGATTGGGACTTCAGACATGCAATATCCTGGACAGAGCAACTACCAAGTCTCACCCTTTCAGTTGTGAGACAGGCATTGTTAAACTACCTGGACCACACCCTATAAACCATAAATCCTTTTACATATATTCATTTTAGTTTATCAGTGCTGTTCCTTTAGAGAACCCTGATTAATACAATATGGGTGGATCAAACTCATAGGACCCTCAAAAGAAATGCCTTCCTGGCCAGTTGGAGCAATCAATTCCACAGTCCCCAACTCCTCTACCCCCCACTGTAATGAGTCAGGCATTACGCTGGCCTGCCCCTGTCACCTGGCAGAATGCACTCAGGTAGTACTCTGGTCGGCCCAGGGTCCCATGGGTACATAGTCTACATGCAGGTGCAAAGGACCCTTTAAAAGAACCCCACCACCACCACACACACGCTTCTGCTTTCCTGATACTCCACCAGGGCAGACCGAACTTTTTCCTGTCTCCATCTTCTCTTCTGTCCTGTCTGTGTGTCTCTTTTCTCTTTCCTCCCCCCTACCCCACCCCTACCCCGCTTTTCTTCTAATAAAACTTCTCTGTAGCACCTGCGCTACGATCTGTTCCATGAATCGGGCGAAGGCCTAGAGATTGAAATAAAGAGACAAGACAGCGGGTCATTCGTTCAATGGCAATGTCAGAAGGCAGAATGCCGTTTATTGAAGGGATGGCACAGTCTTAAATACTTATAGCACAGTGGAAAATTACAGGAGTTTTAGGCTTAGCTCCTCCCCACGAGGTGTGTGCTATCAAAATGGGAAGAGTACCAACAACAGGTTTGGGGCCAGGAGTTCTGGCCTACAGCTTCAGGCTTGCTCAAGGTGCCTTGGGGGTCCATGCAAGGCCCTACACTTCTTATTTGCCGGGCGTTGGTGGTGCACACCTTTAATCCCAGCACTCGGGAGGCAGAGGCAGTAGGATCTCTGTGAGTTCCAGACCAGCCTGGTCTACAAGAGCTAGTTCCAGGACAATTTCCAAAGCTACACAGAAAAACTATTTCGAAAAATCAAAACAAACAAACAAAAAGCTATGAAATCCACTGAGGTTCCCCATGTGCTTTTTTTCCTAACACCCACCCCACCTCCTCTCCTCACAGCACTTGCTCGCACTCACTGTAAGTATTGTAGAGAGCAGGAACAGAGACTTCCCAAAAGGGGGGATCAGGGTAGATTGTCACCATGTACAGCCTCACTGTGCTGGCCACCAAAGGTAAGCCAGTAATCGGTGCAGGGCAGGTGAAAAAAGAGCTTTGTTATGCTGAGCTGGCTGCTGGGCACACTATTTCTCTACAGACCAACTTGCCAGGAGACTGAATTAGGGGCAGTGTTCACAGGAGATGGTAGGTGGAAAGTGAAGGCCCTTCCTCACTCAGTTGCCTAGCATTGATGTGCTTTTCAGTTCTGCAAATCTCAGGAATAAAGATCATTTCCTCAAACTATTCTTGTGGCTAGTTTGCCTCTGTGTGGTTCCTGGTATATTACATAACAGTCTGAAGGGAGGACACAGCTGCCCCAAAGTCCCTCAGACTCAAGAAGACCATCACCAGGAAAAGTCAAATAGCTGTCTGCTGAGAATGATACACTTTTCATCAAACTAGCAAAAGACAAACTACAGACATGGTGGCACCTGGGCTACATGGGACCTTGTCTCCAAGATGTACAGTTGGAACCTCCAACTCACCCCTGCATGATCCTGAAAGCCCCATCCCTGTTTCTCTCTCCAAACCTCTGCTCACTCAGAGAATCTCTGAACAAAAGAAAGGTGCCAAAAAGCCCAGTTCCACATCCTTGGTGGTTACTGTAGCTTCCTCCCCTGAAGTTGCCAGTCACCCAAGTCCCCACCTAAAGCTCTCAGCTTTTGATCATATTTGGGTACAAACCCAGCTAGTGCCTGACACCTCATCACAATTTGCCTACAACCTATAAAGTCTCCCTGCTTTCATTTGTAGGGGTGGCTTCTCTGGCCCAATCTCTGAGACTGGAGAACCTACCTCTGTGTTGCTTTGCTCAAATAAACCTGTTGTTATGCTTTTTCAATTCGGCGTAATCTGGGTTACTGCATTGGTGGAGAAACCTATGGAGAGGAGGGACAGAAACCTATTTAAAAAGCACCCAAACAAAACGTCTCAAAAAATTAATTGATCTGAGGCAAGAGGATCTTGAATGCAAGGACAGCCTGAACTACATAGCAAGACTTTGATCTTAAAAAAAAAAAAAAAATAGCCTGAGTCGGTGACACACTCTTGTAATATCAGCACTGAAGGAGGTTCGGGCAGTAAGACCAGGAGTTCAAGTTCATCCTTGGCTGCATATCAAGCCCAAGATCAGTTTCAGCTATATGAAATGCTATCTTTTAAAGACCAAACAAATAATTGAGGATCATCCAAAGCCATGGAGGGGCTGAATAGGAAGCTCAATAGTTAAAGCCCTGGCCACATAACATGATGACTTAAAATTTGAGTTGTCAGAACTCAGATGAAAATATAGGCAGCTATGTAATTCCAGCACTCAGATAACAGAGGAGGAGATCCTCAGGGCAATCTGGCTAGCAAGACTAGTGGAATTGGCAAGCTCTAGACTCATTGAAAAACACTGCTTTAGCAAATAAAGCAGAGAGCAATTGAGGAAGACAACACCAACTTTGGGCCTTCACACTCATGCTCACACACACACACGTACCCACCAAACACAGTCATGCACACAGTACATGTAGATGACAAAATAGAAAGGAGGACTGGAGAGATGGCTCAGTGGTTAAGCACTTAGTGTTCTTGCAAAGGACCTGGTCAGTTCTCAG
The DNA here is from genome assembly GCA_030556225.1 of Cricetiscus sungorus. NCBI lineage: Eukaryota > Metazoa > Chordata > Mammalia > Rodentia > Cricetidae > Cricetiscus > Cricetiscus sungorus. The sequence goes on along the minus strand of JANBXA010000132.1, from coordinate 12,420,836 downwards.
CATCCACATCATGATCACAACTTCCTGCACCTCCAGCTCCAGGGCATCCTGTGCCCTCTTTTGGCTTCGTTGGATACTGCATGCATAATGATAATGGTACACATACATACAGGCCAACATTCATACACATAAAAGTAAATAAACCTTAAAAACAAAAAGTAAAATGGTAACCTAGAATAAAATCCTTAACAAAAGTGAAGGCAGTAATGGAAGAATTGAGCAAAATTGGCTGTGTGGTGGCGCACACCTTTAATGCCACAGTACTCAGGAGTCAGAGGCTAGCCTGGACTACATAGTAAGTTCTAGTCTATGCTAAATAATGAGAACCTGTCTCAAAAACAAAAAAGTGAGCCAGCCAGGTCTACAGAGCAACTTCCAGGACAGCCAGGACTGTTACATAGTGAAACCCTGTCTCAAAACAAACAAAAGACAAAATAAATAAATAAATCAGCAGACTTATTAATAATTACATTAAATTTAAATAGATTAAGCTCTTGAACTATAAAATATAAATTAGCAGATTTGGTTATAAAATAATTATGCATTACTTATGATATATGTCTTGTGATATATCTGATTTAACATCAGTGTAATGATGCCTCCTGGGATGAGTTAGGAAGTGTCTTCCTAATGCAGGATTTGAGTACAATGCAACCTTTCTTGTTCCACTTGTGCTTGGCCCTGGATCATAAGGTGGCAGATACTAAATAATCACCAAAGGTCAACCTGATACAGTGGCTCTGAGTTCATTGTCTGTGCCAAGGGAAATTAAGGGAACAGACTCTTGAGGCAGCATCAGAATCAAAGCCAACTTTAGTAAGATTTACAGAGAAGTAAGATTAAGGAAGAGGGGGAATGGAGGGGAGTCCTGAGTGGGAAGGGTTTCTAAGAGAGGAAAAAGTCATCAAACTGCTTTAATTTTTTTTTTTAAATGGGACCATGGCAAAAACTGAACAAAAGCTGAGATAGTCTCTGCTGTGACGAACTAATTCTCTGGCTACCATGGGTGGAACCAATGGCACTGTAGGAGTAGCTCAGCCAGGGAGATGATTTGCAGTTCATGCACTGCCCACACAGTTAGGGGTGGTTGAAGCCCCCCTCTGCCCATCTCTGACTCCAGCTTTGACCTTGATGGGTGAGCTAGCTGCTAGTCACTTGGCCAGCTTTATCACTCTCTGACCTTGCAGGTGTCTCAAATGCTGTTAATTACAATAAAGTGCTCTTTGTTCTCACGCTTAACTGATCTGCTTGTAGTTTTACAGGGAGAGAGTTTAACTCAATCCCAGCCACCAAGGTGCAATTACCTCATATTTAGCTCCTTGTCTATAAGGTGGTCTGGTGTGGTCTCCTATTTACTTGTGATTTAGTCTGTTACAGTTAGCTTCATTCAAAGAAGAAAGGACTGGTGCCTTAACATCTCTCATGGGTTTGTGGGATGTCAGGGGAGGGGCTGCTGTTGCTGGCCAGCAGCGCTGCCCCTCCTCTTATCTGTCTAGTTTGGTTATCTCATACCCAGCCACAAGCCCTCCTAACCATCTTCCTCTGTGCTCTGGACCTTGCTGTGTTGAGCCCTAGCCTTTGTTCTCACGGCATATGTGAGCAGTTTGAGAAATGTGTGTTTGTCCTATTTTGTGCTAAAACACTGACCAAAAACAACTTATGGGCTTTAGTATTTCAGCTTACTGCTTAGAGTCTCTCATCAGTGGAAGCTACAGCTGGAAATGAGGCAGAGACCGTGGAGGAATGTATTTAATGGCTTGCTTTTCCTGGCTTGCTCAGTTACTGTTTTCAATACAACCCAGACCCACCTGTCCAGGGATGGTACTGCTCACAGTGGACTAGGCTCTCTTACATCAATCAGCAGTCACGAAAATGCCCCAGACATGCTCAGAAGCCAATCTGATGGAGGCATTTCCTCAGCTGAGGTTCCATCTGCCCAGGTATGTCTAGGCTTGAACCAAGTTGACAAACACTGTGAGTGTTTTAGTATTTGCAACCTGGCCATCTCTTGATTGATGGTTTTTGTTTACTGAATCAGTCCCTCTGGCCCACTGCCTTGAAGGTCTTCTGCTTTTTCTCTATTGAGTTTTGACAGTTTCTGTTTCAAGGATTTTCTTTTAGGTCTCCTGTTGTGTTGGCATTTAATTTTTTCCTGTGGGATCTTTCCCTTATATAGGAAACAAAACCAGACCTAACTCTGCAGTAAAAGGAAACTGAAAGTATTAGGATGGAAAAATTCAGCCTAATTCCCCAGAAAACCCAGGAAGCTGGGAGTCTTAAATCCCAAGCTGATGGTCACGTACTTTAATGTTTATGGTAGTGAATGAACACCCTGTGCGAAAGCAGACTTCCTGGGCTAAGGGCAGGGTTGGATACTTTAAAGTAATTAGTCTGCACTGGATGCTATGAGGTGATTGGTTCACGATGTGCGGGTTTTGCGGTAACCCTATAAAAGCTGTCTCAATTCTGTGCTAGAGGTCGTCACTAAGCCCTCTACCCTGCATGGTGTGTGGTTGACGACCCCAGTATACTGGAATATAAAGAACCTTATGCGTTTGCATCAAGACCACTTCTCGAGAGTGATTTGGGGGGGGGGCGCTTTTCCTGAGTGGGAGCACAAGGGACCACGCTCTCTCAGGTCTTACATTTGGTGTCTTGGCCGGGAACTGCAACCACCCCTCTCACACTCGAGAATTGACTTGGAGGTTCTGGCGGGATCCCTACGTCTCTGTACCTGTTTGTATGTGTCTGAGGTATGTGTGTATGCGTGTATGTCAGCCGGCACCTCTGTTCTGATCTGGTATCTGTATTTTGGAATGCGCGTTCTCGGTTTCGGTTTGCAGCTGTCTTCGTGGGCCATAAGGGACCAGAGGACGGTGACCAAGCAGATGTGCTTAGGATGGTCACAGGCTGTGGCCCTGGAGGAATCTCCAGGGTGATATGGGGGAGCCTGGGGACGCCCAGTTAGCTCCCATCTGTGTCTGAATCTGTTTGCAGGACATGTGGGCAGGCCACGTGTGCCTGAATCTGTTTGCCACCTCGGGGGACACCCCAGGAGGTGAGGAGGCCATTGGCCTCCGTCTGTTGTTGGTCTGTAGACCAAACTCTGTTGTGTTCCGTGGCCGTTTGTCTGGCGCCTTTGTCTGGATCTGTTTATGTTTTGTGCGTTTTCGTTCTGTGTGTGTTTGGTGTCTTTGTAGTTTTATCATAGGACAGACTGACTGACGACTTGACCTTAGTTTAACTCTTGACTACTTGACTGAAGTAACAAGTTTTTGATGTGTATGAGGGATGGCAGGGCTGGTGATCGCAGTGACTACATCTCCAAGCCGGCAGCATGCTTCTGGATGGCAGCTTAGACCATGAGTACAGCTCTCAGTTCTGGTGATAAAGGTAGCCACCTCCATCTTAGATAGATCACGCCAAAAACAGCCATGGCTTTCCTGTTAGCAATGTTGTTGGTTAACAGATAAAGACTCGTTGCCAGAAAAAGAGAAATATTTACAGTGAATCTTAATGTGAATCTTCACATTAAGAAAAACTGCTAGAGGTTTACAATGTGTTTTAAAATATACGTAGGCTTGGGAAAGATGAGAAATGGTTTTAAAAGACAGAATGTGGCTGGGTGTGGTGGCACACGCTTTTAATCCCAGCACTCAGGAGGCAGAGATAAACAAGTTATACAGAAAAACCCTGTCTGGCACACGCCTTTAATTCCAACACTTGGGAGGCAGAGATAAACAAAAACCTGAATAAAATGGTTTTTAAAAGACAGGAGCTGGGTGTGGTGGCACATGCCTTTAATCCCAGCACTCGGGAGGCAGAGGCAAGCAGATCTCTGTGATTTCAAAGTGAACCTGGTATGCAGGGAATTCCAGGACAGATAAAAGTTACACAGAGAAACCCTGTCTCAAAATATGTAAAAATAGAAATAAAAGAAATAGAGTAATAAAAAAGCCACGTAAAGATCGAAAGCACAGAGAAATTTTGGATACTATACGCTTCTCTTGTCTTTAAATTGTTTGACTGCTAAGGAAATAACAACAACTGATACAACAAATGCTGCTGGGTTAATTCAATTTACATATTTTTAAAATGCTTTGAAAATTTAAGCCTAAGGACAAGTTACTGGGGAAAAGGATTTCTATTTTTGTTTCCACAGAAAATGAAAAGCTGTGGATTACTTCCAGACTGATATGGTTTGATCAAGCAAGACCCCCTGAAGCAACGTCAATGGGACATTGCAACCTTACAGACCACTACAGCCAAGATTTCTGCATCTTCTTTGGACCCCCATGACAGCGCCCTCTACCAGCAGGAAGTAGTTTGAAAAGAACGATGCCCAAATTCCCAAATATTGTTTATAAATGTTTGTTTTCATTAAAATGGGCTTGGTTATAAACGTTGAATGCAGAATGCCTTTTATTGAGGGGATGGAGTGGGCTTATATACTCCCAGCACAGTGGAAAACAACAGAGTTTTCAGGCTTAGCTCCTCCCCCCAGAAGATGTGTGTCAGCAAAACAGGAAGAGTACCAATAACAACTTGGGGGAGGGGTGGTAGTGGTGGAAGTGGCAAGATGTTCCAGCCAACAGCTTCAGGCTTGCTCAAGGTGTGCTCTGGGGTTCATGCAGGGCCCTACAATACTCAAAGAGTGTGGAATATTATGGTGAAGTTTCCACCCAAGCCCCCATCTCCCTCCAAACTCTGTTGCATCTCAGAAAGCCCACCAAATAATTGCCCTTCCCCCAGAGATACTTAAGACCACTCCCACAGGGTATTTAAACTGCCCCCCACCAAAGAACTGAGTTGTGATTTTTCTGGTCTCTCTCTCTCCCCTTCTCTTGGGGACTGGAAGGACATCCAGGAGCATTTTATCCATTAAACATGGGCTTTTTCTAATTTGGTTTGATTTGGTCTGATTTGGATTGCTGCATCAGTGGAGAGAGAGGCTTATCTGGGTCTAGAAACTTTTCACTGTCCTATGTTGATTAGCTGCAGCTACAGCAAGGTTGCTATGCCTCCAGGCCCTCCCAGGGTGGTTGCTATGCTCTGCATTCTACTGTTATCAGTAAAGTACATCCAGAGCCAGCCAGCTAACTTCTGCTTGGATTCTTGCCTCATGGAGGACAAGGTCTGGCAAGGTTGGGAGCTCAGCACATGTTGCTGAGTCAGGGGTCTATGTCTTGCTGGGTCTTTTCTGCAGCCTGTCATGGTCACCAAAGCAGAGGGCTGGGTGAGGGTTTGGGCCCTTCAATGCCTTTAATCCCAGTACTCAGGAGGCAGAGGCAGGTTCATCTTTGAGTTCCAGGCTAGCCTGATCTACAAAATAAGTTCCAGGACAGCCTGGAATACACAAAGAAACCCTGTTTTGAAAAACCAAAAACAAAATAAAAACAAAAAACTCCATAAAATCAGTAGACTATCCTGTCTTTTCCCCCTCATTTATAAAAAAATGTTTATGAATATGGGTTTTTTTGTTTTGTTTTCCTTCAATACAGTCTTCTCTGTGTAGCCTTGGCTATCCTGAACTCATTCTGGAAACCAAACTGGCCTCATACTCACATAGATCAACCTACCTCTGCTTCCAGAGTGCTGGAGCTATAGGCATGTGCCATCACTTACCCACTATATAAGGGTGGTTTGTCTGCACGTATATTGGCTGTGTGCTACATGGTGTCCTCAAAGACTACTGTCTGGAGTTCTGGAGTCTGGGGAGTGTCTCAATGAGGCCACTTCTCCTGGCTCTTAAGTGATCCCATCTGGTTGTGTGCTCACACAGAGAGGACACAAGCCCCATTATTCTAAGAGTAACAGTTGCATTTGAGGCTTAGTAGTTCTCAGAGGTCCACCTAATACCATTATACAGGGATTAGGGTTTCCATTCATGACTTTGGGACAGACAGAAAGATGCAGCCCTGATACTAATCTTGTTCGTCTTTGTCTTTGTTAATTTTTATACTGTTTTGCTGTTCTTGATTTTACCTACACTGTTATCGTTACTATTTACTTCCTCTGCTAACTTTTCATTTCCTTGGTTCTGTAGCTCTTCTTAAAGGGTGGAGTAATTTGAGGGCTTCCTGTATTCTTATAACTCTTTTAAAATTAAGCATCAAGAACCAGTAGATCAGCAAGTCATTCAGTTGCTGAAGATGATGATCTTTATAAAATATGCCTATGAAAAAACTGGATATGATGGGCACACACTTGGAGAAAGTCAATCTAAACTCCAGTTCACCATTTTCACACAGAAAACCTCAAAAGCTGAATCCATAGCAGTTCTACAAGAGAAATACAAAATGCTTATGAATTTGTAAGCAGGATACAGGAAACCCTAACCACTGAAGAGGTGATAGAAAAGTTAGGCTAGCTATGTGAAGCCCTTGGGTTCAGTTTGTAGAAGAAAGAGAGAGAATATTAAGAACATAAAAATGCAAGCCACAGGGATGGTGGCACATACTTTTAATTTCAGCACTAGAGAGACTGAAGCCAGCCTGGTCTATACAGTGAGTGCCAGTACAGCCAAGGGTTACATAGTGCAACCTTGTCTCATTAAAAAAAAAAAAAAAAAAAAAAAATCAAACCATGATGTGGAAGAGGGGAATATTTGCAACAAATATGAGTAACAAAGACCCTACAACCCAAAAAGTGCATAGAGCTCTTGCTACAATGAGACAGATGATCCAATTACAGGACATTCTGTAGTCATAGGTTACCAGGAGAGAACATACGTTTCTCTGTATAGCCTTGGCTGTCCTGGAATTCCTACTGTATACCAGGCTGGCCTCTAACTCACAGAGATCCACTTAACCTCTTCCTCCCAGAGTGCTGAGTCAAAGGCATGAGCCACCATACCCAGTTTAGGAGTATTTCTCATCCTTAGAATGAATAATTGTAAGATTTACAATGGAGGTGGTGACAACCTCCCTTGTGCACAACCAGGAGCACACACTCATGACATTGCCTAAGACTAAGACAGGATAAAAACCTCTTAAAATGAGTCGATAACGTCCATGCAAAAACACAGCTCCTTCCTCAAAGGGATAAGAGATCATCTATTCTGGAATCAAATATGATGGCTATAGAGATCAGTAGCAGATTTATTTACATTATCCCGAATTCCATGTTCCAACATTGAAGCAATTTCATGAAGCTATTGTAATAACAAAACAAGAGTCAAATCAAAGCAATTTTAAAACACATTCGCCAAAGGTAGTTATAGCAGAGTAGCCTCTGCTGGAGTTCTCTGAGTTGGTGTAAAGTAGGGCTTTGTTAAGTTAATGCATTCCAAACAGTTTTCAGTCTGTTAGTCACAGGATGTTAGGTCTTTGTGGGGGCTCAAGATGTCTCAAGATAAATTCTAATTAGACTCTAGACAGGGCATTCCAGCCTTTTCACAGTCATTGACATTCTAATCAGTAAGTTTATCAGTTTCACAGAAGGTTCAGTTGGAAGGTATCAGTAATTTCTGGGAACTTTTTGTCTTCTAGACAGGTTTCTTTACTATCCAGGAGCTCTAAGACCAGGCTGGCCTGGAACTCAAAGGAATCCACCCATCTTTGCCTCTTAAATACTGGTATTAAAGACATGGGAATTTCTGTCATTGTCAAGTTTCCAACTCAGGACAATAGGCTGAAAGGTCTATTTAACATATCAAAGCAGACCTGGTCTCATGTTCTCCAGCATCCCTCAGTCTTTACCTGTTACAGGGAATGGCTGCCATATGCCACCATCTACCCTGAACTGAGCTGGGCTGCCCTGTCTCTAGAGGCTCTTCCCTATATAATCCAGACATTTTGGTTATTTGCCCCCTTTTGTACTTTTGGCCTTTTGGCTGCTGCATCTGATTTCTTCTCTCCCTTCTCCCTTCTCCTTTCCCTCTCCCATATGGATCAGCTCAGCCTGGTCATGTCCACTCTGGACTCTCCCAGATGTCACCATCTCTACACCACCATACTTAGGAACAGTCATGGCCTTTCATTTCCTTTTTTTTTTTTTTTTTTTTTCAGCCAACAATAGTTTCCTATAAGGTTAATACTTTTTTCACTACTCGTCATAGTGGTTTCTTTTTTTAAAACAAGACTTAGTTTTCTTTTGTGTGTATGAATATTTGTCCAGCATATACTATATACACCATGTACATGAGGTACCCATTGAGGTTGAATGCTTCAGATCCCGTGGAACCGAAAGACTGGGAGAGTGTGGACCTTCACGCTCCCACTCAGGAAATCCCCCCAAATCACTCACGAGAAGCGGTCTTGATGCAAAAGCATGATGTCTTTTATATTCCAAGTGCACTGGAGTCTGCAGCCATACGCCATGCAGGGGTAGAGGACTGGGGACCCTGAGTACAGAATGGAGACAGCTTTTATAGGGTTACAACAAAGCCCGCACATCGTAAACCAATCATCTCATAGCATCTAGTGCAGACCAGTCAATTTAAACTATCCAAGCCCATGCTTAGCCCAGGAAGTCTGCTTTTGCGCAGGCTCCCGGTGGTGGGGTGACAAGGCTCATTTCCTGTGTTCACTCACTCACAGGTGCTGTCCTAAACAATGAATGTGACCTTTTTCCTACTCACTGCCAGGGGACAGGGTCTGGGATTTAAACTTCTAGCTTCCTGGGGTCAGTGGAGAGTTAGGCTTGAACAATAAAGAGAAACCTTTGCATTTGCATCAGAATTGTCTGGTTTCTTGGGTTGCTTTGAGACTCTGTGAAACTGGCACAACAACAAGAAGACACAACATAAACTCGAAGGATATGGAGTTCTAACATAGGCTGGGCAACTCTGGTGAGAGAATATATAGTGGAGTCCATCTGAGCAGCAGTTAGGAAGTGTGGAGAATGGGGGTTACAAGATGGTTCCAGGGCATCTTCTGGGATTTTAATTTTTTTTTCTCTGTTTTGGTTTTTAGAGATAGGGTTTCTCTATGTAGCCTTGACTGTCCTGGAACTTGCTTTATAGACTGTGCTAGCCTCAAACTCAGATTCACCTATCTCTGCCTCTGGAGTGCTGGGATTGTGGTGTGCACCACCACCATCTTGCTTTAAAATGTTTTAAGATCTTGATTGGAGACAGTCACACAGAAGTATGAAGTTGAAATGTGTCAAATCAGAAATCTACATATTTCAAATCAGATACAGAGTATACTAAAATATACATGTAAATTTGACGACAGTGAATGTAATATGAAACAAAAGGAAAATGGTGAGAAAATGAATAGAAATTATTGCTGCAAAACACACAAATTCCTTTAGAGGGAAGCATTTCAAACAGAAGCAGTGTTTTATATTGCCTATTATAATGCAAAGAATGTCGAGTATACTTGACTCAATATGTAAAATTACCAAATTGTTTTTTTTTTTTTTTTTTTTTTTTTTTTAAGACTGGGTTTCTCTGTGGCTTTGGAGCCTGTCCTGGAACTAGCTCTTGTAGACCAGGCTGGTCTCCTGGTCTCAAACTCACAGAGATCTGCCTCTGCCTCTGCCTCCCGAGTGCTGAGCACCACCACCAACTGGCAATTACAAAACTTTTGGATTTTTCTTTTTGTGTTGTGTATTGTTTTGTTTTGTTTTTTGAGACAGGGCACTGTCTCAAAAAACTATATAGTCCTAGCTGGCCTAGAACTTACTTTGCTGATCAGGATGGCCTTGAACTCATTGGTTTTTTTGTTTTGTTTTGCTTTTCAAAGAAATACTGACACATAAAGCTCACAATATGGGAGCTAGAGAAATGGCCCAGCAGTTAAGAAAAAGCACTGACTGCTCTTCCAGAGACCCTGGCTTGATTCTCAACACCCACAGTGTGACAGGACAAGGAAATGCAGAGGTTCCTTCATCTTGTGTTCTTGCTGAGGCCATTTCTGGTTTAACTAGAATTTGATCTCCTTGATGGCAAATTTGATGGGAATTTGATTCCTGGAAAGTTGCTCACCTCTATTCTAGGGACCTCAGGTCAAGATACCCCACCTAACTTATTCTTGTGCAAAACTAACTGATTATCTTAGCTTCTGTTAATCTGCCTGCTTGTACAAACGTCATCTCTCCTGCCCCCTCCCAAACTCCAGAGTCTCCCAAGCTTCAGAGTAAGATACCAGGATGTGGTATTTGCCTCTTGGTGTTGATATCCTGGCATTACGCTGATTTCGCCCCCCAGACAACTATCAGGGTACACCCACTGGCATTCAGGAAGATACTTAGACAGCTCAAAGGGCCCTGTGTTACGTGGCTATGTCATGCATTACATAGCTGTGTAAGGACTCTGGATGCATGTGTAAGCTTTCCTTTTTAAGGGAGCGCCTTCTACCTGCTTCCCCCGTTTCTTCTCTGTTCCCTGTTGGCCAACACCTACCCCTCCCTTTTCTCCCTTTACCCAATGAACTCCACATGTGTTTTGTTGAGTTTTGTGGTTCATGTTTTATTGCCCACAGCTGCAGCAAATAACATTTGGTATTCCCCAGGTGGTGGTAGTGCTCCAGCAGAGGGGAGCAGATCTCTGTGAACTGGAGGTCAGCCTGGTCTACATCTAGAGTTTCAGGACAGCCAGGACTACACAGAGAAACCCTGTCTGGAAAAACCAAAACAAACAAAAATAAAACAAAACAAAAAACATCTTGGTCTAAATGCCTGGGGCTACACTTTGGTCTGGAATATCTAAGCATAGGAAAACAGATTTTCATTTGGCTATAAACTGTATCTAAGTGGTCATTTCTGGTAAGCTCCATGTAAATAACATAGTGGCTCACAACAATCTATAACTCCAGTCCCAGGGGATCCAAAGCCCTCCTCTGGGCATTGCACAGTCATACATGAGGGCAATAAAACATACACATAAAATAAAAACAATAACAACAAAATCCTCATAATATGCACCTGAAAATTAGAACTCAGGGCTTATCATGTAGTTCAATTGATATTTTGTTCCTAGAATGAGTCAGACCCTAGGCTTGATCTCCAACACCAAGTAAACCAGGCAGGGTGATACACTCCTGTAATCCTAGCTCTTGGGAGGTGGAGGCAGGAGGTTTTCCTCTGATACATGACAAGTTCTGGCAAGTACATAGCAGCAGCTAACCCACCAGCAACTGTCCAGATACCTCTGTGGACTGGCCTTCTCCAAGCCCTTGCTGCATAGTGGTGATGGACAATGGTGGGCAAGAGCAAGAAGCAACAGGCTATTTCAGACTTTAAGCATTCAGGCAGGCAGGCTGGGGCAAGGTGATTGCTGAGAGTTCAAGGCCAGTGGAAGCTACTTAGTGAGTGCTCAAGCCAGTCTCCAAACAAAACAATTTTTCATTCACAAATTTATTGTTGTATTTTTGTTGTGATGAACCAGCCTAGACTTTAAAGCTATCCTTTCTTTCTTCTCTTTTCTTTTCTTTTCTTTTTTTTTTTTTTTGAGACAGGGTTTCTCTGTGTAATAGCCCTGGCCATCCTGGGCTTTGTAGACCAAACTGGCCTGGAACTCATAGAGATCCACCTGCCTCTGCCTCTGTATCCTGGTATCCTGCCTGAGTGCTGGGATTAAAGGTGTACATCAACACCATCTGGCTTAAAGCTATCCTAAAGACAAACTAGGTTCATTGCTGTTGATGATTAAACCTCTATTTCTCAAAGACTGGGGTGGAAACACCTATAACCTTAACTACAAATGGTTCTGTATTGCTTGTTCCAGGAAACAGCAACCAAGTCTTTGTTTTGAAAGTCTTTGTTTTTGACCATCTTACAACCCTACCTTTGTTTCAAAAGTTCTTATAACCATCTATTGTTATGAACCCCTTGTTATGTTCTGCTTCTGTAACCCCATCTATTTGTCTACCTAATCCCATTTGGAAACCCCTTATCCCAGAACTATAAAAACCTTTATCTTGCACATGTCCAATGCTGACCTCTTTAATCCTTCCTTGGGGGAGGCAACCTGTGTATGCAAATAAAAAAGCTTGCATTAATTGATTGCTTGCTTTAATTAATTTGGCCATGAAGAATTGGGTCAGTGTTCTTTCTCCTCAAATCTTTGTATATGGTTTGGGCTCTACACTTCCTTAGGGTCAACTTTATTTAGCTAGAAACTAATATATTTTATTCTTCAAAAGCTTTAGATATTAATGCATATTGTTATTTCTTCCTCCAGCTCTCCTAGTGCTCCATTTCCCAGCTTCATATCCTCTATATTTTTATTTGTTGTTATCAATCATCCTGAGTCCAGTTAGAGCTGCCCACATGCAAGTGGGTGTGTGGCCATCCACCAGAGAACAAGTTACCTACCAGCAGTCACATTCCCCAAAGGAGAGTGACTCTTCCTTCAACTGATATCAACTGCCAAAAGTTTATCTGACACCTGTGGGGCCTTGGGGTCCTTCCCCTCCCCCACCCGTGCTGCCTGGAATTTTGATTGGCTTGATGTTGTGCTGGTGACTATAAATGCTGTGATTTCACGCATACATCAGTCATGCCATGCCCAGAAGTTAGCACCTCACAGCTTCCCTTCCCTCCTACCTGCTGGTTCTTAACATTCTGTCTGCCTTCTTTGAGCTGGTCAATGTAGATGACCACCTACACTTGAGACTGACTTATACTGGGCACTTTGGCCAGTTATGAGTCTCTGTATTAACTGCTACCCATTGCAAGAAGAAGCTTCTCTGGCCAAGGCTGAGAGCATTATGAATCATCTCCATGGGACTAGGGCATCTGGCCATCTCCAAACTCCTATTTGGCTTTTTGAGATAAGGCCTCATTCTGCATCCTACCTGGCTTGAAATTTACTCTATATCCCCAACTTGGAACATCTGGAGATTCTCCTGCCTCCATCTCCCAAGTGCTAGGATTGAGGGTAAATAAAATCCAATTATGCAATGTTAAAAGTTTGTTAGACTTATGTTGTTTATAGATAAACAAGGGTGGGAAGGTTATAAAGAGCCACAGAGGCTTCAGAGACATCTTGTGGACTATAGGAAATATTTGCCTTCATTTTCATCCACAAAAGAAGTAGTAAAAATCATGTTTTATGACTGCTGGTATAAGGACAAATATACTGTGGCATGGAATACATCTTTGCCAGCCTAAAACTTTTTGGTCCTGATTTTATAAGTAGACAAAACATTTTTTTTTTTTTTTTTTGTGCTCCTTATAATTATTCTGGGACATCCCCAGGTGTAAGGTACCCTGTTTTAACAATAGGTCTACACGTTCAGAATTCAGAGTATTTTTTTTTTAACTCTTCATTTTATCTGTATGAGTGTTTTGCTTGATTGTATGTGTACTACATGCAGTGCAGTGTCTGAGGAGGCCTGAAGAGGGTTATCTGTCTGAGCACCTAGGATTGGATTGCAGACAGGTGTGAGCTGCAACATAGGTGACTGGAACTAAACTTGGGTTCTCTGAAAGAAACAGTAAGTGTTCATAAGTACAGAGCTATTTCTCCAGCTCCACACTAATGTTTCTTTTTAAATTTATGTGCATTGGTGCATTGGTGTTTTGCCTGTATGAGGGTGTTGGGTACCCTGGAAGTGGATTACAGACAGCTGTGAGCTGCTATGTAGTTGTTGGGAATTGAACCAGAGTCCTCTTGAAGAGCCATCTGTATGTACTCTTAACCGCTGAGCCATCTCTCCAGCCCCAGAATGTTTCTTACGCTCAATAAATACCTTAGCATTTATGTTCTTTCATGAATAAACCAACATAGTACATAGCTAAAATCTGAAATCTGTGTAACGAATTCTGAAAGGATCTGTTATCATCAAGGAAATGGAAGTTCGGGTCGTTCCTATCAGCTCATTTCCTCTTATTTCTGAAAATTTCAGTTAGGTATCTAGAGCCTTGGGTTTTTTTTGTTGTTGCTTTATTTTTTAAAGTATCACATAAATGCGCTATTTTAAAAACCATCCATACACATAACTACTTTTAACTTGAAACCGTTTTTTGTAACTTTGATTTTGAAAGAAACCTTTGACGAAATGGGGTTGGGGGAAACCCATAAGACAAGAAAATAACGGTCACCTCGTGCTGGGCTTCAACTGCTGCTTCCTGATTGGCTAGAGCCCCTAACGGTCGTTTGCTGCCTTATAAGCCACGCCCCTTTCTGGAACGTTCTCTAGAGACTTATCCTCATGCTTTTCATGCGGGCTTCTCATTCTGCATAAAGGTTCTCCGAGGCAGGACGGTCTCTGACCAACCTGCCATTCACCTATTGCTTTGTTCTTTTCTGTGGCGTTGGCAATGGAACCCTCAGTGGGCTAGGTACACTCTTTCTCTTTTTAATTTATTTTAATTTTTCAATAGTTTTTTTTTTTTGGTAACTCTAATGTAGCCCTCGAATTAGCTTTTGTGTGGGATGCTGGCCTTCAGGTCCGTGTCCTCTGGCCTCTCAAGCCTCTAGGTGCTGGGATTACAGGCGTGTTGGGCTTGTAAAATGATTTTATCATCATGCCGTGTTTAGGAAGTGATTATTTCCTAAATTCTCGTTTTTGAGGGGAGAGGTTGTGGTGGCCCTTTGGGAAATCTGGAGTGACTGCATGTCTTCCGTTAGAGGGAAAGGTTATAACAGGTCCGGAACACAAGGGCACAGGACTAAACCGTGTCGCCTTGCTGGGGCCTGAACTCGGAGGCGCCCTGAACGGACATTTTACTGCCTAGGTCTCTGACGGAAAGAGAAGGCGGCTGTCTTCAGACGTTGGGAAACGACCGAAACCGAAAGTAGGAAAGTAAGCACGGCTCCGGGCCGGGGGCGGGACAGAGGCCGGGGAGAGAGGCGGGGGCGGGGATGGCGGGGGCACAGGCGGGGAGGCGGGGCTCGGCTCCGCAGTTTACGCCCTACCCGTTCGGTCAGAGGCTGATTGGTCGGACTTCCCCTTCATCCCGGAAGTGACGCGGGCTCACCGGGCTTTGCCAGGCCCATGGCTCCCCACCCACTTGTACCAAAACAAGAAGGCTGTAGCTGGGGAAGCTTGGGGGCGTGGCCCGCTCGCGCGGCGGTAGCGGGTTGGGTGCAGAGCTCGCTTAGCACTTCCGCCCGCGGTTAGTAGTCGGGCCGGAGGAATGGAGGTGGGCTAACGCCGTGCAGCTGGGCCGAGCCGGGTGAGGAGCGTGACGGGCAGGCCACGAGCGGGCCATCAGGCGGGCACGTAGCCGGGCGCGCGGCATATTGCCTTTGGCATGCGCGCGGCCCGCAGGGGAGGGCGCCTATTCCGACCCTTCTTTCGGGAGAGCAGCGAGCTGCGGGAGCTGCGGCGGTCTCGGGCGGGCTGAACCTGGTACTTTCGGCACGCCATTCCCGCTTCGGGAGCCCTACCGTTGAGGCGTCAGCGCCGCCGGCCCTGGGCCGCGATGCACGGCGAGGCCGCTGAGCAGGGCCTCGGGACGAGGGAGGTCTCCCGGGGAAGGGGCCGGCAGGATGTAGCCCTCCGCCCTGGCGTTGCTTTTCCGCACGGGTACCGCGACGAGCGCCCCGCGAGCCCAGGCGTTGCAGTGCTGATGACCTCCCGCACGCCCACCTCAGACACGACCAAATGCCTACCTGGCCCCCGAGAGGTAACAGCCCCTGGAGAAGTTAGGGCATCAGTGTTACAGCGTTCCCCTTCATGCACCCTAGTTTGTCTGCGGATATGTCTTCTAACCTGACCGAGGTAACTCATCAGGTGACATGCAAGGTTGATACAAGGCCAAGGTGAGATGCTTAATTTAAGGGACAGTTTATCAGTTTTTATTTCGTTTTGATTTCAGAAATGTTCTTCTTGGGGGCCAAAGTATGAGTATATCTGAATGCAGAGCCTCATCTATTCACAAATAAGCCCAGCAATCTCAACACAGAGGATCACTTCTCTGTAGGACGTTTTGCCAAGGTAATTATCTTTTTAAAACAGTCACTTTTTCAGTTTTTTGGTAAGTATCGAGTACTGGAGTTAGAAAAATAAAGAATACATCTGTACCCTGATACTCCCAATTGCTGAGGTAGGGACAGAGAAGTAAACAGAAATCCAAACCACCTTGATTAGGAAACAAGGCAATAACGTGGATAGAGATTTTCAAAGACCCTGGAAGAGAGACTAGTTTCCCAGATTGCTGATATTCAAGGGTATGTTGTATACTGGTCTCAGCAGATGTTCTTTCAGAATCACTAATGGAATGCATTGTATTCTCGACTTGATGGTTTGTGTTCCTAATACTAAGAACTGTGTAGAGGTATGAAAGCCAATGAAGAGCTGCTGTCAAGGAATGCTAGACACATTGAGTTTTAGCAGAGAAAATGTAGGAGGTGGGAATTGTATTGCAAGAGAATGAAGCAAGATTATGGGAGCCTTGTGTATGGAGCTCAGTGATAGCAATTTTATCATTAAACTGGAGGAGTTTACTTGTGCTTTGAAAGTCATTAGTTTAGTAACCTCTGGGCAACATTTTGTTGGAAGAACTGGAGATGGGTTGGATGAGGCAGAGATTAGTAATTTGGGTAAATGATGAAAGTATACCAAGACTTGGTGATACTGAGAAGGACAGATACTAGGACTTAGATGAAGCAAAGCAAGACAGAAAGAACAAGGTGATAAGGTTTAGGAATGGAATGGGTGACAGTAATACATACATACATACATTTTCTTTTTAATTGTGAGCCTAGCCTTTAATGGCTGAGCCATCTCTCCAGCCCGAATTTTTTTTTATTTCTAAACATCATTTTCTATATGTATTTCAATGTTGAAAGCTACTCTAAATTGTTTAGAAGTGTTAAGAAAATATACTTCAGAAATAAGTGTAAAAGCAATTTTTCATATTTGTGTGTGTAGGAGGAGATAAGTACAGGAGTCAAGGACAAAGGTGTCAGATCCTTTGGAGCTAGAGTCACAGGGAGTTGTAAGCTGCCTGATGTAGCTGCTGGGAATTGAACTCTGGGTTTCTTCCATAGCAGTAGTTAATTATGAGGGTTTTTTTGTTTGTTCTGTTTAAGACAGGGTCTACATGGTCTTGACTATCCTGGAACTCAACTGTGTAGAACAGGCTGGCCTTGACCTCACCTTTTTTTTTTTTTTTTCTAATTGGTATTTTCATGAAATATAGGACTATCAATAAATATAGTCTTTGTGTAATGTATGTATATATTTCTATATTATACAGGAATAAACTTTTGTCTCAGATTGGCTTTTAAGAGTGATACCACCTGTTAAGTATGCATGGGCTAGGGCCATGGAGTTTATGAAATGAATTTATAAAAAACTTTAGAGTGATACTTGTAACTTTTTCCTTCATTTGGCTAATTAGAAAGTTTCTGTATTCTTGTTTTTGGAGACAATTTAAGAAGCCTAGTACAGGGCTGGAGAGATGGCTTAGCTGTTAAGAGCAGCCTGTTCTTCCAGAGGTTCTGAGATCAATTCTCAGCAACTGCTTCAAAGCTAACAACCATCTATAGTGAGATCTGCTGCCCTCTTCTGGCCTACAGGCATATATGCAGGCAGGATAATGCATACTAAATAAGTATTTTACTAAACAAGTAAAATCCTTAAAAAAAAAAGTGTAGTACATAGTCTGAGAGGTCCACCTGAGGGGTTCTGTCTCCTCCAACAGGGCATATCTACTGCTATTTGGAATTCCTTGGGAAAGTGTGTCCCTTATGCCTCATTTGTTTATTCATTTATTTGTATTTCTATAATGGAATTGTGTTGATTTATTATTCTCTTGTTACTCAGTATTATTTACCCTGTTCAGATTGTTTCAGCTTTAAACTATATGGAGCGTTTTCATTTAGACTCTGGCAGTTCTGGATCCTCCAGGGTCACATTCTTTATTTTCCCTGCCTTAACCTATGCATTGAATCTTTATCAGGGCACACATTTGCCTTTTATTTAGCTACAGTGCACTATTTACTACACTGGGCTTTCTGTTAACTTTAACTTTATTTATTTACTTTTGAGACAGGATTTCTCTGTGTAGTTTTGTAATCCAGGCTGGCCTTGAATTCACATAGCTCCTCCTGCACCATGACAGCTAAGCTCTCTGTTAACTTTTAGATACACTTAGTTATTTGTATATTATTTCTTAGAGTTGTATGTATTTTTTAATGTCTGGAAGTTTCTAGAACTACTTTTAGGAATTTGAAAAATTTTTAGCAAGGTATTGGGATACTCTGAAGTGTATATCTTGAAGGCATTAATTTGTGTCTTTTTCTGTTTTTGCATCAGTACTGTGTAGTTTGAACTTACTTGGCACATGATGGCATACCTCTTATGGTGTGACTAACAGAATGTGTTCAGGCTTTTTGCTGATGTGTTGGGGATCAAATCCATGGATTGCATGTGAGACAAGTATTCTATCACTATGATTCACCACTGCCCTGCTTTCAGATTTGGGTTTACTCTGTTTTGATAAGATGGCCAGCAGAACGTTTTGATTCTGGAAGCAGTTATTTAGATGACTGGGATCACAAGTGTCCTCTTTTCCCTGTTCTAGGTACAGAATGAGCACATGCTGTTGGTGTACTCCAGGTGGTGCTTCCACCGTTGATGTTCTGAAGTGCTATGCATCTAACACTGAATCGAGTGAATTTCAAACAGCTGATGAAGACCTCTGCTACTGCTTAGAATGTGTGGCTGAGTACCACAGAGCCAGAGATGAAGTGCCATTCTTGCATGAGGTAATTTGCAGTAGAGCCTAACCAGGAAAATAGTAAGAGTAGCTATCAAAAGTATTCAGGGAAATAGTGCTTGCTGTATGACTAAAGCTTTGAAATCTAGTACAACTCTAGTATCTAACTTCCCAGTACATAACAGTTGCTGTAAATACTTACTGATGGACTTGAATTGAAATTTTAAAACTGACAGTTTTATGTCAGTTGTAGTTATTTTGGTATAAAATGTTTGAAAAATATTGTCATTTCTAGTGCTTAGGAAGTAGGCCAACTTGGCTTACCTAGTGAGACCCTGTTTCCAAGAAGCAAAAAAGCTTGTTTTCTTTTTTTATTGAGATGCTTATAAACTCTAAAGGCAAGTATGTTAGGTTTATTACATTTATCTGAAGAACAGATAGTAGATGTTCCATAGATGGGGAATTGTTTATATTTATATGATTTTATGTGTACATGTGCAAGCATGGTATTGCATGTCTTCCTTGATTGAGCTCCACCTTATATTTTGAGACAGGGTCTATTTACTGGATGATTTAGGTAGACTGGCTAACCAGCAAGCTCCAGGAATCCACGTCTCCTCCTTGCATTCGGATTATAGACACATGCTTGTGTGCCTAGCTTTTTGCACAAGTGTTGGGGGGGGGGTCTAAATTCATATTGTCAAGGTTGCAAGAAAAGCACTTCACTTTCTCCCTATCCTAAATTTTTATGCTGAAACTATCCAATATCTTTGTGTATAAAGTTATATACTCCCCACATCTCTTGAGACAAGGCTGGCTTCATATTCATAGCAAAGAATGACCTTGAACTTCTGATATACTTGTCTCTATTGTCTAAGTACTGTAATTTCAGGCATGCACAAGAAAGGCCTATTTTCATGCCTTGACAAAGAAGCACCAGTTGCTTGTCATTTAGTTTGGAATAACTTATAGTTTATATATCTGAATATAGCAGATTTATTTTGATGTATGTAGCAAGACAGCAGGGTAATGTATAAGTCTCTCATTCTTAGTACTCAGGCTTTATTATAAAGGGCCATGGTTTATGGACTTAAAAAAATTTCATATAGATGCATCTTGTTTGGTCTTAGTCTTACTGTACTGTACTGTAAAGGTTTTATAATTTTGCTTTAAACAAGTCTTACCAGTGCCACTTTTCTAGGAGCATGGACTCACATCCTCTTTCTGTGTCAGGTTTTGCAGTTCTTCTATTTTGAACATTTTCATTGTCATATGTTCTGGTGATTTCTGATCACTGATTACTGATGGTCCTATTGTAACTGTTTGGAGGGTCATGAATCATACTCATTTGTAAGGCAGTGAGTACTCTAATCAGTAAATGTGTGAATTCTACCTGCTTTATTGGCTGGACATTTCCCTCTCCTTAGGCTGGCTGGCTACCTTAGTTCCTGAGATAAAGGTTTTGAAATTAGGCCACCTACAGTGGCCTGAAGTGTTCAAATAAAAGGAAAAATAGCACTTCTCTCAGGCAGAAACTAGATGTGCCTAGTGAGGAAGGCATGATAAAAGCCATGACATGCTAAAAGTTAAGCCTTTATTACCAACTTGTATAGGCAAAGTTATGGATGCCGAGGAAAAACTCTTTTCTTATTTGAGACAGGGTATCTAGTTCACACTGCTTTCAAACTCTGTGTAGCAGCTGAAGATGACCTTTAGCTCCTGGTACTCTTATTTATTTTTTTCCTTTTTTTTATTTAAATTTGAAACAAGCTTGTTTTACATGTCAATCCCAGTTCCCTCACCTCATGTCATCCCCACTAAACCCCAGCCCTTTCTGTTCCCCAGGAAGTGTGAGGCCTTCCATGTGGAGTCTTCAAAGTCTTTCTTATCATTTGGAGCAGGGCCTAGGCCCTCCCCCATGTGTCTAGGCTGAGAGAGTGTCCCTCTATGTGGGATGGGCTTCCAAAGTCCGTGCATATACTAGGGATAAATATTGATCCACTACTAGAAGCCCCATAGACTGCCCAGTCCTCCTAACACCTACATTCAAGGGGTTCTAGGATAATTCTATGCTGGTTTCCCAGCTGTCAGACTAGGGTTTATGAGCTCCTCCTTGTTCAGGTAAACTGTTTCTGTGGGTTTCTCCAGCCTGGTCTTGGCCCCTTTGCTCATCACTCCTCCCTCTCTGTAACTGGATTCCAGAAGTTCGGCTAGTGTCTAGCTGTGAGTGTCTGCTTCTGCTTTCATCAGTTACTAATGAAGGCTCTAAGATGGCATATAAGGTAGTCATCAATCTCATTATCAGGGAAGGGCATTTAATGAAGCCTTTCCACTATTGCTTAGATTGTTAGTTGGGATCATCCTTGTAGATCTCTGGGCATTTCCCTAGTGCCAGATTTCTCCTTAAATCTATAATGGCTCCCTCATTATGGTATCTCTTTTCTTGTTCTCTTCTGTTTAGCTTCTGGTACTATTGTGTCAATCCTTAGTGTTTGGATTTCAGGACTGCTATCCCAATTTATCTATGCTGGGGATGGAACAGGAATCTCATGCCTGCTTAGGCGAGTGCCCTAACAGCTGAGCTACATCACAGCTTTTGAACTCTTTTTACTTTTTTAAACTAAATTTAGGTGTGTGTGTAGTAGTTTTGGGCTGAAATCATGTAAAAAATTTTACATGTGTTGGGAAGCCAAACTGGATGAAACGCATTTATCTGTGTTCATTTTGTTGAAAGTATAGAAATTGAGTCTCTAGCTTCAAGTTATGTCTGTGTATGTATGATGCTTGATAGCTGCTACTTTAAACTTGTAATTTTTTGTTTTTTTTGAGACAGGTTTTCTCTGTGTAGCCCTGGCTATCCTGGAACTTGTTCTGTAGAGCAGGCTGGCCTTGAACTCAGAGATCTGCCTGCCTCTGCCTCCAGGGTGCTGAGATTAAAGGGATGTTCCAAATTTTCATAGAGGAAAAAGGCCTTCTACAGGAATAATTATCACATACAGCCTATTTTGTTAAGATAAAAAACATTGTTTTCATCTTTCTATAGGTTTTATGGGAACTAGAAACCTTACGCCTCATAAATCACTTTGAGAAGTCTATGAAGGCAGAAGTTGAAGATGATGAGTTATATATAGTGGACAACAATGGAGAAGAACAACTATTTGACTGTAGTGGCCAAGATTTTGAAAATAAGCTTCGAGTTCCTCTTTTTGAAATACTGAAGTACCCTTACTTGCTTCTGCATGAGCGTGTTAGTGAGTATCCTCCCCACTCCCCCCAACAGGTTTCTCTGTGTAGCCCTGGCTGTCTTGGAACTCATTCTGTAGACCAGACTGGCCTTGCTGCCTCTGCTTCCTGAGTGCTGAGATTAAAGGCATGGGCCAACTCTGCCCAGCGGCAATACAGGCTTTTTAGATGAGCTCATTTTTCCACAGGACTCTGTTGTTCATTATGTGATTGTTAGTAGGAGGCCTAGCCTCTGTCCACTACATGCCAGGGGTCTTCTCCTCCCCTAGCTTGTTATTGTCACAACCAAAAATGTTTACAGATATTGTTGAATATTCCTTTTTAAGATGGGAGGGACAAAACAGTTCTGAAAACCAGTAGCCTCTAACCCAGTGGTCCTCAATTTTTCTAATGCTTTGACCCTTTAATACAGTTCCTCATGTTGTGGTGACCCCCAACCATAAACTTATTTTGTTGATACTTCATAAGTGTAATTTTACTACTATTATGAATCCTAATAGAATTATTTGTTATGCAGAATATCTGTATGTGACACCCCAATGGGTGGAGACCCACAGGTTGAGAACCACCGCTCTAACCAGCTGTGGTATATATTGCTAGTAGTGGTAGTGGCATATACCACTACTAAGAAGGTGGAAGCAAGAATGTTCTGTTTGTTGACATAGAGTCTTCCAGGCAAGTCTGGGATATATAAGACCTTCTCAAAGCAAACAGACACCAACCACACAACTGGTCTGTAGCAATTTTCAATAATTAGCTGGTATGGCATGTTGTGGTGGTTCCAGTTTGATCTTATATTTTCATTTTTTTTTTACTATGAATCTCAGTCAGGATGGCTTTGAAATCAAAGTCCTAGCTTAGACTCCTGAGTTGGAATGAGAAGTGTGGGCCAACATACTTACCAACTATAAGGACATCTAGTGTCTAGCCCATATATTCTCAGTTGTTAGAAATGTGGTTTGGGGCTGATTCATTTGAGAGTGACTAGGGACAGCCATTGAATTTGGCTGTATTTATTATCTTAATCCAAAACAGTTCACTCACACACATACATTTTATTATTTTTTGGGGGGTGCTGTAATGGGGATTGAACCCAGGCAAGTACTCTCTATATCCCTAACCTGCCAAGTATTATTTTGAGATAACATCTTATTAAATTGTTTCAGGCTGGCCTTGATTCACTCTGTAGCCTAGGCAGGCTATGAATTTTTGATCCTTTGACTTTAGCCTTCCTAATAACTGGTATTACAGGCTTATGCCACCAGGCCCACCTATATCTACATCTTTTTATTTTTTTGCCATGTTACTTGAGACCATATAGTTACCCTATAAATATAACACTATATATTTTTTATTTTCTTATGATATTTTTTTTCTTTTCTTTATCCTCTGTAAATGTTTGATTAAATAAAGCTGTCTTTTTGAGAGGGTCTCTTTGTAGCTCTGACTGTGCTAGTCTTCATCATTCTGGCCTCTAACTTAGAGAGATCCACCTCCCTCTGGAGGGCTGGGATTGTAGGCCTGTGCCACCAAGCTCTGCTTTTGATTAGATAAATTACTAATTTGCAATTAACTAGAATTTAAACTAAAAGCCCCTTACACATTTCAAAAAATTAAAAAGCCTCCATGGGGTGTGTGGCATTTTCATTTACTATTTTTTTATATTTGTGTTTCGCCTGTTTATATGTCTATGTAGAAGCCAGAAGAGGATGTTAGATCCTTTGGGACTGGAGTTAAAGATGGTTGTGAGCCAACATTGTGGGTGCTTGGAGTCAAGATTCCAGGTCTTTTGGAAGAGTGTGTAATCAATGCTGTTAACAGCTGAGCCAACAATTAGCCTCTTAAACATTTTTAAAGATTAATGCACCCCTTATAAGCAGGGCGCAGCAGTTAGTGCACTTGCTGCTCTTGCAGAGGATATAGATTCAGTTTCCAGCACTCACATGGCAGCTCACAGCTATCAGTAACTCCAGATCCAGGGGATCTGACCCCCAACCACTTCTGATCTCTGGGCATAAGACAGGCGTGTAGTATACAAACATGTATACAGGTAAAATATTCATAAAAGTTTTTTGTAATTTTAAAAATTTTATGTACATTGGTATTTTGCCTGCATGTGTGTTTGTGTGAGGGAGTTGGATTGTCTGGAACATGAGTTAAAGACAGATATGTGCTGCCATGTGAATGCTGGGAATTAAACCTGGGTCTTCTGGAAGAGCAGTCAGTGCTCTTAACTGCTGAGCCCCACACATAAAGTACTTTTTAAAAATTTAAAAATCCATAAAAGTATATAAAAATGAAGATTATTTATACTTTTGTGTGTTATCAATATTGCAGGAGTTTCATGTAAGATGACTTAGTCATAATTCCCCTTTCAAAGCTAACCACTATTACTATTTTTTGAAGCTTGACAAATTAAAATTGACTTTTAAATCTAATAGAGGAAGTTAATTGATCAAAAGATAAAATTGAGATCACTAGTCATCAGGAAGAACAGCTCTCTTATTCCAGTCCAGGTGGACCAATATCAAATGCAAGACAGTAGTCCTATAAACATACTTCTAAAATAATCTTTGGAGATAATTACACAGAGTATAAATTTAAATTTTATTTTATGTGCATTGGTGTTTGTCTGCATGTATATCTGTGTGAGAGTGTTGGATCCCCTGCAACTAGAGTTACAGTTGTTAGCCCCTATGTGGGTGCTGGAAATTGAACCTGGGTCATCTAGAAGAGCTCCTAGTGCTCTTAATCTCTGAACCATCTCCTCAGTCTCATGGTTTAGTAAATTTAAAATAAGAGGAATATTCCATGCATGAAATCAATGAACAGTCATTAGAACAGGAATATAACTTAGTATGCTTACCTGGCATAGCTCAGAAACTGGGTTTGATTTCTAGTACCTCAAAAAAAAAAAAAAAAAAGTGTTTATCAGTAGGCAAATACTGTACCAACAATTAAACTACCAGCATAGGCTTTTTTTTTTTTTTAAAAGATTGATTTATTTATGTATATGAGTGTTCTATCTCCATATATGCCAGTCTCCATATATGCCAGTCTTTATATATGCCAGCATATCAGAATAGGGGACCAGATCTCGTTATAGGTGGTTATGAACCATTATGTGGTTCCTGAAAACTGAACTCAGGACCTCTGGAAGAGCATCAAGGCCCTTAATCACTGAGCCATCTCTCCATCAGCATTTTAATGCCTTAGTTTCAATAAATGAGTAACTTTTATTTACAAAATAACCAAGAAGCTAGTTTTTAGGGCCTCTTGAGCAATTTAAATTGGTTCAATTTGGTTCAATTTAAATCCTTTACTATCTTTTTTTTTTTTCCTATTTAGATGAACTCTGTGTGGAAGCACTTTGTCGAATGGAACAAGCGAATTGCTCCTTTCAGGTTTTTGACAAGTATCCAGGGATCTATTTGTTTTTGGTTCATCCCAATGAAATGGTAAGTATGAGTAGTAGGCAATGCTAATATTGACATTACTTTGTATGTATTAGGTGTTTTTTTTAAAGATATATTTATTATATAGAGTGTTCTGTCTACACATATGCCTGCAGACCAGAAGAGGGCGCCAGATCTCATTACAGATGGTTGTGAGCCATCATGTGGTTGTTGGGAATTGAACTCAGGACTTCTAGAAGAGCAGCCAATGCTCGTGTGTATTTTGTTTAATACATTGATTAAAATTTTTCACTTTTCTTAAGTAAAATGTTAAATGGTTGGGAGTGTTGTGAATTTAAAAGGACAGGGGAACACTGGCTGATGGGTGATACTTGAGTTTAAAAGATATGAAGGGAGCAGGCAGTGTTGGTGCACGCCTTTAATCACAGTACTTGGGAGGCAGAGGCAGGCAAACTCTGAGAGTTTGAGGTCAGCCTGGTCTATAGAGCAAGTTCCAGGACAGCTGCTAGGGCTGTTAAACAGAAAAACTTTGTCTTGAAAAGCCAGAAAAAGCAAAAAAAAAAAAAAAACAAAAAAACAAAGGAAGAAGTTTGGTTTCCCCCATCGCTTCTGTCATAGTCAGGGTTTCTGGTGCTGTGATAAAAAACTGACTAAAAGCAACTTTGGAAGTAAAGGGTTTATTTCATCATACACTGCCACATTATAGTTCATCAGAGGAAATCAGGGTAGGAACACAAGACAGGAACCTGGAGTAAGAACTGAAGCAGATACCATGAAGTAATGTTGCTTTACTGCCTTACTCAGCCTATTTTCTTGTACAAACCAACCATATATCTGCCAAGGGGATAAGAGACACCATCCTTAGTGGGCTGGGTCCTCCCATGTCAATCATTAAGACAATACCCTATAGATTTATCTACAGACCAGCCTTATGGATGCATTTTTTTTTCTTATTTTACATATTGACCCAAGTTCCTTCTCCCTCCCATCCTCCCATGTCCCCCCCCATGCCCCTCCCATCCCGTTCCCCACTCACTCCACAGGGAGGGTGAGGCCTTCCAGGAGGGATTATCAAACTCTGTCAAGTCATTTGGGGTAGGGTCTAGGCCCTCCCTTGCTAAGGTAGTATCTCTCAATGGGGAATGTACTCCCAAAGTCCTTTTGTGCACCAGGAATACATCCTTGTTCCGCTGTCAGAGGTTCCTTAGACTGCCAGGCTTTCTAATTGATACCCATGTTCAGGGGGTCTGGGTTGGTTCATTGCTGGTTTCCCATTTAAAAAATGGGATGCATTTTTTAAATTAAGAGTCCTTCTTTTCAGATATATCTAGGTTTGTGTCAAGTTGACAAAATTAACCAGCATAGTGTTAAATTGAACTAATGAAAGATTCTTGCTTTTCTCACTTGGTTACTGAAACACATGGAAATGTCATTTGAAATACTAATTTTGCTAATAAGTGAGATTGAAGGGGGAGGAATTATAGGGGATAGGCCTGAACAATAAAAGTTTGTAGGTACTAGAGATGAAGAAAGACATAAAATTCAGAGAGTAAATAAGAACAGATACAGAGATTATCCATAAGCAAGGAAATGGGACATAGCCTACCATGAAGTGAGGTAGCCTACACACACATATATAGTTCCATGCACACGAGCAGTTAGAATGGAGTCACTTTTTCCTACTCTTGAGACAGTGTTTCTAATGGAGTCCCTTTTTGATTTTTTGAGACAGGGTTTCTCTGTGTAACCTTGGCTTGTTTTGAACTCATAGAGATTTGCTTGTCTCTGCTTTCCGAATTATGGGATTAAAGGCATGTGCTGCCACCACCCAGTGAATAGCAATTGCTGAGAAAGTCTGTTCTGCCAAAATATGGCAAGAAAAGATGTTTAGGTTTTAAACCTCCAGCAAAGAAAAACATACTGCTGGGCACAGGCTTTTTTTTTTTTTTAAAAGATTGATTTATTTATGTATATGAGTGTTCTATCTCCATATATGCCAGTCTCCATATATGCCAGTCTTTATATATGCCAGCATATCAGAATAGGGGACCAGATCTCGTTATAGGTGGTTATGAACCATTATGTGGTTCCTGAAAACTGAACCTTTAATCCCAGCACTCAGGAGGCAGAGGCAGGCAGATCTCTATGAGCTCTAGGCTGGCCGGGTATACAGAGTGAGTGAGCTCTAGTACACCTAAAGCTATACACACAAACCCTGCCTTGAAGGCACCCCCACCCCCAAAATAATGGCTTACAGAAGTCTAAGTAGAATGCTTCTAATAGACGTACCTAAAATAAAACCTAAGGGATCATACAAGATTGATGGGACAGATGGAAAAAGAATTACCAAATACTTAACATACAAAAAAAAAAAAAAAAAGATACATAGGACAGATTTCTGCTAGTATTTCTGCTATATATTTTTAAAAGATTTATCATGTATACAGTGTTTTGCCTGCATCTCTGCCTGCGGGCCGGAAGAGGGTACCATATCTCATTACAGATGGTTGTGAGCCATCATGTGGTTGCTGGGAATTGAACTCAGGACCTCTGGAAGAGCAGTCAATGCTCTTAACCACTGAGTCATCTCTTCAGCCCCAGCCTGCTAGTGTTTAAATGAATGAAAATAATTGTTTCATAAATGATTATTTGAATCAATGAAAATAATTGTTTCATAAAGGATTATTTGAATCAGGATCAAAGAAGGTCCATTATTACAGTAATAATCTTTTGATGTCTTCTGAAATCTGTGTTATATCTTATGTTGCTCAGTGTAGATCATTGTTCATTGAATGAATGAACATACAATGTTATTTATAATACAATTTAGATTCGGCGATGGGCTATTCTGACTGCAAGAAACCTAGGGAAAGTGGACAGAGATGACTATTACGACTTACAGGAAGTTTTAACTTGCCTTTTTAAAGTTATTGAGTTGGGGCTTTTGGAAAGTCCAGACCTTTACACGTCTTCTGTGCTTGAAAAAGGCAAACTGATCCTTCTGCCTGCTCACATGTATGATACTACCAACTACAAAAACTACTGGCTAGGTGAGTATTGTTCCTACAGATATGTCTTCCCTAGTGTTCTGAGCACAGAGTAGTTTCTGAGCAGTTTCCTAATTACAAGATTTCATGGTTTCCAATACTTGTTCCCTTGCTAAATTAGCTTAACTATTTGTTATTAAACATTATATTTTCTAGATGCCTTCCAAATAGGTACATTTTCAAACCCTGGCAAGTGAATCTTTTGAAGTAGAAGTGTGATGGTGATTACCTTTTTTTAATAGTGTAAATACTTTGAGGTGAGAGAGAAGTTATCATTTTTGTTTGTAAGTCACTATTTCATTGAGTCCTTTAAAGTTATATGTCGTAGTTGGTAGCAGTTTTCTTTTTAGTGGTATATGACCTATACACAGCACGTGAATGTTTGTGGCATCTTAGGTTTCGTGAATCAAGTTGTGTGGTAGTAATATTAGAAATCACTTTCTATTCTGTCTAGCACCACCTACCTATTTTACACTTAGAAAAGGTGTCCAGCTCTATTGTTGAGGAGTGGTGTGTGAAGCAGGGCAGGCAGATGGGAGCTGGATTCTGTTCTGCTTTCATTTTCTGCCTGCTCAAAAAATTTAGCATAGTGTTATTTTATCAGTTTAGTAAACTGAAATAATCTTGCAGGTATTTGCATGTTGCTGACTATTCTTGAGGAGCAAGCAATGGATTCACTGTTGTTGGGCTCAGACAAACAAAATGATTTTATGCAATCAATTCTTCACACCATGGAGAGGCAATCAGATGGTAATATACTTGTTAAATGCTTTTAAACATTATGGTGGTGTACTTTTAAATATGTTGGTATCTGCCTAGTGATGGTGGAGGCACAAACTTTAATTCTAGCATTTGGGAGGCAGAGGCAGTTGGAACTCTATGAGTTGGAGGTCAGCTTGGTCTACAGAGTGAATTCCAGGACAGCCTGTTACACAGAGAAACCCTATCTCAGGGAGGTAGGTGTGTGTGTGTGTGTGTGTGTGTGTGTGTGTGTGTGTGTGTGTGTGTGTGTGTGTGTGTGTATGTGTGTGGTGGGGGGGGTTGATGTCACTGTAAGCTAGGGTTATAAGAGTGTGGAGAAAAAAACTAACTTAGGGCCTCAGTCATGTTGAGGAAGTGTGGACCAGGAATTAATTTAGTTAAGTTACAGATTCAGACTTTAAATTGGAAGGACCCTTTTAGACTTTAATTTAGCACTCTTCTTTGCTAGAGGAAGTGATTGAAGTCAGAGAAGTTAGCTTACTTTTATATTAGGCAAACCAGAGTCTCTGGGAGATCTATTAGTAAAAGTATGTCACTTAATGATGGAAAGGCCATCCCAGTCTTAAGTGTCTCCCTTTGCCTGATGCTTCATTGATCTCTGGTTCTGTAGGGTGGCACTGTTAACCACCAGACATAGAGAGTTACTGAAATTTAATTGAACTGTAAAAAAATACAGCTATATATTTCCAAGGCTCAGTGCGTACTAGACAATATAGACCCACAACATTTTCATTGTCACAGATAGTATGCTCTAGATGGCTGGGAAATGAAGTCAGTAACTTAGTTCAGGAAGAATGTGAACTTGAAGCCAGATCAGATTGATGTCAGCCCCCGCCTGCCCCAAAAGGAAGCTTGAAATCTATAGTTGTGTATTAGACTCTGCCTTTTAGTAATGATTGTGCCAAGCTGATCATAGGAGACCTGAAAAAGAAATGCAACAGTAAAGACCAAACATGTCAGATCTATAAAAATAACCAGTTGGCTTCTGGAAAGGACTGGTGATATAAACTCTTCTGTTTATATCTAGATTTATATTGAGGTTCTAGAAGAAATAGCACTATTTCTCATTTCTCATGGCATATGTTTTCTTGCTAGATTAGGCTATTTGTTTCTCATTTATTTTTGCAAAGAGATAAAATTTTAGGACATTTGAAAATTTGCAAGCTGGGCATGGTGACATGTGCCTTTAATCCCAGTGCTTAGGAGGGAGAAGCAGGTGGGTCTCTGAGTTATAGGCCAGCCTGAGTATACAGCATATGTTCCAGAACAGCCAGGACTATACAGAGAAGCCCTGTTTCAAAAACCTTAAAAAAAAAAACAAAAAAAAAACCCAGAAATTGCCAGACATGACTTTAAATTAATTGCTATTTTGCTTTCAGTTTTGTCTGACCAAGAATATTTAATTCTCTGTGTATTTTAGAATGTTTTCCTTATTGTTTTGTAATTTAGAAATTGCTGCATTTTATTTTAGATGACAGCAAGGATCCTTTCTGGCCAGCATTACACTGTTTCATGGTGATTCTGGATCGACTTGGATCTAAGGTGTGGGGTCAGCTTATTGACCCTATTGAAGCATTTCAAACCATCATTAACAATGTGAGCTACAACAGAGAGATCCAAAATATACGGAACAGCTCCATAAGGTTGGTTAAATGTCAGAATTTAAAAATAACACAGTGTAATTGATTTACCAAGGAGACCTTTTTTTCCTTCAACCCTTTGTTTCAGTAATTTATGTTCTTAATATTTAAGGACCAAGTCAGAACCGGAGCCACATTATGATGATATGGTCACATGCAGCCAGATTGTTTATAACTATAACCCTGAGAAGACTAAAAAGGTACATAACATTTTAAAAGTTGAAGTGACACTGTAGAAACAGTGCTTTTAAAGACTGAGTGCTGACTCTTTGATGTGTAGTGAGTCTACTATTCCATAAAGACTCTCTGGTGGGACTGATAATTTCACATGGGGAACATGTACTTTTGCCATAGTGAAATACTTTGGTTGAAGTAGTAGTGTAATAATCAAGACAGATGATGGGAAGACTGAAGTATGTGAAGGTATGAATTTGCATTTTCTTGAAACAGTTTTATAATTCAAGGTACATGTATAAGTAGATCAGAAAAGTAAAGCAGCAGAGCTTAGTTTTCTACAATTTGAGTGTTGATAATTACCATGACACTTGCTTATCTGAATGGTGATTATTTTTTCATTTTAGGATTCAGGGTGGAGATCAGCCATTTGTCCAGATTATTGTCCTAACATGTATGAAGAAATGGAAACATTAGCCAATGTACTTCAGTCAGATATTGGTCAAGATATGCGTGTTCATAACAGTACCTTTCTGTGGTTCATACCTTTTGTTCAGTCACTCATGGATCTTAAGGATTTGGGTGTGGCTTACATTGTAGAAGTTATTCATCACCTATACTCTGAAGTCAAAGATGTCCTCAACCAGACAGATGCTGTGTGTGACAAAGTCACTGAATTTTTTATTCTGATTTTAGTATCTGTGATTGAACTGCATAGAAATAAAAAATGTTTGCATCTTCTATGGGTGAGTTCTCAACAATGGGTAGACGCTGTTGTGAAGTGTGCCAAGCTTCCTACTACTGCATTTGCACGGAGTTCTGAGAAGTCACCTGGGAGTACCCCAAAGGGAGCAGCAATAATATCATCATTGCATTCAGTGCCCTCTAACTCTGTTCAGCTATCTTGTGTTCAATTGATTAGGGGCCTCCTAAAAGAAGGTTATCAGCTTGGTCAGCAAACACTTTGTAAGCGGTTTTGGGATAAACTGAACTTATTCCTTCGGGGAAATTTATCTCTGGGTTGGCAGTTGACTGCTCAAGAAACCCATGAGTTACAAATGTGCTTGAAACAAATAATTAGAAACATAAAATTCAAAATGCCCCAGTATAGCACTTTTGGGGATCTGACTTCTCCATGTAAAACTCCATCTTTTAAAGAAGAAAGTGAACAAATAGACAGGAAGCCTAAAAAAGACATTTATTGCCTGGAAAATTGCAGCCCCACATGTTCTAAAGAACCAGTGAAAGCTGACAACAATCAAGTATTGATTAAAGCAAATGATACAGAAGAGGTGAGCATCAAACAGCACTACATTGATTTAAATGAAGAAGAGCCCCTTCCAGCTAAATTATTCTTGAAGCAGGAGAGTGAGGCCCTTTTTTATGGAAGTGCTCAAGAGCAAGTTAAAATAAGTACAGAGAAGTCCCTAAAAGAAAACGCTTCATATACACCACAAAATAATACTTTAAGAAATGGCTCAGAATGGGGATGTGACAGAGGAGTAATAATATCAACACGTTCATTGTCTGATTATAGCACTGATTCTCTGGGAAAAGTATCTACATCAAATGAAGATGTCTCATTAAAGGATGACACTGTTGGTAAAAACTCAAAACCAAAGTCTAAAGCACAGAAAGATGAAATTTGTGCAAAGTTATCACATGTCATAAAGAAGCAACACAGGAAAAGCTCTTTGATCAATAACACTATCAATCTAGAAGAGGAAAATACAGCTATGTCTGATCCTGAGAACTGTTCGGGAAAAGATAGAGGAGTTCTAAAGGAAGACACTATCACACGTGATGAGTCTTCAGACCCTGTTCTGGATGATGAGCATGCAGAGCAAAATTCTGAAAATAGTTCATTGTTAAAAAAGAAACAGTTAAAAAGTGAGGAGTCATACAATTTTGATGAAAACAAGTGTCAAATCCAGGAACGCCATGCTACTGATGATTTGCTGTCATTTACAGAAGTTACCAATACATTGGTAAAGAAAATGTCATGTGAGGGTCCTGTGAAGGTTGTAGTTGAATCAAGAGATAAGGAAATAAAGAGTATGGTGCTGACTTCTGACGTTGTAAAAGAACAGGTGCCTCATGGCAGTAACAGGCCTTTGGTAACAGGTTCTCAAATGGACCTCTGTAACATAACTTTAAAAGCTCAAACCACTGTTATTCAATTTCCATCAGGTTCAAGTAAAAGTTCATCCCAGCTGCAAAGAAAAGATAATAGATGTTTGACAGCTAACCAAAACAATGCTGACACCTGCCATGGGCAGATTATTGTTATTTCAGATTCTGATGAAGATGATGATGAAAGAAGTCATGATACTGAGAAACACACCAAACAGGGCAAAGTGTGCACAGAGAAAGAACATCCAGAACAGCATGGTTTGGTAGTTAATACTGGTGTGGAAAAGAAGCTTATAAAGGAAGAAGAAACAAAGTGCCCTGTAGAATTTGAGGACTCTGAATCTCAGGTTTTTGAGTTTGAAAGTTCTTCTGAAGTATACTCAGTTTGGCAAGATCATAACATAGACAGCAAGAACTTTCTTCAAGAGGAAGGAAAAAGCTGTGTAACTCATGTAGCTGATAGTACAAACAGTAGTTTGGGTTGTGGTGCAGACTTTGTGTCTGAAGAAGTTGCTAGAAATGATGCAGAGGATGTTGAACATGCAGAACCACACAGTAGTATTTCTGCTGAGGAATTTTGTAAAACTGGAGGAAAAAAGCATAAGAGAAAACGATGTGACAGAGTTACCGCTGAAGATCCCCAAAGGCCTTCATCTTCTGTCAGACCTGAGCAATTACCTGATGGCAGAGATCTTGCGAGAATAGACACAGGGACATCAGCTTCCAGTTCAAATGTTGAGAGAGATTCTACAGTTTCACCAATGAAGTCTACCAAGCCTCGTACTCACTCAAAACCTGTTAGGAAAGTTCCAGCTTCTAAGGCTATTAAGAAAATTGATTCAGACTCCAAGAGAGGACAGAATAAGAGTTCATGTTACATTAGTTGTAGAACATCACCTGCTATTGTGCCACCAAAGAAATTTCGTCAGTGTCCAGAGCCAACTTCAACAGTTGAAAAACTTGGTCTGAAAAAAGCTCCTCGGAAGGCATTTGAGTTGTCCCAGAGGTCTCTCGAGTGTATAGTCCAATTACGTGACCATGGTAAGACTGTTGGAGTAGTCGACGCCCCCAAGAAGACTAAATTAATTTCTCCTCAGACTCTTTCCATCAAAAATAAGAAGCTGCTGACAAGTCAGGATCTTCAGTTTCAAAGGCTCATGAGATCTAGATCACATCAAAAAAGAGATCCTGATTACAAAAATACTGATACTGGGAGGATAGTGCCACGAATAGTACAAGGTTCTCATGTACCTGCACCAGACTCTGTTGGGCCAGATAATCATAGAGGAAGTGAGCCACCTGCCACCAGTAATGAAAAGCAATTAACAAAATGCATGCCTTCCAAACCAGAAGTGGCAAAAGCCATTTCCCATCCTCTGGTGACTGATATAACTTCTCTTGTGAATCAGTGTGAGTCTAGAGTGTTAAGTGGAGGAGTGCCAACAGATGTGACTGTATTTGCTTTAGAGGATCCTGTGGGTAGAGATGCTCACATAATGCCAGTTGCGGAGGTGACAGCTGTGAAAGCTGCAGAACCAGAATCCAGTAGCGATACAGATGATGACAATTTATTCCTAACACAGCATGATCCTCAAGATATGGATCTGTGCTCACAGATGGAAAATAATAAACTGATTGTAGTGGCTCATAAAGATGCTGTTCAGAGAGAGAATTCTGTAAGTCAGCCTCAGCTGGAGTCTTTGAGTGTCACAAAGTGTAAGTATAAAGACTGTGTTGAAACCACGAAAAACCAGGGTGAATACTGCCCAAGACACTCTGAAGCTAAAGCAGCAGATGATGACGTGTTTCGTAAACCTGGCTTACCTCTTTCTGTAGCCAGGCCCTTAAGACCTACAACTACCAAGATATTTAGCTCAAGCAGTGCTTCACGAACTGCCAATTTTTCTAAGTCTTTGGAAAATACCATACTTCAGTCTGCACTGAAAAATAAGTCAAGTGGGGCACAGCCTAATTTGAAGGTGACACCATCCTCTTCCCTAGTGTCTCAGAAGCCAGTGGCTGAGGTTAAAAGTTTATGCAATATTTTTAGTTTTCAAACTCCAAGCAGTTCCAATAAACAGAGTTACAAGTTTACACTTAGTGACAGCAAGCCTGTGTCAGCTTCCTCTCCAGTGAGCAGTCTCTTGCCATCACAGTCTATCTTTGACACCTTCATTAAAGAGGTCTTAAAATGGAAATACCAAATGTTTTTGAACTTTGATAAATGTGGTGCTCCAACAAGTCTCTCTCAATCTATTTCAAGACCCGTGCCTGTCCGATTTCAAGATTGTGCGGAGTATTTTAGTGTTTTTCTCCCTTTGATTATATTGAATGCTTTTGAAACAGTAAGTATGCTTTAATTCTTTGCCCCCTTTGTAGATAGTGATTAGAGAAATGCTGATGAGCTTATAGTCCCATAAACTTCTGTTTGAATCTGTACTTATTTTAGTGAGAAGATATTGGAGGGCTTTGAGTTGGTCAGTATTTAGATCAGGAAGAAATGATATACTAGTTTATTTCTTACAGGATGTCCTTGGTTGTTGAGTAGAGAACAAATGGTATAAAGGCTACAGATCTAGTAGATCAGTTACAGGTTGGTTCTGGCAACTTGGGGAGAGAATGATGGTAGCTTTGTTTGGGGAGATGGAAAGGCCATAGATAAATTTTAGAATATATGATTTACCTAGTGGAAATTGAAAAGATGACTCTGATTTGAGCCTTAAACTGGTTAGGTTGTAATGTTTACTCTGCCAGGAGTGAGGAAGAGCCTCTTGAGTTTGCCTCTTACCTCATTTCTGGGCTGGAGTGGCACATGGCAGGAAAGCCCCTGCTGCATGTTTCTGGCCAAAAGTGATGGGTAGTGTGAAGGTGGGGCTGTCACTTCTCTGAGGAGTAACTGGTTAACTTTGTGCAGAAGCAATTCAGCACCAGTAGTCATTGATGAACAATATTCAAGAAATTGAAGGCCAGTTGCAAATTTAGCTACTTGAGTAAAAATTTTACTATAAAATAAAACTATTAAGGTCCTAAATTTTTTTTTTTTTTTTTTTTTTTTAGTGTAAAATAACCTTTTTATTTTTTTTTTTTTTGGAGACCGGGTTTCCCTGTGTAGCGTTGGAGTCTGTCCTGGAACCAGCTCTTGTAGACTGGGCTGGTCTCGAACTGACAGAGATCCGCCTGCCTCTGCCTCCCAAGGGCTGGGATTAAAGGAGTGCACTACCATTGCCCGGCTGTAAAATAGCCTTCTATACTAGCAGTTACTTTTGTAAATTTGAACTTAGGGTTCAAAGGTCTCATCTGAGTTTGACTTAAGGCTTTGGAAGGCTGGTAGGTGTGACATACAGAACCTGGCAGGAAGAATGCATGTGCAAATTAAATGGAAGACAAATGGTCTCATTGTGAAATAGGTACTACCAGCAAGATCTAGTAGCAGCTGATACTTACCATTACCAGACATTATCAGGGCTGCAGGTGACTGATGAACATTAAAAGCTGTCTTATTTCATCAGAGGAATAGTATTTTTAGTCTTTAGAAGTTCAATTAACAAGTACAACCAAATGTAGCTAATGGCTGAATTGAACACATTAGTTTTAAACAATTTCATTAGACCCCCACAAACATTTTTAGGCTTTCATTTGGGATTCTGTTTTACTTCCCTTGTAGCTCAGTTTGCTACATATAGTGGCTTTCAGCATGTTCTTTTTGCTTTGTGTAGGTGGCACAGGAATGGTTCAACTCTCCAAATAAAGAGAATTTCTATCATTTGCATTTACGAAAATTTCCAGCCAACTATAAAAAATACTGGGAGTTTATGAGTAAGTTCATAATGCAACTTGGAATATATGATATGATCATTGGAAATTTCTACTTATGAAGAGATAGATGCCAGGAATTGAGTGGTAAGGTAAACAAGTGGACAAGCACTTAACGGCCCCCAGCAGTACTGCAAGCAGGCTGGCAGCAGCCATTTGCCAGATGAAAATAGCCATGTAAATTCATCTCCTTTAGCTTTGTTATGATGAGACATTAAGGCAGAAAACATCATTTGAGATAAAAAGAAATGCTTAGAAGTTCTGTTAAACAGGCTCTAATTTTAGTGCATATATACATGATACATAGAGAAAATATTAACAACTAAAAAGTGAACATTACATATACACATGACTTTGGCTTTTGTGTTTTGAGAACAGGGTCTTGCTGTACCACTCTGACTGGCCTGGGACTCTGTAATCAACCAGGCTGGCCTGAGATTCACAAAGATCTGCTTGCCTCTGCCTCCTGAGTGCTGAGATTTAAGGTGCGTGCTACTACATGCAGCACACTTGACTTTTGTACTATTAAATCAGCAAAGAGGAACAATAAAAGTAAAATAATAGGTAAAATATAGTAGAAATAAGTGGCCTTCTTTTGCACTAAATATACAGTATAATTCACTGAGATCCTAGTACATTTATGGTTGTTCTGAACTCTTTATGTATTGTGAGTAGAGCAAACATAGGAGTATATTGATACTGTTAGAAAATGGCTTGCATGGGAAGAGGGTTAATAGACTGGCATAAGGTGATGAACCCTGTCATTTTAGTTGGAAGAACTAACTTTTTATTTTTGTATTACTGCAGAGTTTAAAGGGATATAAAACTTTCAAGAGTGTCCATATACAATTTTCAGCAAACCTTAGGTGTTAACATCTTGCTTACACGGACAGTGATGAAACAAACCAGAGATTAGTGTTGCTATAATGTTTAGTATGAGACTCATATTACTGTGGTTGTTCCACTAATGTCTGTTTTCTGTTCTGGGATCTAGAGTCCAAACAGCAGTAGTTATGCTATTTTCTGAGCTTCTGGTGTTCTAGAATGGTTAGTTTCTTAGCCTGTCTTCACTGTGTTTCTTTGATGCCTAAAGAATATTGCCTTATAAGTTTGTAGAGCACCTCCTTTGTTTGTCCCAGATGTTTTGAGGTTTTGCACTTTTGGTAAAAATAGAGCAGAAGGATGGCTTTTTTTTTTTTTTTTTGTGGATATTGATTCTGATCCCTTGGTTGATTAATATCCTCTGAAGTCACTGTTTTCCGCTGTAATTGACAACCTGTCTAGTGACTCTTTCCTGCTTTTGTTTGTTTTGTGGTTCTGGGATTAAACCCAGGTTCTTTGCCTTCAATCACTGAGCTATACTTCTGACACATATTTGAAGAAATTTCGTGTTCATGATATTTTCACAACCCCAAATATTTCAGTGTTTTCCCCGTGTCTGTGTGTCTGTGTGTTTGTGTGGATGTGTTTTGAAACTTGGGCTTTCCATGTAGCCCTGGCTGGCCTGGAACTAACTATATAGACTAAGTTGGTTTTAATTAAACTCAGAGATTCACCTGCCTGTACACCCATTTACAACTCTCATTTCTACCTTGTTTGAAATGCCATCTATGGCTTTTTAAGTTCTTCTGTTTTGGCCAGGTATAGTAGCACACACCTAATTCCTGCACTTGGGAGGCAGAGGCAGGCAGGTCTCTGTTTGAGGGCAGCCTGGTCTACAAAGCGAGTTCCAGGACAGCTAGGGCTACACAGAGAAACCGTTTTTTTTGGGGGGGGGTTCCTCTGTCTTAAGTGAGCTCTGTCTCTGACGTGTCTGAAAGCAAATGTTTCCAGTGGAGCTTTTGTGAGTACGCTAGAACTTGTTCTAACATTTTCTAATGTTTTCTGTTTTCTATTTACTTTTGAGATCATGAGGATTTTGTGTGTGTGTGTTTATGTGTATTTTTATTTAAATTAGAAACAATCTTATTTTACATATCAATACCAGTTCCTCTCCCTCCCATCCTCCCATGCCTCCCATTGATTCCCACCATCCCATCCCCCATCCATTCCCCAGGGAGGGTGAGGCTTTCCATGGGGAATCATCAAAGTCTGTCACATCATTTGAGGCAGGGCCTAGGCCCTTCCCCATGTGTGTAGGCTGAGAGAGTATGAGTTTTTTTTTTTTTTAAATATATATAAAATATAAGTTTAAGGCTGGTGGGATAGCTCAGTGGATAAGGCCCCCCTGCTGCCAAGTCATTGAGTTTGAGCTCATAGAAGGAGGAAAGGACTCCTTCAAGTTTTTCTTTGATGTTTGTACACTGACACATAAAGAAATGTAATAACTTTTTTAAAGGTTGGAGATGTGGGTTCAGTGGTTAAAAGCAGGTATTGCTCTTGAAGAGGATCTAAGTTTGGTACCCAGAACCTACATCAGGCAGCTTTCATCTGTCTGTAACTGGATATCTGCACCCATATTCATATACCTACACAGGTATGTATATAACTAATAATAAAAAAATGAAAAGATTACAGTTCAGTATTCTGTTAGTCTAGAAGTCTGGTTAGTTTACTGATGTGTGTATACTACTCTTGAAGATCTTTCAGAACCCTAGTTTTCTTGTGCTTTACTTTATCTGTATTCAGCTATAAACAGGTTCCTCTTTCTCTCCTTTCAGTGGCATTTTTCTCTATAGCTGCTTTGGCATTCAGATATTTCCCTTACAAATCATGTCTTTTAGATTTGTATTAGGATACTCCTTAGTATTTTCAGGTACTGCCACATCCTTCTCATGGTAAATTTAAAGTTGTCTTGCACTCACTAGCTTTTGTTTTTACTCTTGTTTTTATTGGCCTTGCCTTTGTTTGCTGCAAAGATATGAATCCAGAATATGAAATAATTTGCTTGGATATGATAGTTTTAAAATTCTTTGCTTGCAGGAAAATATGAAAGTCCTGTCTTGACATAACATATGCCTTTTGTGTCCTTTTTTTTGCCTTGTTGTGTTCTATGTTGGTGATTTTTTTAAAATAATTTAATTTTTTATTGTTTATAATTTAATATTTATTCATGTGAATTCATGTTTTGCCTGTATTTATGTCTGTGTGAAGATACTGGGTCCCCTGAAGCCGGAGTTACTGACAGGTGTGAGCTGTCATGTGGGTGCTAGGAATTGAACCTGGGTCCTCTGAAAGAGCAGCCACTGCTTTTAACCATTGAGCCAACTCTCTAGCACCTGTGTGTTAGTGATTCTTAACAACTATAGGATTGCTTCCCAGAGGTCCTTTGACAAAATAGAGATACATTTTTGATTGTTCAAACTGGAGCAGGAAGTGGGGGGACATAAAAAGTCACTTGTGACTTGAGAAATGCTGTCCTAAATATTTGGGAAGAAATATGGTGAAATTCAGACATAGGCAGCTGCCACTATATTTACTTGTATGATGCATGTGTACGTGTATACATGCCCATTGTGGCCAGAGAACAATCTTGTCTGACAAACTCAATAAGATTGTCCACCTTAAGTTTTGAGATAGAGTTTCTGTTTATCCTGGGCTAGATCGGCTGGCTAATAAGCCAGAGGGATCTCCAGCTCCAACTTAAAGGCACTGTATTACAAGTATGTACCACCATGCCCAGCCCAAAAAATTTGTGTATATGGGTGTTTTGCCTGTATGTATGTCTGTGTACCACTTCATGTAATGTTCCCTGGAAGCCAGAAGAAGTTGTTGTACCCTGAGACTGGAGTTAGTTACCTGCCATGTGAATGTTGGGCATTGATTGAATCCAGGTCCTAAGAACAAGCAGCCATCCTAAATGAGCCATTGCTTCAGCCCATGGCTTTTTATGTGGGTTCTAGAGCTCAAACTCAGGTCTGCAGTGTTGTGAGACAAGCACTTTACTGACTGAACTATCTCCACAGCCCCTTGTATGATACTTTGAAGTTACCTTTTTTGGGGAGTTGAGGTGATAGCTCCTTCACTGAAGAGAGGGTTCCCCCCCATTCATTTACTTAGGCTTCTTTACAGTTATTCCTCCCTTCCTATTATCCCTGTGAATTACTAGTGTGCTTTCTGTCACTTTTTGTCTCTAGAAGGTTGTATGAATGAAATTCTACAGTATATGTCCTTGTGTTTTTTGATGCTTTTACCAACATAACAATACTAAAATTTAAAATTTATTCATAGCTGTGATCGACTTATTCCGTCCTTAGTGTTTCACATCAGTTTGTTAGTGCTTGACTCAGTTGATGAATCTTTATTGTAATGCTTGCTTTATGTTCCTAGTCTTAGTTATATAATTATCTTTTCTCCCTTGTGTAGAATGCCGTCATTGGCTTTAAAATACCTCTG
Organism: Cricetiscus sungorus; assembly: GCA_030556225.1. Classification (NCBI taxonomy): domain Eukaryota; kingdom Metazoa; phylum Chordata; class Mammalia; order Rodentia; family Cricetidae; genus Cricetiscus; species Cricetiscus sungorus. The sequence goes on along the minus strand of JANBXA010000132.1, from coordinate 12,379,709 downwards.
TGTACTTAGAGGTATTTCTGTGTGTTTTGAGTTTTCTGAGCCCATGATTTTGGAATTGGAAACACATGAGAGAACTTTATGGTTAAGAAAAGGTCGGTTATAGTATTGTAGGCTTTTAATCCCAGCACTTGGGAGACAGGCAGGTGGATATTTTGAGTTTGAGATCAGCCTGGTCTACCGAGTGAGTTCCAGGACAGGCTCCAAAGCAACACACAGAAACCTTGAATTGGGTAGGGGTGAGGTGGGTACTCTAAAAAGTCATGACTGATAGAACTTGTTTTAATCCCAGCTTCTGAGAGGCTGGGGCAGGAGGATCAAGAGTTCATTCAGGGCCAGGGGCTGGAGAGATAACTCAAAATTCACTTGTTAACTCTTGTAGAAGACCCAGAATCTATCCCTAGTACCCATGTGGTAGCTCACAACCATCCATGACTCCCAGTCCTAGGAGATCCAACAGACATGCAGATGGTACATATACATCATGCAGGCAAAACCTTTATACACATGAAGTAAATCCAAAAACAAAGTTTAGGGTCAGCCAGGACTAGATAGTATGACTGTCTCAAGTAATAAACACTAGAATGAACCTTTATGTGAGGGCTGGAGAGTTGGCTCAGTGGTTAAGAGCACTGACTATTCTTCCAGAGGACCTGAGTTCAATTCCCAGCATCCACATGACAGCCAGTGATCTGGCACCCTTGTAAAGACATACATCCAGGCACAAATGTCAATGCGTGTAAAATTTTTTAAAAACCCTTTAAAAATAAACCTTATGCAAATAAAATAGTATCAGCTGTTTTTCAATGTTTCTATTTTGCTTTGTTGAAGTTTTTTAAATTTGAAATTTTTATACGTGTATACAATGAATCCTGATAATATCCACTCTCACTTCTCTTCCAAGAGTCCCCCCACCACACTGCATTATATCTCCCCCTCAATTTCATATTTTCCTTTTGTAACTTTTATGATTTTTATGTAGTTGTCTTTTCTCTGGGCTACCAATTCGCTCCAAGATGAAGACACAGATACTTATTATTAATTATGAATGCTCAGCATTTGCTTAGGCTTGTGCCACTAATTCTTTTAACTTTATTTAACCTGTTTCTGTTTTCTACCTTTTGCCTTGGAGCTTTTTTACCTTTCTTTCATTCTGTATGTCCTTCTTTCCTGTTTTCCTCTGTGTGGCTGGCTGGACCCTAGTGTCTCCCTAGTGTCTCTTTTCTACCCTACTCCCCTTCCCAGAATTCCTTCTTCCACTTACTCTCCCTGCCCAGAAGTACCACCTATACCTTCTCCCTTGCTATTGGCCATTCAACTTTATCAGACCAGTGAGGTACCCTAGGCGGGCAAGGTAAAACAGCAACACATCTTTATATAATTAAACAAATGCAACATATCTTTACATAGTTAAATATTCTGCAACAGTTTTATTATTTTTTTGTTCATACTTTATAGAATCCTGTAATGAACAGACAATTACAATTGGATTTTTGAAAGTGAGTTAAATGACTTTGTGAGACATGTGGGTGCTGGGAATTGAACCCAGGTCCTCTGGAAGAGCAGCTAAGTAACCATTGAGCCATCTCTGCAGTCAGTCCCCTTTCATAACTTTGTTTATTGTTTATTTTTTGAGACAGGGCCATCTTGGAACTTGCTCTGTAGACCAGACTGGTCTCAGCGATCCCGCCTGCTTCTGCCTCCCAAGTGCTGGGGTCAAGGGTGTGTGCCACCACCACCACCACCTGGTCCTTTTTATGATTTTTAATTCTCTCTCTCTCTCTCTCTCTCTCTCTCTCTCTCTCTCTCTCTCTCTCTCTCTCCTTCCCTCCCTCTTTCTATCTCTCTTGGTTTTTCTAGACAGGGTTTCTCTGTGTAGGTTCTGGCTATCGTGGAACTCTATAGATGAACTAGATGAGGTAAGGGCCTGAGCCATCTTTAGGGATTGGGGCTGCCATTCTGATTTACAATGCACTGCACCAGCTCCAGAGAAGACTGGCTGGTCCCAGGGATGCTGACACAGCAAGGCAAACTGAGAAGTCAGGAAGTATGTCCCTCTCTCTTTCCTTTGAGGCTCCTGCATTTCCTGGTACACTCCCAGGTGACATAAAGGAAAGGATATATGTTGCTGGACAATGGTGGCACATGCCTTTAACTATAGCACTCAGGAGGCAGGGGTAGGTGGGTCTCTGAGTTCGAGGCCATCCTGGTCTACAGGACAGGCTCGACAGGCTCTGAAACTACACAGAGAAACTCTGTTTCAAAAAACCAAAAAGAAAAAAGGTGACCCTGCAGAGGAGTTAAAGGCAACCCCCCCCCAGCTGATTTTTTTTTTTTTTTTTTAAGCCCACTGAGCTCAGTTAGTTGGTGCTACCTTTCTGTGCCTGAGTGTGGGGTCATCTGCTGGGGTCTGTGGAATCTTGTCAGTGTCCATCTTCCTAAAGAAAAATGATCTTGCTGGGCAGTGGTGGTATACATCTCAGCACTCTAGGCAAAGGCAGGTAGATCTCTGAGTTTGAGGCCAGCCTGATCTACAGAGTGATTTCCAGGATAGCCAGGGCTACACAGAGAAACCCTGTTTCAAAAAAGCAAAATAAATAAATGGAAAAAAAAAAAAAGAAGAAAAGTGAGCCTTCTTTCCTTAGCAGCTGTCAACTGCCAGTAACTTGTCAGTTAGTGGTGGGACTTAGGAGCCCTCTGCTTTCAATGCTGGGGTTTTGAATTGGCTTGATTGTGTGCTGGTCATGTGTAGGCAACCACAGCTGCTATTGTTAGGATCTAGAATCAATATTTTAAATATTGATTGGCTTAGATCACCTTTTTAATAGATATATAATACAGAATCCATCAGAACTTTATTCTTTGGAACTCCGTACAAAGGTATAGTTGCTTATAAGTTGATCTTGAAATCTGTTAAGAATTGTATAAATGCTGATTTTTGTTTCATAGTTTACCTGGAGGAATCTGAACTAGCTAAACAGCTTCATCCGAAGGAAAATGATCTGGTGTTTTTGGTTCCTGAGAGACTAAATAGAGAGAAGAAAGATGTGAACAGGAATGGCATGCAAGATCGAAATGGCTATTATTGTGGTTATGTTCATAAGTTTCGCCGTACTTCAATCAGTAAGTAAATGAGGTGTCAACAAGGTGATCATCTCATTTTCTGTACATTGTGCTTCCTTAGCCCTGTATTTTGTTATACGCCAGGTTGATCGCTTACAATTTAGAATTCTTTTTCTGTTTTTCACTTAAGATTCTGCTTATTATTTTAAAAATTTATCGGTGTGGTTATATAGGTACAAAAGTTCAGGTGACTGCTGAGGCCAGACATGCTGGATCCCCTTGGAGGTAGAGTTCAGGCAGTCATGACTGTCCAGCATGGGTACTGAGAAACCCAACTCAGGTTCTCTGGAGGAGCAGTATATGCTTTTAACTGCTCAGTCACCTCTCTTGCCTCAAGCTTTGTTTTAATGTCCTCTTCCATCTATCATTTTTACATATCAAATTCAAGTTGACTGTTTAATAACTCAACATTCCAACCTTAGTTTTGTGACTAATTAATAATTAGAATAACAATTTATTACAAGGCAGATTGAGTTTAGAAATTTACTATCACTTCCATCTATTGCATTGTAGGGATTTCTCCCCTATAACTTAAATTTAAGAACATCTGCCAAAACAATTTCTTATTTTTCTGCACATTTATAGTGTTCTCCAAAGGTGGTCAGAATTATCCTTGTTACTAAAGGAATCCATTGCTCAAAAGTATTATGTAGTCAAGATTGTTTGCTAACACTGATTTGCAATCCAGAATTGAAGCCTCTCTATGTTCTCCCAGCTACTTTTTTGAGTTCTGGTGTTCAAGTAATCCTCCTGCCTCAGCTCATAAGAAGCTACTGCTATAGGTTTTATCACCATGCATGGTTCAAAACCTAGTTGTGTTGTACTATGAAGTTCATATTTATGTCAGTCTGCTGTTTGACAGGTGAAACACTAGTATTCTTACTTACATGAAGAGAAGATGGTTTCCTGATTCTTCAATCTTACTGTATCATGTTTTAAAATAGCATCAATCCTCCTGAGTGTCCCACCATGCTGCATTCTAACTGATGTGCCAAATTTAGCTTGATTCTGTTTTTGTTTAGAGACAGGATTTCTCTTGGTAGCTCTGGCTGCCCTAGAACACACTTTGTAGACCAGGCTGGCCTTGGGTTCAGAGATTCACCTGCCTCTGCCTCCTGAGTGCTGGGATTAAAGATATGCACCACCATCTCCTGCCTTAGCTTGATTCTTTGTGTACAGCAGTGTGCAAGATTTACAGCAGGGATATGTGTCTTAAATTTGGTTTTGGGTCTTGAAAATGATTAACATTTGCCAAATTTGTGATAATCAAATTTACAGGTTTTTTTTTTTTTTTTTTCCTGAAATATTTTTAGTTCAAAACTGTTGAACCTGTGTTTGAAAAGCTATAATATAAACCTTTGTGTTTTGTTTCTGGTCTGTGTGTCTTTCACATCACATCAAATTTGTCGCAGATTTGTCTGATTGTTTGTGTTCATTGTATCCTACATCTAGTCATTATGCCTATCACTTTTCCCAAAGCACTTCATCCATCCTTCCTTCCTTCCTTCCTTCCTTCCTTCCTTCCTTCCTTCCTTCCTTCCTTCCTTCCTTCCTTCCTTCCTATCTACCTAACTACTTACTCATTTACTTATTGAGGCAAAGTTTCTCTGTGTAGCCCCTGGCTGTCCTGGAACTCAGAGATCTGCCTGCCCCTGTCTCCCAAGTGCTAGGATTAAAGGCATGAGCATACCTTTAATACCATACCTGATGTCTAACACTGTATTCTTGGTTTGTTTTAGGAAGTGATTGTTTTGTGTTTTTTGTTTTAGTTCTGCAAGATAGTGGTTCTCTGTGTAGCCCTGGTTGTCCTAGAACTCCCTTTGTAGCCCAAGTTGGCCTCCAACTCAGAGAGATCCTCCCGCTTCTGTCTGCCAAGGTCTGGGATTAAAGGCATGCACCACCACATTCAGCTGGGAAGTGAATATTTTTTTAATGGATAAGGCAGAGCCTGTTACCTATACAGAGACACCATATTTTTCTACTTAACTGAATAGCCTTCTGAGTGATTGCTCTGTTACCCAAAACTCTACAAAAATACACCCTATTTTTCTCTCTGGATCTTGTAATATGTGTCTCCCTGCTTTTCCTTCCAGCTGTACTAGCTCTGCCTCACTATAACTCCCAGCACACTTCTACTTCCAGGTCTCTGTGCTTGGTCTTTGTAGCTCTCTCTTCTCAAAAGGACAAAGCTTATTTGTATCTCAGTATCATCTTGTCAGGAAGACACTGGCCAACTTGCCCACTTCTGTGTCCCCCATTCATTCCTTCCTCATCCCACCTGCTCCATTAGCACTCATTACTGTTCAGCATAATTATTTGGCAGTTTTCTTTGGAGGACAGCAATAGCGTCTGTTTTGTGTGTGTGTGTGCACGTGTGCGTGCGCGCGAGTGTGTTTGGTTTTTCAAGACAGGGTTTCTCTGTGGCTTTGGAGGCTGTCCTGAAACTAGCGCTTGTAGACCAGGCTGTTCTCAAACTCACAGAGATTAGCCTGCCTCTGCCTACCAAGGGCTGGGATTAAAGGAGTGTGCCACCACCGCCTGGCTGTTTCAGTTTTTTTTTTTTTAAACAGTGAAAACTACAGGTTCATCTCATTTGCAATAATCCCACATAGTTCTTTACCAGCCATTCAAGTGTAAAGTTCATTCCACAGAACTCCGACCAGCTCTGAATTGTGAAAAAAAAGTGAGAATAATTTTACATTTAATAAATATAAGTGAATTGTTTAAAAATAAATCATGCAAAATACAAGTTGTGACTAACCTTTTAACACTTATGACTGACTTTTTCAGTTGGACAACATTATATTGATGCATTGCTTTTCTCCTCTTTGATTTTAGTGCGCAGTGGAAAAACTGAGTGTTCCTTGTGCATCCAGACACAAGATAACTTGCCAGCCAGACTAAATGAATTCACGAAATGTATTGTAATTAGTTCTCTAGTAACTACACAGAGGAAATTGAAAGCCATGTCTCTGTTGAGCAGTCGGAACCAGTTGGCCAGAGCTGTTCTAAATCCAAACCCCATGGATTTCTGTACCAAAGATCTATTAACTACAACATCTGAAAGAATTGTGAGTGCTGATTTGAGTGAAGCCAGGGAAAGTGAGAGGACTTTTTAATCAGGGTATTTTTAGCTGCTGAATGGTCTTGTATGCTTGTGGTGTTTAGTTCCCTTCAGTTTTACAAGGTGTACAAGTAGGTTAGCTTATGCAGTGGTGGAGAACTGTGGGATTGTTGTAAATGAGGTGATGAACCTATAGTTTTTACTGGAGAAACTGTAAATATAGTCTAGAAAATTAGCAAAAAAATATAAAGGGTAACCAGTATTTATAAACCCTTATTGTATACTTAGGCGTTATTGTTCATTATCTGGTCATTTTGCACCTTGGAGGAGTTAATGAATTACAGAGGTTAGGATTATGGCTTTCCAAATTGAAAGACTGAAGTTTAGCCTAGGTCTGGATATGAAAACTTTCCACTGTGTGACATTATATTAGGAAAGAAATATTTTTAGAGGCCTTCACTGTCTAAGCAGAGAATTGACTAAATGGAAAAAAAAAATCAGAAAATTAAAGAAAAGCTTATTTAAGCAAATTTATTGTCATATTTGTAAGAAGAATAAATCCACAATTTTAAATGGGCTGAAGCCTGTAGGTGTTGATTAGTAATTAGTAACTGATTAGGTTTTCTCTAGTTGTGAAAGTGGTTTCTTAGATCAGTCACTTAGACACTTGTTTTGTTTGACATAGACTGGAAGAAAGTTGAACAAATGCCATTTATTCCTTCTCCTGTGTGTCAACACAGAAAGAACTCATTACACACATCTTCTCTATAGATTACCTACTTAAAAGACTTCAATGAAGATCAGAAGAAAGCCATAGAAACAGCATATGCTATGGTGAAACACTCATCATCTGTTGCCAAAATCTGTTTGATTCATGGACCACCTGGAACAGGAAAATCAAAAACCATTGTTGGTCTCTTATACCGCTTATTGACAGAGGTAGGTGTTAGACTGTTAGCCTGGACTTGGCTTGACCAGAATTAAGAGACTGAGTCTTAAAGTACCTTTCCCTTTTTACTTGTGTATTTTAAAAGATTTATTATTATTATTGATGTTTTAAATTTTATGCCTATGGGTGGTTTGCCCACTTGTATGTCTATATATAGCATGTATACAGTGCGTACAGAGACTAGAAGAAGATAACAGATTCTGCTGGAACTGGGCCTGCTGATAGTTTGAGCCGTGATGTGGCTTGAACTTGAGACCTGTGGAAGAGCTGCCAGTGCTCTTTACTGCTAAACCATCTTTGCAGCCTCTTGAATGTATTCTAGAGCTACATGTTGGTTGTACTGAATATTAAGTAATGGTGAAAAGAAGTATGACAGTTGTGATAAACTTCATGACAGAAAAATCTTCTTTCATTTCATTTATTTATTTATTATTTTGGTTATTTGAGACATGGTTTCTATGTGTTACATCCCTCACTGTCCTGGACTGTCCTGGAGATCTACCTCCCAAGTGATGGGATTCAAAAGGTGTGCCACCCCTGCCCGGCTTGCCTTGTGTTTTTTTTTTTTTCCCTCCCGTTTCTCTTGTACTGGGATTGAATCTCAGGGTCTCATATGTGCTTATAAGTGCTATGTATGTATGTATGTATGTATGTATGTATGTATGTATGTATGTATGCATGCTCCTGCATCACATGCCACAATAACTTTTATATTGTGTGAGGAATATATGCTTTACTTTAACCATTGTGAGAACCTGCAAGCATTCTTGGAAGCAGAGAAAGATTTGAATCCCAATAATAGAGCTTATTGTTGTTTGTCTGCTGTGTGACAATTGTAGAACCAGAGGAAGGGCCGTTCTGATGAAAACTTCAATGCCAAAATCAAGCAAAATCGAGTCCTTGTGTGTGCACCTTCCAATGCAGCTGTTGATGAACTTATGAAAAAAATTATCCTCGAATTCAAAGAAAAATGTAAAGACAAGAAGAATCCGTTGGGTATGATACTCTCTTGTTTTTATTTTTTTTTTTTCATCTTTTTTTTTTTCTTGAGAATATGACACTGTCTTTTATCAGTTAAGATCACAGTCATTGTAAGTAATAGAAATTTCATGTGCATTAGCATAAGCAGAATAGACATTTGCTTTCAGTTTAAAAGCTTAGGGGGCACATTAGCATGGGCACTAGTCTCTGCTGTGCTGTCTTTAGAGAACCACCTTCCTTCTATCCTGGAGCCTTACTGTATTGTGACCTTAGTATACCTCTTGGTGAGGGATAACTGCTGCTCTTACAGTTTCACACATCACCAAGAATAAGGAGAGGTGAAATGACAAAGCGAACAAATGAGCTATCTTTTGAGGAGGGTTCCTAGATGCTATAGTATCATCCATTTATTTCCCTTTCAGTGCAAATTACATGGGGCATGTCTATATCCTGAAAGCTGATGTATTTTTCCTTTTTTAATATAATGTGTACCTAATACAGGGTATTTGTTTCCTCTAAAACTTAATACATTATCAGTTTATAGCCAAACTCTGTCCGTTTTGGTATTTGTTAATGGTTGTGAGGGTTAATAGCAATTCGGGTACCTCTAAGCTGACCCTTCAGTCCACACTGATTGGCTTTCAAGCCATAATTTGAATAGCACTGTCCAAGAGAGCTGCATGTGCAGCCATGAGGCATGGCTGCAGGTGTTGTGCTGATGTGCGTTTACCTGGTGGAGTAGAAATAGGAAGTCCATCTACCAATAGAAGTAGTGTGTTCAAGTATAGGTTAGTGTCTGTGGTAAAGTTATAAATCAACTAACAGCCTAATTTTTGTCAGTGGATAATAAACTATACATTTTCTGCTTTTCTTTCATAATTGTTGAAATGATACAGTCTTATTTTTCTCCCCATGCCTTTGCAAAAATCATAACAACAACTTGTGAATGTCATTATTCTGTGACACAATGCCTGATTGCTAATGTATTATTTTTAGGACTTCGAAGTTATTGCTCATAAATGAGAACAACTCATAATTTTTGTCATAAGACAGATTATTTTACAGTGTTTGTTATTGTCTTGGTTTATTCCTGATGCTGATTTATTTTGTTTTTTGATAATGAACAAGTTTTTGTGAATGATTAAATGTTTTTAAGGGTCAGGTTTGTTTGTTTATGTATTGTAACAGGGTTTTTCTTGTATAACCCTGGTTGTTCTGGAACTCCCTTTGTAGGCTAGGCTGGCCTCAGACTCAGAGGTTTACCTGCCTCTGCCTCCTGAGTTTTATTATTTTTTAAATCTTAATTGTACTTATGGTTGGGTCTCCTGTGTTTTTGTGTATTTATCTAGGTGCACATATGGCCCAGACCTGTATGGTTACAGAGTCCCAGAAGAAATTACTTTTTTTCTAGCTGCACACAGGCTAAGAGACATTTCTTTTCTTTGCTCCATTTCTTCCAAGCCTCTTTACCTAATAGTTCTTAGTATTTTTAAGTAGTATTTGTTAACGGAAGTATAGAATTAAGGGTTTTTTTTTTTTCTTTTTGTCTTTCCTTCTCCTCCCCCCCCCCCAGCCCCGGCTTTTTCTGTGTAGCCCTTGGCTGTCTTGGAACTCACACTGGCTGCCTTTAAGCTCAGAGATCCACTTGCCTCTGCCTCCTAAATGCTGAAATTAAAGGTGTGTATCACCACAGCCTGACTAAATTTTGTATTTTTTCATCAATAGGAAATTGTGGAGATATAAATTTAGTACGACTGGGTCCAGAAAAATCTATTAATATGGAGGTCCTAAAATTCAGTTTGGATAGCCAAGTCAACCACAGAATGAGTAAGTAATTGCATTTGCTTTGGTGTTCTGTTTCCTTTTGTATGGCAAAATAATGATGAGGGGACATTATTGGTATTTTGGAGACCCCAGAACTTGTTTAGCTTTGAGAAGGAATTTTCCTTCTCATTGTGTTTATGTGTGTAAATTTGTTAAAATTAACATGTGATCTTAAAATTTATAATAGAAAAAGACTTGCCTTCTCATATTCAAGAACTGCTTGAAAGAAAAGAGTATCTAGATGGTCAACTCGATGAGCTTTCACGTCAACGAGCTCTGTGTCGAGGTGGGCGGGAGATGCAGGTATGGATACTTCTTTGCAGATTTGACATAGACATGGGCTAGTCAATGGGTGTGTGATGTTGTTCTTACTGAGATATGGTGTGAGTCCATGGATTATGATGAAGTAGTATGCCTAATGTCAGGGTCAGCAAACTCTTGTGAAGTAAGTACTGATGTTTTATAGACCACACAGTCTGTTACAGCTTCTCAGCTTGATTGTGACTCTGAAGCTTTACCAGAGCAATGTAAACAAACAGATGCAGTTGTGTTGCAGTAAATATTTATTTACAAAAGTAGATGGTTTATTGTACTTATTAGGCACTTTTCAGTTGGTGAGTTAAACCATTTTAGGAGCTGGAGAGATGGCTCAATGGTTAAGAGCACTGGCTGCTCTTCCAGGGGACCCAGGTTTGATTCCCAGCACCCACCTGGCAGCTCACAACCAACTGTAATTCCAGAGGATCTAATACCCTATTTTGGTTTCCTCTGACTCTTGGCATGTATGTGATACAGACATACTCACAGGCCAAACAACCATACACATAAATAAAAATAAAAATAACCACATTTCTAATTTGGTTGAGAAAAAAGAATTTGCTGGCTCATACACTTTAAAGTCAAGAGTGACTTCATTCAGTATGGTTGGATCAAGAGCCTTAGCTGTTACCATTTTGCCATCTTTTGGTTTCCTTTTCTCTGTATGTTAGCTGTTTCTTTACCAAGAGAGGACAAGTGCCAGTATTTCTTCCAGCTTAAAATGCCATGTGTCTGTTGCAAGGTTACACTTTGATTAGTCTCTGGGTGCCATGATTTCCCTTGCCTGCATTATGCTTATCCACTGTAGCAGGGTTGTTGTGTGTGAGGCACTTTAGACGTGAATGGAGGAACAATGCTCCAAGGTTTGAGATAACTAGGCAGACAGCAAACATGGAGCACAGCAGATAATAACTGTCCTTTAACTCTACAGAGCATTCTTAGGATTTGCCTGGTAGGGAAGAGAGCACACTGTTTTTAGTAAGTTCATGTGTAAGATGTTTTCCATTCGTCTAAGGTGTGAAGTGTCTGAGAGCTTTCTAAAGTACTTGGTTTTCATAGTAATGTTCTAATTTGTTTTCAGAGGCAAGAATTAGATAGACGTATTGTCAAAGTTGCAAAAGAAAGGCAAGAACTTGCTTCGAAAATTAAAGAGGTGAGTAGTTTACCTGCAGCATTTTGCTTTTTTTATGAAACAGTTCAGAGAGGACATAAGGGCTGAGTTTTTGTTTTGTTGTTTGTTTTGTTTGAGTCAGATTTTCTCTGTTTAGTTAGCTCTGGCTGTCCTGGAATTCACAGAGATCCACCTACCTCTGTGTCTGGAGTGCTGGGCTTAAAGGTGTGCACCACCACTGTCCAGCTGAGGTTTTGTTTTAAAAAGTATTTAACATGAAAATGGCACCTGCAAAAGTGAAGTCATCAGTGTTTTTCATTTAGGTATGGGTCAGTATTAAACATAGTTTCTTTCTTCACCAACTGCAAATAGATAATTGCTACCATGAGTATTTCAAGAGACTAAGAGGGAAGACTAGGAATGAACCACATTTTAGTTTCGTAAGAAGGTGGCAACTGTGAAATAATACAATATGGCCCATTATGAATATAAATTGAGTGACAGTGGATATGATTTGGCATAAAAGCATACAATTCTCCCTACACTCGATTTCCAAATCTTGGCTTGGAGAATGTTTTTTTGTGCCTGTATTTAAATCCTGTGCCATGTACATTTGGTCCTTAGTTCCCAGACAACCACCCACAGTCCAAGAATGCCTTTGCATGTAACCTATGTATGTTGGCCTTTATGTTTTAAATTGTCAAATTTCCTGTAACTAGAGGTACAGTCAGTTGTGAGGTGCTGTACCGGTGCTAGGAAGTGATCCAAGTCCTCTGGAAGAGCAGTCAGTACTTTCAACTGCTGAGCCATTTCTCCAGTCCATCGTATGATGAAAATTTCATAGATATATTTTTTACACTGTTATTTTAGGGAATAATGGCAAAAGTTGTACATATTTAATACAGATACTTTTTTTCTCTAACCAGTTTTTGAGATTGGTGAAAGTCACAGATTTGAGCCCAGGTAATATAGTTTGTAGTTTTTTTGACCAGAGTTAAGCACAGTTGGGTTTAATGAATATTTTCATTACCAATGTAAATGATCTCTTAAGTTAGTATTCAACACTAAACAGGTGAAGTGCATTGTTCATGGTGTTGTGAGCTTCGATGTTTTCACTTTGTGTCTTTTGTGGACCATTAGATTAACCATTTTGGGTGAATACTCACTATTGTGATGGCTAAAAGAACCTGGCATTGCTTTAGCACTGGAGCCAGAGTGCTCCCTGTCCTAAACTCAGCTTACATTGTCTTGAAGTTCACAATGGATTTGTGCAGAGGGATTTCTCCTGTTTTCTAGAGCCAAGGCTTCCCCTTTTTATTAAATATTTTTATGTCACATGAATAAAAAATGGCAGATACTTAATAGAAAAAATAGAGCTCACAGGATTTGTATATAACTAAATATGGTTATGCTTTGTTATTCTAGGTTCAGGGGCGCCCACAGAAAACACAGAATACCATCATCTTGGAGTCTCATGTCATCTGCTGTACATTGAGCACAAGTGGTGGTTTGCTGCTTGAGTCTGCTTTTCGAGGGCAAGGGGGTGTCCCCTTTAGTTGTGTCATTGTTGATGAGGTCAGTGGGCACTCAAGTGTGCGAGTGAGACTAATACTGTGAAGAAAAGTTGTGGATGCTGGAGTGTGGATGAAGAGCAGGGTTTTTTTTTTTTCACTAAGTGGTCACTCTCCTGAGCTGTTCTGGAGAGTGAGCCTCCAGCCTTGCAAGGTAGAAGCCTCTACTCCCACAGCTCTTAGCCAATGTGCACATGTTCTCATACAGTAAAACATGGTGTTGACAGCCTGCTACAAATGAGGATTGTAGTCTCCTGGGCAGGATTGTCTTTAGAACTGTCCTGTTGAGCTGCTGCAGTTTCTCTGCTAACTTTTTGAAATATTTATGATTTTGGACAGCTTTTGCTGGCAGCATTTTCAGCTGACATCTTTTCTTGCCCATTCACTGAATATTGATCATATATCTACTATTGCAGACTAGAATGAAAAGTCAGAAGACCTGGATCATTAGATATAGAGAATCAGAGTAGGAGCTCCCCCACCCTGTTGTAGATATATCAGTTATGTATAAAAAAATGAAAAACAGAAAAAGTGGGAATGATAATTGAAGGCAATGTTACTCAATTAGGAAAATAAGGAAAAGACAGTTATGCCTCAAGTAATTTCTGAATTTCGGAGATAACATTGTAAAAGAGCTGTTAGTGGAGCTTCCTAGGCTCCAGGAATGCAGCAGTCACTTAGGATGTACACAGCCTTCTTGTTGGTAGCTAACTCCACAGTTAGGTTGAGTTCAAAATACTTATTAGATTGTTTAAAAATTTTGTTTAGATAATTTTTGTTTTATAATGAAATCATATATATGTTTGCATTGCTATATCGTCATTGTACATGGTACAGAGTCTTACATGAATATTTTCATACAAGTATAATATACTTTGAATTTTTTTTTTTTTTAAATACCTGCTGTAGAGGCTGGTCTATAACTGAGTAGTAGAGCACTTGCCCAACATGTATGAGGTCCTGTATAATGAAAAAAAAAAAAAATTTAGCTTGTAGTAAGGGAAGAATTTGGTATTTTTATAGGCATTAGAACTTCATTAAGGCTATTTCTCCTTCTGTACTTTCTTACCAAGGCTGGACAGTCTTGTGAAGTTGAGACACTTTCTCCACTTATCCATCGTTGCAACAAACTTATCCTAGTAGGCGACCCCAAACAGCTTCCTCCAACGGTCATTTCTATGGTGAGTATTTCTGTTGATGGTGGAGAGCCTATTTTTGTTTTTGAGAGTATAAGGTTCTGTTTCAAATTGAAGGGAAAATTAGGAAATGACAGAGAACAGAGGAATTATGATTTGAAGTTTCATAAGAAATTGTGGCCAAACATGATTGTGCATGCCTGCAGTCTTAGCACTCAGGCTGAGCAGGTTCTCTGCTAAGATCTGCCAGGGATGCACAATGAGACATTGTCTCAAGAGAGAGTGAACATCTCTGCATATGCACTCTTGTGCATGGATGTGCTTTTGAGTATGTGGACAAGAGTTTCATAGACAGGAAAATTTAAAGGCCAGTATGCAATGCCACAGGCTTTCCCTGCTGGAGGAGTTATATCTGATTTGATAAGAACACAAAACATGTAAGACAACATTAAAATGTAAAGACACCCCACCACCACTACCAAGTGCTTTACACTGAGTATTCCCAAAGCTGAGAAAATGGCAGGGAGGCATGATTTGGGAATTGATGTCCAGTTTGGGCATTTTTTTCTTCAATAGCTGCCCCTTGTAAGGATTCAGGCATTACACTGGCCTGCCCCTTTCACCTGGCAGAATGCACTCAGGCAATACTCTGGTCAGTAGGTGTAAAGGACCCCTTTAAAAGTCTGACCCCTGCCCACTTAACACTCTTTTGCTTTCTCTCTTTTGTTCTCTCTCTCCTGCTTTCGGTTGACCACCAGCTGCCACCCTCTTCTTCTCTCCCCCTCTCTCCTCTTCTGTTCCTGGTGCCTCTATGTCTCTTCCCTTCTTCCTCACTCCCCTTTCTAAATAAACTCCTTACTTAAGCTCTATCTGCCTGGTGTGTTATTCCCCCTGCCTCGGTCACCCTCACTTGCTATTGAACCTCCTATGCTCTCCATGTGGTCCCTTACCTTGGGACCCCACTCACTTGGGACCCTTATTCGGGACCACTCACCACCCACCTCCCCAGCTTCTCCACCTTTTATTCCTATAACTGTAACAAAAGAACAGTGCCCCTCACATCTGAAAATGCAGATAACAAAAGAAAATACACTCATTGTGAACTCAGCTGTGGAAGATGAGTACTGACATGGTTCAGGCTGCCTTTTTTTGTTTTGTATTTTCCTCCCACTAGACTTGTCTCCTGGAAATACATAACTGAATTAGGACTCAAAAATTGTTTAGGGGCAATCTAAATAGGCTTATACCATGATTCTGAAATTATTAAAATTAATGTTTACTGACATCTTTTATGCAGAATGGTGGCCTCATATCTCACAGAAAATACCATTTTCAAAATATTTCAGCCCGTTTATTCAGTGAGTGTGTTGTTTTTGTTGTTGCCATTTGTTTTTGATTTGGATTTATTGAGAACAATGGTACAGCTCTGTGAGCACAAGTGCACAGCCACTGTGGGGCCGGACGCTGCAGGAGCTTTGCCTTTGGAGAAGAGGGAACAGGGAGTACTGCTGTAGTTTTCAAGGTACAGGGTTCTAACCCCCTAAAAGGCCTCAGCAAGCAGGCAAAGGACTGCCGACGGCCTCAACACTATCATCTTGGTAGTTGGTGAAATAGCAAGAATAATAAGATTCAACTATTCTTTTAAAAATCCTTATACAGGGGTCTGAAGTTTTGGCTCAGAGGTTAAGAGCACTGGCTGCTCTTCCAGAGGTCCTAAGTTCAATTCCCAGCAGTTACATGGTGGCTCACAACCTTCTGTAATGAGAACTGGTGTCCTTCTGGCCTACAGGCTGACATGCAGGCAGAATACTGTATATATAATAAGTAATTTTAAACATTCTTATACAAATAAAAGAAGCTTACTGAGGAAAACTTAAAAGTGATTACAAAGTTAATTTTTTTATGTCTTAAAAATATTTTGTATGTGTATGTAATGAATTCCCATGTGGGTGGCAGGAATCAAACCTGGGCCTTTTGCAAGAACAAGTGCTCTTCCCTTAATCACTGAGCCAACTAACTAATTAGGTTACTTGTCTGTTTTTTATTTATTTATTACTTTGGTTTTTCCAGACAGGGCTTTTCTGTGTAATAGCCTGCTATCCTGGAACTCACTTTATTGACCAGGCTGGCCTGGAACTCACAAAGGATGGTGGATCTCTCTGCCTCTCAAGTGCTGGGATTAAAGATGTGTGCCACCACACCTAGCTCACTTGTTTTTTGTTTTGTTTTTTTTTTAAATTATTTTCTGGAGATAATTACTGTGGAAAATTTAGTATTTTAGAAGATTCTGACAAGCATTTGTGTGTATATTTATTTATTTTTGTTTCAGTATTATATATTGAGTGCCAGCATGATCCAGGTACTATTTTCTTGATTATATTTCTTTTTGTGGGAAATGTTGAGACAGGGTTTATTTGTTTTTTTGTTTTTCAAGACAGGGTTTCTCTGTGTAGCCCTGGTTGTCCTGGAACTCACTCTGTAGCCAGGTTGTCCTTAAGGTTGTCCTCAAAAAATCACAGGTCCACCTGCCTCCACCACCCATGGAATTCAATATGTGTGCCACCACTGCCCTGGCCTGAGCTTTTTTTGTACAAATTCTTACATACTTTTTTTTTTTCCTTCTCAGAAAGCACAGGAGTATGGTTATGACCAGTCAATGATGGCACGATTCTGCAAGCTGCTTGAAGAGAATGTGGAGCAGAACATGATTGGCAGGCTGCCAGTTTTACAGCTTACCATTCAGTACAGGATGCATCCAGACATATGTCTCTTCCCTTCTAATTATGTTTATAACAAAAACTTGAAAACAAATAGGTGGGTGTCGTATTTGTCCTATTTGAAGGCTTAGCTGTTTATGAAGAAGTCTTGGCATAAAAAAACATAAATCATGCTAGCTGTGTTAGCTGATGTGGGTGATCTTGTTACTTAGGAAATTGAGGAGGAAGCTTGTTGAGAGTTAAGAGGCCAGCCTAAGCTGCTGTTGGGAGGGTGTTCAGCTTAAATCATCTATTTGGAATGATTTTTCTCTAATTATAAATGTTATTTTGATTATATTAAATACGTGCCTTTAATCTCAGCAGTCAGGAGACAGAGTTAGATAGATCTCTGAGTTCAAGGCCAGCCAGTGCCATACATGTAGTCTTGAAAAAGAAAGAGGCAAAAGTCACCCGTATTTAATATAACTCAGATATAATCATTGATAACTTCATGGCCTGTCTTGTGTTAGTGCTGCGAGGGATTAAACCTGGCTTAAGAGCCATATTTGTGTGTTTGCTCTTTCTGGAGGCTACACCATGTTTCCCTAGTCCTAGTTGTTTAATCTCATGTGCTATATTATGAGCTCTTCTTCAGTCATGATTGCATAGATCACCTTACTTGGTACCAGAATGGAAATAAAATCCAGTTTAGACTTTACACTGCTAGGCATCTGTGAATGGCCTCTTATCCCCTTGATTTTTTTCCTGGTTCTTTCTGTCTTACACAGAAAAAAAGTTAATGTACTTTAGAGCATATTTTCTGAATATGGTTGCTTTTCTGTAGAATGACTGAAGCCATTCGGTGTTCATCAGAGTGGCCATTTCAGCCCTACCTTGTGTTTGATGTTGGAGATGGTTCAGAACAACGGGATAATGAGTATGTTTTCCTCTTCCTTCATTCTCTTACATAATGACCTCAGAATTACCATGTTATAACCCTTTCCCATACATGTCTCTCTGGTACTGGGCACAGTCATTTCACTATCTGTGTTGATAGTTTCCCCTTTTCTGTGTTTAATTGGGCAATATTCTCAGGTGATCAGTAAGTCATAGCAGTGAAAGATTCAGTTGTAAGGTGATTGCTGTGTTATAAGGAGACAGACATTAGCTAGGTAGTCATTGAGATGAGTGACTTTTCCAGGTGGGCTAAATGCAGTGAAAAGATGCAGCTGAATGATTGAGCATTGAGAGAGCAGATCGTGGTCTAGTATGACCATATTTTAAGGATTTTGAGTTGTGAGGTAATATGTTGGGTATCTATAAAATGAGAGCAAAGTGGGGTGGGTGGTATGTTGCCAGGTAGCAAACATATTAGAGGAGCCAAGGATTGCTGGAGTTAGTATTCATTAGAATGTACGTAAATACTGCCCTGCTATGGAGAAATAAAAAAAAAAAATGCAGATTCTAAGACCAGAATAGGAAATGGGCAGGAACATTCCTTGAAGAAGTGAAAAATACAGAGGAGTTTACCTGTAGGATTGCAACGCTACAGGGATTGAAACTGCAAAGGTTATGTGGCACCTTTAGAAGTAGAGTGGAGGATGACAAGCACATACTAGGCTGGGAGTACAGGTTATGGAGCCAACAAAGAAGATAATGGCAGGATGAGATGGCTTTCATGCTATTCAACACTGGTGGGCCATGTTGTTCACGTTTATATGTCTGAGTGGCATGTTTTCAGCTATGTGGTTGTTCAATCTTCAGTTGACTAGAAATTTCTTTTTTATAATCATTTCCTGGATTGGACAGTTATTCATATATATGAATAGTTACTATTACATCTTCTTGACTAAAGGGGAAAACACCTATCTATGTGCTCTTTACAGTAATGGGAAACAAACTAAGTAGAATTAGTAAGCAATTTGATTACTGTGAGATTTGATACATTGTCTTTTTTTATCTCATTTAGCTCCTACATAAATGTTCAAGAAATAAAGTTGGTGATGGAAATAATTAAACTTATTAAAGAGAGAAAAAAAGATATTTCCTCCCGAAATATTGGCATAATAACTCATTACAAGGCTCAGAAGACAATGATCCAGAAGGATTTGGAGAAAGAATTTGATAAGAAAGGGTGATGTATTTTTACATGTATTTCTAGTGTTTATAAAAGTTGAATTAGATTTTCTTTCCTTACCAGTATTGGGGTTGTACATTAGGCAAGTGCTCTAAGCTATATTATTCAGTCTTCTTTTTTATTATTTTGTGACTGTCAGTAGGTTTCCCAGGTTGCCATTGAACTTGCTATCCTCCTGCCTCAGTCCCCTGTGAACTTGGAATTACAGTGCCTCCAGGCCCTGCTAAGATTGTATTTTTGTCTCCTTACCTCTACATTAAAATTAAAGATTAAAATCTGGAGGTCAGTGTCAGGTGTGCTATAACAAACATGTAATTCCAGCACTTAGAAGGTAGAGGCAGAACGATCAGTCAAGGTCACCCTTGATGCCATAGTTTCTTTTCCCCATTGCTGTGACAAAATACTGTGGCAAAACCATTAAAGGGTTTATTTCACCTCACAGTTTATTACAGCCCATCATGATGGGGGAGTCAAGGCAGCAGGACCCTGAAGCATCCAGTCAGAAGAAGAAGAGCAGTGAATGCATGCATACTAGTGATGAGCTCGATTTCTCCATTATTACACAGTCCGGAGACTCCTGCGTAGAGAATGGTGTCACCCACACTGGGTGGGTCTTCCCAACTTAACTAACACCATCAGTAGATAATCCCCCAGAGCCTTGCCCCCCAGCCTGTTTCTTATTATATAACTTATACCAAGTTGACTGTTATTAACACTAATCCTCACACTCTGCTACGTAGTGAGTTCAAGGATAACCTGGGCTACACGAGACCTATCTTAGTGAACAAAATTTCTTGAAGTGATGGCTCAGTGGTTATGATTGCACTTGATATGAAATCATGAGGACAGGGGCTCAGATCCCAACATGTATGTAACAAGCTGGGGGTCCAGTATACTTTTCTGTAACCCAAGCTCAGAAGCAGGCAGAGACAAGATGATCTTTTTGGTTTTGCTGGCTTCCAGTCTATCGGAGAAAGCATGAATGAGCTCCAAGGTTCAGGGAAAGACCCTTTCGAAGAGTAGGCAGTGGTAGAGGTGGAAACCTAGCACCCTCTTGTGGCCTTTGCTCACATGCACATATGCGCTATGACTTTCAAAGACACAAAAATCTTTTAAAATACCAAAACTAACAACATTTAAATTTTTCAATCTAGAAACACAAAAAATTAGAAAAAATAAAAATGTGAAGAGACCATATATACATACATACATACATACATACATACATACATACATACATACATACATACATACATTAGAGCTAGTAAACAAAACCTCCCAGTGAGGAGAAATGGGGGTTAGAGCTATCTGCTGAGTTCCACCAGCCAGCAATCCAGAGTTAGCACTAACAAAGTTGTGTGCCTATAATCCTTGCATTTGAGAGTCTGAAGCAGGAGGATCTACTTTTAGACCAATCTAGGCTGCATAGGAAATACCCTATCTGAAAGTAACATCAGAAAGCCTAGTAATGCTTAGGACTTTACAAAAGCACAAGAATACTTCCAGTTTTTTTTTTGTTGTTGTTTTGTTTTTTTTTTTTTTAAACATTTATTTATGTTGTGGGCAGGCACACCATGTTATGCATGTGATCAAAAGACAACCCTTGTTTCTGGGATAGAACTAAGATTACCAGGCTTGGTGGCAAGCTGCCTTATGTGAGCCATTTTGCCAGCAGCTCCAGGAGTACTTTGTAATTCATTTATAATACCAAACCCAGGAAGGTGTTAGAAGAGCCATAGAGTTGATAAACACTCTTAATTGCAGATGTGAGAATGCTAAACAGACAGTTGCAGACTGAATTCAGTATATATTAAAAGGAGCTGTATGTCATGACCAAGTGAAATTTATTATCCCAGAGTGCAATGTTGGCTCAGCATATTAAAGAAATAAGAGAAGGAAGCATGATATGACATCTCACTCCTGGAGCCTCCAAACCAGGGAGGCAGGATGAGCAGAGTAAGCTTGAGGCCAACCTAGGTTACAGAATGGAGACTATCTCAAAAGAATAAACAATTAGATTGGGGAGCTAATACATATTCTTTATCAATAGATAACAGGAAAAAGTTACCAGAGCTACAGAGAAAATTTCTTAACTTGATTAAAGGCGTCTGTAGAAAAAAAAAAAACCACATAGGTAACATTGCTCCTTAATGGTTCAGCAGTCCTTCCTGTAGATCAGGAAAGATGCTTGTTATTCTTATTTCTGTTCTCCATTAGAGAGGTTCTAGCCAAAGCAAGCATGGTTATTTTTACAGATTCATTAATGAAGCTACATAAAAAAAAAAATTGGGGGGGTTAAACAAGTGAATTTAAGGAATATAAAAATCTGTTGTCAGTGAGTAGTCTGCACAGGAAGTAAAAACATTCTACTTAAAATGACACCAAAAATAATAAAATACTTAGGAGTAAATAAAACCAAAGTAGTATAATACTTATCCACTGAAAACTACAAAGTATGTTACAAGAAAAACTTTAAATATCCAAAACATGAAAAGATGTTCATGAACAAGAAGACTCAGTGCTGTTCCCATGACAGTTCCCCAAACAAGAATGGTGGTTTCTCTGCCAGGATTCCAACTGCCTCTTCACAGAAGTTATCAAGCTGATGAAACCATAGAAGACTCTGAAAGGCTTAAGGAAACATACATATAAATATGTTTAGCCTCAGATTAAGAGGTGGTTTCTTTGGACTTCATAAACACTTAAGAATTGTGTTTCAAAAGATGCTATGAGAAGAATGGAGAAAGAATGATGTGCTAACTTCAGAAGCTGTGTATCTGAAAGGACTGTTCTATCTGGAATTTATAATGAACCTTAGAAAGAATGATGTGCTGACTTCAGAAGCTGTGTATCTGAAAGGACTGTTCTATCTGGAATTTATAATGAACCTTATCTCTCCCTCCCTCCTCTCTCTCTCTCTGTCTCTCCCTCTATCTCTCTCTCCCTCTCTCTCCCTCTCTCTCTCTCCCTCTCTCTCTCTCCCTCTCTCCCTCTCCCTCCCCTCCCTCCTCTCTCTCCCTCCCTTCCTACCTCTCTCTCCTTCCCCTCCCTCCCTCCCTCCCCCCTCTTTCTTTCTCTCTCTCGTGTGTGTGTGTGTGTGTGTGTGTGTGTGTGTGTGTGTGTGTGTGTGTGTGTGTGTGTGTTAAAAATTTTCCCCCCATGAGACAGGGTTTCTCTCTCTGGTCCTGGCTGTCCTATAACTCTGTAGACCAGGCTGTAATCAAACTCACCAATCCACCTGCCTCTACATCCTGAGTGTTGGGGGATAAAAGACGTGTGCCAAATACTGTTGTGTACATGTATTTCACACCTTTACCTTTTTTGGTAAACACGTGCCTTTCATAAACAGGCCTGCAGAAGTGGATACAGTGGATGCTTTCCAGGGCCGGCAGAAAGACTGTATAATCGTTACCTGTGTCAGGGCGAGTGCTGTGCAAGGTTCAATTGGGTAAGTAGCTCACATTGCTTTGTCACTTGTTGAGAATCCGCCCTGTCATCTAGACCCACCAGTGATTGCCCTTAAAGAGAACCCTATCATTTGCTTTATTTTCTTCAAAACTCTGTTCTCAACTTGTGGGTAGGGTTCAAATGACCCTTTCACAGGGGTTGCGTATCAGCTAGCCTTCATACCACATTTACAATTCATGATAGTAGTAAATTACAGTTACAAAGTAACAGTGAAAATTTTATGGTCAGGGTTTACCATTACATGAGGGGCTGTAAAAAGGATCACTGATTAAGTAAAATAGCTTGTCTCAGGAGACTGTTCATTTTGCCAAAGTGCTTACCATACAAGCATAAGGACTTGTCCAACACCCATGTACAAAACAAATTAGAGATTTGTTTAGACTTAAAATACTGATTTAATTTAAAATTTTGCCATTATCATATACCTATTATATATATATAATGATATATATTTGTGTATTTCTATACTAGTTCCACAATAGTTTATTACTTTAAATATAACTTAAACTGTATGTTTTTAGTTTTGTGTGTGTGCACTTGTAGAGGCCAGTTGCTCAGAATGGAAGTTGGATCTTCTGGAAGTGCAGGAATTGCTCTGAACTGCTAAGCTGTCTTTCTAGGCCTCTTTTAATTTTCCAGTGTTTTATCCAAGTCAAAATAGGAGCTTTTAACAAATATGTTAACTTGGAAGTAAAGCATTAAGGGTTTAGTTTGCTCCATGTTTTAGTGGTATTGGCTTCTGTGCCAGGTACCCTGAGTCGAGGCAGATAGTGAGGAAGATCTCTGACAGGAAGAAGTGGAAGGGGCTCTGGAGAAGCTACCTGCAGTGCTTCCTGCACCCTCTGAAGGGATGTGCTGCCATTCTGCATACAGAAGTAACTTTCTTGTTGTTGCTTAGATTCCTGGCAAGTTTGCAGAGATTGAATGTCACCATTACACGAGCCAAGTACAGCCTTTTCATCCTTGGACATTTGAGGACTCTGATGGTAGGTATACTCAATTGGGGTTACAGGAGTTCCAAGCTTATCCGTTGTTAGCTATTATGGATTTTTGTTTGTTTTTATCAAAATGGAAATAATTTCTCAGTTACAAAATAAAGGTTGTTAAGTCTTCCAGCAACTTGGCTATGAGCTTTTGTGTACAAATAAACTATTTGTTTCTAGCTCAGGCAAGCAGGTGTGTATACTAGGTTTTCAAGGTGACCTATGTAAACCCTGGTGTGGATCAATGACAAGACTGAAGAGGGTTTGTCAATCCACATAGAAAGTGGTAGAACACAGCGCAAATGTGGATATATGAGCAGTTTCTCCAGAGAGTGCAGGTACATGTGCAACTGTCTTTTTTGGTCATATGGGTGGCAACCCCTTGCTCTGTTTGTGAGAGATCTGTTCCAAAGTCTTTCTGCTGTAGGGGTTCTTAGGATGAAGGAGAATGCTATTTCAGTGGGAAGAGTGTGAATAGTGTGTGTTTGTTGCTCAGCTAACTCACCTAGGAGTTACAATGTATTGGTGCTTTTGAACTTTTGGTTGTTGAGTTTTAAACTTATTAGTCAAAGCTCTCTTGCCAGCCCATTAACATTTTGTTGGTTGTTTTGTTTTTTTTTGCTTTTGGGTTTTGTTTGTTTGTTTGTTGTTCGAGACAGGGTTTCTCTGTATTGCTTTGGAGCCTGTTCTGTAGACCAGCCTGGCCTCGAACTCACAGAAATCTGCCTATCTCTGCCTCCCTGAGTACTGGGATTAAAGGCATGAGCCACCAATGCCCAGCCATTTTGTTGTTTTTAAAAGTGGTTGTCTGAGCTAGGTGGCGGTGGCGGCGTGGGCGCACACCTTTAACCCCATCATTCAGGAAGCAGAGGCAGGTGGATATCTGTGAGTTTTGAGGCCAGCCTGGCTTATAGAGTGAATTCCAGGATAGTCAGGGTTGTTATATAAAGAAACCCTGTCTTGAATTAAAAAAAAAAAAAAAAAAAACAAAAAACAAAAAGTCACATGGAGAAGCCAATTCAGCTTGTTTTTCTTCTCTCTTTTGTTAATAGCAGCCAAGAACATTCAGATACATCTTCCTATCTCTTACATCTCTTAGCTTGTTTGTGTACCCCTTGAAAGAAGCTGTAAAAAGCTATATACCCTTGTTTTATGTCTCTTTTTAAGTTGATAAGGAAAAACAAAATTTCATCATATGTATTGCTAAAAGATTGTTTATATCATAAATGTTGAAATTTTAAAATAAAGTCATGGGGTGCCATAGACATGGCTCAGTGGTTAAAAACATTTGTTTCCTTTCCAGAGTTTTGTTCTCAGCACCCATGCTGGGTAGCTAACAACTACCTGTAAGTAACTCCAGCTCTAGGCAATCTATTATACCCTCTTTTGGCCTATGTAGGCACCCACACTGACATACATATACCCATGTATAAACAAACACACATAACACAGAAATAAATAGTAACCCTTACTGATAGGCTAGAGATAGATCAGTGGTATAACTGTTGCCTAGCAGGTATAAGGCTCCAAGTCCACCAACATGCATACAGCAAAAGCAAGAGAAGAGTAAAATAATAGAAAGATTCATGGGCTGGAGAAATGCTCAAGGATTAAGATCACTGGTTCCTCTTGTAAAGGACCTTGGTTTGGTTCTCAGCATCCAGTGTCAGCTCACAACCACCTATAGCTTCTGTTCTAGGGAATACAACATCATCTTTTGGTCTCTAAGGACACCGTACACACATGTGGAACATGTACATGCATACATATAGGCAAATACCCATAAACAGTTTTTTTTTTTTTTTTTTCTTAAATGACAGAGAATATCTTTGCAATCTTCCCTCAGATTAAGATGTTTTGGACCTTTGTGGCTTAGGAGGCCTTTGGGAAGCCAGTAACTGCTGTGGGTTTTCTTCAAGAACAGTCATATGTGGTCAGAATTTTGCCTTCTGAAACCAAGTATTAACTGTTAGATTGTCAGCTATGCCCAGGGGCAAGAGGTAATGTAGATCAGCAGGATGCAGAGCCTTGTACAGCAGTGGGGAGGACATGTGCTTACTGCAATAGCCACTGGAGGAATTGTGCACTTGAAGTGGGGTTGATGCATCAGAAGTACAGTAATTTTTAATTTAAGTTAACATTAATTTAAACAGCTCAGCAGAACTAGGAACAGTTAGTGTACTCTGTGGGAGAGCGTCTTACTATGCTGCAAGGTTCCTTTCAGCTGTCACCAGCCCTGGCATTTAGTTATGCCTCCTCATTGCTGGTGCTCAAGCTTCCTTATTATTCTTGTCTGCTAAGTGAGTGGTAAATTCTTGGGAATCTGTTTATCAGACTACACTTGTTTGTTTAGAAATGGAAGTTGGATAATCATGTTTCCCCAGAAAAATGGGTGTTTCTGCAGAGTTTGATTGTTTCTGTTTCTTTATTTCAGGAAAACCAACATTGGTATGAACTGATTCAGGATGCTCAGAAGCGTGGGGCCATTATTAAGACCTGTGACCCAAACTATAGACATGATGCAATGAAAATTCTGAAACTGAAGCCTGTGCTGCAGAGGAGTCTGACCCATCCTCCAGCCACTGCCCCAGAGGCACCGAGACCTCAGGGTGGCTTGCCCGGCAACAAATTGGACAGTGGACTTGCCAAGACATCTTTTGCTGCTTCTCTGTATCATACACCTTCTGATGCTGTCACTTCGAAGGAACCTGAAAGGCCACCTCTTCAAGACAGACTTCGAGATCCACGATTGCTTAGGAGATTGGATGCTGAAGCTAAAGGGTCATTCCTGAAAAATGCACAGTTTCTGAACCCCCAGCTCGCTGGGGTAGTCCATCATCTCCTGGGAGAATCTGGCATTCCTGCAATGACACAGGACCTGACTTATATTGTGCCACCATCCACTGCCATCGTTGCCCCCATGAACAGCCACAGGTCTCCTCTTCAGGCTGAGCCACCACCTGCTCACCCTGCTGCTCCTTCCACAAGTAAGAGGAAGTACAGTGACCGGGACTCTGGGTTCAGTCACAGAAGACAACCCAGGGGCTTCAGTGAAGAGGAGAGACATGGCTCTGTGACTCATCACATGCTGAGAAGTACTGACTGGAGTAGGAGGAGACTGGAACAGGAGGACAGCAGTGCTAAGAAGAGACGCTTTCTATAGTAGCTCCTGGCAATGAGACTGCCATCCACAGGTAGCTAGTGACAGCATACAGATCAGCTGGGTTTTATTTTTGTTTCCCTTGAAGAGTCTGTGTTAAAGGATAGAAATACCTTCTAACCCTTGGGCTGTTGGTCATCTTCAGTACTTTTTACCAGTTGTTTACACTTGGAGAGGGCATTTGTTTATCTATAATGTCCTTGAGATCAAAATTCAAAATGTTGGGATCTTTAGTTCTGTAGAAGAGGTCAGGTCAGGTGAATGTTGTAAAGGTTAAACTTCGAGTCTGTACAGCAAATCCAAAATCCAAATCCAAGATGTAAACTGGGAGACCACATTTCCTTCCTCTGCTTAAAATACTAGTCATTTTCCATCAGGACAAACTTGATATTTAAAGAGAAAGAGGAGGACAGGTGCTTTCAGCCATTGTATGGTGGACAAGGTTTTTTTTTTTTTTTTTTTTTTTTTTAACAGCCTCAGTACTGGGAGTTAGCCAAGTTGGTACCAGCGACCAGTGCCTCTGTTTAAAGAACTACTGGGGGCTCCTAAGCCTTCAGACAGCAGCATGTAGGGAGCTGTTGTGAGTACAGGGCATTACAGTGACATGTTCATTTACCTATATTAGTGTATGACTTAATTTTCTGGCTAAATGTCTTTCTCTTCTCAATAGAAGAACAATTCTTGAACTGCCATTCAGATGGTCCCAGTGTTTTGTGAGATTGGTATAACTGGTGAGTTGTAGACATGGTTACCAAATGGAGGATTTGTACTGGCCTAGCCTGGAAGAGTCCCTTCAGGTTGCTTGTGATGCCTTTAGGGTTGCCAGGAGTAGATGCTTTCTGGAAGATGCCATGGGAGTGCACAAGGCAGAGAGAGTATATCTCAGGCTGGAAAGATACTCTGTGAGAAAGAGAAGAGCTACCATCTGGGCTTCAGGACCATTCAGTAGATGGGAAGTGTGTTGGGTCACTAGGGGGACCTGGCCTCAGTCAGACCTTGTGTACCCGTTAGAGGAAAGCATGAGGAGACTAGAGTCAGGACTAGACTACCTAACCAGTCAGGGTTCCAAACCTCCATGTAGAAGAGCATGTGAATGTGGGTTTCTAGTGACTACTGTATGTATGTGCTGCCTGTTAGCTGCTTTGGGACAGGAAGACATCCCTGAAAATGTTTGCAATTTTCCTTGTCATCTGTTCTTAAACAAAGGGGTTTGTGTTAGAAATTCTGCTGAAGCAGGTTTTATTTGTTAAGAGCTTTGAAAAAACAGTGTGCATTTTGCCAAGTTTCAATACTGAGTTTCCTGAGCTGTCTGTTCAACTAGTGCCAGACATGTACCCTATTGCCTGTTGGACACTTGTAAAACTAGGGGAGTGCTTCAGCCTCCTGGCTAGGTGCAAAGTAAATCCACTCTGGCTAGGGCAAGGGTTAAATAAGCCTTCTGCATGTGACATTGGCAGGAAACCTCACTGCCACTTGAAATTTTTTTTCCTGGTGTTTTTGGGGTGTACTCAGTTTAGCAGGGATTTGTGAACATGGCTACTAAAGAAGGCCTAAAGTGTGCTTCTGAGGGGCATGACAAAATAGCAATGGCCAGGGCATCTCCCACTCTGTTTATGTTACCACATAGATTAAGAAACAAGTTTTAAAAGTAAGTCTTTCCCAAACATTGTAGTTGGCTGCCACCCAGTGTGTGTTCATCTGTGGCCTCACTGCTAACCACATCAGAGTATGTGAAAATTAGAAGGGTCTTGACATGTTTATTTTGTGAGTATAAAGAGCTGCTGGGATTAGACCCTGGCCAGGGCCTTGAGTCCTTGTATCCTCCTTTCCAGCAAGCAGGCCTTGTGTTAGAACACTGTCTCAGTGGATTGTAGGTGTGTGGCAATAGATTTGGAAACCTTATTTATTCCAGTTAGTAAAGGTATTTGCGGAAAATGTTTGCTGTGTCAGGTGGCCTTTTCCTGAAGGCACTGTCATGAGTGGTTAAAATCCTGACAAGATGGAAAGTTCACTTTGTCCTTTCTGTGGTTAAAAGAACATGCCTGACTACTTTCAAAATATTATTTTAAGGCGAATGTATTATCTCTGTCTCATTTTGCTTCTCTAACTTACCACAGTTTTTGTTCAGTTATGTTTTCATGAATTATCAGGAGCAAATTTGAACAAGAACATGTGAATAACCTCCTGTAAATGAGTTTTATAACAAGAGTGTACTAAACTATTTTCTAAAATTACTTATGCACATTGGGAATCTTTCTGTAGCTTTGTGTTTTGTATGCTCTGTATTCATAACTGTTATCTTTGTTAATACCTAAAATTTAAGAGAAAATGGCAAAATTAAAAACAAACAAAACTGGCATGCGTTAGAAGTATTATTTGTTGCTAAGTTAAAGCAGAATGTGCTGCTAGGTGACCCTTTAGTCTTCCAGCTCAGTGTTTACTTGCCAGCTCTGCCCAGTCCCACTGTCTTCATCCCCAGGTCCCTTTGGAATCTTTTAGGTAAGGTGAGCCTCCCCATTGCCACATGGACATCCTGCAAATTACACCATTATGCTGGGGACCAGGAAGGTGAGACAGCAAATGAGCAGTGTCCTGGGGAGGCACTCCTGGAGGGTATCTGTGTCCAAGTCAGGTAATTACCAGTGATTACAGACATTCAGAACACACACAGTGGCTTATAGAATGGTGTCACTTAAAAGGTACTTGTTCAACCAGGTCTTGGTGGCACATGCCTTTAATCCCAGCACTGGGGAAGGCAGAGGCAGGAAGATCTCTGTGAGTTCGAGGCCAGCGTGGTCTACATAGCTAGTTCCAGGATAGGCCCCAAAGCAATACAGAGAAACCCTGTCTCAAAAAACCAAAAAACAAACAAAAAAAAGGCGCTTGTTCTGTTTTTCACATCTTCCT
This sequence comes from Cricetiscus sungorus, assembly GCA_030556225.1. Taxonomy (NCBI): domain Eukaryota; kingdom Metazoa; phylum Chordata; class Mammalia; order Rodentia; family Cricetidae; genus Cricetiscus; species Cricetiscus sungorus. The sequence goes on along the minus strand of JANBXA010000132.1, from coordinate 12,350,284 downwards.
GTACCCAGGGTGCCTGCAGATCACAGGGATGAAGAGAGGGTCCTAAGTTTGCTGGACTGGATGAGTGCTGGGCCATGCTCACTTTGTGTGTGGAATTCATTAGCACAGTAACTGCCAGTGATTGAAGTGATCAGGCATCCCTTTCTGGACCAATCCACAGTTGCATGCAGTCACACCACCTCCTGGGTTTCACTGTTCATTGAGGAATAAATAAGGGATAAGTGTAAGGTTTAGCTTGAACTTAAAGAAAATTTACAGTGTTGTGAGCACCACAGAGACAGTTTTTGCCCACAAGGGACCTGAGTATCACCCCCCTCTGCTGTGCAGAAGGCACTCACCATGTTAAGGGATGTCAGTGGTTGTCTCCAATAGCAACTGAAGCTATGGTGGCCAAGAACACAGCTGCCTTTTTCTGCTGCAGACAGAGTGGTTACAGTGGGAGCCTTCAGTCTGGAAGTCAGCAAGGGACCTTTTAAAAAGGTGTTTGCTTTTGGTTTACCCCAGAATTCCTGATCAAATGGATTTGGGGCACAGCTCTTGCCTTGAAGTTTCAGCTCTTGGGTATTTTCATGGTACAGACAGCTTGGAGTCTAGCTTCTATGGAACAAGCAGGAATAAGGGTCCCATAGGATGTCAATACATCATCTGAGTTACTTGGATGTGCCCTTCCCCAAGAAAAGTAAATGGGTTATCTGTTGTTTCTGTTCAGATGAGAGGTTCCAAAGGGTCTAGGTTCCAGCAGCACCAAGGCAGAAGAGATAGCCCAACTGATTTTCCCTGCAAGGAGCCTACATCATTGTGTGTAAAACCCTTGATTTTCCTGAGGGTTTGCTCTTGGCTTTGGACTCTAGGCTTGAGCGTATGTATAAAAAACATGGAAACTGGTTTCCACACTTACTTAAGCTCTCTAGTGCTCCATGTTCTGGGTAGTGATTATATTACTCTGTACATTTCCCCCTACTACCCTAGTGCTGGGGATTGAGCTCAGGACCTGCATATGCTAGACTCTTTATCACATCCCCAGAGATCTCCCTCCCCCATTTTGAGACAGGGTCTCACTTTATGGCCTAGAACTTACTCTGTAGATCATGCTGAACTCAGATCCACTTGCCTCTGACTCTTGGTGCTGAGCATCCCTGTGATACCTGGCTAATCATCCTTTTTTTTTTTTTTTTCCTAACAGTAAAGGTCAATTGCCTTTAAGTTTGGTTTTTTTGTTAGTTTTTTTTTTTTTTTTTTTAATTTTTAAATTTGTGTATATGTGTGTGTGTCTGAGAGACAGGCATGTACAAGTGAGTGCAAATGTATGTGGAATTCAGAGGCATGAGATGTTTTGGAGCTGGAGTTAAAATTTGAATTGTTGAACTGACATGGGTACAAAGAACCTAATTTGGGTCCTCTGCAAAAGCAGTAAGTACTCTTTAAGTGCTGAGCCATCTCTAGCCCTTTATAATGAAAATAAAAAGGACATAACAGTTTAGCCCCCTCTTTAAATGTAGTGTGTGTGTGTGTGTTTTTAGAAGTGGTGTATGTCCAGTGTGAATTATGTATCCTGTCCATTTCCAGTGTTTGTTCTGCTTTGCTTTTGTGCCTTTTCACTTCTGTCTTTGATTACACAGGAGGATTTGCTCTATTTTTTGTTTGTTTTTTGAGATGGGGTTTATTAAGAGATCCACCTGCCTCTGCCTCCTGAATGCTGGGACTAAAGGTGTGTGCTACCACCACCACCAGACAAAAGATTTCCTCTTAATGTCACTTACTATATTCATCTAAAAGCTGGGAAGACTTTTTCCACTTGGAAATTTAAGTAATCTCACCCCCCAACACCCAGACATGGTTTCTCTATGTAGCTTTGGAGCCTCAATGTAGTTAGTCCTGGCACTGGCTCTGTAGACCAGTCCGGCCTCAAACTCCCTGAGATCCACCTGCCTCTGCCTCCCGAGTGCTGGGATTAAAGGTGCCACCACCACCTGCCCTAAATAATCATTTTTTTTTTTTTAATTATGGGAGTATGTGGGTGAGGATAGTGGGTGCATTCCTAGAGTCCTTGAATTCCCTGGAGCGGAGTTACAGGTGGTTGTGGATGCTGGGAATTGAACCCGAGTTTTTTTCAAGAGCAACAAATGCTCTTCTATTGAACTATCCTCTAACCCTTAAATTACATTTTATTTTGTGTGTGTACATGCACACACAGCATAGCACTTACTACTTATGGAAATCAGAGGACAATTTGCAGGAGTCAGTTTTGTGGGTCTTGAGATTGAACTGAGGTAGTCAGGCTTGACAGTTATTACTATTGAGCCATCTCCTGATCCTTAGTGACTCATAACTGGACTCATGACATCTGTATGACCACTCAGCATAGGTACATGGTGTGCAGTGACCAGATCAAGATGACAGGCACATTTATATCTTAAGATGCCTGCTGGGAACCTTCACTGCAGTCTACCAACTGATTTGAAGTATTCAGCTGATGGTTGTAAATGCTGGTTGCTTATCATGGTATATAATATGGAAAACTGTTCTTCCTGCTCCATCTATTCCCACCCCGCTGCCTGTGCCAGTGCCCACCTTCCCATCATCCTTCCCATGGTCTAATGATACCTTTTTTTTTTTTTTTTTTTAAGTATTACTGTGCAGTCTTAAGAAAAATAACATGTTGAACAAGAGTTCATGACTGTCAGTATTCTCTTGAAGAATCCACTGACCCTGCTGGTCCAGAAGCTCAGCAGCCAGCCTCTGGAATCTTTGCAGGGATATAGAATCTTATCTTTATTCCCTGGAGTCTTCCTCGTCCTAGAAAAGAGTGTTTCCAAGCCAAGGTCTAGGCCTAAGCACTCCAAACTTACCTGCTATCTTGCTGGAGCTTTTTGGAACTGAGTTCGGGAAGAGCAAGTAGTGTTGCTTGTCAGATGTGGGGGGAAGGAGAAATGCAGTGGGAAAGGCCCTAGGGGTGTAATTCCCGCCTTCCCTCTTCCTCCCATCCCCCATCTTCCAGTCTCCTTGCCACACATGCTGTTGAGCATGCTCAGCAGAGCCTTCATCCCTTGAGTATAGGTCAGTGTGAGAGGGACTCCCCCTGGAATAGTCCCAAAACACCAGTGCAAACCTGGTCTTAATTTCTAAACATGAATTGGCTGCTTTGAACTCAGCAGGAAGGAGGAATTTACTCAAGAAAGGGTCTTACTATGTTGTTGTGACTGTCCTGGAACTCATTCTGTAGACCAGGCTGGCCTTGAATTTACCAGAGATCTGCCTGCCTCTGCTTCCCAATGCTGGTATTAAAGGCGTGCACCACTGATAAAAGCCTCCAACATGTCTGATGTGATGGGGGATTTTAAATAGGCATGTACATGTGGACTTCCATCTGATCTCTTTATTGCCCTAGACACACAGGGACCCTAGAGGTAGTCTCCCAGCCACTGGCACTGCCTCTGGGAGTCAAAGATATTTCTCAGATAAAGATGCACTCCAAATCTGCATCTCCAGCATGTCAACCTGGTCTGCTCTTGAAGCCCTGCTGCCTGTTCCTGCACCAGCCCTGTCCACTGCCACCATAATGATCCTATCACTTGGGTTGTTGGCCTCAGCCAGGCCCTGGGGCCTTCCTACAGCCAGCCCTGCCTGGCCCCCATGTCCTTCCTATACTCTCTCCATACCTTTTTGGGGGATTTTTGGATTGAACAGAACCTTGAAGGGATGAAGGGCAGGGAATGCTGCCGAGTAGTGGAGGGTCATCAGAAGCTGGTAGACCCTGCAAGCAGCCAGAGGGCTTCCCTGGACTTGGGAAGCCCAGGATAGCCATGTGACTATCTGTGCCTTCCAGAAAGGCCACTGGGAGTTTATCCTCATACCTCTCTTTCCTGGTTACTCGCTGTTCCATCCATACCTCTCTCTCCAGCCTTGCTAATCTCTCTGCCAAGTTCCAAACCCATCTATACAAGTGCCAGAGAACAACCAGAAGGAGCAAGTGTGTAATCTCAGCACTGAAGGCTTGCTCTGAGTCCCAAGCCAGCCATGAAGAAGTAAGCAGAGGGGTTCCTGTCCTGAGGACTCTGGCTGAGCTGCTACATAGCAGGGCAGCCCAGGAGCAGGGGGATCTCTTGGGCACAGGCCTGCAGTGTCTTTCTGTTCCTGGGTAGCATGAAAGCGGGGCATATGGAAAGGAGTAGGGCAAGTTGGAAGGGTTGGGCCATATCAGCCCTGAAGGATGCTTGTGCATTATGCCTAGAGCCTGGCACACTGGTATATGAGAGAAAAGAGCAGAGGTGAGGCTGTGACCTTGCAGGTGTGCAGGTGATGGGACAGGTAACCAAGCCATACAGTAGAAGACATGACAGGTGGCTGGCTCTATGCAGGCATGTTCTCCATTCCACCAGTGTGACTCAGAGATAGCCCTGGGAGATCAGGACTGTTGTTACTGTTTTCATCGGACAAGACACAAAGAGAGTCTCTCAAGGTGTAGATGTCAAGGCCAGCTTCAAAATCCAGGTGACAAGCTCCAGGCCCTTGGCCTGGGCTGCCATCTCCTCTGCCTTTGTAGCCACCCTATTCTTGGCCAGACAAGTAGGCACTGGTCAGCTGTGGAGAGTGTTCATCTCAGCTCCTGGCGATGTCTCAAGGGCCACCTGCTTGTTCAGCTAAGATAGGAAACCAGCTGGCACCCGACTCCCTCATGTCCCAGACCTGCTCTTCTAGGATAGGAAGTTCTCTATTGCCACTAGCAACACAGCCATGAGGGGTGGGTGTGGCTGGGGCACCGGACTGCAGATCCTGTCCTCACAGAAGCATACAGCAACTCCCTGTTGGGGGCTAGAGTCCCTCTGCCACCAGCTGAGGCTGAGAGGGAAGAGAGAAGGGACCAGGAACAAGATGAAGGGCTGTGCTAGCCTTCTTTTAGGCCTTCAGAGGGTGGGAAGATGGCCCAGTTAGTGCTTGCCAGGGTCTGGATAAGAGCCTGGATCCCCAGCACCCATGTAAGAGATTTGGCACAGTGGTGCCCACCTGTAAATGCAGCACTTGGAAGACAGAGAGGGGTGGATCCCTGGAGCTTGTGAGACAGCCTGACTGGCTGATTGATGAGCTCCAGGTTCAATGAGAGATCTAAAAAGTGAAGGCTCAGTGGGGAAAGCACTTGTCACAAAAGTGTGACCTGAATGTGAATCCCCAGAACACACACAAAAGTCTTTGTAATCCCAGGATCATATGGAACTGGAGGGACAAGCGAGGATAATTCTTGTGGGTGTTCTTGTTATAAAAAATGCTGGAAATAGGTGTCAAAAACATTGACAGCTATTAGCTGGATGGAGACTGTGGGTAATTTTAACTTAACATGCTCATGGTCCTGTCACAGAGGAGGCTGAGGAGGCAGGTAGATCAAGAGTCCTCTGCCAGCCTGGGCTGCATAGCAAGACTTTGTCTCAAAATATATTTTGTTAGCTTTTTCGTATTTTCTATCTTGCCTATAAATTGCAGTGTGTGCTTTCTAAAAGAGAAGTAAATCCGTAAAGCTTATCAGGGCCCATCCCTTTAACAATTCCCACATAAGATGAGCTAGGATGGGCCTAGTGCCTCGTGCTGGGGAGACCAGCAGATTCACCCCAATTCCTTTCAGACCTGCAAGAGATGTGAGGCTGATCCCAAGGCTCCCATAAATGTCTCATAACTGTGAAGCATGGTTGGAGGCAAGATTGCCAACACAGCAGTCCTGTTTACTTAGGGGGCAGGGGCAGGGCAGCCTTTGTGTAGAGGGTGGATTCTCCTGGCTCTCAGCAGTCAAGGGGATGAAGCCTGGCTCCCAAAGGGACCCCCATTCAGGGTATAAAAGGGAGATGGGCAAAGAGCAGCCCGTGGAGATAGAGACCTGCAGAGGCAGGCAGGGTTTAGGGACAATCTCACCCATTCCTTAGCAATCATGATTTCAGGCAAATTACTTCTTTCCTCTTAGCTCCTACTGCCCCTCTGTAAAATGAGCCATCCATTCCTAACACAATGATTCGTAAACTTAGGGCAGTTCTACCTTTGCTGAGGTACCTGCAGATGTTACTGCTTAGGATTGTGGTGCTGCTGGCTCCATCACCAGAGCCTTGATGTTTAGGGCTCCTCACCTCTGCTACTAAAAGCTGCAGAGTCATCAGAGCCAAGATGGAAACCTGGTCCTGGGAGAAGTGTGGGACTAAGAGCAGGGCTAACGTCCTACATGGCGCGTCAGGTGGGTGCTGCTATGAGCCCAGCTGGGCAAAGGGTGGTTCCTCCCCTGCCTGTGCCTTGGGAACCACACATCCAAAGCTGGGTTGTGACTTTCGGCCTGGGTGACTTTGTTTTCTCCTTCATTCTATGATCTGGAAGATGTCAGAGTTTTCCAAATGGCTACTGGCAATGTTCCCTCCACCCTCCAGCTGAGGTCAGGGCCTGAGCAGTCCTTAGGGATTGGGGCTGCCATTCTGATTTACAATGCACTGCACCAGCTCCAGAGAAGACTGGCTGGTCCCAGGGATGCTGACATAGCAAGGCAAACTGAGAGGTCAGGAAGTGTGTCCTCCCTCTCCTCTGAGGTCCCTGCAGTTCCTGGGACAACCCCAGGTGACATAAAGGAAGGGGTACATGTTGCTGGACTGTGGTGGCACACGCCGCCTTTAACCACAGCACTTGGGTGGGATCTCTGAGTTTGAGGCCAGCCTGGTCTACAGAGAGAGTTATAGGACAGGCTCCAAAACTACACAGGGAAACCCTGTCTCTAAAAACAAAAACAAAGGGATATGTATGTAGTAGCTATTGGTGTTCAGCTCACAGCCTCTTTGTGGGAGGCTCTGCCGGGCTGTCACCATAGACCCTTAACAGAGCCAGTGGCCTCCTGGGCTGCAGCACCCTTGCTCAAGACAAGAGCCCTGCTGTGGTACTATTTATGTTCCAAAGCCCCACCCAACCCCTGTCCAGACCAGAATTTTCCAGAGGCCCCCACCCTTTACTAGTCTGTGCACTTGTCCATCTCCCTCTGCTTCCAAGGCAGGGACCTAGATCATCATGTTCTAACAGGTGCTGGATACTCCTTCAAATTCCAGCATTCCAGTCCTCTTGCAGGAAGGTGGGATTGCATCAGCTCACCCTCTGCTCCCCTCCTGAGGGTGGAGACCGGCCCTGCTCTGGGCAGAGGTGATGTCCCAGCCTTAGGTGCTTATTTGTATGATGAACTGAGTATTTTGGTTTCTCTCTGAATTCAGTGGATTTTACCTGTCTAGATGTCAAGCCAGGAAGGCCAGGCACTTAGGAACTGGCAATTCTGCCTGAAACAGAAACCTCAGTTCCCACAGCTTGCCTTCCATGGATGTTTGTTTAGCCTTTCCCCCACTTTCAGAAGTTTGCGGCACAGCCTGGCTGGGTCTCCACAGAGGCAATGTCTGCTCTTGCTCCACCATCCTAAGGTTACACTCATGCTCAGCCAGATAACTCCTGCCTCCACCCTGCAGACTGAACACCAGGGAGACAGGAGAGGGGCTGGCACCCAATGTGACCAGGATTGGGGGAAGAGCTTTTAGGTACTTTGTGGAAGTCTGGTCTGTCACTTTTGCTTATATCTTATTTGACAGAGCTGTGTCACATGGCTATTCCCAGCTACAACAGTCCCAAGAGATGTTTTATCTGGGCATGTTGGGGTTCTGTAGATGGAGCCAGGGCCCTGACAGAAGCCCCTCTTTAGAGCTTAGAACTGACTCCTGCTGGTACGGGAGAATCAGAGCAAAGAGTAACCAGTAGGGGGCAGCACTCCGCCTCAGTCAGCCAATATTCCATTCTTATTCTCTTGTAAATCCCAAAGCCAAGCTATGTTCTATCTTAGTTTTGCTACAGATAAGCAAAGACTAGAGACAGCCTATAGAGAACATCTGGCAGATAACAAGGAGGGAACACTGGTGGGAGCAGTGGTACAATTAGGAACCAGGACAAGGGGTTCTTGGAGGAACCTGACCTCTAGGGCAAGCAGAGAAAGGGGAAACTCCCAGGTGGGCCACTTGCAGTGACCTGTTGGGTCCTTACACACCAAGCACCTAAGCAAGCAAGCAAGTGTAGTGCCCACCTTGGGACTCAGTGGCTAGGTAGGCAGCAGCTGGGAGTTTTATGTAACCTCACATTGGACCTGAGGTTCTGGAGCCAACAGGGTTGAGACAACACATTTATCCCAGTCGGCCACAGAGGTGAGTTACAAATCAGCGTGGGGTTCAGCCTCTGAGAATTCTTCCTGAGTCATCTTCCTGGGGCTTCCGTAGCAGATGCTCAGAATTTGGAGGGAGCTGTAGGAAAACAGGGAACCTCTTTTTGGAAAAGTACTTACCAGGTGGTGGCCAGAAGCTTGGATGAAGGTGAAATTGGGGGAGGGGGAGGAGTACCAGGAAAGGACAGATTGGGAGAGAATGGCACCAAGAGGGAATTGTTTCCTTAAAGATTTTTTTTTTGGGGGGGGTTCCTCTCCATCCACACCTTCGAAGTGTCTATCAACACAGAAAACAAGAGGGCGGAGGCAGCTGTGAACTCCCTTTACTGTGTGTGGGCTTGTACACCATCAGCCAGCCTCGGTGACCAGCTCCCACCCGAATCCCTCCTCACAAGGGACAGTGGATACAAACAAAATAGTTCTCTAGAAAACAAGGTCTCTGCCCCTCCCCGCTCTTTGTCCTACCCCTCTCTCAGACAGTGAGTTCTTCTGTCACCAGGCTTCCTTGGGGGCCTAGGGTCTGGTGAATGCAAAAAAAAAAAAAAAAAAAAAAAAGAAAGAAAAAAAAGATACAAAAAAGAGAGTCAAGTCAGCGACTAGAGTTGTAGGCAACTGGAGTTCGATCCCCTGGCTGGTGGTGCCAGTCAGGAACAGGCGCTGGGGTGTGCACAAGAGTTCTGTGTGTGAGGGTGACAGGACCTGAGGGTGTTGGGATGAGCAGCATTTCTCCCCAGTCCCTGTCTCACCGCCAGCAAAAGAAAGAAGGAGGAGGGATAAGAATTAGAAGAAAGAAGGAAGGAGGGGGAGAAAAGGAAGAGAAGAGGAGGAGGAGGAGAAGAAGAGGAAGACGAAAAAGGAAAAATGATAGGAACATTGGGTCATTAAAAAAAATAACTGAAAATCGCAGTCTGCCGGGCCAGGGTTCCACAGCGCCCTCTGTGGGCGGCGAGGACAGTGCCGGGCAGGCTGGTGAGCGCGGGTGGAGCAGGGGGGGGCGGGGGAGGGGACGGGTGGACTCTGCAAGTAGCACCTGGGAGCAGCTCAGCCGCACCCGTGTCGCCGCCGGGCCCGGGACACCCGGACCCCTAGAGCAGAGTCAGCAACCCAGGCGGGCGGCCAGCCCGAGCAGCAGCAGGCATCCGAGCAGGGTGTCAGGGCGCGGGGCGGTGTCTGGTGCGTGGTCACAGTTCGGGCCACCGTCGTCAGCGAGGTCGCAGCGGAGCTGCTCGCAGCGCACGCCGGTGTAGCCGCTCGGGCAGGTACAGCGCTGGTTCTGCACGCAGGTGCCGCCGTTCTGGCAAAGCAGCTGGTCGTCGTCGCACACGTTGGCTGCGGCCGGGAGGAAACAGTTCAGGCCAAACACCCCACCCCCACCCCTCGCCGCCCTCTTTCTCTCTCTACAGTTCCTCTCCAGCAGTGGCCTGGCTGTCCAGGAGCACTTGCTGCCTTCAGAGCTTTTCATACTCTGCCATGGGTACTTGGAGAGCTCTCTCAGACTTAGTCTCTTGGGTCTCCCCAAGCCTTCATTTCTTTCGTGCAAACTGCAGAGCCCTCAGCTATCTCCAGCCAGCTAGCTCCCCTTCAACCCCCAGCTCACTCCTTGCTGGCTCCCACTTGCCATGACTCTGCTCAGTGAAGACAATACCCACTTAAGCCCCACCCACCCACTTTGAACTCCCACCAAATTGCATCAGTCCCTTCTTGCTGCAGCCGCTTGCTAGAAGCTCACCCCAGCCCTCAGCAGACCCACATAGGCCTATCCTACCATCCTGGACCACTCTCCCAGCCTGATTGCTCCACCATCAGGGGCTGGAATACTCACGGTAGCATCCTTGGCGCCAGTAGTGTGTGGGAAGGCAATCATCACATTTGGGCCCCATCGCTCCCTCCCGGCACTCGCAGAAGCCTGTCTCGTTGCACCGGTCGTGCACAGAGCCGATCTGGTTACAGTTACATTCTGGGGGTTGTGGGGGGGAGTGCATGGGGCAGTGCAGTCAGAAGGGCCTGTGTGCACCTTCATGTAGGTCCTGCCCTAAACCCAATCTTTATATCCTTGTTTATATCTCTCTTAGCTCGATCTCTGAACTCCCTGGCGATGCTTCCCATAAGAGAGCTCCTGGCTGGGCTGCAGTGGGGACTGCCATATGACCATGGACTGCTCTATAGTTTTTCCTTTCCTGGCATCAAACATCTTTTTACTCATCCCACTGTGAGGCCTGGGCCAGTCCCATCCCCCTCTCTGGACAGCTGAAGGAGGCTGATTGTTTCCAATCACAAACTAAGAGTGTGACAGATGACAGGTGTGTTATACTCCCAAGGCCAGAGGAGGAACAACCAGCAGCTTACTTACCTCTCCTCCCTGCCAGTTTGAGGGGAGGGGAGTGGAAGTGGGTGTGTGTGTGTGTGTGTCCCTGACTCCCTCCTACCCCCACTCCTTGAAGTCTGGTGCTTGGCTTGAGATGGAGGCATAGACAGACAAGAAGAAGGGGCACTTCTAATCGGATCCAGAGGCCATGCCCTGCCCCTGCAGCTGGCCCTGTGTGACACTAGCAACACAATTCTTTTTGATCACTTTAGAGTTGATGGAATTATCTGAAGGCCTCAGCCATGATCCAGAGTGACAGTTCTAGCTTTGCAACTGAGCTGGCCAGGTGGTGCTGCTGCTGGTGGAGGTGGTGGGGTGGGGGATGGGCAGTGGTCCTGCTGGCTGCTGGCTAGGATCTGGCAGCTCACAAGTCTGAGACCTGGCCCCTGCGGGAAACAGGCTGGGAGATAAGCAGTTCTGACTGCCCTTCTATGTTACTGGGTTTGGGGGCTATGGACTTGGCTTTTAGGGTCTGTCCCCTGTCCAGGGCCAAGGAATACCATGGGACTTCTCTACAGAAAAGCCAATGCTGGAACAGAACACTGAAGAAAGAGTGAGTGCCCATGATGGCAGGCACAGCTTTATAAGGCTGGCTCTAAACATCTGAGGTCAATTTCAGCAACAGAGAGAGAAACTGCCTCGTCCACCATCCAGCTTTCTGAGGAGCCCAGAGAGGACAAGAGACAGGCCAAATGTGCACAGTAAGCCTTTGGCTCTAACTAGTGCCTGTGTTTGTTTCCAGTGCCTGCAGTCACTAGCAGCAGATCAAAGGGCTGCTATCCCCTCGAGATACCCAGAGGAAGAGGACCTCACCCTCGTCTTTAGGGACACACCCTCAAGAGTTCTCCATCTCCCTGGGTGATCCCTACTACTCCTGCCACTGGTGCTCACCAATGCAGACATTCTCGTCGTCCAGCTCTGCAGAGCCGTTTCGGTAGTAGCCTAGGCGACAATGCTGACAGTGCTGGCCTCGAGTATTGTGTTTGCAGCTGACACAGGTCACCACGTTCAGGAAGTCAATGTAGCTGCAGCGGTTGGAGTGTCCGTAGCACTCACAGTCTGGACCAGCCAAGTGGGAGAAACACCAGTGAGCAGTGAGCATTTGGGGAAAACCGAGGCAAACAGAGAAAGGCATACCCAAAAATATACAGGGAAGGTGGGAGGAGGCATCTTTGGGAGAAGGGTTGGGAAGGGGCTCCAGGTTAGGATGTAATAAGGCTAGCTCTGCCAGCTTCAAGTCCCCAGGAGGCCTGTGGACAGGGAGTCAGGGAGGGCAGGGCATGCTAACACTTGACTGGTGTCAGAGCAAAGTCTGAAGGATGCCCATGTTCTGGGGCTGAGTAGCACCTGACTCATGCAAGGTAGGTGGGTGGGATCATGCTGCAGGCTGCATTTGCAGAGGGTTGTGCCGGGTTTCAGGTTCGCCATGGCCCCCTCAAGGGCCTACAGATGAAGTGTGTCATACACACATGTGGACACGATGGAATGGGACAGAACCTTCCTCCCATGCTGCTTTGGAAGAGAGAAACTGGCTACTGTCCCTGCAGGACCTCTTCTTACTAGCTAGAACTCCCCACAAGCTTGATCGGCATCATCTGGCTTTTTCTGGTCCCAGCCCAGCTTTTGAATCTCACTGCTCAGTTCAAACCAAGGAAAGTTACCTCTAAGCCATTGTGGGACCTTTTACAATCCCTCCCACAAGTGTTTTTGGTTTTGTTGTTTTGAGACAGGGTCTCAGGTAGCTCAGGTTGATTTTGGACTCAATCTGTAGCTATGGATGACCTTGAACTTCTGACCTCCCTACCTCCACATCCTGAGGTTACTAGTATACAACTCCATGCCCAGTTAGTGCTGTGCTGTGGCTCCAGCCCAAGGTTTATTCCTGTGTTCCAGGCAAGCACTCTACCAACCAAGCCACATCTCTAGCCTGACACACACAGTTCTTTTTTCTTTTCTCTGCCCTCATCCTCCCCTCCCCCCACAAGACAGGGTTTCTCTGTGTAGTACTGTCCCAGAACTATGTAGACCAGGCTAGCCTTGAACTCATGGAGATCTGCCTGTTTCTGCCTGCTGAGTGCTGAGGCTAAAGGCGTGTGCCACCACCACCTGGCAGCTCCCTCTCTGTTGTGATGTACAAGTTGGTGCTGATCTCCATATAGTTAAAGGCACAGGAGGAGACCCTGGAGAAATGCCTTTGAGAAACATCTAGGTGAGCTGATGGGTTCACTCATGGGTCTGCCCGACCTATCCCTTTACCTGGGCCCTCCAGAGACACCGAGGAGGTGAAGATTCCTCCAGATGCCCCAAAGAGTATTGCCAGTGACCCAAGTGTCCCAGATTCCACTTCAACCAAGACAAGCCCCTGGGCCACCCCTCCCAGGGGAGCCAGGTCAGGCTATTTGTGGCAGCTGCTTCCCCCAGTGCCTGCCTTCTGACTCATCCCTGTTTTCCGCTCCCTTGGGGCCAGAGAGATGCCGCTTAACCTTGACCCAGCTATTCTGGGAGGGTTCTCTGAGTAGGCACTGACTAGCTCTGTCCTGCCTTGTTTTCCTCCAGTGATCTGAGGAAGAGGTGGGAGGTCTGGCCTGGGTCATCTTACCTTGAAATTCTTCGATGGGTATCACTTGAGGAGATCTGGGCTTGAGCTGGAAAAGTGTGGAGCCCTTGGCTTGGGAGGGGGCAGCAGCCGAGATAGCCACAGCTTAGAGAGATGAGAAACAAGTGCTTACACCTGCCATAGTCCATCTACCAGGGCAGGCCATCCGTACTCAGGCTTCTGAGTGCCTCGGGCTGACACCAGGCAACCCTGTCACCTGTTCACATTTGAGGCAGGGAGAAACCACATGGCCCTTGGGTGTGAGGCGAGATTCTTTTCAGAGCCCCAAGGTGCTGAGGCACCTTGTAGCGATCAGTGCATACCCACTGTCTCTGATCTCCCGAGGACACCTACCCTTCTGCTGGACCAATCCCCAAATACCTTCTCGCTCTCCTAACCCCTAACCCATGCTGAGGCCTTTGCTGAAACTAAGAGATATTTGGCTGATTGAAAGTAAACGCCACTGCCCCTCTGCTCTCTTTCTCTGTCCCCTGAACTCCCCTGTTCATCAAATTTTGAGTCTAAACCTGGCATTAAAAACTGCATCTTGGGGCTGCGGAGATGGCTTAGTGGTTAAGAGCACTTGTTGTTCTTGTAGAGGACATGGTTTCAGTCTCCAGCACCCACGTGTCAGCTCATAGCTGTAACTCCAGTTCCAGAGTTCTGGGGAATGCACACTACCCTCTTCTGACCTTCATAGGCACCAGACACACATGCAGTCACATGCAAAACACTCATACACATAAAATAAATATTCTTAAATAGTTTTAAGACTGTATCTTCTTTCTGTCTGAGGACATCTTCCTGTTCCAGCTAGGGCAGGTACTTTGCTGTCCTTGGATGTGACTTACAAGGGTCATTAAGCCAAGAATACAGTCAGCCTTTCCCTGTCTGGAACCCACCAGTGCCTAGCCCCATTCTTAGAGGTGAGCATGCTACTATGGCAGAGAAATCTGTCTCTGTGCTTCCTTTTAGGAGTTTCTGTCTCTTCAGTGGGGCCAGAGCAGAAGATGACTAGTATACTCATACTAGAGAGGACTGTGGGACCGACCCCTAGGATGCTAGAAGCTAAAGGTCCAACCCTCCTAGTTGAGCAATAACTTGTCAGCAGAGGGTGCTCAGAGCCTGGCTTATTCATCTCTGGGGCTGGAGGGAGCTTGAGGTGTTTGATGGGGTAGGGCAAGGACAAAAGGGCTGACAACCGGTCATCTAGGGACAACTGAGGACAATCTTCCTTCTAAGAGTCAAGCTAGTCCATGCACATCCACTAGAGATGAGCCCCCTCTCCTGGCTGTTTCCCTACTGGCGGAGAGTTTACCCTTGACCTGGTCCTGGGGGTTTCTACAGAGCTTACACCCTCCTTTAACTGGCACTGCCCCCTGTTGGGCTAAGTCTCTGCCTCAGGCTTCTCCCACCTCCTTTATTTATTCATAGTCACCCCTATTCTGCGCCCTGTCAGCTGCACAGGTATCCTGTGACCCACATTGTGCAGAGGGAGAGGAGGGTTTCCTGTAATGAGGGAGCCCTTCTACATACCCTGGAGCCCTTGGGGAAGCTTTAGAGATAACACCTACTGACTTCCTATGGGTGCAGGCTGAGAGTCGGGTGAGGGTGTCTACTAGGCCATTTACCTCATTGCTTTGACTCTTGAGTTCTCCCACTTCTTTCAGTCCTTGGGGCCTCTTCTAACCAAGGCCCAGCATACAAGTCTGCTACCCCTACTACTGAGGGAAGGGCCCAAGGGTCTAAGATGGAGCTTCCTGGGTCTCAGGCCTAGCAGAGGCCCTGCCCCCATACCTTCTGCACTGGTGGACATCTGGGGCCAGAGGGGGCTGTCCCCAAGTGGGGCAGCAGCAGGTGACTTGGTCTGCCCTTGGGAGGAAGAAGAGAAGAAATGAAGTCACATGAGGGATGATGCTCTCACCCTTCCAGAGGCCTCTGTAAAAAGCGACACTACAGCCTCTGTCTACATTGGCCAAAGGACCTGGCTCCAAATTCACTACAGAGGCAGCATCTATGCTACTGCAGCCTGCAGAGGATGTGCACACACTGGCAGCTGATGAGAGGAGGACCCCATGCCTGAGGCTCTGTGGGCTTTGCATAGTCCTGCCTTCACTGGGACACTGCCTTCAAAGACTCTTCCCTCTTTGTATGGTTTCTGTTACAGCTTGAAGGCCAGTCAGAACAAGTCCTGTATGTGAAACCTCAGGCTGATAACATTGCTGGGGGACAATGTCCTGGCGAGGATGTTAGACACATTGAGAAAGGTTCTAGACAGTTTCACAGAGTGTCCTCCGATGTCTAACTCACCTCTCTGATCACTGCCCTTCCACCCTCTGATCCTTGCCTTGAGGATCAAGGGACCTCATCATGGGTCACCAACTCCCCCATCCCCGACATTCAGTTTCCAGAGCTGGACACAAAGCAAGGAGTACCGGCAGCAATCACTTTTCCAAATTCAAAGGACAGAACTGGGTGTGTGTGTGTGTGTGTGTGTGTGTGTGTGTGTGTGTGTGTGTGTGTGTGTGTGTGTGTGTGTGTGTGTGTGTGTGTGTGTGTGTGTGTGTTTGGGGAGGCATCAAGGGGAAGCTGATGCCTTCCTTTTTGGAAAAGGATTACCCGTGGTGACTGATGGAGAAAGAAAAAGAAATTCTAACAGTTAAAAACAGCAGGAGATTCCCAGCTGGGAGCCTGAAGCCTTTGGACATCAAATTGACATTAATATGGTATTCAGTGAAGAAACAAGGCTGCAGGACCCAAATTGGCAAGGGCTTAATTAAGAGCCCTGGTAAATCTACCCCGAAGGCATCTTGCTTCTGAGCTTGTCTCTCCCCTGACCCCCATGATGAGGCTGGGGAGGATTAGGGGCTTCCAGCACAGAGCTGCCTTCTAGAGGCTTGACACTGGCAGGAGACAGAAACATCTGGGGCTAGGGTTTCAAGACCCAGCTGGGCTGCAGGCAAAGAGGCCTCAGAACCTGGTGGAAGGTGCTGGGTCCAGGACGAGAAAGCTACCTGGGTTTTGCTGGGACATGCTCAGGTCTCCTGTGTTGTGTGCCAAGACTGGACAAAGGACCTTTGGGACCAAGAGACCATGCTAGCTAAGTCTTAATGGTTCCAAGCACCTGAGACTTAAGGACAGTAGCCCCAAGTGGCAGAGGGGGCAGGGAGTGAATGGAGTCAGCCCTGTGTTCCAGCTTGGCCTGTGTGTTCCTCAGGAACTGTCTTTTCCTTCCTTCCTTCCTTCTCTCCTTCCTTCCTTCCTTCCTTCCTTCCTTCCTTCCTTCCTTCCTTTCTTCCTTCCTTCCTTCCTTCTCTCCTTCCTTCTTTCCTTCCCTCCTTTCTCTCTCACTTTCTCTATTTCTTCCTTGCTTTCTCTTTTCTTTCTAAAAAACAGTTTTGTTTTATTGAGGTATAATTTGTATACCATAGCTGCAGTGACTTCTCCCCAAGCCTCAATCCCCTCCCCCAGTGAGGCCAGGAAGATAATGCTATGCTGTGCAGCCAACTAGACAGCCGAATGCAAGCAGCATCCAGACCAAAGGTCTTGGTACAAGCTTCAGTGGCCACACACACACGAGCTAAAGATGTCCTAGATGAGAAGGGACAGGCGACTGGCTGTTACCTTGAAGCCACCCCCTCCTCTTAATGCTTAGCCATTCAGCACAAGTCTCAGAATTGCAGATCTGATACTCATTGGGAGTTTGCAATAGCAGCGTGGAGGATGGGCAAGGCTCCTGCTCCCTAGGAAAATCCTGGAGTCAGCCAGCCCTGTGTTCCAGGGGTCTCTCATAACTCTGACCCTCTCCTTCTAGAGAGATCTTACTGGGCTCCCTGTCTTCTCATATTTAATTTCCAACTTCAGTCTTCTCCACACAGTCTCCAAGTGGGTTCAAGGTCCCTCAGTATCTGGCAGCCAGTGCCTGTCCTTGTCCTCTGTGGACCATCTGCCAGTTGCAGACAGAGCACCCTGACCCTTCCTGGTAGTTTTTGCTCCCCTTTGCCCACTACAGGCTTAACAAAGTGCAAAGGTCTCCAGCAGCAGCTAGGCCTCAAAGTCCAGACTCCTCCACCTCAGAGGAGTTCCTGGCAGTGAGAGGTTCTCTGAAAGTCTTCCTCTCCTGGTCCAGTCCCCTGCATGTCCCCATGGAGAGGAATTGTTCAGAAAGAGCTATGGTATGGTCCTGGGAAGGTGACTGTCAATAGATCTGGAAAGATCACCATGTGCAGTAGACAGAGACAAGATAGAGTGTAGGTTGATCCCTTCCCCAGCTGCTGGAGGAATCTCTGTCCTTGCCAGGGCAAGGAATGTCTAGGCAGGGACAACAGATGAGAGGGCAGAAAGATCCAGAGAACAAAGAGCTGCCATCATCTCCTGAGAAGGGTGGGGGAGGCTGCCACTGGAGCCTGAGGGACATTACTTGGCCACCATCTTGCTGGTACCCTCTGGAAGGAGGAACCCTTTTAGAGTCCTGTATCCACAGTGGACTAGACCTGGTAAGACTTCCCCAGATGAGTTGAGAGGGTCACACCAGGATTCCACACTATTTGGATGCACAAATCCTGCTTTGGGAGGGCAAACAGCCAGCCAAGTCTGTAAGCTGTGTGTAGTTACACCTGTAGTTACTGCTACAAGGCAGGAAGCTGGCCTGGGCCTGTCTCTGCTCCCAAATGTTTAGGAATCTGCTTCTTCCCATGGCTCTTCCTGCCCTGACCTCTTCCACTAATCTTGCTGTGTTCTCCCCACTGGCCAGCAGCTGGACAGAGGACCTAGTAGATGGCCAGGAAGGGACAGAGCCTGAGCCAGCTCCAAGGATGGATGACAAAGTATGTCTGGGTGACAAGGTACCATCTCTGGCTGAATATCTGGGTAGACTTACTGCCATGGGCCCCCTGTCCCCTTGGCTACCCTGGCCTCTGCACCCTTCCTTACAATGCTTGGAGGAACTAGAAAATTCCAGTAGCCTCAGTGGTTGCCTTGGCCAGGACTCCTGGCTGGGAGGGTTTCCTGAGATGGCCTGGGGGCCCCTCAGCCAGCACTTTAATGGGGCTAGTATGCTTACAGTTTCTACTCTAAGAAGCAAGCAAGTGTTGCTCTTCCCTGGGTGAGGGAGGCAAGAACGGAGAGAGCAGGCATCCCTGGGTATATTCTCATACCTACCTGTGGACTGTGGGGTGCTGGGGGCTGTAGAGACCTGGGTGGTAGATGTGGAGGGGATAGAAGTGACAGGGCCCCTCTTTGTGGCCTCAGTGGCCATAGGGACTTTGGGGGCAGGGTTTTTGCTGGACCTGGTACCTGGCAAGACATGGAGAAAGCAAGAAAGGCTGGAGTAGGGGCATCCCAGAGAAGTCTTCACTTGCTCTGATGTTGGGGGCAAATACCAGCAATGCCTGCAAAGTCCAGTTTCCTTCTGCCCACTAGCATCCCAGAGAGGGGCCATCCTGGCTGAGGCAGGACAGAGTCAGTACATGTCCCCACTGAAACATGAGGATGCTTGTCCTTGGAAGCGTCCTTGAGGCTCGGGGTTTGCCACAGTTTGACACTGACAAGCCCTTTCCTGTTGATTCTTGGAGTAGGCAGAGCTTTTGGGGCAGGGGATGAGCTTTCAATGTCTAAATGAGATGCTGCCCTACTCTGCACAGCCACCTGGCTCCACTAAACACTTAGCCTTAGTGGGACTGTGTGAATGGGAGTCAGCAGGCACCCACATCAGACACCCCCACCATTCTTGGGGCTTCGAAGACAACTGCACTCTTGCAGATGCCCCTCCCCAGCCCGACACACCCCAGACATCTAAAGCATAGCTTGCCCCTCCAGCCTATGGTAAAGCAGGCTGGCTGTAGAGGCTGCCTGGAGGAGGTATCAAATGGTCAAACTCAGAGGATAGACACTGCCACTAGTAGAGAAGGCCCCCTGTTCTTGGCTGTGTACAAAGGACAGAATGGAGTGTGGCAGGACAGGGGAGTCTGTCCACTCAGAGGTCAGGGGACCACAAATGCACGAAGGCCCTGTCCTTCTTCCAAAGCAGCATGAGAAAGCTTCTAGGAGACCTGGGGTTAGAGGTGGAGAAGCAGACAACTGTGATTAGATGCAGGGGAACACAGGCCAAGCCTGTTCATGTCCACTCTCCAGGCCCAGCCCCAGAGTCTTGTACTGAGTGCGGCATACTTACTGCCAAAAGCGGAGCCCGCAGCAGCACCTGAAGGGACACAAGAGGGTAACAGTGTTAGACAGAAGGCCTGACCACTCTCACCTGGCACGGGACAGTGGACAAGGCAGGGAGCCCACAGAAATGTCCTCCAGCCCCACTAAAGGGAAGGAGACTTAGAGCCCCTGAGACTCTGCCGGGTCACAGCAGCAGCCTCTGGGCCCACCCACACCGATGGGGACTCTCACCACTGACTGCCTGAAGGCTGCTTTTCATCCATTTTGCAGAAGGGACACTGAACTATTTCTTCCCCAGGACTTTGAGACAAACGTTCCCTCCTGTTTAATCCTACTTTCAAGATCCCTAAGGCAGGATAATATCCCCAAGGACAGAGATATCAATAGGGAATGGGAGGTGTGGCCTGCTGGGAGACACAGTAGTGTGAGACGCTGGATCCAGGTCTCTCAGTGTTCTGAATCACTGTGGGGAAGGAACCATCCCTGAGTGGAACTGTCACAGTCACAAACGGAAGGGGCCAGTCATGGCCTTTCCTTAGGAGTTCTCTGAGAAAGGACTTGTGGGGACAGTGGGCTGGGTGGGGCTCCTGTTTCTCCCAACCCCTACTCCAGTCTTTACCTACATACCCAGCAGGTACCACATGAATGGGACATGGAAGAGTTTGGGAGCTGAAGCAAGGACTCAGATGCTAGGAGTGGGGTGCAGGGGAAATGTGACCCCAGAGTTTGGTCTTGAGGGTGAGAAAATCACAGGGGCACAGTAGGACGACACAACCCCAAAAGACGGCATGCAGAGGACTTTGGCTTTGGGCTGGGGAGGGAGGGAGGGAGAGGGTAGGTTGATCGCCCGGGGGGGGGGGACTAACAACAGGGTTTCACTCCCGAGGCTTTGAAGTAGGAGGGGGTGCCCCCTGAGATTGTGACGAGGAGGTCCCAGAGAGGAGGTAGATAGAGGGAAGTGGGGTGAGCTGGGGGAAGGTTCCTAAAGCAGGGAGGAGGAGGTAAGACACACAAAAGCCACTCTGGGGTCTGTTTGACAGGACATGGGGACAGTGGCCCTCCTAGGTGTTCTGCAGGTAGGAGTCTTGGTCTGTGACGGTGGAAATAACAGTTGGGAGGCTGGGGAAGGAACCGAGCACACATGATGTGGTGGGGTATGGCTGTAGGGCAGATGGAAGGGAGACAAGCCCACTAGTGAGAGGTAGCAATAAGGACTAAAGGAAGGTTCAGTAGACAAAGAGATGGGGAGAGGCATCCAGGAGGAGGGAGCTAGATAGGGGGCAGGCCAGCAGCCCGCCAAGCCCCCTCTGTGCCTTTGAAGACCCTTGAGTGCCTTGTGGTGCTTGGCAAGTCATGCCTTCAAAGGCTTGTCACAGTGCCGGCTGTAGCCCACGCGCGCCATGCCTGTCACCGTCTGCCTTCAGCTTTGATCAGTCTAAAGTCACATGAATCTTTTAGGGGTGAGGGAGGGTGCCAGATGGGACATGAGATTTGGGAACTATGTGGACCCTGGCTTTGTCACTGGGTCCTGTGTTGGCTGGAACTGGCTGTGGAACCAGGAGGGCACTGAGCTGGCTGGGCCTCTGGGTACTCATCTGCATGGGGATGGGGGGGGGGGGGGCGTAGTAATCATGGCCCTCTCGTGGTATTGTAAGGATTCAGGGAAGCCATGTGGCAACTGATCCTGGTGCAGCCTCAATCTGGAGCAGGTCATTTGGTGCATCTCATGTATCAGGGGTCTGAGAAGCCAGCCTAGGTTCTCCTGCTCCCACCCCAGAGACTTGCGGGAGCTGTGATTTCACGAAGCCTGTTTGGGGGTCCCTCATTCATGAGGATCCCTCAAAGAGTGCTCATGATGCAGACATGTGGGGACAAGACTGGGCTGAGAGCAGGGGCTCAGACATAAGTTTCAAAGGACACTTCTGCAAAATGTGGACATTAGTGCTTGGCTGCTGGCAGCTAGGCTGGGGGTTCAGTGCCAGGAACACCGTGTGACATGCTACATACACCCCATAAACACTCATTGTTAGGGGCATTCGCCTAGACCTTCTGTTAGAATTTCCTCAGGGTCTCCTGCCCTGCTCTCAGAGTGGAGCTGCCTCCTCCTCTGTGTGATGCACGCGCGCAAGTGCACATGTGAACCACAGTCCTGGGACACAGGATGAGGACTGCCACTGGATTAGCTACATACGTACAGGCGTTGGGAGAGCCGTGGGGGAGTGGCAGGTAGGAGCCAGCCCGCCAGGCCCGTGTACGGAAGTTCTTCTTGCACTTGCCACAGTCAGGGCCTGTGGTATTGTGCTCACACTCGCACTGCAGGCTGCCCTCTCGCACTGTGCACAGGTTGGCGTGCAGGTTGCACTTGCACCTGAGGAGACAAGATGAGGGGAAAGGTCAGTGAGCTCCAGGCCTCTGGTGCAGACAAGAGCTCAGGAGCAGGAGTGCCGGGACTGTGCTGGGCTGCCTTGGAAGGGACTCTGGAGGCCAGTGGTTCATCGCACACTCAGACTCTCCAAAGACAAAGAGGACCGATGCCCACTCTCGTGGTTTGGAGCCCTTTCCCAGCCAGGGGTGCTGTGGACCCCTGAGGTTGGTTCTGGCTGCCCTCTGTGGCTGGGTTCCTGGACTTCTGCTCTCGGGTGGCGGGAGATTTCCTCATGCCAGATGTTTCAGTGATCTGACTACCTTAACTCCTTTTTATATCAATTAGTTAATTAAACAATTATTTTTTGAGACAGGGTTTTTCTGTATATCCCTGACTGTCCTGGAACCCTCTCTGTAGATCATGCTGGCCCTGAACTCAGAGATTTGCCTGCCTCTGCCTCCGGAGTGCTGGCATTAAAGCCATGCGCCACCACCCCCAGGCTTAGTTTTTATTATTTGAGAGAGCATCTCACATAGCCCAAGCTGGTCTTGAATTAGCTACATAGCCAAGGAAGGTCTTGAACTTCTGATCTTCTCTTATCCACCCTCAAGAGCTAGGAATATAGGTACTGGCTAGCACACACATTTTTAAAAGTTAAATTAATTCAATGTGTATGTTTGTGTGTATGTGTGTTGGAGACTGAAACCAAGACTTTGTGCACACTAGGTAAACCCTTGACCCACTAAGCCACATCTCCCCACCCACCTTAGCTCTTAACTGAGGTGGGTAGACAGGTATCAGGTAGGGAGCCATGCCACAGCACCATCTCTGTGCTTAGTCCTGGCTGAAGGCTACAGACCCAGGCACTTGAGGGTGACAGAAAGAACCCCAGATCTTCAGCCCTGTCAATCCACCTACACATGTATTATTCACCATTTATTCAAATATTCATAGGCAACTCATCACTATGCAAACTGGTAAATAAAGGGAAAGCAATAAACATGGATTCTGCCTGTCCTCCATAAGCTCTACCTCAGGGTAACCTAACATGAGGACATGTTCCCTTTTAGGGAAGTATTTCATAATAGAGTTGGGGACCCTAATAATGGAGGGCTTCAGGCACTGAATCATGACAGCCCAGAACACAGATGACCCAATCAGGAAGGGAAATTTCTAGAACATTCACCACTAGAATCAGACCAAATCTGGACCAGAAACACCGAGGACAGAGCCTCCACGTGGAATGCAGCCCACACAGTGCAGGCAGGTACCTGGTTGCTCGATAGATGGGTGACAGAGGATAAAGACTACAAAGAGGGGGGACCCCAGGAACCCCTTGAGGAACCTCAAAGGCTTGTCAATTCAGGACCAGGTGCACACCTGGCTGGACCTTGGTGGAAACACACTCACTAGGGGTGTTTATGACATTACTGCATATCAGCTGTCATGATGCTATCGCACACTGGTTCTTAAAGTCCTTGTCTTCTAGAGAAATCCAGAAATATTTACAAGTACAGTTATGGGACAGTTGGGAGTAGCTTTTGGGTGACAGAAGGGCCACACAGTAGAGACACTAAGGAAAAAGACCTCAGATGGTGGCTGGAGCAGGAGGCTCTCTTTGTGTGTGTGGGCTGTGGGAATATAAAGTTCAAGCCCAAAGAAAGAGAGCTGACCATGATGGTGCACACCTGCAGTCCCGGGTGTTCAGGAGGCTGAAGCAGGGGGATCTCAAGGCAGCCAGAGCTATGGAGTCTTTGCTCAGAAAACCAAGACAAAACCCACAAAATTAGTGGGGAGCTGGGGAGGCAAGCAGGTGCATGTGTGCACGAGCCTGCCTTATCCTGAGATGGCACACTCCCAAGATATACTGTCAATATTTGGAAAAAGCAAATTGCCAACTTGTATGCTGAATGGAGTCTTATTTTTATTAAAATATGCAAGGAAAAATATTTATAGGGCAGCACTAACGAGGCAGGCTCTGAGCTGGAGAGTTAAATGAGTTAAATAAGTGAAATGGTTGGCAAAGGAGATGGTGGTCCCTTCTCTGACGAGCACTGGGTGTAACTGCGAGATGATAAAAAAGTTCAGTGATGAGCCAGTAGTGGCAGGAGAGGGGGAATAGAGTGGAAAGACAAACAAACAGTGCATAAGGACAGTTTCCTCTGTCCTAAAATTGTGACAGGGACATGCCAGAATTCTAGGGAATTTTGTAAAAGTTGGACTTTAGTTAACAAACATGTTCACAGTGGTAATAGCTACACCACAGAAATGTGAGATGGTATATCACACACTTAGGGAGAAGGGTACCCAGGAACTGGGACTGCCTTCTCTCCTGTCTGAGAACCTGCTCTATAGACAGCAGTATTAGTAAACAGGGGCAGGATTCTAGCTCTTCAGCTGTACTTGCTAACTGTTGTGTGAAGTTCTACACAAAGAATAACTTGGGGTTCCTGGCTTAGTCTGGGGGAGCAGAAAAAGGATCCAGGAAGGACATCTCTGAATCCAAATGTGAAGAACATTCTAGAAGGGGAAACCTTCTAGAAAGAGCAAGAACAGGAGACTCATATGGTGGTAGTTGGAGTTGTCCTACTGGGGCTCAATGGGCTAGCTGAGATTTTACAGCATGGTGACTGCTCTGGGCATATGGATTTCTCTGGGCACCAAAGCCAAGGCAGGAAACTAGCAGGTATCTTGGGTTCCTATCATACCTGGTGAATAACATCATTTCATAAAGACTGTTGCTGGGATCTGGGGAGTGGCATGCCAGGCCCTGGATTCTATGTTCCATATGGGGTTGGGGAAGATGTCTGCTGAATCCTGACCTCTTATCATGTTTCCCCTGCCAGCCTGGGCTGGGTGATGCCCTGTGTTCCTAGACCCCACTTCTTATGTCCTCCCAGGAGGCCCATCACCCCTGGCCTCCTTGTGTCCACAGTTTGCACAGCTAATGCCCCTTGGACTTTCAGTCTAGTCAGACCCTTCATTATGTCTTCTTGCCTCTGTCTTTCTCTTTCCATGTCACTAGGAACAGGACTCAGCAGGGGGACATCTTCTGGGGCAGGGATGTGGGAGGCAAACCCCACCAAATACCCACTAGCTGCTGGGCTGCCCAGGTTGCCTGCCTTCATGGCCTTCTGCATACAATGTCATCCTAATATGTACGGGAATTGAGGTACAGGAGGCCCCCCATTTATGGTATTTTCTCCCTCAATTTTTTGACTGTATGATGGGCAGAGGCATATCCAGGAAGTCATTTTGTTTACACTCATACAATATGCAATAAACTTCACCAGCTATTTGATGTTTTGTTATAAGACAAACTTTGTGTGTGGGTGAGTCTATCCAACCATGGGCTAATTAGTGGGAGTGTGTTTAAGGAAGGCTACACTAAGCTGATGTTCAGTTGATGAGGGTCCATTAGAGCACAGCTCCATTGTAAATTAAAGTGCTATACATTCAAGTGAAGAAATATTACACAGTCATGAATGTGCATGTTAAGGACTATTTCCAGCTGCAAGGACCATTCTGAATGTGAGGGCAAAAGGTCATAGTTCCCAAATGCTCTCATTTCACACTCCACTGTCACCTTCCTCTTATAGATGAGGACATGGAGCCAGAATCAAACTCTAGAAGTCACAGGGTTCACACAGGACAGAGCATGGATCATGACAAAGGATGACACCAGAGCAGTCACAGTGAAGTCTCAGTTCTATAGCCCAGTGGGAAGTTTGTGCCTGCAATCAGCACTGAGGCAGGAGGATTGCTACAAGGCCAGCCTGGGCTAGGAAGTGGAGTTTCAGGTCAGCCTGAACTACATTGTGAGATGCTGTCTTACATCCCCCAAATGACACACACATACACACACACACACACACACACACACACACACACACACACACACACACACTCACACACATACACATACACACACATACAGCCATACACACACACACTCATACACACACACATACACACACTCACACACACATACACACATACACACACACACACACACACACATACACACACACTCACACACACACACCCCTCTGTACCCTAAAGCCCAAAAGAGAGGCAAGTGGTGGAAGGAGGAGCAGGATTTCAAATGATTTCTACTTTTTTCTCTGTCAGTTTTTCCTCCCTGAACATAGTCTTGTATATTCTACACCTCCAACTAGCTGAAGATGACCCTGAACTTCTGAACCTCCTGCCTCCACCTTCCTCTATCTCCAGGGTGCTAGGATCACAGGCCAGCATCAGTATCTGATTTGTGCAGGACAGGGAAATGGAAGTCAGTATGCATGCCAGGTGAGCACTCTACCCACTAAACCACATCCCAGCTTTTTAGGCTTTCTAGGTTCACAATGACACACTCTTTAGCAAAACAGAGGATTTGGGTGTGTACGGCAACACTTTTCCAAATGATCTTACAACATAAAGCACATGACACATTGGTTTAATCCCTTAGAAGATCCAGATTAGACTGACTTGTATCATAGCTGTGGGGGTTGTCTTGAATGTTAATTGATGCAGGAGGACTCCAGTCTATAGTGGTTAGCACCATTCCTGGGCAAGTGGTTCTAGGCTGTATAAGGAAATTATGCATGAACCTATTTGAGCCAGCAAGCACCGTCCTCCATGGTTTCTGCTGTATTCCTGTGGCTGTGAGTGAATTCTGGTTGAAGGTAATGTTATGTGAAATAACGAAGCCTCATTTCATACTTAGATGGCTCACAATGATGAACTGTGACCTGGAAGTGTAAGTCAAACAGTTCTTTTCCTCCCTGGGTTCGAGTGCTTTGTCACAGCGACAGAAAGGAAACCAGGACAGATACTGTGTGGGCAATGTCAGCTGTCAACCTGATAGGATCTAGAACCACCCAGGGCCTCTGGGAATGCTGGGGGGGGGGAGGGAGGAGGTAATCTTGATTGCATTCATTGAGTTGGGAGGACCTGCCCACTGTGTGGATGGTGCTACTCCCTGGCTGGTATCCTGTAGAAAAGGAGCTGAACTGTAGTATGCATTCATCTTCATCTCTCTCTGCTTCCTGACTGTGCATGTGATGTGCCCAGCTGCTTTAGGGGCTGTCTTGACTTTGTGGCCATCATGGTCTGTCCTCTTGAACTGTGGGTCAGGATAAACCTTTGCTTTCTTAAGTCGCTTTTGTCCTGTGTTTTGTCACAACCTCAAGGAAACAAAGACAGATGTCTAGCCTGAGTCAGTTTACATACATTGTCCTTCTGCAGCTGGCTCTGCCTCATGAGCTCTCTTTGCAGCTCTGATGAGCATGAAGAAGTCAGTTCATTCCTCCAAAGGTAGATGGGAGGCACTAGCTGGCATTATGAGTTCTTCCTTTTAGGAACACTGGGCCCCAGGAATCTAGGGTGTCAGAAATCCATGTAAAAGAAGGCCCCATGAGAGGTTGGAGAGATAGCTCAACAAGATGACTCAGAGATTAAGAGAACTAGCTGTTCTTCCAGAGGAACCGGGTTCAATTCCCGGTACCCACATGGCAGCTCACTACTGTCTGTAACTCCAGTTCCAGGGGACCTGACACCCTCACACTGATGCACATAAAATAAAAGTTAAATAAATCTTAAAAAAGGTCCTGTGCCTGAGCCTTTTTGGTCAAACATGTAGTATTACACTCCCAACAACCCAATTCACGGTATATGTTAGTGTACCAAAGTCCCTGACAAGTCCTTTGGGAAAGAAAACTGTTTGACAGAAATTTGTTTGCAAAATGTACCTGACCTCCAAAGGTTTCCTTCTTCTGAATTCTTATTTAAGACCCTGCTGAGCTAGCTGGAGAGGAACACCCAGTTGTAGAAGACCAGGAGTATATTCCACACCTCTGGCCTGAGGAGGGGATATTTTTAGACATCAGCTATGTAGAGAAAAGATTGCCATCAACTTTGGGTGATAACATTGATCTTGGCTTATTAAAAATGCATAAAAGATCAGTTGTGTCTGAGAAGCAGATTGTATCCATGCTAACAGGAAGGCTGGCTGCTAGAGCTCAGCGGTCTGGGTGGCACAGGAGGGGAGTGACTTGTCCACGGCCATGCAGTCTGTTCAGGCCCCACCCTACCAGGCCCAACCCTGCTCTGCCAGCACACAAAAGGCATCCTGGTCTTGGCAGTACCATAAGGAGCAGGAGAGCTGCCCTGGCTGGCATAAGGGAGGCTGTTCAAGGACTATTGGTCTATACCATCCTTGCTAATGGCAGGGGCTCCTCTTTCTCCTGACTTCACAAATACCCCTGGATGACATTGCTTCTATGTGTGGGGGTGGTGGGTTTGGGGGCTTCACTGTCACTCTTCCTTCCCTCTCCCTACCTCTGTTTGCCTGAGTGCTGACCTTGCTGCCCTCGGGGTCTTTGCACAGGCTGTTTCCTCTGCCTGGCCCCTGCTGCAAGGCTTTCCCCTCTTCCAAAGCTCTCTTTGAGGCAGTGGTGGCAAGTTGAACAACAATGCCATTTGAGGAGGCCTCTGTCAGCCTTGCTTCCTATCAGCCCTGCTATGCCTCAACTCCCCTAAAACACACTCAGAGTTACTTCCTATGGTGGGGTGCTTGAGGCAATCTGGGGAGATAATGCATGAGAGGTTAAATGTTAAATGGAACCCTGCTCACTCTAGGATACACATGTAAAAGAAATGAAGCCTGTTCTTGAATTCCTGCATCCCAAAGCTGGAGACCACCCCAATACTTATTTATGATACATGAAATGTAGTGTATACAGAAAATAGAATGTTATTCTGTCATAAAGGGAAGGAAGTGCTGGTTCATGCTGCACCTGGATGAACCTTGAAAGTGTGATGCTAAGCAAAATAAGGCAGACACATTGTATAAGTCAGTTCCCACTAACTGTTCATAGAGGCCGGAGTGCACAGACAGAAAGTGGCTGGACTTATGGGGAGAGTGGGGACTGCCAGCAGCAGGATTTCCTCCTAGGTGGTGAAAACATCCTAAAATTGTTGCCTGTGCTGGCGCACACCTTTAATCCCAGCGCTCTAGAGGTAGAGGCAGCCAGATTTCTGTGAGTGCTTGGCCAGCCTGGTTTATATAGAGGGACCCTATCTCAAGTGGGGGAGGTTGTTTTTTGTTGTTGTTTTGTTTTGTTTAATTTTTTTGATGGTCTCATATAAACCAGACTAGCCTTAAACTCCCTATGTAACCAAGGCTGAAACGTTTTATTACACTTATTTATTTTGTGTGTGGAAGTGCCACAGAGGGTGTGTGGTCAAACGTCTGTGCCCTCCTTCACTGTGTGCTACTTGGGGATTGAACTCATGCTGCTAGGCTTGGTGTCCCAGCCCCCTGTGAATCTTAAAGGGCACTAAATCACACTTTAAAAGGGTGCACGCACGGCATGTGGATTCTGTCTCAGCAGAATGGAGGAGAGTGATGGATAGCATGTGGGTCAGTCAGGTGAGTGACTGCAGCCCCAGACTTGGCTCAATAGCAATGACTGTCCATCAGCCATAGGAGATTTGTCCTCTCTGGCTTTCAAAGGTTCTGGGTAAAGACACATGGTCCTGAAGTTCTCACCTGGAGTTTGAATCCCTGAGAGCTCTTTTACAATTCTCCCTCAGAAGGGGGAAACTGAGGCCTGGGAAGGCCATAGAAGCTCTGAGGGGTCACAGTGGACTAAAGGTGGTACCAGACTGGGAGTTCAGAAGTCAACCAGGCCCACAGCTGCTCTCCATGGCAGACCACCCAGTAGTCCTAGAGCCAAGGCCGACATGGGGAGGCTCGGCAGGGGTCAGGGCTTCTGCCCAGCACAGGTACACACATTATCAGCCAACTTGGGTTTCCATTTGCTCATCTTTAAAATGGGAGCAAATATCCCCTCTTTGTATGAGTTGTCAGGGAAGCCTTTCCATTCACTGGTAAAGAAATGAGTGAGGGAATGATGGACAGGAAGCCGGTGCATGTCCTGTGGTGCAGGCACATGTATGTAAGGCTGATACGACACAAGGCCGTCTCATACAGTAGGTGCTCACACGTGGAGGCCAGTTACTTCTTTCTTTCCCTGAGCCTGGGAGGAGGTGGCCCTGCTCCTACACTTACTCGTATAGACATAGGAAATACCTTTACCCTGCCTCAGCTTCCTAATCTGTAAGGTACTGCAGAAGGGAGAATAATTCCATTCTACCCCATACTGAGGAGTAAAGGTAGAAGGATCAGAAGTCCAAGGTCATCCTTTGCTACATACAGAATAGGAGGCCAGCCTGGGCTACACAAGACCCTGTCTCAAAAGAGGAAGTGGGAGAGGGAATAATTAAAAATCTCATGTTCATTGAATGCTCATTCCGTTTCTGGCAGCGGGGCAGCACCGGAGGTCTAATTATCTGGCTCTCAGACAGACATGAGCTCCCAGAAGTGCAACGGCCCCACCCCATCCCAGGCACAGGCATCCTTCCCCCAGCTCAGGCCTTTGTCCTGTGATTTTCCTTCTCTAATCCAGATGACCCTGGGGAGATGAAGTAAGGAAAATAAATAAGCAAACAGAGCCCTGCTACCCAGCAGCACCTGCATTATTGTCTGGACCCTGAGAATACAAGGCCCTACTCCTCCCCTTTCCAGGGCGAGAAGGCAGGACCCCCACCCCCCCACCCAGGTCTCCAGGGGCAGCAGAGAGAGGGCTGTGGAGTAGCTATGCAGCCTGGCCTTTATGAGCAAGCATTGCTGCCCCATGATCTCCAGGCAGGGATCTAAGCTGCACCAGCTCCACCTTCATGTCCACACCCTGTGGCTGGCCCAGGCCCCTGGCGGCCTCCTCACCTCAGGTACTGCTCCTTCATCCAGGATCATTTCTTCCAAGGGTCTCTTAACTGATTTTGACCTTGAAAACCAGTTCATCAGGAAACCATGGCTGGGCTGCCTTCCCCTACTGCTAAGTTCTCAGTTTAGCCATTAGATTAAATTATTAAATCCTGAAGAAAGGGACAGTGTGTGTGGGGAGGGGGGCAGCCTGCAGGGCCTGTTGTTAGGATGGTGGGGGTTGAGGGGGCTCACTCTCTCAATGCTGACTTAGCAGCTACCTTCTGACCCAGACCTCATGGTTGATTCGCTGGGTGACCTTGAAGAGTTACTTCTCTGGGTCTCAGTTGTGAAAGGAGTAGTTGAATCAGACTCTGGATTTTCAATTGTCATTAAAATTTCCTAAGTGCCTAACAACACACTGACTAGGGAGCAAGCTCTTGACTTCTATGGGGAGGGGTGGGGAGGAGGGAAGGGAGAGAAAGATGGAGGGAGGGAGTAAAGAAGGGAGAAGGAACAAGGGAAGGAAAGAGAAAGAGGGGGGAAGGAGTAGAGAGGGAGGTTGGAGGAGGAGGGGAATCCTAGCCCTCGGTGCTATGTAAACATGATGGCCAGTGTCTGGGTAGCCAGTGGCCTGTGGACCTGGCAGTCAGCTCTTCCTATGGGGGGGATAGGCTGGTCTATGCAGTGGGCTGGACTCAGGTTGGTAACACTTGCTAAGATTGGGAGCCAGCAAGCACAGAGGCCTGTGGAATGAGGGAGCTAGACTTTCCAGCCTCTCACGGTTCCTCCAAAGGACAGGCCCAGTGTCTCAGTGGCCAGCAGACACCAGGGCAGATGTGACTGGCTTGGGACCTTTGGGGCCCCCTAAAGGGTGGAGGACAAAGCTTCTAACTTCTTGAAATCACTTCCATATGGAGCCCTAACCTCTATGAATGACACGCAATGCATAACGGCACTGGTTGCTGGCTGGGAGCTGTGAGGCACGCCTGTTCTCTTTGCTATACCAGAGGCAGGAGGGTGGCTTGAGTCAAAAGGTTTGAGGTCAGCCTGGGCAACATGGTGGGGGGTTTCCATGTTAACAACAGCAATACAGGATAGGAAGTGGTATTTGAATTTCACATAAATAATGAATGGTTTTGTTCACATAATTATGTCCCATGAGACTAAGAACCATTTCCTGTTCATCTAAAACTTGAATGTGGGAAAACGCCCAGTATTTCAGCTGCCACCCTGCTCACCCTGTACACTCAGTTTCCTGTGGGGTACGCTTACTCACCTGCTGGACTTTAGCCCTGACCCCTCTCACAGGTCTCAGTGGTCTAGCCTATCTCACCCTTTTATTCTGGAGTTGGCAAGTAAGTCCTGAATTAGCCCCTGGAGAACAAAACAGTTCCAAGTCAGGGCCAGGCTCACCTTCCTGGAAAGGCACATACCAGACAAGTCTAGCTCTCAGGACACATGGCAGGCCCAGTTGGGTGTCTGACAGCCACATGGAGGACGGCAGGAACTCTGGCCTGTGCCAGGCCTGAGCGTGCCCTGCCCAGCAGGGAGGGGCAGGCAATGCCCAGGAGCTACCAGTAGGGGGCACCATCTGGGCCCCAGCCTAGCACCAGTGTACCACAAAAATCGTGAGTTGGCCCTTCCCTCCTCTGGGTAAGAGGAGCCGGTGTTGGAGCGACTCCCAGACGTGAGGGCTGCGAAATGTAGGTCAGCTCCCAAGCCAGTGAGTGATGTCACCTGCTTCTTGGGGCAAAGAGAAGGCTGCAAGGAGTTTGGGTGAGCATGGAACAAGGGGTGCTGGAGATAGGCAGGGATGTCTCCCCTCAAGAGCTGAGCCCTAAGGGGATCATGCACTGCTACATATCCATGGGTGCCTATGTGGGAAATGGGAGAGCCCATCTCGTCTCCCTGTGAAACAACTCACTGCAGGAAAGGTTCCACATAACTGGTCCCCTATTATTTCCCCACTGCCTACCTGTGTTGTCACACAGGAGGCCAGCTAAAGAGTTATGGCCCCTGACCCTTTGAATAATACTATTCAAAGAGGAAGCCAGCAGCCCCTTCCTTTCTCTCACCAGGGAGAACATTGCTCTTTTACTCGGGGAAAAAAAAATCTCACTGGGCCTTTGGCTATGACAAGGCAGACTCCAATTCAGCATTGGCTGGCCAGGGAAAGAGGTCACCAGGACACTCCTTTCTTGAGGGACTCATGGAGTGTACAGGGAGCAAGGGTATGAAAGGTGGAGGGTGGAGTGGGCCTCAAAGTGGAATGGCATTTTTCTACTCCAGCTTGAGCCCAGGATATGAAACCCGTGACCCCGTGGCCTTGGGTCCTTGGTGGGTGGGGAGGTTGAATCTTTGGTAGGCTGTGTGATACGTGTGATACTGGGGACAAGTCATCTGAACTTAAAGCAAGAGAAAACTCAGGAGAGAAGCTGAAGGGGCCAAGTGGCCAGAGGGCATAACACATCTGTGACCACAGCCACAGGGATCTTGAAGGAACTAGATATCTAGCTAACTAGCCAAATAGAAGTCCCAAACTGGGGAGCTTGAGACTGGCAGGGTCCATAGGATGCTGCCAATCAAGACCTGAGCCCTGAGGAAGGAGATGACATTAAGATGCAGGCTGAGGAGGCCACTGTGAGCAGCGAAGTGGCTGGACGATGCCAAGGTAATGTGGACAGATGCTGGCTGCAGCTCCTCCTGGAGCTGATGGCCGGCAATTGAGTTCATTGGTTAAATCAAATCTGGGCTTCTGTGCAAGCCCTTTTCCATTAAGTGCCCTGATATACATCACCTCTGCAGGCCCACTGATAAATCCTGTTACCCATTACGAAGCCAGACGAAGCCTCCCATGCACAGATGACAAAATACCGATTCCCTGCAGCTACCAATGACTACTTCCCTTTAGCACTGAGCACAAACTGTGCCAACATGAGCTAACCTGCAGGCTCTCAGATAGTGAACGCACCCTGGGCCACTTCCTCTGGGATCCCCTGCCTCCACACCTCTCCCCTCCAAGATCTCAAGGGTTCCTTCCCACACTCTAGTTTCCTCTTTTCAACATAGGACCCTGGTCAAACAACATGCACGCACATGTGTACCCACTCCCACATACACATAACTTTTTAAAATTCCCTCCAGAACATCTTCCTTCATCAACTGTCGCTATTTGACTAGGTAAAATCTCCATTCCGACACCACCTCAACTCAGAAACCCAGGAGTCGCCCAGGAAATCCCTCTTTGCAGCCCACACCTGCTGACTCTGTCAACGCTACTACCAGAAGCTATCCTAAGGTGGCTGGTTGCCTGCTCCCTTCATGATCATCTTCCACCATCAGACCCAGGCAAGGCTGCTATGGGGCATGATCTCACACGATCCCCTAGTCTTCCCCTGCCTTTGTCTCTGTGATCAGAAGCCAGGCCATGCTTGCTCACCTCATCTCTCCTCAGACTGCCACTACGACCATTGCCTCACGCTAGCTGCAGGGACCACTGTCACCCAGGTCTGCCTGCTCTTTCCCTTTCGTGCTCACCCACATCTCAATCACTCTCACCCAGTCAGGCGGAGTCCTTAGACCCTCTTACACTCATCTTAGACACGATTCTTGCACCTGCTGCCCCTTGCTGGGAATGGCTCTCCTCTTCCATTTACCCTTCAATTTCTCCTTGAAGGTCATCTCCTGCCTACGTGTGTCCAGTTCTCAGCTTGTCCCAGCATTTCCTTGTGTCTTCATGGGTTCAGTTCCCATATGTGGCTTGGGCTTGTCCCATGCTCTTCCTTTTAGAGGTCGGTGCCTCAGCGCTTGACCTGCAGTGCCTGCTCACACCCAGCAGGTTATAGGGGGTACCATGGGCTAATTTCTGCCACCATCACCCCACAAATATGTGACCTCTATGGAAGCATGATCATCTTATTAAAGATGATACCAGCTTGGATAGGGTGAGAAAACCCTATGCTCAGAATCTTTACAAAGACAGGCAAGACCCAGTGAGAGGCAAGTTGGGAGGAGAAGGAGGCTGCAAAGACACAGTGACACAAAGAGTGCCAAGGCTGCCCCAGACCTCAGAGAACCTGGCACCTCACTGTCTGGTCAGAAAAGGTGAAAAAGCTCTCCTTCAGGTGTCAGGGCCCTGGCACTTTGTCACTGTAATGACTGAGAAACTACTGGTAAATTAACAGGGGATGAGAAATGTCAGAGGGGAATTCCAGAAACAAGGGACCAGAGAGCCTGGGCAGGTATGTTGCCAGCAAGAGACACCATCCTTGGAGCAACTGTTAGACTCCCAAATGCCCTGGTATCCCAGCCAAACCCCAGGCTCCTAGTTCCTCTCTGCAGAGGGTGGGTACACCCTACCCAGTGCATTAACAGAACCCAGAGGGGCCTTGGGAGCCTACAGGCCTTGTACACATGACTCATGTGTACAGAGAGTTGGCTCTGCTAACCCAACTCTCAGTGGTTGGACAAGCTTATACATGCCCTCCTTGAAAGAAGGCACAGAGCAGGAGGGTAAATGAGAGGCAGTTAAAGATAAATGATTGTGCCTGTCATGGTGAGTGTGGTCAGCTTGACAGAATCTAGAGTCACCCATAAAACAAGACTTTGTCTACCTGGGGACAATTACCAAGATTACCAATAGCATGGAGGATGCCTGTGAGGAATTACCCTTAGATGATGTGAGAAGACCCACCTTGATTGCAGGCAGGACCATTCTGTGGGCAGGGATCCTGGACTACACAAGCAGCATGTATTCATTTCTCTGCTTCCTGACTATAGGTCACGTGACCAAGTTCCTGCTGCCTCGACTTCCTACTATGATGGCTGTAACCTTGACCTGTGAGCTAAACAAACCTTTCTCTTTTTAGTTGTCTTTATCAGGGTATGCGTGCTCTCTCTCTCTCTCCCTCCCTCCCTCTCTCCCTCCCTCCCTCCCTCCCTGCCTCCCTCTCTCCCTCTCTCTCTCTCTCTCTCTCTCTCTCTCTCTCTCTCTCTCTCTCTCTCTCTCTCTCACACACACACACACACTAAATACATAGGGAGTCAAGGGTCTTTTGAAGAACAAGTTCCATGTGGGCCCTTTCCTGAGCAGACTTCAGATGCAAACACTTAGAACACATTTCTTTGGAGTCCTCAGACCCTCTGCCCTCCTAAGAGCCCTCAGGTCCAGGTAGGCGATCCTCTGGCTCCTTGTAAGCCAGGGCTTCTCCTTTGTGCTCATGACAGCTGATGCTGACTTCTGTTCCCCAGTGGCCTAAGCATGTCTACACACTTTTCAGGGACAAGTTCATTTACACTGCATGGTTACTGTCTCTGTTCTACAGAGGTGGGAAGGAGGATAGATAGGTTAGGTCTCCTGTTCTAATTGGTCACAACTGACACTAGATTTTTTACCTAGACAGTACAATATGGGAAGCCATTTATCCAGCCAGCCACCCATCTTTCCATACACCCACCTACCCATCCATTTATCCACCCACCCATCTATCATCCATCTGCCATCCATCTACCCATCTATCCATCCATCCATCTGTACTCTCATCCATCCATCCATTTTCATTTTTGTGTGGTTCTGAGGATGGACTCCAGGTCCTTGTATGTTCTAGCTAAGTGCCCCACCACTGAGCTGTGATGCCAGCCCTCTCTCTTTTTTTATTTTCAGAGGAGGTCCCACTCCAGAGCCAGGTTGGCCTTACTCAGAATCCTTCTTCCTTTGTCTCCTAATGCTTGGGTTATAGAGCGGCACCATCACACACTGCTCTTTCCTTTTAAAAGGGTGAATACTATTCCATCACATGTATAGGCTACCTTGCGTTTATCTATCTGTCTTCCAACAGACACGAGCTGTTTGCCTCATTGACTATGGTGAACTGCTGATGTAATATGGGTATAGGTATAGGTCCTTGCTTTAAATTCTTTTGGGTGGATCAGAAGGAGAATCACTGGGTCACATGTTAATTCCATATTCAACATTTTTATGAAACATCATACTATTCCTACCACAGCTGGGCCATTTCACATTTCTATAAGCAATGCAGATTGTCCTGTTTTCACCAACACGTATGATTTTCTGTTTTCTAACTCTTAGCCATCTGATGAATATGCACAGTATTTCGTTTTCTTTTCTTCCTCCTCCTCTTTTACTTACTTATTTATTTACTTTGAGACAAGGTCTCTCTACATAGCCTCCCCCGACATTCCTGGAATTTACTATGTAGCCTACATTAGCCTGGAACTCAGAGATTTATTTACTGGTCTCTGCCTCCCAAGTGCTGGGTTTAAAGGTGTGCACCACCACACCCAGCCCTTCACCTCTTTTATTTGTGATAGTGTCTCACTATGTAGACCAGGCTGACCTCAAACTCACAAAGATCCACCTACTCTGCTCTGGGTACTGGGAGTACCCGCCCCGTCCATTCCTTAACCTCCAGCCACCACTTTCCCATTTTGCAATGGGGGAAACAATCATCTGGGGGCAGGGCTCAATGAAGAAACCGCAGAAAAGTGTCAGGGGGGCACTAGCCTGAGAAACTCACTCTATAAGTGACAGTCACTATTGCTGAGGGACAGATCCACCCTCCCTAGCCATTCAGGGTTCTCTTCCCACTCACATTTGCAGTAGGGGGGTCAAAGGAGACAGAGGCACAGGGTGAGTAGAAAGGCACCTTCCCCCTGTTCCCTGCCTGCCCCCGGCAGAGGTTTTCTTCTCTCTGTCATTTCTATTCTTGTCCTGTGACTGCATCTCCAGTTACTGGCGATCAATAGGGACAGGAGGTTTATGAAAAAAACAGTGAGGCAAGAGAGGGGGCAGGGTCAAGGGAGAAGACCAGGGTGGGCGTGGCTCAGAGCCCACAGTGACAGCTCTCCACCAGACCCAATGAGGATGCAGGGATCAAGCAGGTTCCCTCCATATCAAGGGTTGTGGCCCCTCCAGAGTAAGAGAGGGCAAAACACAGCCAACACCTGGCACTAAGCATGCTGAGTAGGAAATCCACTCCTTTTCTGTTCCTGGCCTATAAAATCCCAGCACAGCAGGTTCCTTGGATCCTATAAGAGTTTTTTGGGCAGAAAAACTTATCTCTAGAGTAAGGACTGGCAGTGGGAATTGGGTGGCCCCTCCACTCCCCTCTGACTCCCAGACCTGATGAGTAGCCCCCATATGTCAGCCCTGTTAAGGACCTGTGTGGCTGGTTACTGTCACTGATGCAAGGGGACCCTGAGGCTGTCAGTGCTGGATTGCAGGGTTATTTTGTTTCACATTGTCAGGGCTTCCCAAGACTTTAGAAGGGGATGCCGGTGTCTTAAAGAGCAAGGCATTCACACAAGTGCATGTCGTGTGGCTTCTCTATCCTGCTGCTGCGTGCAAGGGGCTGGCTGGCTGGCTGCATTTCTCCACAGGCTATCCTCTCTCCTATTGCTTCTGATGACACACGGCCTTCTCTCCCAATGCTTCCCAGCCCTGGAGGCTGTTTGGGCTTGTAAGCTCTGCTAGCCCAAAGGCACACTTCCTCATGCCTTGCCAAGGTTCCAGGATCTAGGCTGGGTATGGCCAGGACGTCTTCCCCAGTCTGTCCTGCCACCTGAATAAAGGAAAGGGACACACTATAAAGTCATCAAAACATCAACAGCTCACACACTGGGGAGATCAGTTCTATGGCTCCATATTGCAAGTGAGGAAACTGAGGCTCAGACAGGTTTCCATTTGGCTGCTTGATTCCTGGAAAAAACCCCCTCCGCTGCTCACTGGAGGGGCTTTGCAAGGACACTGCTTTCTGGACCTCTCTGACATCTGCCACATGGGAGCCAATTCATGGTGGGTCTGTCTCTGTCTCTGTCTCTGTCTCTCCCTCTCCTCTCTCAGACAGGGTTTCTCTGTGTAGCCCTGGCTGTCTTGGAACTTGAAATCACAGAGATCTACCTGCCTCTGCCTCCCAAGTGCTGTGATTAAATGTGTGCACCACCACCCTCTAGGCTCATGGTGGGTCTTATCTTATAAAACTTCCCTGGAAATTCAGGGCTCTGCTGGGACAGGCT
Source organism: Cricetiscus sungorus (assembly GCA_030556225.1). Lineage (NCBI taxonomy): Eukaryota > Metazoa > Chordata > Mammalia > Rodentia > Cricetidae > Cricetiscus > Cricetiscus sungorus. The sequence goes on along the minus strand of JANBXA010000132.1, from coordinate 12,311,783 downwards.
GTGTTCGTCCCTGCTCCACAGGAGCCTGGATGATCTCATTCCTCCTCCAATGCAGCTTTTGGCCCAGATTCCCCACACTTTAGAACCAGTCTCTCCTGCCCAGACTGTGCACCTGAGCTCCCCCACATGCAAGAGAAAATAGCTTCCATCACCTTCCAGCCTTCCAGGAATGGGGCCTGGGGACAGGGCTTCAGGGAGACAGAACCCCAGGGTCCTGGTGGCGGGATTTCACTCTTAGCCACTGCACACCTCTGGTGCCCATTTGTATTAACCCTGCCAGGTGTCTCAGATCCCACCCTCCTGGTTACTGAGCACGGAGCTACCAGCCAAACAAAGAACTTGAGACTTTGGAGAGGAGGCTGGGACACTGCTTTGTGGTGCATACTCCTTCAGCATTTGAAGTATGAAGTCAGAGCCAGGTTGAGAACCCAGGGGTCCATAAGGCCAGTGCCTCACTATGTGAGGCCTGCTTGTCAATGGATGAGGCTGGACTGGGATCCTGGTGGCCTGACATTTAGTTCAGCGGAGACTGGAGGCCAAGATCAGTACTGAGCCTGCAGGGTGAGCTCCACGGACCTGGGTCAAGTCCAACTTGTTCAGTGCTCCTGCCTGGGCTTGTGAGACCTCACACACTTGATACCCACTTAGGGGTTATTTGCTGCTATTTTGTCAGCAGATCACAGAATGAGGCAGGTGTCATGGGGTGAGGAAGCCCTAGAACCTGAAAACACTTGGGAACTTCAGGGGCTTCCTCTTTTGGCTCCCACACTTGCCTTGTGCCATCTAACCAGACCTAATTAATCAATAACCAAGCTGTTGCTTTCCTGCCAACCAGCCACCTGAAGAGTACTTATTCTGTCTGTGAATTGATTGCCACACTTCTGCCACCACGACAGAGAATCCCTGTGCCCACAAAGGCTGAGTGCCAAGAGAATGCTGGGATTGCCCTGCCACCCTGCTGTGGAGACTGTGGTTCCCAGTGGCCCCAGTCTTGTCTCAGATGGAAATGAGAGGGCCAGAGAGCAGTGTGCAGGGGTGGGGCTTGAGCCTCAGGTTACCAGAGAGATGGCTGTTACTCTGCTGGGGCTTAAGGTACATTCAGGTCCTGATAGCCACCACCACAGGAGAGAGCCGACGGCCCTCTAAATCAGGGTCTTAGACATACTGAAGAATAGGGTCCCCTGTGACAGTGGGCTGTGGTGATATTTTGTTTATGCTTTAACAAATAAAACTTGCCTGAAGATCAGAGTGCAGAGCCACTAACAAGTTAGCCATAGAGTCCAGGCAGTGGTGGCACACACCTTTAATCCAGCACTAGGGAGACAGAGGTAGAAAGAAGGGTCTTTGTGAGTTTAAGGCATCCTGGGCTACACAAGATTGATCCAGTCTAAAGGAGAAACAAGCTAGCAGTGGTAGCTCATACCTTTAATCCCAGTATGTAGGAGTTGTACGCCTTTAATCCCAGCACCAGGGAGGTGTAAACAGGAAGGAATGTGGCTGGTCAGCGAGAGGAATATAAGGCAGGAGGAGACAGGAGCTCAGCCCATTCTGTCCGAGGATTCCTAGGGACAGGATTGTCCCTTTGGACTAAGGATTCAATAGAGGTAAGAACTAGTATTTGGTTGCTCTGCTTCTCTGATCTTTCAGCACTAATCCTTATATCTGACTATGGGTTATTATTATTATTATTAAGACCAATTAGAATTCATGCTTCAGTGGACACAGAAAACAGGCTAGGGTTCTGAGGGCCTGGGGACCTGAATGCTACCTTAAGGAGCTAAAATGAGTGGGCCTGTGGTTCCTGCCACAGTACCTTTGATTGACAGCTCAACACCACTTCTGACAGGCTTCTGGGCATGCCTATGTGAATTATCTTTTTATTTTGTTTATTAAGATGAGATCTCTCTATGTAGCCCTGTCTGCCCTGAACTTCCCTATATAGACCAGGCTGGTCTCAAACTCACAGAGATCCCCCTGCCTCTGCCTTCTGTGTGCTGGGATTAAAGGTGAGTGTCACCATAACCACCTGTGGGGATTATCTTGATTTTGCCAGTTGAGCTGGGAATATCACTATGAGTGACTACCATTCCTTACCAGGGATCCTAGACTTCGTAAGTGGAGAAAGGGAGCTGCGAGGCAGCCCACATTCATTGGGGACATGATACACAGCAGTAGTTCTCAACCTTTCACAGGGGTCTGCTAAGACCACAAGAAAACACAGGTATTTGCACTGTGATTCATAACAGTAGCAAAATTACACTTATGAACTGTCAATGAAAATAATGTTATGGTTGGGAGTCACCATAGCATTAGAGGGTTGCAGCATTAGGAAGGTTGGGAACCACTGCTCTACAGCTGTGACCCTCCCCACATAGTGGACTGCTCTGTGAACCATTTCTCCCTTGAGCTGCTTTCATCAGGGTGTTTAAAGTCTTTCTTAGATTTACTTATTTGTATGTGTGTAGATGCTTTGTCTGCCTGTATGTATGTGTTCATGTAGGTCAGAAGAGGGCATCAGATCTCTGGAACTGGAGTTATTGATGGTTGTGAGTCACTGTGTGGACACTGGGAACCAAACCTGGGTCCTCTGGAAGAGCAGTCAGTGTTCTTAACTGCTGAGCCATCTCTTCTGTCCCCTTTCAGGGTATTTTGTCACAGCAATAGGAAAAGAAATGAAGACAGTGGCCATCTTTAACATGGCTTCCAGAACGTCCCAGATTTGAAACACCCTGACCCAAGTGGGCAGGAACTAGAAATCACAGGCTCCCACAGCACAGGCCACAAGGTACATCTGCTTCTTTCTGCCAGTTTTGAGCCTGACTCTACTTTCTGACTGGTCACCTCGTCTCCATCTCCTGGAGTCCACACACATCAACATGAAAGAAATGTAGATTCATGCTGCAATCAAGAGTGCCACTCACCCCGTTCATCCCACCCACCTCACCCCATCCTGCCCACCCCATCCACCCACTCCAGGCAAAGGAGGGAGTAGGTAAGATGGGTAGAAATGATGCAAAATGCAAATACAGTCCTAGTATATAAATGTCCCAAATGTGTGATACACACACACACACACACACACACACACACACACACACACACACACCGAGCAAAACAGCAGCAAAAAGAAAAACCATTATTAGACACATGGGGCAGCTAATGGCTTTTCCTCATGGCAGCACAGAGCCCACTATGAAGAGACATACAAGATGTGAGGCCCCAACAGGGCCCCCAGATGCTGTCCCTGTTATGTCTCATCACCTTCAGGCCTCACACTGCCCAGTCAGCCTGCTCCCACCCTCTGGTGCCATTCCTTTGGCCTATAATCATTTTATTTAATATCTTTTTCTTTTTCTTTTTTTATTTTTTATTTATTTTTTCGAGACAGGTTTCTCTGTAGCTTTAGAGGCTGTCATGGAACTCATTCAGTAGATCAGGCTGGCCTCGAACTCACAGAGATCCACTTATCTCCTTTCGGAGTACTGGGATTAAAGGTTTGCTCCACCATTGCCCAACTAATGCACTGCACACTGGGCATGGCTGTGAGCCCTTTGCCACGTCAGGTCCAGAGGGAAGCTCCCTTGTTCCACAGGTGTCTTGGGAATGAGGGCTTCTCATAAAGCTAACACAGTAATCTACTGAATGAACAAACTTCCTGGATGGTGCAGAACCCCTGCCCTCCCTGGCATTTAACACCCACACAAGCTCTCCCAATTACATCAAAGCTTGGGTATCTTGACTGCATAGGCAGTCCTATGATGTAACTCTAGGTGACATCTGAAACAGGTGACTTCCTTGAAACCAGGTGGCATCCTGAGAACAAGGTTATATCTAGTACCAGGCTGACCTAAACGTTCTAGGAATCAGGGGAAAATCTAAATGTTAAGGAGACATTCAGGTACCAGCTGACATCCCAGGAAAGAGGTGATCTCTGGGTACCCAGATGACATCCTAGGTAACCAGTGACATCCCAGATATCAGATAACATCCCCAGGAACCAGGTATCATTCCTATAATTAGGTGACATCTCTAGATTCAAGTGACAACAGTCCAGGAAAGAGCTGACATCCTCAGTGACATCCCAGTGGCCCTGGGTCTTACCTGCCGATGACTTCTATATTGGAGATGGCATAGAAGTACTTGTAGAGGTTCTCCCGCTGCACGTAGGTGCCGCCCAGCGCCGGGCGGAGCAACCGCATGCGCAGGTCAGTGAAGGTGAAGAATTCCTTGAGGCCCTTGGCGCTCTCCAGCCTCGTGTACAGGTTGTCCATGTTGCGCAGGTCAGGGCCGGCAAAGATGGCAAAGCGGTCCCTTACCTCGAAGCGCACATGCTTCTCCTTCTTGGACCCTGCCCAGCGTGAGTACTCCTCCGTGCAGAGCACCCTGTGAGCACTAGAGGGTGACATGTCTCGGGCTCGGCGGGCAGACATGCCGAAGGCCTCCATGCAGTCCTCCGCATAGAACTGGTAGGGCTGCCAGGTGCGGCCATTGTCCAGGGACTTCTCGAGAACCATGACAGTGGGCCGGCCATACTCGAAAGTCATCACCACATCATCCGTCACCTCCACACTCTTGTTCCATGACAGGGTGATGTTGGCCTCCAGTGGACTGGGGTAGCGACTCCACGTGACGCTTTGCCAGTAGGTGGCCAGTCCCTCATCTTCCCTGTCAAACATAAGTCTGGGTGGGTGGGCCAAGTCGGGGTTGGAGGCATCACACTCGTTACTGCACAGGTAGGGGTTCTCCTGCAGAGGAAGAGAGACCAGAAGTAGATGCTGATCACTGGGAAGGGCCTGTGTATGCTTGCCCAGTGCCTAGGCATTTGCTAGCCATCACCAAACCCTGGATGCAGGCAGTGGGAAGTGCCTGTCCCACACAGATAGCGGGTGCCTGATAATAAGATAATGGATTGGGGTGGACAGAAATTGGGACTCTTAGATATTCTGTACTCTTGACTATGTTCTACAAGCCCATGACTGCTCTGGATGGTAGACCTATTAATTAACAAACAACAAACCCTGCCACTGACAGCCGCACAGTGCCCCAGTCCACACAGCTACTTTGATGAATATTTCAGGTGTCTGTGCAGAGACAAAGTACTTGGATCTGAGTTAAAAACCTCTCACTCTCTAATGAGCCATGAGGCCCCTGAGGGGGGTGGACACATTGCCACCATCCCCAGCCACCCTGCCCAGCAACATTGCAGTCAGCCACTGGCCATGGGCTTTGATCCTCCACAGCACAGGGCTGGTGCCTGGCTGCCTAGAGCTGCTTGGTGGGCACCGCTAGCCTGGGGAGTTCTCTAAGGCAGGACCTACAAAGCCCTGACAGACCAAAATAGCTCTGTCCTTAGCACCCTGTGGTGCCAGTGTCCACCCTGCCTGCCTGGCCCTGCTGATGGGTGGGACCAGAAGCCTTGGGGGGTACAAGGAACTTCCCACCAGTCTGGCATCTTACTGAGTAGAGTGGGAAACTGAGGCCCAGGGAAGGTAAGATAGACCCAAGCCTTTTCAAAGGCATTGGAAGTACTTCTGAGGAGAAACCAAGCCCTATCAACCCTCCCTCTCCCTCTCTCTTATTTCCCCTTCTTCTCCTGCCCTCTCCTTTCCTTCATCCACCCCCTTCTTTCCTCCTCCTGGCCTACACTGCCTCATTGATACCCCCTTTCAAGTGTGGCAAGCTTACAAGCACAATGACAATGGAGATTTTTGTTAGTTCCACTGGTGTCTCATGCAGTTGGCCTGAATGGGAAGGCTCTGAGTGACCTCCATAGGCTTGATGACAAGCAGAGGCTAAACCCAGTGACCAAGAGAAGGGATGGAGGAGACTGGCTGACCACAAGGTCACCCCTAAGCCCCCTGCCACAGGTAGCATGAAGGACACACTGAGCCCAGGGCAAAGTACACTGTCAGTGCACTGGGAAGTAGAGGGGGACACATACTTATTGTTTGTACACGAGTGAGGGAGTTGCAGGACAGCTGATTCAGGCTGGGTGCTTTCCCACCCCTTTCTCCTATTGCCCTGTGCCTCATCTGGGGCTCATCTGTGTCCCCTCAAATTCATTTGTTAATGCCTAATCCTCAGCAACCTCAAAAGGCACATGGCTGTATTTTGAGACGGTCTTTAAGATGAAAGAGTTGGCTGGGTGGTGGTGCACACCTTTAATCCCAGGACTCAGGAGGCAGAAATGGGTGTGTCTCTGTGAGTTTGAGGCCAGCCTGGTCTACAGAGCAAGTTCCAGAGAAAGCCTGTCTCAGAAAAAAGAAAAAAAAATAGTTGATAGACCCCCCTCTGGTGGTCCTTTTTCTTCTGAGAAAGACTCCCTTATAAGCAAAGAAAAGGGGCTCACACAGAAACGCGGGGCATATGCACACACACCTGGAGGAAAGGCATGAGACAGATGGATGGAGGTGGCCACATACACCTTCAGCATCTTGATCTTGACACTGGGAGACAGTAAACATCTTTGTTGAGATGTCAGCTCCTGGCAAGCTCAACCTAGTGAGCCAAGTGGGAGGGTAGCAGCTCAGAGGGGTGTTGCTGACCCTGGGTTTTCCAGGGTGTTCTCAGGGACTCTTTGGGCCTTTCCCATAAGCCTTGTTTTGTTGTTTTTACCTTCCTCCTAAGGCCATGTCCTTTCCCAGACCACCTGGTCCCTGGATAATTTTATTAATGTCTGCCCATCTCATATTGACTATCGATATTCCTGGCACACATACCTCCCCCCTTCCCCTGCTGCTGTGAATCACCATACCTCACCTTTTCCCTGGATCTTTTTCCAGCCCCCTGCCTTACCTACCACCAGCCTGCTATTAGTTCTGGGGTGGCGGTGGGGCGGCAGGGACAAGGTTCCTCAAAGCCATCAGCTGTTCCTGGCCGCCCATCGTTGAGAAGATGGGTATAGGGGCTTTGCCAGGGTCTAGGGACTGTAGCCTGATTAAGGATACTTGCTGCCCAACCTACAGGGCCTGCCAGCCCCCTACCCCAGCCCCTGGGAAGCAGATGGTGAGACACTAATGAATCAGCCTGTGTATTTACCAGGCTCATGCTGGCTGCAGAGAGGGCTTTGCCAGCTACGAGTGCAGCAAATAATCCCAAGCCATGGCCAGCACAGTTCTCTCATATCCTTCCCTCTTCCTCCCACCTCACAGCCACAATATCTCAGCATCCTGTATCACTAAGGAGGCACGGGCTGTGGACACACTGAGCCAACCTCTTTCTGAACACGCCTTGGCTCAGGCCCTGGCTTGCTTTCCATGCCACAGTAGGGAGAGAGCTCCAGGGGAGTTCCAGCCAGCTCCACCCCCACTGGAGTGAGCAGAGGGACAGCTGAGGACAGCGGGAGGCAGCGGTGACTTTGCCAGCCTTCTGGGTCCCCAGCCCCCACGACTACAGAGCAGATTAAGTGTTAGTGAAAACAGCCAAATGAAGTGGCCTGACAAGGACAGTCAACATCTGGTGAGTTTTACCTTTTACCTTGTAGAAGGGAACCCAGGTTAAGTGCTGATTTTATCAAAGCCATTACTTGCTTCTCTGGCCACTTACTGATTAGCACCCCAAAACAAGTACACACATCCCTGATTTTAAAGATCTTGGGGGGGGGGGAAGCTTAGGGACTTGGGGCACGGCTCAGTTGGTAAAGTGCTAGCTGTAGGGACTTTATGTTTGAGCCTGAAAACCCATGTTAAAAAGTCAGGCAAGGTAGTATACTTACAGCTCTAACCGTGGAGGCAGTGGCAGAATTAGCCACAGGGTCCCATTGGCCAGCCAGCCTAGATTAATTGGAAGTTCTAGGCCAATGAGACACTTTGTCTCAGAACCAAGGTGTACTGTGCCTACAGAGTGATGCCTAAGGTTGACCTCTGGCCTCCACTCATGTGCTCACAAAAACACATACTGCCATCACCCACCACATACATTTCCCATACAGCGTCTAGGGGCCCCTGGAACACTAAGTCTGTGTTAGAAACCCATTTAAGAGTATGGGGCCGTTACGGAAAACTGGTCCTGAGATCTAAAAGCCCACCCTCTGGAGGCTTTGTGACCTTAAGAAAGCCACTTGTCTTTTCTTGAGAAAGAACACTTGTCCTGTGTTTTGCGAGATGGTGTATGAGAAACTCAGGTGATGTCACCATAAGGTAGTGACAGTTTTACATAGCTGATTCCTGCATGTCAACTGGAGTGGGGTAACCCAGCTGCCTTACAAGGGACAGAGATGGAGGTAGATGCTGACCTGGGGACCCCATGACACAGACCACCTTGAACACAGACTAATTTAGTAACAGCTAGTCCAGAGGAGCTCAGTGATGGTGGGGGTCAAAGGCAGATGTTGTTATGGTCACTAAGTACATACCAGCCCGATGTCACTCCCCTGGAGACAACAGGACTGACTTTGGAGAATGCTGGGGAATCGGAGCTCAGCATCTCTGCAGTTTTCCTGTTTCCCCACACCCCAAGCAAGTCACCTGCAAGGTAGGCAGCACAGCTACCCTGGACCAGCAGCACAGGGCACCAGGGTGGGGTAGGGTGGCATGACAGGTCTCTTGCAAAGTCTTTAAGCAGGAGACAGACTGGTGAAACTATTTTTTGTGGCAGACTTGAGCACTCTGACTCTGTAATGATTTTGCTTTTCTGTTATTTTGGGGGCAGGAGTCAGAGTCCAGGTGGCAAACACATGGGGGAACTCTGGGTGAAAGTATAGTGGGACATGAAGTAAAGTGCCGTTAAGCAGCCTCATCTGGTAAAGCCTAGCCATGTGGGTCTCCAAACCCCTAACCCAGAAGTCCTCACAGGCCTCTTGGGTCTCAAGCAGCCTGTGTTCAGGTGGTCTATATCATGGAGCCCCAGATTCTCAGCATCTCCCAGCATCCACCTCCATCTCCCTCCCACTCCAGCGGCCATGCAGGAATGGGCTGTGTAAAACTGTCTCTACTGTGTGGTGGCATCACCTGGGTTTCACACAGCACACATGACAAGGGAACAGAGGCTCAGAGAAGCCAAGTGGCTGTTTCAAGGTCACCAGAATTGGAACTATCTGGGTTTGCAAAATGGATGGCTTCATACCAACTGGGCTTGAAACCCAAACCTGGGTGGGGACAAATTCTCAGTCACTGCCCATGATATGGGCCGCTTCGGGCTTTGCAAAGGGGCTTGCAGGGTAAGTCTGTGGTGGGCTAGGAGGGGCAGACGATCCTCTCAGCCACAGGAAAGCTCCCTGAGTGTGGATGAGCTTCCGACTTCTTCAGACCTGCTGGGGTTCAATAATGCTACCTCAAATTATGCATTTTTAAATATTTTATTTTTTATTTATGTTATGTGTGTTGTTGTGTGTTTGTCTATGCATGCCTACACACTCACATATGTGTTCAAGTGCCCATGGAGGCCAAAAAAGGGCCAGATGCTGGAGTTACAGGAAGTTGTGAGCTGCCAGTGTGGGTGCTGGGAATTGAACCCTGGTCCTCTGTAAGAACAGCCAGTGAATGCTCTTAACCACCAAGCCATCTCTCCAGCCTTGAACTATTTCAAGTGTGCACCAAGGTTACTCCTGGCCCTTCTCTTCAGCAGGTTGTGAAGCCCTCACTGAGGAGGGCCTGTCTGGGAGAATGGACAGGGACCCCTTAATTCTAAGGGGTCTGAGCACCCAGGCCTTGCTAAGGTCCTCTGGCTTATGAACCCCCATCAGGCCTCTTACCCAGTTTTTCTCTTCTATCATCATCTCCCTCACACCAAGCAAAGAACTCAAGGAGCTCTGCATTGGAGTCACTTGTCCTGCAAGCCTAATATGCCGAGTTCAAGCCCCAAAACCCCAAAAAGGCAAAAGAAGAGAACTAGACCCATAGTTATACTCTGACCTCAACACAGAACACATGTCGCACACCATGTACCCACATTCACAAAAATAAATAAATTAAAAAAAAATAAAACCTTAAACTATTATTATGATTATTTTTGGTATTTTGAGACAGGGTTTCACTGTGTAGCTTTTGCTGTCCTAGAATTTGCTCTATAGTAAAGGCTGGCCTCGAACTCTGAGATCTGTTTGCCTCTGCTTCCTGAATGTTGGGATTAAAGGTGTGTGCCACCACCACCCACTAGCCAGAATTTTAAGCTATTTTAAGAATACACAGATTCAAGCCAGGCAAGTGGTGTTGCACATCTTTAATCTCAACACTCAGGAGGCTGAGGCAGAGGCAGGTGGATCTCTTTGAGTTCAAGTCCAACCTGGTCTACAGAGTGAGTTACAGGAAAGTCAGGGCTGTTACATAGAGAAACTCTGTCTTGAATACCCCCTGCCCCCCCCACACCCTCACCCCCCACATCCCCACATCCCCGCCAGCAAAAGAATACACAGATTCACCCTGGTCCTATTCTTTATGAAGGCTCATGTGTCACATAAAACTTAAACTGAACACATCTGTATGCTTTAATCTGTTTTTGTTTTCCCCTTCCTTCCTTCTTTCTTTCTTCCAGACGTTCCTTCCTGGCGCTAGAGATGAATACAGGGACTACTGTATACCATGCAAGCGCTGTAACACTCAACCACACCCCCAGTGATCTAATGTTTCTTTTTGAATTGTTTATTTATTTGATGTGTTTGGATGTTTTTTCTACATATATGTTTGTGCACCATGTACATGCCTGGTATCATGGAAACCCAAAGAAATCAGATTGCCTAGAATTGGAGTTACAGATGGTTGTGAGCTGCCATGTGAGTACTAGGAATCAAACCTGGGTTCTCTGGAAAATCAGTCAGTGCTCTTAACCCCTGAGCTATGTCTTCAGCCTTTTTCTTTTCTTTTCTTCTTTTCTTTTCTTTTCTTTTCTTTTCTTTTCTTTTCTTTTCTTTTCTTCTCTTCTCTTCTCTTTTCCTTTCTTTTCTTTTCTTTCCTTCTCCTTTTACTTTCCTTTCTTTCTTTCCTTCCTTTCTTCTTTCTTTCTTTTTTTGTTGTTGTTTTTGTTTTGTTTTTCAAGACAGGGTTTCTCTGTAGCTTTGAAGCCTGTCCTGGAACTAGCTCTTTTAGACCGGGCTGGCCTCGAACTCACAGAGATCCTCCTGCCTCTGCCTCCTGAGTGCTAGGACTAAAGACATGCACCACCAACACCCAGCTTCAGCCTCTTTTTTAAAATATTATTAATTTTATGTGTGTAAGTGTTTTGTCTGCATGCATATCTGTATACCATGTGCGTACTTAGTGCATGAGGAAGCCAGATGAGGACTTGGATCCACTGGGACTGGAATTACAGATGGTGCTGGGAATTGAACCCAGGTCCTCTGGAAGAGCAGCCAGTGTTCTTAACTGTTGAGCTACCTCTCCAGCTCTCTTCAGTGTCTTATCATTGTCTTTTGATAGTTATTTTAGCCAGGAACATGGGATGGGTGAGGAAAACACACTATTTCTTTTACAAGTATTGGGTAAATTCCCTGAGGGCAGCAACCTTGTTTGTCTCTGTCCCCACTGAAGCCTTAGCCCCTGGTATCCTCTGAGGACTCAGGCAATCCTGATGGAATAAATGAATGTCAATAAGGAGTTGGGGCATAGTGGCTGGCGCATACCTTTAATCCCAACACTTGGGAGGCAGAGGCAGAGGCAGAGGCAGAGGCAGAGGCAGAGGCAGAGGCAGAGGCAGAGGCAGAGGCAGAGGCAGAGGCAGAGGCAGAGGCAGAGGCAGAGGCAGAGGCAGAGGCAGAGGCAGAGGCAGAGGCAGAGGCAGAGGCAGAGGCAGAGGCAGAGGCAGAGGCAGAGGCAGAGGCAGAGGCAGAGGCAGAGGCAGGCAGATCTCTGTGAGTTTGAGGCCAGCCTGGTTTATATGGGGAATTACAGGCCAGCTGGGACTACACAGTGAGACCCTGTCTGGGTACTACAAAATGAGTGCTTGTGTAATATGTTCCCAGAGATGCTGGATTCAGGAAAGAAATCAATTGCTGGACCACCAGGGATGCTCCTGTCCCAACCCACAATTTCCCTTCTGCATCCTAGGGGGTCAGATTCTCCAATTCCCAATGTCTCTAAGACAAGTAAAGCAACTGCCATTTATCCAAGAGGGAAAGGACATAGCCACCCCCAGCCTGTGCCACCACCCCCCACACCCAGGAGGCAGACAGCCCGTGTCTTTGCCACCTGGCTGTGTGGGCAGGCCCTGAACAGTTCAACAGCTGACAGATTCTTTTTGAACTTGGCTGCTGAGCTGTCAGCCTCACTGCGGGTCTAGAGATGGTTTCTGAGTCCCAGGTGGGAAGCAGAAGATATCCAAGGAGTAGCCCAGGGTATAGGGTGCTAAGATGAGGGAAAACACAATACCAGCTTCCAAAGTCTTGGGACTTAGGGGTAAAGTAAAGGTGGAGAGGCCAGAGGCAATCACATCACCCTTTCCCTTCTCTGTGGCCTTGGGGAGGACTGGTCCTGGCCTGGACAGGCTGGAAGTCCATAAGCACATTGACTTCTTGGGTGCATTGTCCCTAACACTGTGACATATAACCTTGAATTGGGCCTGGATCTATCTGTACCTCAGTTTCTCTATTCAGGAAAGAACAGAGCAGGAGTTGACAGACCAACTGTGTCATCACTATCCTAAAGTCTCAAATTCTGCATAGTCCTCCTTCCCCTGGCAGCTTGGGATGAAGAGAACAGCGCCACCCCACCCCCCACCCCCAGGCCCAGTGGCAGGGAGAGAGCCAAGTGCTGGGGGAATTCGCCCTAACAAATTATTACCTATTTCTTGGGGGAAAAAAAAGTTGCAGTGGATGAATTATTAACAAGGCGGAAATGGAGATTGTGTTCGCTGCTGGTCCTAATTCGGGCTGCCCTGCATCCCTAACTCCCTCCTCCTCCTCTGAGCGCCTCTCTCCAGCTAGCTCTCTGTGTCGTTCTGTGGGTTCATTGATCACTTCCATCTTTTTCCTCTGCCCCAGGCAACAGCAAGGTCACCTGCCTCACTCTCAGGAATCAGCAGAAACCCACTCGAGTGGCAGCCATCCAGGGAGACGTATTCTGTGGGGACAGTTCTCCCATGCTCTATCAGTCATGCATGCAGCCAGGGGAGTACAAGCTGCCCATGCTGGGCAGGACCCCCAATCCTTCATCCTAGTAGAGCACCATCCAGAACCTTAGTAACCATCCTCTTTTTCTAGACCTAGACTCAGGGACCATGTCCTTGGTAGAGGTCTACTCTGGACCTAAAGTCTCAGTCCATCTCCCAAGCCTGTTGCGGCTTTAGCCCATGTCAGAAAAACACTTCTTGGTCTTTCACTATGCAGAACAGCTTTGGAGGAAGACACCTGAAGGCCTTACATTTCAAACCTACCCACCATCGCCTTCCTTCTAGAACCTTCTGTATGCAAGAGTAAAGTCCAGGAAAGCAAGGACCAGGACACCCCACATTTTATGGCATTCTCCAACAATTGCTTCATGCAGCAGCATTGAACAGCCAAGCCAGTACTCTCACCATGCCCTGAGAGCTTTATCCAGATAAGGCTATGAGCCCAAGAAGCAGCTGAGGAAATGCCAACCCTAAGATTTTCGGTCTGTTTGGTGGATGCTGGTTTTAGTATCTTTCTCATCCCTTCAGAGGACCTTGGGACACGGGATTGTACATGTGGACAAGATACCCTGGAGATGGTCTGCTGGCTCAGTGTGGAAAGCCAGACACTGCTCCGACTCACACCGCCTGCAGAACACAGCCTCAGTATGACTGGCTTCCTCCATCAACAGAGCAACCACAGGGAGTGGGGGGTGAGGGTTTTGCCAAGGCAGTGACTACATGAGGGTTAATCTTTCCAAGAGCTTGAAACTGTCTTAAAAGAAAAAAAAGGCTCCATTCTGCTTTGCCCTGGGCATATGTGAGTTCTTCCCACAGCCAGACTTCCAGGAATGCTTGGGGTGGGAAACCCTTTCCCAGTTCTGAAGCGTGCCTGGCACACAGCCTTATGGCCCCCACATGCAATGGATGTGCTCCAGGCCCTCAGTGCACCACCTACCGAGCAGACACACTTAGGCCCTGCCCAGGAAGAAGGTGACTCCTCTACGTTTGCATACATCCAGACACAGGGTGCTCACTACCATGAAAACCCCAAACTGGATCGCTCTATTTTCAGAGACTTTGGCTGTCTATTTTGGCACATGCTCCACAGTGCCTGTTTCATGGTCTTACTTTCTCTCATTAGGCCACCAACATCTTCCATTTCACTAGGTGAAGGTGAGAGAGAGGCTCCATGAAACCAAGTCTGCCCCTCCCGACCTTTCCTTAGATAGGATTTTGCACATCCCAGCTGGCCTCAGACACCTACATAGCTGAGGTTGACCTTTGATTCCTGATCCTCTGGTTTCTACCTCTGAGTGCTGGGATGACAGGTGTGTGCCAGCGTGCCCAGTTCGTGCAATGCAGGGGATTGAACCTGGGGTCTTGTGCATCTTAGGCAATCTCTACCAACTGACATAAACCCAGGTCCAAGCCCGCCCTTTCTTCACCAGGAGCTCAGCAGGCTCAAAGGCTTCAGTGCTTTTGTCCATCTGTCTCCCACCTGTGGCACTGGCACACCCCGTCTCTCACACTCTGGGTGGTTTGCCCTCCTCACCCACTTCACTCCCATTAGGGGCTGCACCCGCCACATGAGTGAATAGTTCAACATTTTTATTTATTTATTTTTTTAACAAGTAAATGAAAAAAGAGGAGGAGAGGTGGGAAGAGGAAAGGAAGAAAGGAAGCGAGAGAAAGGGGTCGGTTGGGGGTAGGGCTGGGAGAAGAGGAAGCCACTGGTAAAGTGCATTATTGATTGGAGACTTAGAAAATGCTTAGAGGGTAGGAAAAGCGTCCTGTTCTTTAAAAGCCTGTGCAGGGCGTAAGCTAGACACAGGCAGCCTTCCCAGAGAGGTCCTACTCTGCTGACATGAATATTTCATCATGAGGGAAAAGGGCAGGCTGCAAGGATTCCAGCGCAGGGTAGGGCAAGGACAGCACAGCCCCTCCCTCCACATATCCCTGGGGCCTTTAGAGCCCTGATCATTCCACCTGCTGGTGGCAGCTGCCCTGCTGAAGAGCGGGGCAACCGGGCCTCAGCTGGGGCCCGGGACAGACATAGGCAAAGGGCAAGGTTCAGAGAGGTGTAATATACTTTAATCATCATTAACTGGTAAGGCTGTCCCAGGTCCTGTCGTGTCCCCCGCCCCCAGGAGAACCAGCCCCTCATTTTCCTCTCCCCACCCATCCTCAACCTGACTCCAGGTACTTGTGTAAAGTGATGGGGTAGATGCTATGGCCTCCTGAGCCTTAGCACCCAGAGTCCCTCAAGCCCAAGCCTTGGACCCTAGTCCTGCCCATTTCCCAGAACACAGCTACTCCCTCTCTGCTCTCCAGCCCGTCTCTAGCCAGCCTCAGCTTCCTCTGGGTATTTGGGGAGGTGCTTATGCCTTGCATGTATTTATGGGTGTGTACACATGACGGTGGTGGTGGTGGTGGTGGTGGTGGTGTGTGTGTGTATGTGTGCACATGTGAGCACACGTAGGTTAGAGGGCAACCTTGGCATTTTTCAGGCACCTTCTATTTTTTGTTTGAGACAGACCTCATGGATCTTCAGTTTGCCAAAGGATAAAGGATAGCTGGCCAGTGAGTCCTATGACTGGCCACTGAACGTCAGGGATTCACCTAGCTCTGCTTCACCGTGGCCTGGATCACAGGCACTTGGTTTACAAGTAAGGGAGTTCTGGGTATCGAACTCAAGTCTTCAGGCTTACTTGGCAAGTACTTTGCTGACTAAGACATCTCAGCAGCTGCTCTGCTTCCCTTCTCAGGCTGGGACACCTCTATCTGAAGGCTCCACCCAGTGGCAGGTGTCTGAATAAGCACCTCTTCCTGAGGACACCTCCCTGGCTCTGTCCAGCAGCTTATTTGTGCACATAAAATGACATATTTGGTTAAGGACAAGTCTGTGTGATCTCCTCAGGATGCTCTGGACAGGAGTGGCACATGCAATGTGTTCAGAGTTGCAGAGTGCGATCCCCTTTAGTGGGTACCCTCTCTGAGTCCTCAGCAGCCAGAATAAAGGCTTAGGAGTGAGTGACACAGCACCCACACAGACAGATTGGGGCAGTCCTTGCAAAAAGGGCCATGGGTAGTTTTCTACTGTTCTTTGGGGACTTAAGAGGTGTGGCAGAGGGACAAGTAGGAAGCCACAAGGTGGGGCGTACCTGGACAGTTACCAGCTTTGTAGGTGAAGCCTCAAGTAGGGGCGGGGTGGTGAGGTTGGGCCAGAAGGTACAGATTTATTCTTTTAGTCATTCATCAGCTACTTGTCCACTATTTAAATGATGTCACTCCAGAGAAGCAGCTTCAGAATTTGCCCATTAGAACAAAAGGAAGGGATATGTAACAACATTCATGTGCCTTAAGTCCATTGATTACTTCAGCGGGGAAGCAAACCAACAAAACAACTAACTAACCAACCAACTAACCAACTAGTCAACTAATCAACCAGCCAATCAACAAACCAATTAGCCACTAACCAATCAACCAGCTAGCCAGCAAACCAATTAATCAAGGTTTGTGTTGTGTTAATCACCCTGTGTTGTTTGGCTAGGCATACATGGGCATGGGGATTGTTGACAAGCTCTCTAGTAGTCCCCACATAGTGCACTGAGAAGCCCCAGTGAGCAGGGGGTCTGGAGCTGTGAGAAGAGCTTCCTCCTGGCCCTTGCCTGCTCTAGTTCTGGTCACTGCTACCCACATATCTTTGGAGTCTTTGAGGAAATTACTCCAAGGGTAAGGAGATGAGGGGCAAAAGGATGAGAGCACAGACACTCTCACCCACCCCAGAGTAGAGATGATTCTACCGTTAGGACCTGGGGATACCCACATCCACTGTACAGACCTAGGCAGTGGACAGCTTACGACTCTTCAGGAAATTCCAGAGTGCCAAGAGCAAGGGCACTGCCTCTAGACCTGGAATAGTGGGCAATGGCATCTGGATGCGGGCAGTGGCATTAACCCTCCTCATTCTTATACCTCTCCCTAGGTAGAGAGGATCCCAAGAACTGGGTGAGGAAGTGAGCAGGCAGGATTGCCCAGTGCCAGACAGGCCTGGAGAACCCTTTCTTGCCCGCCACTCCCTGCACCCTCTATTTTTAGGCCCATTACTGTCCACTGGCAGGTATAGTTTCATCACTCCATCCCCAGAAAGACAGATCAGATTCCAGGTTTGGAGGAATAAGCAAATCTACCTCGCCTTCGATGGAGCTGGTGCGTGGGAGATTGCATGCTTCCAAATAGACATGGAGCAAGCGAGTTATCAAATAAGTGGATTAGCAGGCTCCATCTCAGCTCAAAGAGCAGTGGGCGGGAAAACACAGCATCACTCCTCCTCAAACTCCTTCCTCCAGGGCTGATGGGGGCTCTGCTCATCCAGCGTGCATGTGTGAACACACACAGATGATAGATAGCTCCCTCCATTTCCTTCTTCTGATATACTCAGAGAGATTACCAGCAGCCCTGTAGGTCTGGGCAGCCCAGCATGTTAGAAGCTGTGTGAGCTTGAGCAAGTGGCTTAACCTCATATTTTAAATAGGGTTTTCATATAAAGTCTGCTATGTTTTCTGTGTGGATTCAGGTGAACTAGTTTATGATAACTGCTTAGTATGCACTAGGCATTCAATAAATTCACTAGGCTGTTGATGAAGGGTGTGGAATCAGATCTTTAGATAGCAAGAAGGTGCATGCTGACTTTTCTGAGGTTAAAGGCTCCTGTGAGTTGGGTCCTTGTGAATTGCACCATGGGCCACCAAGGTCCACAGATAGACTTGAGGCTGTCTGGGATGTGTCCTCAGGTTTTGCAACCTTGTGTTTGTATGTATACACACAAATGTTTTCACACATGCCCAGATCCTGTTCTGGAAAGCATGGCAAACTCTCAGAGGGTTTTGTGGGCTGAGACAGGAGTTGGTTTCTACTTTGGTCCCCCTCAGCTCACCCCCAGTGCCTAGGTGGATGCTGTTCTTCTCTCACCAGTAAGCAGGATGGAGGAAGAGGAGTGCAGGTAACTCAGATGTCCACACTCAGATCTCCCCATTTGTTCTTCCTCTTTTGGGGAAGGTGGAAAATTCCTTAGCTACCACAGAGGGCAGACCTGTCCCAAGGAGCTGACCCGTCATCATCATCGTTTCTGCCTCACAATTGTTGGTGCATTTTGTCCCTCCACCACCACTGACTCCCCCTCCTGCTGCCAACTGCCTCTTGATCCCCCAGAGAGAGGGCACTCTCTAAGAAACTTCAGCTTCCCCAGCCTCCTCTTCACCTTTGCCCAGAAACCGACAGTGTGCTTGGTGGAGGGGACGCACAGGGTCTTGGTTCATTTCCACTTATTTCCCTGGGCAGTGCTTCCAGTCAAGTGGACAAATGACTTGGCAGCAGGAGGGAGATGGAAGGGGGACTGAGGAGGTCTGAAGGGTCCCTCGAGACTTAAGACAAACTGCACTGGATCTTCTTTACAGAAGGGGCTGTTGTAGACACACACACACCCCTGCCAGGGTTTAGATCTGGTTATTCAACTGGGGGTTCAATTTAAGCCCCTTCCTACCAGCCATGTTTCTCTGCAGCTGCCCACTGTCACAATAGCCATTCAGAACTGTACTATAAAAGAAGGCTTGCAGGAGATAGCGGGCAAGGGCATGAGAAGGGTCCTGGCTTTGGCTGTGTAGCTTTGGGTGTCTTCCCCTTTCTAACCATCCTTGTACGCATCTGTGTGACAATCTTATAGAGAGGAGAAGAAGTTTATGTATATCAAGTGTGGTGGTAGCCATAATATGTTGCCTGGGGAGATGGGCCAGTATATGGCAGAGGAAGGGAGCATTCCTAGAATCTTACTTCAAGGACCATCAAAGGTACCAACTTCAATGATTATATATGTTCCCACCATTACCCTCTCCTGCCTCAGCCTGACCATATACCCTCATGGTAAGGCCACAGAAGAACCATTGCTCGCAGGGCTTAGTGTGAGATCGATCTCTGTCTCCTGGGGTCTTCGAGATCCAGCTCTGAGAGGTACTTCTGGTGATAGACGCAGCAGTTTGTGAGAACTCACCTAGGCGAGTCAGGAAGTGAGCTCATTAACCCTACCAACCATAGAGGACGGGCTTCAGCCCTCAGCTGGCACAAGTGACCTCCAGGTGTGTCCCATGTCTCCTACCATATGTCACCATGTGAGAACAAACCCAGGGGTGAATGGAGGCCTGAGGGCAGTGTCCTATGTCCCCGGGCTTGGATTCCACTAGGAACCTAGCTATGGATGAGGTGAGTCCCAGGGATTTGAGAACAGGGCTAGAGGAATAGGAGCAGCTGGCTAGCCACTTTGCCCTGAGTGTTGACACCATTGCAGTGTGCCTCTAGGCAGTGGGGTTCCTCTGGCCTTGGGCAATTTCCAATTGCTCTTAAGTTTGGAGGGAATCTTTGTCCAATATATTTACTAGCATCTGGGTGGGAACAGTCCTGGCTGATTGGAGGAAAGAAGCATAGGGGAACCTGGAGAGCATGTGAGGGGCTGGAGAGAAACATTGCCATCCCACCCGCCCACGGCCCTCCCCTAGAGAGTCAACCCACATCCCACCTAAAAGACACATTAGGAGAAACTGGCCAGAGAGTGCAGAGGTAAGCGTATGGTGTGGCTTCCTATTCTCAGGCCTCACCAAGGCACAGCAGCAGGGAGTGTGCCCCTCCCCACTGCCACTCTCTCTTGCCCTCTCTGGGTCTCTGGAACCTTCCAGGCTTTCCATCTCTGACTCCTGCCCCTATAACCTTGTCATGTGCATTAACTATGGGGTCATCTTTTGCCCATTGTTTCTTTATGTGTGTTCCATTTGCTCTCCTTGCTGATTCTAGAATGGAAACAGGCCCTTTCAATGGCATTTCTTTGATGTTAGTTTTTCACGCCTTGCCTTACCTCATTCCCAGAAATGTTCTTGGAATCTTGGAAGCATCACCCCCATTTCCAGATGAGAAAGCAAGAGCTTGGAATCTCAAGGACTTATCCCAAGTTCCACAGCCCAGAAGGAGGTCAGCCTCAAAGTCAGCATAGGAGAACTTGTGTGTTAGTCTGTCCACCAATTGTCTGTCTCATCTAAAGCCATAATACTCAAAAGGAGATTCTCAAAAAGTAGGGTAGGTTTGGGGACTTGGCTGAGTTATTAGAGTGTTCACTTAGCAGGCACAAAACTCTTTGCTCAATCCCCAGCATGGCTTAAACTGCATGTGGTGGCTCATGTCTGTAATCCCAGCACTTGTGAGGTAGAGGCAGGAGGATCAGAAGTTCAAGTTCATCTTCTGCTATATAGCAAATTCAAGGCTAGCTATGGCTCAATGTGTCCCTGTCTCAAAAAAAAGTAGATAAAAAATAAAACCAGGGCATGGGCAGAAAAAAAAGCTGAGTCTAGAAAGGCAGTAGGCCCAGGGCATCCGAGTCTTTGGCACTCTGGGGAGATGTCTCTTCTGGGTCCTCTGTGTCCCTATTACTTTACAGCTGCTGCTGCCCTCCTCAGGGCATCTGAATCCAGCTGCTTCCTACCAGAAATGTCAGAAGCACCAGTGACCTCCATGGGCGTGGCATTCCATGGCAGCACAGCAGTAGGCTTCTCTGCGCAACAAGATGACCTCTATTCTTGTCCTCCTGGCTGTAGCTAAAAGCTAGTGCTGGCAACTCCAAGACATTGTCACTGAGTTAAGCAGAGAGCTGGCAAGCCCTTGGCTTTAACTTGGGGCCGATCCCACAGCTGTGGGGAGTGTGGAAGTGAGGGCTCCCATCTGCCCTGGGTCCTGATCTGAGTTCCAGGTCTTCCTCAAGGCTCAGCATCCATCACTTTCCCCCAAAGAAACCTGCCTGGACCATGGCATCCCTCTATCCACCCATCCATGTGTCTATCAATGAGTCACCGGCACTGAGAAGAGAGAGAGGCACTCTTGTTAGAGCCCTGTAACAGGCACTGCACTGCTGACAGTGTCCTGAGTGTGGTCTCCTACCAGCCCCAACCTGAGCACACAAGCTTACATCCCATGCTGAAGATCACACGGCATGGGACTGCAAACTGTCATCTTCCTGGAGACTTGTTATACAAATGGATGTCCATATATGTTGACGGGAAAAGTCCAGGTGCTAGGGGCCAATGGTCAGATCTCATTCTTACTAAGCACTTGCTTCCTTCTTCAGGAAGGTGAGCAAGGCAAGCTCTTTGAGAAACCGAAGCTTAGAGAATGTTCCTTTTATAATACTGGCTAATCTGGAATTCACTTGGTCTTGAACTCACAGAGAACTCTTTACTCTGCCTTCTTGGTTCTGGGATTAAAAGCATGTGCCACCAAGCCCAGCTTTTTTTTTTTAAGTTAAAAATCATTGTATTTATGCATATGGTTATTTTGCCAGCATGTATGCCTGGGTACCATGTGTGTGAAGTGCCCATCGTGGCCAGATCCCCTGGATCTAGAGTTACAGATAGTTGTCAGCCTCCATGTAGGTCTTTTGCAAACACAGCCAGTGTTCTTTACTGCTGAGACATCTCTCCAGCTCCACAAAACTCCCACCCTGGCCCCAGTTATTGAGGCAGGGACTCAGGTAGTTCAGGCTGGCCTTGAACTTCCTATGAAGTTAATAATGACCTTGAACTTCTACCTCCATCCATCAAGTACCACCATGCCTGGTTTGTACAGATGCTAGTGACTGAACCCTGGGCTTTGCATGTGCTATGCACTCCACATCCATAGCCCAGTGTGGAGAATTTGAATGGCTTATTCCAGACCATGGAGCCCAGAGGAGTATGATGGGAGACTCACCAAAATAGGTCTCTGCCACTTTCTGGAAGCAGTCACTGCATCTCACTCACCAAGAGTGAAATAGACTCCAGCCTTGGCAAGGTCCACCCTGCATTTCAAGGGTTCAACCTGGTGACCTCAGTGCTGGACCTAAAACCTTACCCTTCGGACCCGTGGGTCCCTCTTGCTCTCTTTTCTTCCCTGGGCAGTGATCCACACTCAAAGCTGTAGAGATCTCAAGGGAACTGCAGGCCTCCTGAACCTTCACAATAAGCTTCCCCATTATAGGTCAGACCCTGCCTGTGTCTTCATGCCCTACAGTCTAGCTTAGCAGGTCTGGGGCAGGAGATGGGAGTCTGCATTTTTGGCAGGCTGAGGCTGGGGCCCAGAGACCATACTCTGGTAATGAGGCTACAAGAAGGCTGGGCACACTCAGTCTCATCCATCACCCCTAGCTGTCCTAAGGGCCAGGCCCCTTGGCATAGAGAAAGGCATAAAGGCTGTAGGCAGGAAGCACTAGACACTGCCCATCCAGGCTCCAGTGTGCTTGCCTCATGGCTGAGGGATCCAAGGAGCCATAGCTGCCCACCCTGTGAAAAGCTCTTTTCTGCTGGCTTCTCCTCTTCTTCCTCCCCTTCCTCCTCCTCTCCCCTCCTGGGGCTGCCACTGACCTGCAATTCCCATTGAAATTCTGCCCTCTGCGGAAAGCTCATCCCTATTCATTTTCCTCATGCGTTTAGAGCCGATAGGTTTTTATTTATTCATTTATCTTGTCTTTCATTCCCCCTCCCCTTCCTCAGCAGGCTGGAATTTACAATTCAGTTCTCTAGTGGCCTTGCTGAAGGACGGGAACCTGGGAGAGCAGGGGCTGCACCCTGGGACTGAAAAGGGTAACTACGCCTTTGTCCCCTCTTGTGCTCTCGGGGTGTTCCAGGGTTCGTGCTCTGGTTGTCTGGGTGCTGGTTCAGGCAGGCCCCAACCTGTTAGCAGCAGGGTTGCCAGAGAGCAGGGATGAGCTGGCCCTGGCTGAGAAGACTAAGGGGGCACTGGGTGGTCTGGCTGCCACCATGGTGCCCTCTGGTGGCTAGTTAGCCACACCTGCTCCGGCTGAGGGCAGGTTAGAGTCCCTAGGCATCCATCTACCACCTGCTGCCGGTAGACAAGAGATGCAGACTGCTGTGGTCAAGGCTGGAGTGAAGCAATATACACCAGGGAAGCAGAGAAACCCAGGAAGCCACCGAGGGAGTAATAACAATGGTTGACGTAAGACAATTATGGCCATTGCACACTGAAGCGCTCCCACATGCTTGCTCGTGCCTGGCCCAGCTGTCTCCCTGCCAGCTCAGCGACACACCTACATTATCGTTTTTATTGAAACAGGAAGAAAACTGAGGCTCAGCCAGGTCAGCATGCTCAGAGAGGGAAGCCAGGCACCTGGTGGGTGAGCATGTGCTCAGGCCGCAGATGAGTTTCTGCCTTGCCTGCTGAGCTTCTTGACCTTGGCAGGACTTAGGCAATCTTTCTAATGCTTAAAAAGGGATTAGACTGGGGTTTACCTCAGGGTACCCTCAAAATGGTTCAATGACAAATGCCTATGGCCTGCCATGGACATGCCCAGGAAGGGCCTCAGTAAAAAGCAGTATTGGTGTTCTCATACAGACTGGGTGTGATGCCCACCTCCCTGCAGAAGCTAGCACTTTCTGAGGGCTGTCCAGTGCCTGCCCCTGTGGCATTCCATTCTCTTTGGTCTCACATTTGTAATGAAAGGCAAAGATGTACTTGCCTGCCGTGGGACATTTATATCTATCAGGCAAGTGCTAAGATGCTGAGGCCTCACTCAGTCACACTCGGGTTCCTTCTGGACCTTCTCACCCATCCAGACCCCAGAGTTCAACCAACATCAAGACCTGGAGGGGCCATCATGGCCTTGCCTCTGGTGGACCTCTGTAGCCCCTACACCCTTGAGTAGAAGCCAGTTCTGTGACTTGTCCCAACCTTGGCGATGATTAATATTTAAAAGACAAAATTATGTTGAGACTCTGCTTGGGAAATGCATGGTTGGGGCAGATCCCATAGCAGCTGAGATGTGCACTCAGAATAGACTTCACTATGGCCTCAGCCCTGACTCGCAGGGCCTGGGCCCTTTGCCTGTCTTGAGCCAGTGTGGTCGTTTGGTGCTCAACAATGTCCACACGCCAGCCAGTCTTGGCTCCCAGCCCTGAGCCGTCTTCTCCCATCCACTTTCCTTCCCTCCCCCTCTCCAAGCTGGCCCAGGTCCAGCCACCCACAGTGACAGCCTTATCACCATTGACAAGTGGGGATCTACCTTCTTGGGCTAGCTGCTCTACACTGTGACTGAAGTTGCCCCAAGGGACTTAGACATTTGCAGGAGTCTGGGCTGGGGACACCAGGTTGACTATGCAATAAACTCAGGTTTCCCCAAGGACACTCAGAGGCACTAGGTGCTTGCAGAGGAACACTGGACCTCCCCTGCCAGCTCCCTGGATTGCTCTGCCCAGCCTCCACTAGGGACAGGCCTGCTGTCCTGGAAGTTCAGCTTAACTCAGCAGCTTTACCAACTTTCTGCTGTGTGACCTTGACCAAGGACTTTCAACCCTGCTGTCTCTGTTTCCCTATCTATATGACCCAAATGATCAAGAATCTGGGACACCTTCTCTGTGTCTAGTCTGATTTCAAAAACATGTATTCATTGAGCCACTGACCCCTTACAATCACCCTCAGAGTACTCTATTAATGTACCCATTCTACAGTTGACAGAGCAGAAACCCAGAGACACTGGTGACACTGCCATTCAAACATTCTGACTTTGTCCAAGGTAGAATCAGCCTGGTGGAGCCCAGGGGAAAACCCCACAGAATAGCAGGCCTTGGGCTCTCAACCCTGCATTCCTGGAGCGAGCTCTGGTCAAACTCTGCTATTATCATCACCCCTGCTAACATGATGCACCCACTAGCTACAAGACCCCTTCTCTAACTAGGGACTTAGGTGACTTGGCCTGAGCACCTGCCCTTTCACAAGGGGACTTCACTGGCTGAGGTGCTAGCTGCATCTCTCCAGCCTGATCCTCTACCCATGTTTCAAGAATTCCTTCCAACCCTCCCAGAAACTGTCCTCTGCAAGATGCCTGGTTGGTGCTTGGCATGGGCTGGGGTCTTGATACTATGCACTTGACTGGATTGGGCAGGCTGGGAGGATGCACCACCGGAGGGGTGAGCCTATGCCTGTGGGAGTGTAACCTTGTAAACTGTACCCAGATCACTGGCCTGAAGGATGACTTCTTCCTGCAAAGGAGGAGGGGCTGGCTTTGAGAAAGGGAACTATGACTACTGTGCAATTCCTGGCAGGAAAACATCCCAGGGTCAGCTGGCCAAGACTGGTTCCACCCACAAAATGTCACTCAACTCCCAGGGTCCACAGGGCAGTGTGGCTTTGGCACCTTTCCATGGTGGGACTTGAAGTTGGTCTTGTATCAAGGCCCTCTGGTTCTGTTCAGCTGCCCAGGGGTCTTTCTCAGCACACAGTCCCCCACCCCTTAGTTCAGTAATATCGAAGCAGAGGGCTGACTTACGTGGGAGCAGAACCTTTCAGGGGGGTCTCCGCATGTGATGCCTGAGGGCTCCACTTTCACCTTGACATAATCCTTTAGGCGCATCACTTTGGGCTGACAGGCGTAGAACTCCCAGGTGGGGCCCTCATCTGTGGTCACCCAGGATTTGCAGATGTCATAGTCCCCAGAGGCCATCGGAAGGCAGTGCAAGAAGAGGGCCAGCAGATGCAGCATGGCTGTGCAGTCAGAATGGGTGGGGCCCAAAGGGGCACTGGAGAGGTGGTGGTGGGGTCAGGGGGGACTCGGGGCTTCAGCATGGAAATGCTACATCTACTAGGCAATGACGGCTGGGATGTATCAGACTTGAGCACTGCAGGTTTGCCAACGGTGGGAGTTTGTGTTTTCCAAATGGCCGATATGGAAAATCCAGAGCCAGCGTTTCTCAGGCTGCTGATGAGCAGATCAAAAAGTTGTCTGTAACTTTGCGTCCTCCTAACCTTGGCATTACACCTCCCCTGGAGGTGAAGCTGATCAAATCGGGCAGACTCTCAAATTGTGACAGTGGATGGAAATGGGATAAGGAGGAAATCCGAAGGGATCCGTCATGGGGCTGGATCAGATTGCTTTTAATTTTTGTTCTTCCAATCAATCCAGGTCTTTAAAGGGCCCTCAATGTGTGTTGTGCTCAACACGACTGCATAACAGCCCTCCAGCCTGCATGGTGAAGATAAAATAAAATCAGGAGGTGTACATGTTAGCTGGAAATGAGTCCCCTCTTTGGGACTGGACTTGGCATCTCAGACCAATAAAAGAGATTTCTTTTCATATGGGCTGCAAGTGACAATGATTGTGTGACTAGACTAGAAAATAAAAAAGCCACTGAGGTGTTAACTGGAGAGGCCATTCGCCTCTGCTTTAGTGGGACAGACACAAATGGGGGCTGGCTGACCTTGGCTAGTAGCCATTGGCCACTTATTGGGAAATTCCTGAGGTTTCAGCTCTCACTACCTCCAGGTACTTGGGCTCTGTTCTGGTTTTCATTGTGAAAGGAGAAGAGCGAGGCTGCATTCATTAGCAGCAACACCTGCAACAAATTAAAAGCAGGGCGATGGGTTAGAGACATATAAAACAACAGATCTCTAGCAAAATGTGTGTGCATGCGCTCGTGCGCGCGTGCGCCGCACACACACACACACACACACACACACACACACACAAATAGGTTGCATTGGAAAGATCTCCAGAGAAAGCTGGGCTATTTTGTTTTTAATTAAGATCAGAGTTCCAGGTTTAGAGATGGGTACGGTATTAAAAAAGTGGTGTACCTCCTCATCATTTGGAATGATGTTTGTTTCATGCCCCTTCTTGAGGATGAGGGACTTTTAAAATCATTCTCAAGAGCCAAGGTTTAACAGTGGCTGTAACATACTAGGTCAGACCAGCCAAAATGTCCAAGTTGTTAAAGGAGCCCATGAGCACCCAACAGAGGAGGCTGCCCCTACTACTGCAGCCCAAGAGGGAGATGGTGTGGGCCACCAACAGTCTAGTCTGCTCCCTAGTCACTGCACAATGCGAAACCATGGGTTAAACAAGTTAATGTCCAGAAACTAGAATGTTCAAGGCTTCCATGGGAATCAGAGTGTTTTGTTGTATTAGATTTTCTGACCAAGGCCAACAGTTTGCAATCATTTTAGGAGGGCAGCATCTATTTTAAGCCTGCAATAATCATTTAAAAGCTAAAATAAATATAGCTAATAGGAGTACTGCGTCTAGAAACATATGACTCTCAGACACTAGCGTATTCCCAGGCGTTTGCTACATCATGGAAGAATCTGAGCCAGCCAACATGAGATCCCCACCAAAAATAATCTTTGCCAATAGGGCAAAGGTTATTTAAATGGATGTGATTAACAAACAATATAAATAAATATCATCTCTGTTATTAATTACTCTTGTTATTGTGCTCATAGTTGCTGCATTTACATTCCCAAACCTCACATATGGTGGCCTGACTCTCACCTGAAGCCCTTCCCAGCCACTGTATACTGAATGTCCCAGAGGAGTTAACTGACTTTGCTCGAAACACACCAGACACAAGCACATTCCCGCCCCCAAATGACAAGGCGGTGCATTTTGGTCCAGCCTGACTGCTGAGAGCTACTTGCTCAGAGGGAAGCCCTCAGCCAGTACGTTGCTTTAGGCTGCAGTGGGCCTCATCCATCTAGGTTAAGACGACCCCTGCCCCCTCTTGGGATGAAGGACTCCTAATATAGATGAATGAAAGCCCAGCCAAACCAGGCATCACACCTCTCCTCCGACCGACCAACCGTTTAAACAGAAACCTGCTCTAGACCCCGCCCAGGGCTCGCTTTTTGCTAGAAAACTCTAAAGAACGTGACCAAGCGTCTATTTTTTTTTTCCAATCTGAGAAAATGTAGTAAAAATAAAATAGCACGGGCCCCAGCAATGGTTTGGACGTTTCCAGCCAAGCTTTGAGCTGCCCAGAAAACAGCATGCCCCTAATTAATTCTTCCAGCAGCCGACTCCCGACTGTTCACTAACAGGTAGGGCGCTCCTGACGGCTAGGGAAGACCAGAGAGACCAGGCTGCAGCTCTCAAGGCGGGCCCAGCTGCTGGCTTCATCTGTAGGGCCAGCGGCTGCTCCTGTCTGGGACAGAGCTGGATTCTGGCCCGGGTGGAGAGGCAACGAAGCCCTGAGGCCGGAGACCCAGTGAGCAGCAAGCGGCGCAACTCGCAAATCTATTCATTGCTTTGCAGTTTTGTTGGCTTAAGCATCACATATTCCCTAGAAAATGGGGGTGAGGAAAACAACAACAAAATCTGCCAGGGGAAAATGTGTTTACAACCCGTCAATCAATTGGGCGTTGCTGGCATCGAGGGGGCACTGTGAGCTCAGCGCTCGAAATTTACAGATTTTTGCCAAAAAGAAAATAAGGGGCGGGGGAGCTAGTCAAGAGTCCGCGGAAAAACGAGGTAGATAGCAGGAATCGAGGAGCCAGCAGGGGAGAAATTTAGAGTAAGAGGTTGCGTCCTCGTGGATCGTTTTCTCCTTGGAAAATAAATCTTCACCTGATATTATTAAGAAACTGCAGCTCTCTGAAACAAATGGAATCAATGCGCTTTATTTTCTTTTAAGAGTCCTTAGGAACCGAGGGGGGCTGATAGCCTGGGTATTAAAACCCGAAAATTAGATTTTATCAGGATTTCTGAACTCAGATTTCTCTGTCTTATTGAATTAGCGCTTTTCGGAGCTGGCCGGGCTGCCAACAGGCTCGGGCCGGAGTCTCCGGCTGTGCGCTCTCCTTGTCGGAAACTTGCTTCTGCGGGATGCAGGGTCCCTGGGGATCAGGGCTGAGGTGGGGACCGGGGATGGGATGAGGGCAATCCACGGGAGGTTTATTCTTCCACCCAGGCTAGACAAAGGGTAGAAGGGTGTATGAAACTTGCTTTGGAGGCTGTAGGAGGGATCGGGAAGGAAAGGGGAGCCCCACGGCCGGTGATTACCTTCCCCTATTCGCCGCCCCCACTCCCCCCCCCGGGCTGCCCGGGAGCTCACCGCTGCCTTGGTGGATGTCCGGGTTCAGATGTCCCGGTGTCCCCAGCTCTGGAAAGGGAGCTTCCTCTAGACCTCTGGTTTCTCCCTGACGCCCTCTCAGCGGTTGGGGAACCCCGAAAAGTTGGGCTCTTGGGGGCGGGGCAGAACACCCGGCTCTAGGACGCGTGGCTGAGGCCGCCGCGGTTAAGTCCCGGAGGACGGGCGGGGCTAACATGCGACCCGCAGACACCAAGGAGTCTGGCTGAGTACGCGCTGAGCTTGGGGCTCGTAGACAGTGGCGTGCACTGCACACGGAGCACAAACCGCCGCTGCATTTTCCTTTCCTTAAGTTCGGTGCAAACCGCCGGTACAATTAATAATCAAGCCTTTAATAAAGGCCAGGCCAGCATCCAGACTGCCCGCCTCATTTGATATCGCCTCCCTTAATTAAAAGACACCGAGCAAAGCTCCTTGGAATTATTTGCATTCTTTTGCGCGGCACCGCTGCTCCGCTGGGACACTGACGCCGCTACCCCCCAGCCGGTACCCGCAACTCACTCTGAAGCTGACGGACCCGAGATCTGGCGATCCACTTCCCGCCTTCCCATTGCTTCTGCACCCCCTAGAGTGGGACTTCACACCACGGTGGAGGCCGCCTTTCCACCTGCCGACCCCCTCCACAGCACTAAAGGAAGTTTCTAGCCTGCTTGCCAAGAGTTCTCAGTGCGTCTTCAGAACCCGAAGGCGACTTAAATTAGGGAGGGGAGAGGCGGCAGAGAAGGGTTAATTTACTTTTCATAAACACAAGTAAGCAAGCGTTCTTGCAACGATCCATCCCCTCCCCACACAGGCGCACAGGATGGAAAAAGACGGGCTGGGTGGCGGGGAGCCCAGAGGGAAGACGAGCTACTCTACTTCTTAAAGATGCTGCACCCGGCGCGCGCACACACCCCTCTTCTGCGGCTCCAGCCCTCTGCTAGTAGCAGCTGCCACCAAATAACTTTGCGTCCTAGCCTTGGTCGAGTGGCCTGGAGTGACACCCTGGCCGAGGGAGAACTAGCACCGTCACCTAAGCTTTTTCAAAATGAAAGCACCCTGGGCGAAGCTGCGGCGCCTCAGTGCCCGCCCGCCGCTCCGGCGCTCCCCGCTCGCCTTACCCCGGCTTGGAGCAGCTTCCCGGAGCGAACCCCGAGAGGCCGGAGACCGCCACCCTCTGGCGGGCGCTGGGTGGGCTCACGGGCCGCAGGGCTGAGAGCTGGGGACTCCTGCCCCGCGCCGCCGCAGCGGTGGCCGCCGTCAGATCGGGGCTGGGGAGCCCTCGGGCCGCCAGGGGGCCCGCCTGCAGCCGTCCCGGAGACGCGGGCCAGGGGAGGGGGCCAACTGCGCCGCCCTCATCGCCCGCCCGGGCCGAGCGGGAGGTCGCTGCTAACAAGTGCAAACTTTTGTGGGCCCCTGGGCAGCCAGGGGAGGACTTGTACGCTCGCCCCACTCAGCTCCCGGCCCGGGTGGGCTTCGCCGCTGCTGGTCCAGGCGCCCGAGCATCCCCCTGGCACGGCGCCGGCCAGATGGCAGGGCGCCTCACCGCCCCCCTGCACTCCGCTCCAAGTTAATGCCGAGGCTAAATCCTCTTGCCATCACTCACGGTCACCATCGGGGCTTTTATCTCCCGGTCTGATCCGGGCTGCGTAACTTCCTCTGTGTGGCTTTAACACACCATCCCACCACGGAGCAACGGTCTTCTTAAAGGTGCAGGAAGGAAATACTGCGAGGCTCCGGGGAAGAGCCTATGCCCGGGGAGGGGCGCGGCAAGCAGGGGCGTCCCGGCGGGCCGGTGGCCAGGATGGCCCTAGCAGGCGGCCGCCGGAGTGAGCCTGCTGTGGGGGGTCGCTGCCTACATGTCGCCTGGCAGCCCGGGGACCAAGCGGTCCCTGAGCTCCGGGTGCATCCTCAGCGGACTCGGGTCAGGCACAGTAGAGCCGCATCTCCCTGTTCAACTGTGGGGCCTGACTCCGTGCCAGCGCCCAGGGGTGTGGGGGCTGCCCCATCGGCACCAGGGAGGGGGCCAAGTGAGTCAGCCCCCACCCCCCACAACCAGGGTTCTAGGTTGCTGGCTCCTCGGTCTCTTTCTCTCTCTGTGAAGCGCTGCCACCCAGAAGGCCCTGAGCAGTGGGTAAAGGGGTGGGTGGATTTGGGGAGCTGGGGAGGGGGAGCGCTCTGAGCGCACAACCAAAGCCTGAATACCAGCTGACACATCGCCGCCTCCAGCCTGATGGGCCCTGCTTTTGACGGAGAAGCCAAGCCAGCTCTGCAGGGAGCGCAGAGTAGGGGGGCAGAAGGGCCCTTGCTCAGGAGCTCTCTGCCTCCCTGGGGCAGGCCTGGGAGGACCACGTGGGAGGACTCCTGCAGAGGCTGGGCAGAGGCCACTGAATTGGTAATGCTAGGGCCGCCCTGTGCTCTCTTCAGCCCCCTGGAGGCTTCCTGCCAGGCTGCCTCCAGGGCTGTAGAAGTGCATCCTGGTCTCCTCAGGGGCACTTATGTGTCTTTTTGGGTGCTCCTGACTTCCTTGGGGTGGGTTCTTGCTGCAGTATTCACACAGAGCTATGTCATTTGGATGCATCAAGAACAAAGGGCCCGTGGAGGGAGGGAGGGAGGGAGAGAGAGAGAGAGAGAGAGAGAGAGAGAGAGAGAGAGAGAGAGAGAGAGAGAGAGAGAGAGAGAGAGAGAGAGATTGGTCCAAGGTCATAGAGGGTGTCAGAAATAGGACCAAGATAGGCTTGTACCTCAGTGCCCCACCCCACTACCACTACTCACATCCACTTTAACCCTTCCCTATTCTCAGCATCTGCCCCTAAATCTTAAAAGAGGGTTGTTCTGTTAGTTAACATTTAGAATCACACAACAAAGCAGGCAGAAGATGCAGAATTAGATATTGCCATCGGTAATAATGATGATGATAATAGTAACAAACATTTATTGGACACCTTTCATGTCAGGCTCCATGCAAAGCAGCTTGTGCATATTGGTCCCTAATTCTTCTTGAAGCCATTTGACCTAACCCCTGTTAGCAAACGTCAACTTGGAGCTTGTTGATCTTAAGTAAGCTGGCCAAGGTCAGACGACTAAGGAAGATTTTGTTTTGAGAGATAGATCTCAGGTTCTGAGTTGGGGTTCCACCACTGGCAGACTTGGCAGGTTAATTTGTGGTACTGCACAAGTCTCTTCACAGCCTCAGTTTCCCCATCTGTGAAGTGTAAATGGCAAGGCCTTCCTTTTCTGAGTGCCTACTTGAAAATGCCCTCAGGTTTCAGGGAAGGGCCACCCCACTGAGCTGTCCAGGAAAGCAGATTCAGGAATGTGCCTCTCCCCTGCCCCCAACACACACCTACTCCTGGCCTGGCCTCAAGGTCTCCAACTAGAGGAAACTCCTTGAAGGGAGGAGGCAGATCACTGCCTCTTGGGTTGCAAGCACTTGTGCCTCAGGCAGCAGCAAAGAACACAGTGTGGAACTTTCACCCAGGGTGAGTGATGACCCAGTAGGCCTTTGGCCTGCTGTCACTCCCAGGCAGGGCCATCATCCCCAGCAGTGCCCTGCTGCCACATTATACAATGATTGGACACTGTCAGGATCAGTCAACAAGGCATTCAAGAGGACGCTTCTAATTCCCAGTTCATCTGAACACCATGAAGGGACCCTGGGCTGATCCTGCCAGTGGGTTCAGGATGGCTCTTGTGACCCATGCATGCAAATATCTCACCACTAAAATTAAAAAGTGGAAGTCGGAGTGAGCACAGTTGAGATAATGGAGTGTCTTGGCTCTGCCTAACTCCCAGCTTCGTGCCTTTCGGGAGAATTCGTCCTTGTTCTTAGACTCAGTTTCCCCATCTGTGTGAATGTGAAAAGGGATTGGTCTGGGCTTGCAATCCCTGCCCTGCCATCCTGAACCAGCCACCACAGCAGCCTCCAGGGGAAGGCATTCCTTTCAAAGGATAATAGAGTGCCAGGAATGAATAGGATTCCAGCCATGTAGGGACCAGGTGGCCTGGCCCCGTTCATTTCTAAACTGCATTAAGGTGCTTTCTGACAAATGACCTTTCACTGGCAGAGAAAGCAGCTGAGTACCAGGGGCAGAAAAGTGTTAATGAACACCCCCATCCGAATCATCAATGGCTGCTCTCTCTCCAGAGGCTTCATCATCTTCATTGGTGAGACTTTGCCTTCACTGGACTATTGTAATTTGAATTGTGTTTGTGAAAATCTGTTATTGAAAAGCATAATTGAACAGTACAGGGATATGATGGCACCTGCTTTTATTTTTAAAAAAGGATTTGTGTCTAAGCATATATGTGTGCATTTGTTTATGTCACACACATAGAGACTACATGCAAAGACTCGGAAGATATATAGCAGTTCATAAATGGGGGAGATGGGGAAAATGGCATGCTTTGGTACAGCTATTTTCCAGGGTCTTCAAAAATCCTTTGCAATCAGGAAGTAAACAAAGGATCAAGGAGTAACTGGAAATTGTAAAGTCACTTGGGAAAATAAGCTCCTAGCTCTTCAGTGAGAGGTGATGGATGAGGTCCCGCCCTCTGGGGAATCTTGGGAAGAAGATTCCCAACACAGACAGACAGAAGGAGGGACAGACCAAAAGAAGGAAATCAAGCACAAGCTTAGGAGCTGCCCCTTCCATGGTCTGGCCACACCCACAGTCACTGCATTCTCTGTGCCAGACCACAATTTGGATTCTTCAAGAAACCTTTTGTTCTTTGTCCTTTTGACCTTGAACAGTTGAGAGATAGATCTGAACCGGTAGCAGTTGCCTGGGGGCCCATCCAGGACCACTTAGGGGTTTGAGACATCCCAGGGCCTCCTCCTACTTCTACAGCTT
Organism: Cricetiscus sungorus; assembly: GCA_030556225.1. Classification (NCBI taxonomy): domain Eukaryota; kingdom Metazoa; phylum Chordata; class Mammalia; order Rodentia; family Cricetidae; genus Cricetiscus; species Cricetiscus sungorus. The sequence continues at coordinate 12,277,990 of JANBXA010000132.1, read as the reverse complement.
AGGTTGGTGCAAGAGAAGGAAGAACACAACTCACTCCCAGGGCATTCCCCAAGGTGATGTCTCTAGACAGCAGCAGCAACTACAAGAAGCATTCAGCTCCTCCCTGCCCCTTCTCAACTCTAATCTCTTGATCATACTCCCATTAATTATTATTACCGTATTAATCATACATGTGATTAATTCAGTAATGGTGATTCATAATTGATTGCATTTTATATGGCGCCTTTCATCCACACATCTCCCAAGATGTGCACAGCCTACAACAGGACTCACATAGAGCAGGACGTGTTCTTAGCTCGTCTGCATTTTGTTGAATAAACTTCTCTTTACAGAGGCAGGGGGCTAATAGACTTTAGGCAGACTGAGCTAGCCAGACAGCCCTATTCCTTGCCCAGTTCCCATTCTGGGAGTCCTGTAGACTCTAGTCTTTTGGCAGGCAAGTCCATCTGAGCCCCTAGAAGCTGGGTCAGACCAGCCTTCCTCTACAGAAGGCAATGCTACAAAGGGACTCTGGATGAGGGCTCTAGAGCTAGGCTTTCTGCTAATGAGCTGTGTAACCTTGAGCAAGCTGCTTCCTTCTCACCTCAATTTGCCTAAGCTACAGTGGCATTAATAATAGCTCCTCTCTTTGGACAACTAAAAGCAATTAAACATCTAGAACCTGCTGTATAGGAACCTTAAGTTTGTAGCATACCTATAACTAGACTTCTCATTCTTTTTTTCAGCTTTAAGATAGGATGATGGGCCAGAGAGATGCTCAGCAGTTAAAAGGGCCTATTACTCTTACAGAGGGCTTGAGTTTGGTTCCCAGCACTCACTTTAGGCAGCTCACAATCACCTGTAACTCCAGCTCCAGGAGAATCCAGTGTCCTCTTTTGTCCTCTGCAGGTATCTGCACACACACACACACACACACACACACACACACACACACACACACACACACACATGAAAATAAAATCATAAAATGAGATGATAGATCCACTTCAGGAATTCCTCTGAGATCTGAAATGAACACTGACAACAGTAACAGTTGTGATTTGAGGACCCAGAGTTAGGCACCCTGGGCTCACGATCCTGTTTGCCATTTTCTGGTTCTATGACCTTGAGCTAAGGACACATCTTGTCTAGTCTCAGGCATCCAAAGACCTAAGCTTGGTGTAAGAATTTAATAAGCAAATACTTGAAGCCTTTTGGCTTCTGGAAAGTGGTTAGCATGGGGTAGTACTGTCATTTTTCACCCAGATTCATGATAGTTTACTGATGGTCTTCAGTCTCTACCCTCTGCCACTAGGTAAGAGAGACTAGCATTCTCCGCATTGTCTAGATGAGAGCACTAAGGTCAAAGACTCAGTTCTTGGTTCTTCAGTCTGGTCAGGCCCTATTGGAACCCTGGGTTCACTGATACTTGGTCTTGGCCCTATGTTTACTATTCTAGTACTTTCTTTTCAGTAACTTGGGGAGGAAGCTTGCATGATAGTCTCTAATTGCCAGCAGATACCTGGAGAAGTATGGTATCTCTGGAGCCTTTGGGCAGCTCAGAACAGGTGTGTATGGATGAAAACATGCCCAGCTGCCTGCCTTTGGTGCTGGGTCTCTTCCCTGAGAGGTCTGATCAGGGTACCTGTAATGGGGTGTTGGTGGTCAAGATGTCACCATCCCTATTCCAGGCAACATGGCAGGAAGAGGCAAATGGTGAAGCCCCAGTCTAGCAGGAAGAGTCCAAGGCCACTACAGACAAATTGCTAAACTCCTTCCAGAAAGATGAAGCCTAGGCATGCCCTGCCCACCCCCCATTCCAGGGATCAGAAGAGAGCCAGGGCTCCTCAGCAGCAGCAAATCTTGCTTGTGAAGCCTCACTGATGGGACCAATGATACTCACATCCATGAGCCAGGGGTTGGGTCATGGGACAGGATGTACAGAGTCCCTTTACCAGGAAGCAGGTGATTGCCTGGCCTAACTAGATTGCACCTCGAAAGGCTTCTCTCTGTAGGCAATTTGGGATCCTAGATGAGCACTTGCTATGTGTGGCATCCTGCTGGGCCCCAGAGATGACAGAACCACAGTTTAGTGAGACTATCCATGCTATCCACATAGCACACAAAGGGTGACTAAGCGTCTACTTGTGTGTCAAACAAAGATCAATCTAGAAATACGCACACACACACACACACACACACACACAAATGCACATGCACACATGCACACATGCACAATGGGGCTATACCAAGCAATCTTAGTCATGTAGCCCATGTACTTCCCAGCCTCGGTATCTCTTCATTCTTGGATCAGCAATTGAACTCCCACCATCCATTCACCCCTTTTCATCTGAGGACTGTTTCTGCTGACCCTCAGCCTGGGAAACAGAATCTTGCTTGGCTTCCATCTCCACTGTCCCCACTGTCTCTTGGAAGGTGTGCAGGATTCTACTGGGGTTGCCCAGGTATTGGCTGTCGAGCTGTTTGCAGGTGATAAGGTGGGGAGACAAAGCATGCCAGCAAGGTGGGGCAGAGCCAGAGAGGAGCCCCAGGAGGAACCACAGTCTCCCTGGGAATATGCTGCCCACCAGCCCTAGCTCTACACCTAGAGGAAAGTGGGGGGTTTTGCTCATGGAGCTGGTGATCTGGGCCAGGATGGCATAACAGATGTGCCCTTCCTCTCAGACATGTGATGATCACAAAATAATTGACCCAGTTATAGAAATATCATCTCTGTACCTTGGCCCTCTCCTTTCTGCTCCACTGGGGAGCACCCATGGCTCTGACACATCAGCCCTCACCCCAGTCTCTTCAATCATTGACATTGTTTGAAGAGTGGCAAGGAGGCCTCCAGCACAAAGCACCCATGAACAAGCATGTGCAGTGGCCTGCAGAGGAACCATTTGAGATGGGCAAATTGAGCAGCTCCTGAACCAAGGAAGCTACAGATGAAAAACGCACCCGCAGGCACAGAAACACTCAGAAAGGCATCCTCCAACATCTCCTTGGTCTCTCTCTCTCTCTCTTTCTTACTCACTCTTTGTCCCAAGCAACAATTTCCTCATTAAAGTGTGTATTATGAGGCCACCCCTGGCTCCTTGCTCCATCAAAGCATTGGGATGCAGGAGCCCCATGCCTTCAGCCCTTGCCCTCTGACATCTGCTCAAAGGGCAGATAGTGACACTGCCCTAGATGACATATCAGCAGCCCTGCCTGTGAAACACTGTCACAGTGTCCCTCTTGCTTCCTTTTGCTCTGGGGTCATCTTTTCTGCCCAGAGGAAGGAGCTGGGGTGGGACTACCCAAGGGTGGCAGGTGCTATTGTTTTGGGAGCTCTAGCTATTCATATTCAATTTCTCACTTAGTGGCCCTTGGCCTAATGGGTAGAGACAACTCCGAAGTCACTGCTCTCTCTCCCTCTGCTGGCTTTGGTGGGCTTTACTTGTGACCTCTTGCTGGTCCACATTTAACTCACACTACCTGTTTCCACTGGGGTCCTTATTGCCTTTCCCTGTGGCTGGGGCTCCTCACCGACTCCCTTTCCTCTCGATTTCCACACAGGCTCCCGGTCCCCTTCATTAAGGAAATCCAGGTGTAGAAGATGGCAAAGAACCAATGGCCATCTGACAAACACTTTGCTTTTCAAGTTACCTCAGAGTAAGAAGAACATGGTTGTTGACATCTCCCTTCCCATTCCTATGAGGGACTCCTACAGGTTTATGAATCTGGGAACAGGAAATTCAGGGCTTGCCTCTCCTCACCCCATCAAGGCCATGAGACTCTTTGACCACACTTACAGTAAGCCTGGCATTGATAGATGGGGCCCTGGGGCCAGAACCTAGCCTGGAATCCTTGCATTTATCCCTGTGGGCTCAGGTTGCCTGCTGCACTGGTTTCCCGTCGGTGCCATGGGAGCCACAGCAGCCCCCACTTGCCAGGAGGACCAGACTGTGAATTCAGTGTATTCTGGGGGTTCTCCTCCAGAGCAATCAGGCTGCAGGCAGGCAGCAGGTTGATTCTCCACTCTCAAGAGCATCCCCAACCTGAACAGTAGACTCTTTGGGTGCTTTCTCATCACAGAGGGGAAAGCCACCTCTAGATCTGAACTCCTCAGGCAACAAACTAAGATGGCCAAAGGCAGTGAAGCCTTTTCATGAAAAACAGGGTGAGGACCTCTTAGCACCTCTTCCTACCCACATTAACCTGCTGCCCCAGGCCAGCTAGAGTCACTGTACTGCCGGAAGTGACACCCTTCCTTTCCTTCTGTCCCCATTCCAACTGGGGACTGAGGACTAGATCCTGGCACAGGTACCCATGCCACTTTATAGACTGGAAAACTAAGGCTCAAGAGGCAAACACTTGCCCCAAGTCCTACACTGAGATTCACCCACCCCCCAGGCCAGTGACCTCACAGTTGCTATCCTGACCCCATTTGGTTCCCACAGACACCCATGCAAACTTTAGAGTCTGTTGCTCCAGTCTGCACCATGGACTTGTTAGGCCCCTGGCTGAGTCCCTGGCTCATTCTGGGGCCTTGATCTTTATGGTCAAGGGAGGCAGTGGGGCAGGGAGCTTGGGGTCCTTCCAGCTTAACATTTCTGAATTTTCTGGCACTTTCTGGGGCTAACACAAATGACAGGTCCCCAAGGAGAGAGAGGCAGCACTGGGAGACTGGTTAGAAGCCTGACATTAACAAACAAGTTGCTCAGCACAGGAGAGGCAAGAGAGTGGACAGCAGTCTGTGTGAGGCCACCAGGGACAATGAGGCGCCAGGTAGGCAGGCCTGAAGGTCTGATTGTGGCTTTGATTTTTCAATTGTTTGCCAGAAAGGGCTCCAGAAATGCCACCACAGAGATTCTTTATAGAAGGACTCTCCTTTCAAGGCTCAATGACCAAACATGCACCATGAGACTGCTATGTGTCTGTGGGGGCTCAGGAACCCAAGCATGAGACTGGAACGACTCAGCAAGTGCCACAGGACATTTTCCAGAAAGGACCCATTGCCACCAGACATCCACACACAAGGCTGCATCTCCTCTGGGGTCCCTGTACCAATAAATAAATGCAGAGTATTCCAACATTTCAGTACATGGAGAGCTGTATGTCAGGCTCTGTGTTGGGGCTTGAGACACAAACCCATATCAGTTCAAAGAGCTTCCAAGGCACACCCCTGTGTGGAGAGGCAGGCCAGGTGAGTGCAGGGGGTGCATGGACTGCTGGGCAGCCGTGGGGAGTCTGGTAGAGTCCCACTGCATAGCACTGGCAGAGCCACCCTCCCAGACTGGCCAGGGCTATTAATATCCTGCTGAGTCAGGGGGCTCTTGAGTTTCAGCTGAAGATGCATAGAGCAGGTAGATATTCTTGACTCCTGACCTGCCCCCACCCTCTCCACCTGCCCTTTCCTGCCAGCATCTATGGGAAGCTGCTGATGGAAAGTGGTGGGGCCTTAGACGTGGGGGTGGGGTGGGGATGGGGGTGCGAACTGAGAAATGACTGTCCCTGTCACTGATTTGCTGGGTGGCTTGAGGTAACTTCATCTCTTTGAGTTTCCCTCATCTGAAGAAGGAGACATAAGAGCATGAAACAGGCTGTGAATGCCAAGGGCCCTGTATTCTGTAGCCCCTGCTGGTGTTTAACAAATACCTGTTCAGCCTATTCCATGGGCCTTATCCTGGAGAGTGACTGGAAACCAGACTGGCCACACCTGCCATGTGACTTTCAGATGGGTTGAGAGGTAGCTAGTCAGATGTGATCTTTGGGGGCAGCATTTGAACAGCTTGATTCTACCTGTCCCCTTACAGGACCCAGTCACACTGTACTGTGGCGTGCTGGTTGCAGCTGCCCCTTCTCCGTGTGTGGCTGGACAGCCAGCTTCCTGTGAGAAGGCTAGTCTAGGCTGGCTGAGTGTGGACCTGGGTCCAGCATGCAGAAGATACTTGGTAAATGCTGGTGAGCTGAACAAGGCAGTGGCAGGAAGGAGGGGAGTGATGCTGTGGGTTTAGACACCGCGTGTGAGTCAGGTAAAGCCAAGTGGATTAGTAGGATCAGCATAGATGTTAACTGGAATATTTAAGATCCAGTTTCCATCTAGGTCTCTTTATTGCCTGACTTGACTCATTCTTCCTGGATAGAACTGTCTGGACTGTCAACTGTCTCCAAGCACACACATGGCCCACAATCACTCTAAAGCTGATGCTCAGTCCTCACATGACAAAGGAAGGCAACATGTGTGCCACTTGGGCTCATACTCATCATTAACAGAACCGTGCCCACATGCCTGGTTGATGCAGTGCTGAGAATCGAACTTCTGGTTTTGTGCTAGCTAAGCAAGTTCTCTACCAACTGAACTACAGCCCCAGATCTAAAATTATTATTCTTATTAAATTAAAGCAATGGTATCACCAGCTCCCATAACAGAACAGCAGGTATATGCTGGGCAATGAGCTCTATGGCCATCCTCTTATCCTTACTGCCTCAAGCTTTAAGTACAAATGAGAATCGGGAATCCCAGAGCAGTTAGGCCCCTGGCCCAAGGTCATTCTGCTAGTTGGAAGTGGGCATCAGTCTGACACACAAGGGACTTCAGGGATGCTTACCACACAGTACCCTCCTGTGGGTTCCGAACCCCACTCTCCTTCAAGAGATTTTCTAAGTCAAATCTTCACAGGAGCTGGGAGGCCCTTTTGAGGACCATGTCCTATGGAGGATAAGGAGCTGATGATTGGCATGTTGGGCTCTCTCCTTCTGCTCTTTTCTGGAATGCTATTTTCACCCACAGTGGGAAAATATCTATTTCCTTCCCTCCCTGCCCAGGAGGGGCACTGTGTACACATATGGAAGGGGAAAGGGAAATGGTGCTTTGCTAACTAATGAAGGCATGCCAGTTTTCCATGCAGATTGAAACCTCTCGTAGAGGGGAAAAAAATTTGGATAAAGGGAAAAGCATCACAATGGCTTCTCTTCCCGGTGATTCCTGCTCCCTGGACACAAGGCTGCGTTTCATGGCAACAGCATTCACACGTTGCTAAATAAAAGCTCCCGCCAGCTGGACCCCTTATTAAAGTGGATTAGTGTTTTCTCATTGAGTGGCAGAGGGGTGCTGGCTGCCTTCCAAGCTGACCTCACCTCCTGGGCACAGTAGCCACCGTAGATTAAAGAGTATTGGAGAACCTATTTGGCCATCCCGTCTGGCTTTCTCTACTACGATGCATCAGAATGTACCTGCACTGTGCGGCCCTTCATTGAGAAAGTGAGTTGAGTCTTATGGTTGATGACAGGAGTAGTAGGACAGAAAGAACTGAGTTCAAACCCTCACTCTGCTATAAAGTGCTGTTCTTCCTAAGAAGTCAATTCTCCTCTCTCTAGCATGTCAATCTTCCCTCCGAAGTCCAGATGAGGGCTGTGCAGTTGATGAATTTCTCCACTACTTCCTGCCAAATATTTTTCCTTCATTCCTTCCCCTCCTCTGCCTTCTTTTTCGAGACAGAGTCTCACACATCCTAGGCTAACACACAACTCATTATGTAGTCCAGGCTGGCCTTGAACTAATGGTGATCCTCCTGTCTCAGACTCCCGAGTTCTGGAATTATGCACCACACTTGGTTTATTTACTATCCTTGGAAAAAGTTAGTGTCAACTAATAGCATCTTCTTCCTTCTCCTTCTATTTTTCATATTCATTATCTTCCTTCTTTTTCTCTTTTTGAAAGAGTCTCATTATGTAGCTCTGGCTGGCCTTGAACTCACTATGTAGGCCAAGCAGAACTTGATTCCACATGCCTTTACCTCCTGAGTGCTGGGATTAAAGATTTGCACTACCACACCTGGCTTTCTTTTCTTCTTTATTAATTCATCCTGGCTTCCTTTCTGTGGACCTGCCCTCTACAACTTATAACACTATATGATTCTTATTTTGTCACTATTTTAGAGAGTAGTTCTATTTGTGAAATATAGTCACTACAAAACAGCTTGAAGCTTACACCCACAGCTTCAGACCTAGGCATCAAGAGCCC